>CM052884.1:40453626-40482899 GCA_028534135.1 Potos flavus | reverse complement strand
TAAGAAAAATAGATTGATAGAGTGTATCAACCTATTGAGATAAGGCTCTGGTAAAATCACTGGAGAGTAGGCCTCTAGTGGAGAATGCACTGGGTGTATTTCAAAATGGTTACTTTCCCCCTTTCCCTGCCAAAGACAGAAAGTGATTCTTCTTGACTTCATGCTGATAACCTGGTGGGATTTACCCTGGTGGGGTAAAATCTATGAAAATGTGGAGGCCTTCTAAGACTGTAGCCCCAGAGAATTTCTCACTCGTAGGCTAATACTTGCCCAGCCTCTGGCAATTTGTCAAAATTACCATTTCAGTGCTTCGAAGTTTATGGCTCCGGTGACTTTTGCTCCAGGTAAGCTGAACTTGTTTGTGTTTTTCTGTATTTGTGTGTCTCTCCAGGCTGGGGGAGGCAATTGGCCCTGAGACCTCGGTTCCCTGATGAGACCGAGAAAAGTTGTTGATTTTCCATTTGTTCAGCTTTTCCTTTACCTATGGGAGTGATAAGTTCTGTGCTCCTTATGTGTTAGAGCTGAAATGGAAGTCTGATTGAGACGTTAATCGCAAACATCTTTGTAGTAAATTGTTTGGAAAGCCAAAGTGATTTTGTGCTTTCTGTTGAATCATTGCTTTAGTTTTTTTAAGTTTTGTAATATATGTTAAGCAATTTGATTTTCAGTAGGTGCCCGGAAGAAGGTGCATTTTGGTAACATACATGATGCAGTACGGGCTGGAGATGTAAAGCAGCTTTCAGATATAATAGAACGAGGAGCCAGCATTAATGAAGTAGACATTCTCCATAAGTTTACCCCTTTACATTGGGCAGCACATTCTGGAAGTTTGGAGGTAAGAAGCTGTATAAATTATTAAACTGAAGTAAGTTTACAGCTGTTAGCAATTTTGAAAATTTAGCAAATAGGACTGAGACTTTATGCTAGGCACTGGAAATATTTTTCTTTTTATTTCTTTGTAATATTTGTTGCTCTGGTTACTATGCCTTTGTAACAAATTATACCAAAAAGTAGTGGCATAAAATGACCATTGGTGCTCAGGAGTAAATTAGGAATTTGGATCTTAGGGACAACTTCTCCTGTTTCATGATGTGTGGGGCTTCAGCTAGCAGATTTAAATGCTGGGTCTGGAATCTTCTGAAGGCTCATTCATATGGGTTTCTGGTAGAAGATGCTGGCTACACGTTGGCCACCTTAATTCCTCTCCATGTGGGTTTTTATGTGAAGTCTCTCCCTCTGGGCTCGTTTGTGATTCCTCACAATGTGGTGACTGAGTTCCAAAGGCAAGCATGGACGGTAACTTATAGGGGGTAGCATGTGAATATCTAGTTCTGTCAATCCTAACATTTTTCCTATAGCTATTTTAGTTAGTTATTTAATATATAGTTATATTTATTTATAGTTATTTTTTAAAAAAGAAATGGAATATTATAGTTGCATTTTAAGTCCCTTAGCACCCCTCTCAGGTTCCATTCCTCTCCTTCCAACTCCAGAGATAAAACTATTATCCTGAATATGGTATTTAATATTCCCATGTATACTTTATGTTGTTATTACATACGATTATAGCATTGTTTTTAATGACATATAAATGACGTCATACTATGTGTATCATCTTGTAGCTTTTTGTGTTCAATGTGTTTTTGAGTCTTAACTATGTGGTTACATTTATGTACTCCATTTCTTTCAGACGTGACATTAATATCTACTTAGATTAATATCAGAATTTATCCATTTTTTGATTAGTTGGTTTCAATTTTCAGCTAGTACAGGCAGCGCTTAGTGAATATTTTTATGCAAACTTATTCTTGGGTTGTGTGCAAAGCCACCTGGACTTTTTCCTCATGATTCAAGATTGTGTGGAGTTTATTTTTGTGACTACATTTCTCCAGCCTGTAGGCTGCAGTGGGTCTGTTCACTACAAAGTCTCTTGTTGCCCCTGCCACACAGTGACTGCTTTCTGTGAATATGTTTCTCTGTGTGATTTCTTTTTTGTTTGGGCTTCTCTGATTCTTGGAACCAAATCTGGTCCAGAGAATTATATTAAATAGCTTGAACTTTACCCTGTAGGGGATAGAGTCTCTACATAGACTTAAGAAAGGTTTCAAGTAACATCAGATATTAGTTTGAGAGCGATAACTTTGTACTGATAACTTCATACTCTCCACCAGTTTATGTGCCCCACTTGAACTGTTGTAAACAAGGATTTTTGCTTTGGCCTTTTAGTGGTTCCTTTTCACCTAGGAGAAATGTGCCAGTTCTTTGTGAGTTTATAACCCTGGGTGGGTATTTTTTCTGTTTCCTTCCACATCCCTTCTGGATCTACACTTTGGCGGATTTTCCATCTGTTCTCTGGTTTCAGATGTCATTCCTAGTTTCGTCAAAGATGGGGTTTTCTTCCTGTTTATCTTTTTTTTTTTTTAAGATTTTATTTATTTATTTGACAGAGAGAGAGAGAGTTTGCAAGTAGCAGAGAGGCAGGCAGAGAGAGAGAGGGGGAAGCAGGCTCCCTGCTGAGCAGAGAGCCCGGTTCGGGGCTCGATCCCAGGACCCTGAGATCATGTCTGAGCTGAAGGCAGAGGCCTTAACCCACTGAGCCACCCAGGTGCCCCTCTTCCTGTTTAGCTTGCTTTTTTTTTTTTTTTTTTTAATGATTTCAAAGAGAGGAAGAAGTAGTGATCTTATTCTGCCATATTCAAATAGGATGGGGTTTCCTCTCTTTCCTGGTATCCTTTCAGCTTTTCTGATTACTCTGTCTTTTTTGGTTAACCTCCTCTGCCTGCTCTACAGATATACGCACTTTTTATTCTTATGCTAATGACCTTTTCTCTCCTACTTTATATCCTCTCTCTAGGTAGTCTTTCAGAGTTCCTTGGCTTTAGCACTACTACATAATAATTCATTGGTTTGCTTTTTCTCTTGAACTCTGGCTTATGTATCAGGTGCTTGATCTACAGCTCAGGCATATCTGATAGGATCTCAAATTGGTCTAAAACTAAACCAGTATCCTTTTCCCTCCCTTTCTTAATTTTCCAGGGTAATGACTTTGCATCATTATTGCATTGTCTCCATTTTTTCCAGAAGCAAAACACAGTATCAACATATGTCTGAAGGTGTACTTCATAATGCACATTGATGCAGGGAGAACTGATTAGTAGATCCTTGATTTTGTTCCATCTTTGTCTCCTGAGTTTGTCCTCTCCATCCTCCTAGCCATTGCTTTAGATCTAATTGATTTCTTCTTTTCTGTCTCATCCACCTTTAGTTCATATTCGGTATAAAGTTATCCCTCTAAAACTAATATCTGATGTTACTTGAAACCTTTCTTAGGTCCATGTAGTGACTCTCTTCCCTGTAAGTTATTATAAAGTTTAAGATTTACTAGAAGGGACTTCTCTCTCCAACTTCATCTCCCATCATACTTGTTTTACTCTAGTACTGGTGACTACTGTCATTTCCCCACACTAGTCTGCTGTTTCATGTTACCATAAACTTTACTCATGCTGTTTTTATCTGCTTGGTCTCGTCTCTTCTTACTGGTTACTTGGTTGAAAACTAGGCCAGGCAGCACCCACTTGGCAAAGCCTCTGTGTCCCCCCCCCGCCTTACATTTCCCCAATAAGCTACCTAGAATCTACCCCTAAATCTTACACATATTTAAAAAATTGTGTTTGTATTTATCACATTGAATTTATCACTTTGAACCTCTTTTAGATTTTTGAGCTTTTTGAAGGTACCGGTTAGGTTTTATTCCTCTTTTTTCCCCAGTATCTGGCATAATGTCTGGCATATTGGATTCATAATAAGTGTTGGCTGTATTGCTGAATTTGTTGAATTAAATTTTTATTTTAAGTGTCTAGAACAGTGTATAACAGATATTCCAAAGTGTTTTTTGAAATTTTAACAAAAATAAATCTAAACCAAAAGATTTTGGTGCCTTTCTACCTTCCCATGTAAAGATCATCTAATTATCTACTTGAGTACTACATTAATGCTTTTACATTTTGTTAAACTTTCTGAAATATATATATTTAAAGATTTTATTTATTTATTTGACAGCAAGAGAGATAGGGAGAGAGGGAACACAAGCAGGGGGAGTGGGAGAGGGAGAAGCAGGCTTCCTGCTGAGCAGGGAACCTGATATGCAGGGCTCTATCCCAGGACCTGAGCCGAAGGTAGACATTTAATGACTGAGCTACCCAGACGCTCCCTTTCTGAAATATCTTAAGACTGTAGTACTTATGTTGTAATATGAAATAGTCACTACATAAACAACTGGTAAAAACTGCTTTTTTAGACTTCAGTTTTTTTCCTTCTGTCAGATGAAATTAGTTTTTGAGCCCCTGTGGTAAACTTTATTTCAGGTATATTTTTCACTGCCAGAATTTCTTTTCCTTCTTTCTTTTTTTTTTTTTTTAATAATTTGTCTCTTTATGTATTTTTTTCAATTACATCTTCCACATTTCGAAGTTAACTTTGGAAATACAATAGTATTTCATGTATGTGGATGGGAATCAATATTTGAATATTTATTCATGGTCACAAAATAATTAAAATTATTCAAAATTAAAATGAGTCTTTATAAATAAATGACCTGCAATTAAATTATAGTCTCAAAAACACAGATATTTGTAGTTTTATTTAAATTTCATAAAATTTATTTTTATCTGGAACGTTGAAGTTGAATTGTTTCCCAAATATATTGTGAATTAGGCAAAACTTTAATTCAGTTAACACATTTTTATGAATGTGTGTGTATAACAAATTGTTTTTAAAGATTTTATTTATTTATTTATTTATTTGACAGAGAGCGAGTGTACAAGTAGGGGGAACAGCAGAGGGAGAGGGAGAAGCACGCTCCCTGCTGAGCTGGGATCCCAATGTGGGGCTCTATCCCAGGACCCTGGGATCATGACCTGAGCTGAAGACAGATGTTTAACCGACTGAGCCACCCAGGGGCCCGTATATATATATTTATATATACACATGTGTATGTAAATTTTTTTTAAATAGGTTTTTTTAAAGATTTT
The DNA here is from genome assembly GCA_028534135.1 of Potos flavus. NCBI lineage: Eukaryota > Metazoa > Chordata > Mammalia > Carnivora > Procyonidae > Potos > Potos flavus. The sequence continues at coordinate 40,477,869 of CM052884.1, read as the reverse complement.
TTTAAAGATTTTATTTATTTATTTGACAGAGAGAGATCACAAGTAGGCAGAGAGGCAGGCAGAGAGAGAGGGGAAAGCAGGCTCCCTGCTGAGCAGAGAGTCCAATGTGGGGCTCGACCCCAGGACCCCAAGATCATGACCCGAGCGGAAGGCAGAGGCACTGAGCCACCCAGGTGCCCCTTTTAAAAGATTTTTAAAACTTATTTGTCAGGGAGAGAGAGCACAAGCAGAGGGAGCGGCAGGGAGAGGCCGGCAGAGGGAGAAGCAGGCTCCCTGCTGAACAAGGAGCCCGATGTGAGACTCGATCCCAGGACCTTAGGACCTGAGCTGAAGGCAGACCCTTAAGCGACTGAGCCATCCCGGTGTCCCTATATATTAATTTTTATTGAAGATTTTATTTTTATGTTTTTTAATTTATTTATTTGAGAGAGCGAGAGAGCACAAGTGGGGGAGGGGCAGAAGAAGGGGGAAGAAGCAGACTCCTCACTGAGCAGGGAGCCCAATATTGGGCTCTATCCCGGGACCGTGGGATCATGACCTGGGCCTAAGGCAGATGGTTAACTGACAGCCACCCAGTGGCTCACCCCTGAAGATTTTATTTTATTTTGTTTTTTTAAGTAATCTCTACACCCAACATTGGGCTTGAACTAACAACCTGGAGTCACATGCTCCACTGACTGAGCCAGCCAGGCACCCATATATTTATATTTTCATAAGTGTACTCTTTAATCCTCATCATCTATTTCAGCCACTCTCCACCTACCTCTTCTCTGATAACATTTAACCGAGTGACCACCCAGGTGCCCCTGATCAGTTGACTTTTGACAAAGATGCAAATAAATCCAATGGAGAACAGATAGTGTTTTCATTAAATGGTACTGGCACAATGGAACAGTCATATGTGAAAAAATGATATATTTGGCACCTTATGTAAGAATGTATTCAAAACAGATCATAAACAAATGTAACACTTAACGTTCTAAACCTTCTAGAAGAAAACATAAAAGAAAAATCTTTGAAAATCACATCTCTAAGAACTTGTAGCCAGAATATATGAACATATGAAACTCTAATAGTTTCATAGTAAGAAATCAAAAAACCCAATTAAAAAATGGGCAAATGACTTTGACACTTCAAAAGGATAGGTGGATGGCAATCAAGCACATGAAAAGGTATTCAACATCATTAGTCATTAAGGAGATGTAAACTAAAAACACAATCAGATGCCAATACATACCTATTAGAATGGCAAAACACAAACAAAAAATGATACTATCAATATTGGCAAGAATATGGAGCAACTGCAACTGCTAATGGAAATGTAAAATGGTATAGCCACTTTGGAAAGGAGTGTGGCTGTTTCTTATAAAGTTGAACATATACTTACCTATGTTCCAGTAATCCTACCTACATATTTACCCAGGAGAAATAGAAAACTTGTTACATGAATGTTTGCAGTGGTTTTTATTTTCCTGTAATGAACAATGTTAGCATGTAGTAGTCTTTCCGTAAATATTTGTTGATAAATGGATGACTTAACTGCGATTAATAGTGATGTTGAGCTTCTTTTAAATCTTTTTATTTTATTGGCCATTTATCTCTGTGACAGGCCAATGATAACTAAATGTTAAGCCTTTCAACAAATGATATGACTATGACTGATGTGACAGTATATACTAAAGATACAACCAAATTCTTTAAAAAGAAACTTCTTGAAGATAGAATCCGCAAACTTGAACATATAAAGACAGTAACACCATATGTGGGACAGATCTCTAGTATTGTATTCTGTTGAGAGTTACATTGATTAAAATATTAAATGAAGATGCATTTGATTCTCCCCCCATTTTTTGTAAGCTACTTTTTTTTTTTCTTTTTTAGCAAGTATCACCAGACTAACAATGTTTGCTCTGATACAGAAGCATCTGGGTTCATTTAAAGATTTGCGGCAGAGGTTGCAAATTGGCAGCTTTTGAGTGAATTTGACTCACAGATGTGTTTTGTTCGGCTTACACAGTGTGGGTGAAATAAGATTTGGATCAGCATTTCACTTACAGTAACAACTGGCTGGGATTAAGTAGCATTTATACCTTATGGACAGGAATGTGATCTCCAATTTGCCACAGCTCCCACTGTTCCCTATTGTTGACCCAATAATAGGGCCAAGTGGGGGTTACCACATCATTGTTCTTGTGCTTTTGTTTTTCTTAAACCTCGCCCCCTCATTTACTTATGATGCTTTCCAGGCTATGGTATTTTATGATGATAGACTAAGTTTCAAAGAGTTAAAGGTGGTCAAAAAAATCTGCCTTATAACTTGTTAACATGGCTATTTTCTTAATTTAGTGTCTTCATTGGCTCCTCTGGCATGGAGCTGATATTGCACAAGTAACTGTGAGAGGTTGGACAGCAGCTCACATAGCTGCAATCAGAGGTCAGGATGCTTGTATGCAGGTAATAATAATTTTGATTACTTAAAAAAGATCAATATATTTAATAACTTCAGCATAATTTTGTTGGGCTATTGCTTTTATTCTAATAATCTGACCCATAGATTTAGTTCTTAGTCCTAAACAAGTACTTACTGAATTCCATGACTCAGATATTTGGTACCAAATACAGCTTAAGCAAATTGTGTAAGACTGGGATCCTTTTATCTCTGAAGTAATTGGCTATCTGACGGACTGTTTTAAAGGGATGTAGCAGACCTCAGATTATCTCCTTAATAGCTTGTCATGCCTAAAATTTGTTAATGTATTTCCCGGCCAGAATTTCACATTGATATGTGCAGGATCTAGCTTATTAGATTAACTAGGTATAATCAATGTACTGAAATAGACTGGAATTTGGAGGAATACAAAATTGTATAAGCAAACAGTTCCTGCCTCTAAGAACCCTGAGATTCTACTTGGAATGAGAGGCTCTCTACTCAGTGACTTACAAAACAGTGCAAAGTACAGTCTGATTAAGGTTTTAATGATTAGAAGGAGATAGAGAAATCATTAATGGAGACAGTAAAACTTCAACTAAGCCAAAAAGAACGGGTTGATTTCAGAAAGGTAAGGAGCAATGAAAAATGATTATCATTTTTTTATGTGTGAATTACAGTTTCCCATTCATCACTTCATTTAATACAATAATCTTAGGAGTTCCCCCTTTTTATAGATAAAGAATCGGATTCAGAAAGTTAACTACCTTGCCTAAGTAAGTGACAAAATCAGGATTTGAACCTAGATTTTATTCTATTAATCTCTAGCTCTAATTCTATGTGTAGTACTTGAATTGGAAAAATTAGATGTGGTCGGGATAAACTATCATATGAGTTTGACTAAGTTGTAGATGTTTTGTTGTCATATACTGTTATGAATTAGTTTGGATAGCCAGGTATATAAAATGTCTTAGAAGTAGAATAAAGATTCGTTTGTAGAAGAGAGTTTTTATATGCGTACTAATATATATTCTTACACATACATATAACACACATGCATACTTATGCATACATACACATGCACATTAACAGAAGAATGAAATAATGAAAGCAGTATTTCAGGAAATTATTCTAACAGATGTATCTGGGCTTACCTAGGATGAGGAGACAGTTTGGAGGGAAGAAGACCAGTTAGAGACTTTTGGTGTCATCACTACCCACAGAGGGAGAATTTAGGTGGTGGCAGTGGGAAAGAAAGAAAATGATTGAAGACATCTTGCTAAGCAGGTGTTGACATAGTAGAGTGAAAATTTTAAAGTTTTGAGGCAGAGTGGAAGATAATGATGACATTACAGTTAGGGAAATCTGAAAAGCAAGGGAGATATGGGAGCAAAAGTGTTGAATTCATTTTGGCACATGTTGTTTAGGGGGCTTATAGGTCATTCGGGTGCAGAAGGTCCAGGCAGTTGAAAAGGGTACTGGAGACAAAGATTTCAGGAGTAATAATATATAGAGAAGAGAATAGAGTATTGAAGATTGAATGTTGAAGAAAGTTACTAGTAGTGATGATAGGAAGCAGAGAAATGAGTAAAGAATTCAGAGGAGGAAGTCAGATAAGAGAGCCAGGATGCATTGGACTGTGCAAATGAGGGAAGAAGAGTTAGGCCAAGTGTCAGAGTTAAGGAATGTAAGGAAATGCCATTGGACTTGAGAGCTCACTATGGAGTGAGCTTTGCCGAATTTTCATGCAATGGTAGGGATGGCACCTTGTTTGCAGGTTGATTTGGAGTTGAGGCATCGAGGTATTAATTTGAGAAGTAGGCAGTGAAAGAGGGAATAAAATAGTAACTTCAGGGAATAGCAGGGTCAAATGAAGCTTTACTTGGTGCTTTCCTTCCTGTAAGCATTAAATCAAACCATTCCCATGGCCCTGATTGTCCTTGTCTCCCTCAAAGGGATCTTTTCATTTTCAGAGATTTTGTGGTACTTTTTTGGTACTATACTGTGTAGTTGTTGATTATCAAGGACTGCTTTGTATAATTGATTATCATTGTCTCTACATATGTCCTAATTCTCTAAGTTGACATGTTTTCATATTCTTTGTAGTGATTTTTAAAGTACAGTAAATACTGTACTGGTTTGTGATGATTATTGACTAGTTTGTTAATTATGAAGGTTATTCTTAAAGCTTTTGATATGAGTTATGATGGAGTCCTTTGCTAGGATACTGGTAAATACAGACTGGTTAAAAAAGAAGGTCTGAGGGAATAAAACTAAAAAATATTAACTAATAATTCTTTTAAACAGATTACTCGGTATATTATATAGAGGAGTGTGCTGTGTTTATGATATAATCCTTATATAGAAACTAGGCTGATTGTAACTTCAGATGGAATCTCCTCAGATGCAGTTAGAAATTTGATTTGGAGCTAGAACGAGTCACTTTAATAACAAAATCCTCCTACAGTGTATTCAAAACCCAGTTAATAAAAGATTCTGCTTTTGAAATAGTTGACAGTTTACTTTTCAGTTTATTATAGTATTAAAGTATTTAGCTTAGTGGTTATTAATCTCTGTTTCTGAAAAGTGTGCCTTATAAATCGTATGTACATGCTGAAATCAGAATGTGAAACCCGGTATTATAAATATCTCCTAGGCAAGGTTGAAAAGGATCTCAAGCATTTTCTTAAGATTAAGAATTTCTCATACTTTAGCTATGGCACATGTATAAGAACTTAAAGAATAATGTAGCCATAGGTTGATAAATTGCTTGTCTGTTACACATCTGCATTCATGATTTAACATATATATTTATGTACACTCACTGTTATTTCTTTATTTTTAGGCTCTCATAATCAACGGGGCAAATCTGGCATCTCAAGATGATCGTGGATGCACTCCTTTACACCTTGCTGCAACACATGGACATTCTTTCACTTTACAAATAATGCTCCGAAGTGGAGTGGTGAGAGATTCCTGTTAATATGTGAGAATGTGTGATCATATAGATGGAATAGCATTTGGTAGCCTAGTTATCTCTTCCTGACTTTTTAAATCCTTTTTATGACTTTGGGGAAGTAATTTGATCTCTCTCTCTAGCTTTTCTGTCTTTAAACATAGAAGCAATAATTTAGATAAAGCTTAAAAAAAAAAATCCCAGTTTAGCAGTACAAAGGATTTCAGAGGCTGTGGGTTCTTCGTGTCGGTTCAGAGTTTAACTGGGAAGATTCTGAAGCTTCCAAACACATCTCAGCTGGTGATTGTAAATGTTTCTGAATTTCTATGTGTTTACCTATTTGTTTTGTAACTTACTTTATATACTGATTTAAAAAGTGATTTTTATCTCCAGAAATTTCACTCATGTGATATTTATTTTCATTATTACCCAGTGGTTGTAAAAAAAATAAAAGAACTACCTTTATTGAAGACATTAGTAAGAGTTGGTGTTTCTATAGTTAGAGAAAAAGTGAAGGGCCTATTAAGTATTTTTTTTATTAGCTCTTTATGCTTTCAAGGATATGATTGGACCATTGACTCCATCCCTTTCATTTTATTGGTCAAAAGCCTATGACCATAAATAAGCCTGTGGCCAGTAAAATGACTGGTTAAGTTCCCCCCCCTTTTTTTTTTTTTAAGATTTATCTATTTAAAAAAAATAAAATTGAAGGTTTATTTATTTTAAAAGATTTACTTATTTATTTTAGAGGGAGAGAGAGCACGAGTGGGAGAGACAGAGGAAGAGGCAGTGGGAATCCCAAGCAAACTCTTTGCTGATCACACAGCCACACGTGGGGCCTGATCCCACAACCATGAGATCATGACCTGAGCAGAAACCGAGAGTTTGATGCTCAATGGACTGTGTCACCCAGGAACCCCATGATTTATTTATTAATTTGAGATAGGGAGGGGCAGGGCATGGGGGAGAGAGAGAGAGAACCCCAAGCAGACTCTGTGCTGAGTGCAGAGCCCAACTTAGCCAGATCCCACGACCTGAGCTGAAATCAAGAGTCAGGTACTCGGGGCGCCTGAGTGGCTCAGTGGGTTAAAGCCTTTGCCTTTGGCTCAGGTCATGATCTCAGGGTCCTGGGATTGAGCCCCTCATTCCTGCTCGGCAGGGAGCTTGCTTCTCCCTCTCTCTCTGCCTGCCTCTCTGCCTACTTGTGATCTCTCTCTCTCTGTCAAATAAATAAATAAAATCTTAAAAAAAAAAAAATCAAGAGTCAGGCACTCTACTGATTTGCTACCCAGGCACCCCTAATTAAGTTCCTTTTTAAAAACTATTTTTATGGATCAAGTTATGTTCTTTTTAAAAGCACTATTTTATAAAATTTTATTAGTGCTTTATTAGCACATATGTTTAAATCAGTGGTAGTAGTAAATTTTTCTACTACGTTTATTGTTTGCCTTACAGGGTTTTTTTGCCTTTTTTTTTTCTTTTGCCTTATAGTTTTAGGAACAGCCTCCAATTTTCATTTGCAGAATTAAGCTGCTAGACTTACTGTTTCTCCTACAAATGGAAAGAAACTGAGTTCTTGTGAATGTTATCCCTAGGATCCCAGTGTGACTGATAAGAGAGAATGGAAGCCTGTGCACTATGCAGCTTTCTATGGGCGACTTGGCTGTTTGCAGCTTCTTGTTAAATGGGGATGTGGAATAGAAGATGTGGACTACAATGGAAACCTTCCAGGTATTCACAAAAGCAAATCTTTTAATTTTTCGTTAATGCAAACTTTTATTTATCTTTATTTTATTTTGTTTTGTTTTTCCGAAAACACTTTTTATTTATACAGAGTCCTAACCACTTCAGCAGCAGGGCAGGAGTGGGAGAGGTTCCTTTTTCAATCCAGGGGACTCCATGATGTTGGTCTGTTGTTACCAAACACACAGGCAAGTGGCGTCATGGATTTGGTAAACTAACTGCAATGTTTAGTCTCTCTCTGCTAGAGCAACAAGGTGAGCATCAATCTCTGCTTCTGAAAGAATCCTGAATTTAGGATTTTCAACTGTAACTACTCCAACTTCTATTTCTGAAGGTTTGAAATCAATTGATAGAACAGTAGATAGGCATGCAATTGCAGTTTCCACTGTCTGTTCAAATGTCCAATCAAATTTCTTCACTTTTTTTTTCAAGGAAACTTGTTGACTCCATTTGTTTAACTCCTGCTGCAGTGGCTTTAAACCCAGAGTAGTAACCTGCAGGATCACTCTTGTACACCTGAGGGCCTTGTTCTTCATCTATACCAATTAAAATCATACAACAACCAAGAGGCCTCATTTCCGCATTCTGTGTGTAGACCTGAGAAATATCAGCAATTGTTTTGCACAGCATGTCCTCAGGAATCTCATAGCCATACTTGTATTTCCAATTAGCTGCCTCATAGCATGCCGTCTGTACCTGGGATCTGCTGTCAGCTGTCATTCCTGCCATCACACAGCCAGTGTTTTCCGTTATCTTGAGTAAGTGAGTCACTGTGCTGGAATCCAATAATTTTTCAGGTACTTTCTTCTGTGTGACAATTACTGCACAGTCTTTCTCTCTGACAGCACCGATGTAAGGCCACCCTGTTTAACAGCCTTAAAAGCATATTCTACTTGGTAGAGCCAGCCCTTGGGTGAAAAAATGGTAACGTGGTGAGCAAAACCAGCGCTGGAACCACGGGACATGTTGGCGCGCCCACTACTTCAAGCACCGTCTCTGAGCCCCTAATGTAAACTTTTAAATGATTGATTGTGTTTAAGAAATTTAAACTCATCATTCTAACAGTTCTTCAGAAAACTGAAGTAGTAAATATGTTGTCATGAACATTTTTTATTCTTACACCTATGTTATGTACCTGTCATGTGATTTTCTTTCTGGAGCCATATCAGCAAAAGAGAAATTGGCAAAATTGAACTGGATTTACTCTTCCCACCAGCTATTTCCTTCAGCTGCTGTCTAGTGTTATTATTTTTTAACTTCATACAGCTCCACCTCCCAGACTGCTGTTTATAAAAAATAGTATAAATAGCGGACGCTAGCATATTTGAGTTAATTTGCTAACTGCAGTTGGCTAGCCTGCAATTAGCTGGCCAGTTGAGACCTATACTCTCAAACACCTTGTCTTCTTCCAAGAGGTGCTGTGGAAATGCAGAAGAGGGATAGATCATAGTGAGAGTGGAGTGTGGATTACTCAAAATGATACTTGAATTATGTCTTCAGAGAATCTTAAGTAGCAAACAAATGAAGGAGAGGTCCAGGCAGAATGATAGGAACAGGTTTGATCAAATTACTCTGTTGCTTAAATGCTCTGTAGATTGCTGAGGAGCTCTGATTTCTTAGCTTGGTGTGCTGTACCTTCCTAATTTGGCTCTTATCTACCTCCTTGGCCTCATCTTTCATCCCTTTACACTGCTGTCTGGGATTGTTTTGCATCTTTCTGAAGTACATCCTTTAGTGTTCATATAGTAAAGGTGTGTTTGTATGAATTCTTAATTTTTGTATATCTGGAAATTACTGTTTTGCTCTTATTTTTTAAAATAAAATTTTTAATTGAAGTATACTGAAGAAAATGCCCATTTCCAATGCACAGCTCATTGAATTTTCACAAATGAGTACTTTTCTGTAATCATTAGCCAGATTAAGAAATGGAATAGTCTCTTTCATGTCCTCTTTCTGGTTACGAAGAGTTTCCAAAGTTACTCACCTTGACTCCCAAAATAAAAAATTAGTATTTTTTTTTCTTTCTGAATTCTGTGGGATAAAAAAATACTCTGGTATTCTTTTGTGTCTGACTTGATTTTCCACAGTGGTTGTTAGGAATTTATACACCCATGAGCAGTATTAAGACTTTCAGTTGCTCCACTTTCTCATTAATACTTGGTATTACTAGGTTTTTGTTTTGTTTTGTTTTAGTTTTTGTCATTCTTTTGGGTGTAATACTTCATCGTGGCTTTAATTTACATTTTCTTTAAAGATGTAGAATACCATTTTTTCCCTAGAAGTTTGTACCTCTTTTTTTTTTTTTAATTGAAGTATGGTTGATATACATGCTATATTAGTTTCAGGTATACAGCATATCAATTTGACAATTCTCTATATTATTCAGTGTTTACCTTGATAAGTGTACTATCTGTCACTATACATTATTATAATATTATTGACTGTATTCCCTATGCTATACTTTTAATTTCTGGGACTTACTTATTTTGTAACTGGAAGTTTGTATCTCTTAATCTCCTTTACCTATTTCTCCCATCTGTTCAAACTCTTCTCCCTTCTGGCAACCACCAGATTACTCTCTGTATTTTTGAGTCTGTCTCTCTTTTTTTGTTGTTGTTTTGTTTTTTAGATTTCACACATAAATGACATCCTATGGTATTTGTCTTTCTCTGTCTGACTGATACCACTTAGCAAAATACTCTCTAGTTCCATCCATATTATTGAAAATGGCAAGATCTCATTCTTTTTTATGGCTGAATAATATTCTATTGTGTCTGTCTATCTATAGTTATATATACCACTTCTTCTTTATCCGTTCATCTATCTACGGGCACTTAGGTTGTTTCCGTATCTTGGCTATTGTAAATAAGGCTATAGTAAACACAGGGGTACATGTATTTTTTTGAATTAGTGTTTTCATTTTCTCTGGGTAAATACTCAGTAGTGGAATTACTGGATCATATGATATTTCTATTTTTCATTTTTTGAGATTCCTCAAAAACAAAAAACTCCCTCTTTTCCACAGTCGTCACACCAATTTACATTTGGACCAATGGTACGTGAGAGGTCCCTTTTCTTCACATCCTCTCCAAAAGTTGTTATTTCTTTTTCTTTTTGATGCCAGCCATTTTGACTTGTATGAGGTAATGTCTCATTGTGGTTTTGATTTGCATTTCTCTGATGATGAGTGATGTTGAGCATCTTTTCCTGTGCCTGTTGGGCATCTGTACATCTTCTTTGGAAAATGTCTATTCAGGCCCTCTTCACATTTTTAATAGTATTATTTGTATTTTTAGTATTGAGTTGTGTAAGTTCTTTATATATTTTGGTTAACTCCTTACTGGATATCATTTGCAGATATTCTCGTCCATTCAGTAGGTTGCCTTTTTGTTTTGTTGTTTCCTTTGCTGTGCAAAAGCTTTTTATTTTGGTATAGTCCCAGTAGTTTATTTTCTTTTATTTTTTTGCATGAGGAGATATATCCTTAAAGATGTTGCTAAGGCCCATGTCGAAGAGATTACTGCCTGTGTTTTCTTTTAGGAGTTTTATGATTTCAGGTCTCACATTCAGTTCTTTAATACATTTTGAGTTTATTTTTGTGTATGGTGTAAGAAAGTGGTCTAGTTAAATCCTTTTACATGTTGCTGTCCAGTTTTCTCAGTGCCATTTATTGAAGAGATTGTCTTTTCCCTATTGTATATTCTTGCCTCCTTTGTTGTAGATTAATTGATTATGTAATTGTGGATTTATTTCTGGGCCCTCTATTCTGTTCCATTGATCTGTGTGTCTGGTACCATATTGTTTTTATTGCTGTAGCTTTGCAGTTATTCTTGAAACCTGGGATTGTGATACATCTAGCTTTGTTCTTGTTTCTTAAGACTGCTTCAGCTATTTGGTTTTTTGTGTGGTTCCGTTCAAATTTTAGGGTTATTTCTTCTAGTTTTGTGAAAAATAATGTTGGTATTTTGATAGGGATTGCATTGAGTTTGTAGATTGCTTTGGGTAGTGTAAACATTTTATTAATATTGATTTTTCCAGTCCATGAGCCTGGTGTATTTTTCCGTTTGTTTGTGTCATCTTCAGTTTCTTTCACTGTCATCTTACGGTTTTCAGAGTACAGGTCTTTTACCTCCTTGGTTAAATTTACTCCTAGGTATTTTATTCTTTTTGGTACAATTGTAGATGAAATTGTTTTCTTAATTTCTCTTTCTGCTGCTTCATTATTGGTGTATAGAAATGGAACTGATTGCTGTATATTAATTTTGTATCCTGCAACTTTACTAACTTCATTTATTACCTCTAATAGGTTTTTGGTGGAGTCCTAGGGGTTTTTTATGTATAGTATCAGGTCATCTGCAAATTGTGACAATTTTACTTCTTCCTTACTGATTTAGATGCCTTTTGTTTTTCTTGTCTGATTGCTGTGGCTAGGACTTGGAGTACTCTGTTGAATTAAAGTGGTGAGAGTGGACATCGTTGTTTTGTTCCTGATCTACAGGAAAGGCTCTTAGGGGACACCTGGGGTCTCTGTTGGTTGAGCGTCTGCCTTTGGCTCATGTCATGATCCCAGGATCCTGGGATCGGGCCCTGCATTGGGTTCTCTGCTCAGCGGAGGCCTGCTTCTCCCTCTACCTCTGCCTGACACTCCTACTTGTGCTCTCTCTCCCTGTCAAATAAATAAATAAAATCTTAAAAGAAAAGAAAGAAAGAAAGAAAGGCTCTTAGTTTTTCAGCATTGAGTATGATGTTGGCTGTGGCTTTGTCATATCTGGCTTTTATTATGTTGAGTATGTTTCCTCTCCACCCACTCTTTTGAGAGTTTTTATCATGAACGGATGTTGTGTTTTGTCCGATGCTTTTTCTATATCCAGTGAGATGATCTTAATGTTTTTTCCTCCCTCCTCCTAATGTGATGTTTCACATTGATGGATTTGTGAATATTGAACCATCCTTGCTCCCTGGAATAAATCCCATTTTATTGTGGTGAGTGAACTTTTCAATGAATTGTTGAATTCAGTTTGCTAATATTTTGTTGAGAATTTTTGTGTCTATCTTTATCAGAGATATGGGCCTGTAGTTTTTTTTGTAGTGTCTTTGGTTTTGGTATCAGGGTAATGCTGGCCTCCAAGAATAAAGTTGAAGATTTTCCTTCCTCTCCTATTTTTCTGGAATATTTTGAGGAGAATAGGTGTTAACTCTTCCTTAAATCTTTGGTAGAATTTTCTTATAAATCCATCTGATCCTGGACATTTGTTTGTTGGGAGTTTTTTGATTACTAGTTCAATTTTTTACTAGTAAATAGTGTGTTCAAATTTTTTTTATTCCTGATTCAGTTTTGGAAGATTTTATATTTCTAGGAATTTATCCCTTTTTTCCCCTGGGTTCTCCAATTGTTGACATATGATTTTTCTTATAATTCTTTGTATCTGTGGTTGTTACTTCTCTCATTTCATTTTTTTTAAAGATTTTTTTTTTTTTTTTTAATTTTTAAGTAGTCTCTACACTGAATATGGGGCTCTAATTCATAACCCCGAGATGAAGAGTCAGGTGCTCTACCAACTAAGCCAGCCAGGTGGCCTTTTCCCATTTCATTTCTGATTTTATTTGAGTTTTCTCTCTCTTTTTTCTAGATGAATATGGCTAAAGATTTATCAGTTTTGTTTATTTGTTCAAAGAGCCAGCTCTTGGTTTCATTAATCTTTTTTTATTATTATAATTGTTATTTTTCAGTCTCTCTCTCTTTTTTTTAAAGATTTTATTTATTTATTTGACAGAGAGAGACAGCGAGAGAGGGAACACAAGCAGGGGGAGTGGGAGAGGGAGAACCAGGCTCCCCACAGAGCAGGGAGCCCGACTTGGGGCTCGATCCCAGGACCCTGGGATCATGACCTGAGTGGAAGGCAGCTGCTTAACTGACTGAGCCACCTGGGCATCCCTTTAGTCTCTCTTTCATTCATTTTCTCTTTGATCTTTATTATTTCCTTCCTTCTGCAAATTTGGGCTTTGTTTTTCTTTTTTTAGTTCCTTTAGGTGTAAGGTGAGATTGTTTACTTGAGATTTTTCTTGTTTCTTGAGGTAGCCCTCTTGGAACTGCTTTTGCTGCATCCCAAAGATTTTGTACCATTATGTTTCCATTTTCTTTTGTCTTCGTGTGTATTATAATTTCCTCTTTGATTTCTTTGTTGACCCACTGGTTGTTTAGTAGCATATTGTTTAGCTTTCACATGTTTGTGTTTTGTTTTTTTTCTTGTGCTTGATTTCTAGTTTTATACTATTGTAGTTGGAAAAGATGCTTGATATGATTTCAGTCCTCTTAAATTTGTTGAGGTTTGTGGCCAAATGTGATCTGACCTGGAGAATGTTCCATGTGCACTTAAAATCAATGAGTATTCTCCTACTTTGGGGTGGAGTATTCTGTATGTATCTATTAATCTGTTGCTTAAAGCCACTGTTTCTTTAGTGATTTTTGTCCTGGAATCTAGCCATTGATTTAAGTGAGGTTTTAAAGTCCCCTACTATTATTTTATTACTATCAATTTCTCCCTTTATGTCTGTTCATATTTGCTTTATGTATGTAGATGTTCCAATGTTGGGTGCATGGATATTTACAGTTGTTAAATTTTCTTATTGCACGATTGTTTATCATTTTGTAATGTCCTTGTTTATCATATGGTCTTTGTTTTATTTTTTTTTAAGATTTTATTTATTTATCTGACAGAGATCACAAGTAGGCAGAGAGGCAGGCAGAGAGAGAGGGGGAAGCAGGCTCCCCGCTGAGCAGAGAGCCCGATGCGGGGCTCGATCCCAGGACCCTGAGATCATGACCTGAGCCGAAGGCAGAGGCTTTAACCCACTGAGCCACCCAGGCACCCCTGGTCTTTGTTTTAAAATCTATTTTGTCTGATATAAGTATTTCTACTGCAGCTTTTCTGCCTCCCCCCACTTCCATTTGTGTGTGAAATAACTTTTTCTATCCTTTCCTTTCAGTCTTTAAATGTCTTTAGGTCTGAAATGAGTTTCTTATAGGCAGCATATAGATTGGTCTTTTTTTTTTATCCATTCACTTCCCCTATGTCTTTTGATTAGAGTATTTAATAGTTTATTTGCATTTAAAATATTGATCAATATTATAGAACATTATTTCATATATTTAATGGCCATCTTGTTATTTCCTTTCTTTTTTAAAGAAATATTCACTGTTCTTTTTCTAATTTAAAAAATATGTTTATTTTTAAGTAATCTCTATACCCAATGTGGGGCTTGACCTCACAACCCTGAGATCAAGAGTTGCATGCTCTCCTGAAAGCCAGCCAGGTGCCCCTGGTTATTTTCTTTTTACAGTACCAGTTCAAATATTTTGCCTATTTTTTATTGAGTTTTTCTCTCTTTTTTAAAATTGTAGGAGTTCTTTATGTGGTCTAGATACAAGCTCTCTGTCACTTAAATGTGTTGCAAATATCTTCTTTATTCAAATATCTTTTCCATTCTGTGGCTTGCCTTTTCATTATTTTCAGATTTCTTTTGATGATAGAAGTTTTAACTGCAATGTAGTCAAGTTTAGTAAGCTCTTCCTTTATAGTTAGTCCTTTCTGAATCCTGTTAAAAAAAGTCTTTCCCTACTCTTTGATCATGAGCACATTCTTTTATATTATCTTGTAAAAATTTTATTATTTTATTTTCACGTTTAGATTTCTAGCCCACCTGGAACTGACTTTTCTGTAATACAAAGTAGGGGGCAATTTTAATTTGGTTCTTTATTAAATGTGCCTGATCATTTGTAAAAGTCTTTCTGCTTGCTCATTAAAAAAAATCGACTTTTATTTCTTTAAACATGTATAATTTTTTATGACCATATATAGTACATTTTTAAATAGTATGATATAGAGGTTAAGAATTTGACTTCAGTGCTAGACTGCTTGTATTAAAATCTCTTAAGTTACTAATTCAACATTTATTTACTGAGCATCTACTATATGTCATTCCCTCTTCTAGGTGCTAGGGATGTCACACCAAATAAAACAGACAAAAGTCCCTGCCTTCATGTGATAGTGGTGGTGGGGACACAGATAATAATCAAAAGAATATAAACTATAGGGTTATGTGTGTGGATAAATCAGAGAAGGGAGCAGAATGTTAAAGAGGATGAAGTTTAAAATAGGGTGGTAAGGGAAGCCTTCACGGAAGAGGTGATAATTGGATAAAGACCTGAAGCAGTTGAGGGAGCCGATCTTGTGACCAGCATGGGGAAAGATTATTTCAGAAAGAGGTAATAGCCAGTGAAAGCTCCTGAGGTAGGAGTGTATTTGAGAATAAGTAGTAACAGCGAGTCAGTATTGTTAGGACAGAAGTGAGAGGGTGAGTTATAGATAGCAAAGTCGAAGAGGTTAATAGGAGCCATTGAAGGATTTTGAGCAAAGCACTGACATGATCTGACTACATTTAAGAACATTTTCTCTAGTTTGTTTGTAATAGATTGCAGGGTGGATGTGGAGATGGCAAGGGGAGAAATACAGCAGTTGGGAGCCTGATGCAATAATTTAATGCTGCTATTTGGTTGGAGTAGAGCAGAGGTAGCAGAGATAGCAAGAAGTAAGTGGGGTCTGTGTATTCTTTAAAGATAGAGTCAGTAAGATTTGCTGATTGATGAGGTGTTGAGAGTGACAAAGAGGAATCAAGGATGGCTCCAGGGTTTGGGGCATGAACTCCATGGAAAAGAGAGAGTTCCTATCAAGTAAGATGGGGAAAAGTATGTAAGGAAAACGTATACAAGAGGGATGAGGAGTTGAATTTTTGATGTTAAGTTCCCAATGCCCGTAAGACATGTAAGTGTATATCTGATGACTGAGCTGTAGAGGAGTCTCAAGTTTTAGGGGGAGTTTTTCTGTTTTTTCAGGTTCAGCTGAGAAAATGTAGAGTGGTAAGCCAGCAGCTTTCCTTTTGGGTGTTGTTACATCTTGTTTCTCCTGATTACACTGGTCACTTAGGCACCGACCTGCTTCTCCGGAGGCGAGGTTTGTTTATTGATTGGGCTGTTTCCCAAATAGTCACTTCTCCAGAGGTGGAAAGCCTCCCTTTGTAATCACTGCCTCTAAGCTTGTAATACCCCAGAACTATTCTTATTTTTTGCAGATTTTGGGTTGTGGCTCTCCTTTAGTCTAATTCAGTATGTTTTCCTTCAGGAGTTCCTTAGCATTTGTTGTTTGTTCTTGGTGTTCTCGTTTGTTTTTCTAGTCTTTTTGGCTTCGAAAAAATCTTTTCTATTATTTTCAAGGATGGGAAATAGAAATGGTGAGGTAGTATGTGTGCTTTGCCTGTAGTTTTGATCCATTCTTTCTGTTTTTAATAAAAATAATGTCTACGGAAAGGTGACAAAATACATAGTGATAAAAATAACATTCATACTTGCATAGTAACTATTTTGGTTTATTTCTTCCACTTTTTTCCAAAACATTAAAATAAGTTTACCTATCATCTGTTGTACATAGCAAGTATTTTCTTATGTAATTATAAGTGGCGTAATTGGGATTTCACTTCTCAAGAAAATATTCTGGGACCTGCTCTTTGGTATCTCTCATCTGGTGTCTGTACATTCACAGTATGTGTAACTATTTAATCATTTAGTCTGTTCCTTTGGCATGAGTAGAAGGCTGAGTAAGGACTTGTGGGCTCCCTGTTACATAGGGAAGGGACAGTCATCTCCCTGTGAGAGGATGAGAGCCAGTGTTGTTATTTCTTTCTTCAAGTTATTTTATAGTCAGTTTAAAAATTAATTTTTTTTCTCTTTCTCCTATAGTTCACTTAGCAGCCATGGAAGGTCACCTTCACTGCTTTAAATTCCTACTCAGTAGAATGAACAATACAACACAAGCTTTAAAAGCCTTCAATGATAATGGAGAAAATGTATTGGATCTGGCCCAGAGGTTCTTTAAGCAGAACATTTTGCAGTTTATCCAAGGAGCTGAGTGTGAAGGAAGTGATCCAAAAGATCAGGAAAGTAAGTAATAAACCTGAAATGTTTTAGCATTTAATAAGTAGAATAAGTAAAAAAAAAAAAAAGTTATAAGGCAAACGTTACATTTAAATATGTTACTTATAATTGCCCACACATTCATTCAGTTTTTCTTTATTATGAAATATTTTAGGCAGAAATATATGGAGATTAATGTAATGATTACATTTTTTATGCCACTGATTTAAGAATAAAATGCTGTACATTTAAAAGCTTCTCGGTTCTGTCTCTTTGATATCATTCATTTCTTTTTCTTCTCAGAGGTAACTATTGTTTTGGATTTATAATTCCATTCTATAGGTTTTCTATTTAGTGTATATGTACTCACAAAAATATGCACTATTGTGTGTTTTTGGAGTAATAGACTAACATGTTCTAACTAAGAAATCCTAAAATTCATCAGCTTAAGGATTCATATGATGGCCCAGGTTGAAGAGTGAATCTGTGCTGTGCAGTCATTCAGTAACTGGCTTTATTCCCAGCTAGCTCTCTCTGCTTGTAGCGGATTTAGCAGGAGGTGGGGAAGGGAGCAAGACTATAAGATTAAGACCAGAGATTGTCAAGGTCTAATTTGTACTCATCACTTTTGCCAACATTCCATTGGCGAAAGTTGAGTCACATGGGCATACTGGCTGTGAGGAAGCCTGGAGGATTCAGTACCTAGCTGAGAAGACTCACCTTAGCTGAAGCTTTCTTACTATCGAAGGAAGAGCATTTTAGTAGACAGCTAACAGTCGTTGAAACTTCTTTTAAAATCTTATGAAAATGGCATTTAAACAGTATGCATTCTTCTATTCGTTGCTTTTTTCTAGAAAATACTATGTTTTTGAGACTAGGCCAATGGAAATATCCCAGTTTATTCTTTCTGTTTGTATAGTATTGCATTTTATGAAAACCATTATTTACCCATTTTCCAATTTGCTGTTTAGACTGTTTTTCACTATTGCAGTCAGTGTGGTCATGGATATTCTTGTACTTGTCTGCATAAGTACATGTACAAGAGATTCTTTAGGGAAGTATTTCACTACCTTTTTTAGCCCACATAGACAGTATTTGTATGGCACACTGGGATTGTTGGATGTGGCTTCTTGAGGTTTACTGCCTATCTTCTCTGAAAACTGAGAGTTAAGAGCTCGGCTTGGGTAAATAGATGTGCATTCTACTTTAGGGTTTGCTTGGTGGGATATGCCCATCTTCATTATAAAAAGGGATTGCTAGATTCTTCATCAGAGTAGTTACAGAAGTTTACACTCTCATCAGCAGTGTTTGGTGGGAATTTAGAGGAATGATAGTATTGTCAGACTTTAAAATTTTTGCAAATTGGGTATGAAAAGGCTTAATTTGTACTTTGATTTTCATTTTCTTTTTATTATGAATGAGGTTGAATATCCTTCTGTAAGTTATTGGCTATTGTAGTTTTCTCCTCTATAAATTGCTTGCCTATACTTTTCTCCCTTTTTTGAAAAAAACATTTACTTATTCATGAGAGACAGACAGAGAGAAAGAGAGAGAGGCAGAAGCAGAGGCAGAGGGAGAAGCAGGCTCCCGGTGGAGCAGGGAGCCTGATGCGGGACTCCATCCCAGGACCGTGGGATCACGACCTGAGCTGGAGGCCGAGGCTTAACCCACTGAGCTACCCAGGCACCCTACTTTTCTCCCTTTTTAAAAATCACGTTCTTTGTCTTCTTCTAAATAATTTGAGTTCTTTGTATAGTCTCAGTTCCAATCCTTCATTAATTTTATCTGATATAGATATTTTCTCTCACGCTGTAGCTTGTTTTTTCACTCTGATTAGGATATCCTTTTTAAAAAATCAACTTTATTTTTAAGGTTTTTTTTTTTTTTTATTAAGATTTATTTATTTTAGAGAGAGGGAGAGACTGCACAAATGGTGGGAGGGACAGATGGAGAGGGAGAGAATCCTCAAGCAGACTCCCTGCTGAGCATGGAGCCCGACCTGGGGCTCCATCCCAGGACCCTGAGATCATGTCCTGAGCCACGTCAAGAGTTTGACGCTGAGACAACTGAGCCACCCAGGCATCCCTAGAATCAACTTTATTAAAGTACGATTTTTGAATAATAAACTGTGTTCATTTAGTGTGCAGTTTGGTGAGTTTTGAGGTATGTTTACACTCATGAAACCATCACAACCAAGATAATAAAACATTCTCATCACCTCTGGAGGTTTTTTTTTTAATATCCTCTCGCAGTTCACCCTTACTTTCACCCTGGGCCCACGCAACCACTTACTTGCTTTCTGTCCCTGTAGATTAGTTTGAATTTTCTAATGGAACCATTTTGAGATTCATCCCTGCTATGTATGTTAATAATAGTTCATTCCTTTTAATTGCTGAATAGCACTCCATTATATGGTTGTACCATGTATTTCTTTTTAACAGTTCACCTGCTGATGAACATTTAGATTGTTTCCAGTATGGAGTGCTATTAATAAAGCTGCTCTGAACATTTACATAGACATATGTTTGCAGTTCTCTTGGTAAATATGGAGGAGTAGGGCATATGGTGGGTTTATGTTTAAGAAGTTGTGTAACTGGGGCACCTGAGTGGCTCAGTTGGTTAAGTGTCTTGACCCCAGAGCAGGTCTTGATCTTAGAGTCATGAGTTCAGGCCCCACAGTGGAAGCCTATTTAAGAAACAAACAAATAAAAAAGTTGTTAACTCTTTTCTAAAGTAGTTGTATTGCTTTATATCCCCACGAGATATGTATGAGAATTCCATTTGCTCCATGGAATTGCTAGCACTTGATACGGTCAGTCTGTTTTATTAGCTGTTCTAATGGACCTGTAGTGTTACCTTACTATGGTTTTAATCTACATTTTCCTGAAAACTAATAATATTGAGCATCTTTTCAAATGTGCATTCGTACATCTTTTATGAAGTATCTGTTTAATTCTATTGCCCATTTTTTAATTGGGTTGTTTGTCTACTAATTATTGGCTTTTGACAGTTCTTTAGAGTTTTTGTCACATATATGTTATGGCCTATATATTCTTCCATTCTGAAGCTTGCTTGGTTTCTTGGCAATATATACACATATTTTAAAATTTTATTTTAGAGAGAGAGAGTGCATGTGAGTAGCAAGGGAGGGGCAGGGAGAGAAGGGAGAGAGAATCTTAGGCTCCACGCTCAGTATGGAGCCTGACACATGGCTTGATCTCACGACCCTAAGATCGTAACCTAGCCGAAATCAAGAGTTGGATGCTTAACTGACTGAACCACCCAGGCGCCCCGTGGAGTGTCTTTCAAAGAACAAAAGTTTTAAATTTTGATAAAGTACAATTTATCAGTGTTTTCTGCATGTCTTTTTTTGTGGCCTATCTGTAAAATATTTGTCCACCTCAAAGTTAGCAAGATATTCTTCTATAGTTCTCTAGAAGTTTGTCAGTTTTAGCTTTTTAATTCAGATTTTTTATCTACATCAAGTTAAATTTTATGTGGAATTTTGGGTGAAATTGTTTATTTAAAATTTTGTTTCCCCCCGCCCACATATAGCTACTTGTCCCAGCCCAATTTTTTTGGAAAGGCTATCCTTTCCCCATTGAAATATTTTGTCAGCTTTGTAAAAAACCAGTTGCCTGTATATTTATGGGTGTGTTTCTGGTCTCTGCATTCTGTCTTACTGATATATCTGTTTATTTGCCAATACCACAACCGTCTTGATTATAATAGCTTTATAGTAAGACTTAGAATCAGGTAGTGTAAGTCTCCAACTTTGTTCTTTTAAAAATACTCTTTGGAGAAGCGCCTCAGTGATGCAGTTGGTTAAGCATCCAACTCTTGGCTTCAGCTCAGATCATGATTTTGGGGTCGTGAGATGGAGCCCTGTGTTGGGCTCTGTGCTCAGCATAGAGTCTGCTTGAGACTCTCCCTCTCCCTCTGCCTCTCCCCACTGTACTTTTTTCTCTCTCTCTCTCTAAAATAAATAAATCTTTAAAAATACTCTGGTATTTTGTTTCCTTTCTGTATTTAAAAATGAGAATAAGTTAAGAGGATTAAAGTGAGGCATTACTTACAAGTGCTTATTACTACCATGTCTGGCATTCAATAAGGGCTCGGTATATGTAGTTGTTACATTAAAAACATTTTATCAGGTACTTATAGTTAGGCACTAGGTCAGGTACATTTACACAGCCATGTGTATATGTATATGTGTTTGTATATATATGTATACTTTATCTGCTTCCAGTTTGTTTTGCTTTCTTCACTTCCTTGCAAACAGAGGGAGTGGTCTGTGCAAATGTAGGACTGTAGACCAAGTATGTCTTTATACAAAGGGTTGAAAATGACCATCTTCTTGTGTTTTGTGTTGGTCCGAGGATGGAATATGGCTAAGGATAGTTCTGGTACAGTACTACTCTTGGCATATTTGAAGTCCTGTGGGGAGAAAGGGCTACACAGTTAATAATAATTTTATGATTCTCTTTTTATTACTTGTCATTATATCAATTGAACCAATTCCAGTATAACATTGTCATAATTGAGTTAATATTGAAATCTGAGTTATGTGACTGCTTAAGGCAGGGAAAAAAATGAACTGATGTGTTTACTGAAATACTGAATTTTTATTCATAGCCTTAGCATTTCCAGGTCATGTGGCTGCCTTTAAGGGTGATTTGGAAATGCTTAAGAAATTAATAGAAGATGGAGTAATCAATATTAATGAACGTGATAATAATGGATCGACTCTTATGCATAAAGGTGAGTTATGATTCCTGCTTCATTTTTAGTTTTGACACAATTACTGTTGAAGTTTTTTACCTCTTAAAATAATTATCCCTTAGAAACATGTGAAAATGTAAAACTTATCCTAATACTCTAGGGGATATCAGTCTACCTTATATGGTACACAGAGTACTTACTTTTCAGTTCATTTGTGATACTCCCTTTATAATGCCAGAAATTCACTATGACATTTAGGGTAATTCCAGTGGAAATTCTCTTGAGACATTGACATGTTAAGATATGAAATTCACTGCTGGAGAAGTTTCTTAGGACTAATATTTTCTTTTGGACTAAAAATGATCTATTAATTCTTGGTAAGCATGAAAAAGGTATAGCAGAATTTGAAAAAAAGGTATAGCAAAATTTTCTTCTTTATTGTACTCTGCAAAACTGTTTTTACTTTTATAGAAATATCAGTGAACATTAGATTTAAACACATTTTCCAGATGTCCACCACTTTCGTCTGCATTCTCTACTTCCTTCTATGTGGAATTCTAAAATATTAATTAGCTTTTTGGTTTTTTAATCAGACTTTGTCAAATTGTCAACTCCTTATTGAGAGTATGTACTCTAGGATTTATTCTTGCCAGTCTTTCTTTAATTTATAAAATCAAAAACCAAATCTTTAACTTAATGCATCTGAAATTTCCATTCTGCTTCATTTGTGATATTATAAGTTATTTCATAATGTAGTGGCAGGTAATTCTTGTAAAAATTTAAAAGGGCACCTGGCTAGCTCACTCAGCAGAGCATGTGACTCTTGAAGTTGGGGTCATGAGTTCTAGCCCCATGTTGGGCATAGAGATTACTTAACCCTTAAAAAGGGGGTTAGAGTAAAAAGACAGGGTAGCTAATGCAGTCATGTGTTTGAATTAGATTTTATTTTATAAATAACTATGATGTTTCCAATCATAGGTTATGTTCTTGTTGGTTAGGTACTTAGTTTAATTGTTAAAGTTGGTTTACTTCATAATGAATCTCCAGTATAGAATCTAAACATCATGTGTACCAGTAGTTTTATGAGAGAGGTTAGATGGAGTAAGAAGAAGGGGAATGCAAAGGGAGTTTCTCCTACACACAGAGAGGTTCCTATTTTGGCAAACACTTTATCCTAGACTTGGAAAATCTTGCTCCTCCATCTTAGCTTGGCTCTCTAGGGGTTTAGCTCTTCACCATGGGATCTGTGAATGAAGAGGAAACTTAAAATGGGCACTGTGTGTATGTATATATATATATTTTAAAATGTGCCCTGGAGCAAAGCCCTCATTTATTATCCTAGATATAACCTCTTTTTTATTACTAATGTATATGTGGAGTATCATTCAGACACTGTAGCAAAAGATAGGTGTGATCATGGTGCTTATATTTTATCTTCTCAGGAAGAATTAAGTTTCACCGATGGCTGTTTTTCAGTCTTTCTCAGTCATTTCATCACCATTGGAACTAAGATTGAAATGAGGGCTCCGGAAGTAGATTCTAAAGGGCTTGATGCATAACAATAGGGTATTTGTGATGCAGCCATTGTGAGAAGATGGGAGGGTGAAATTGAGGAACCAAAAGTGTTGGCCCTTTACCCCTTGTCTTGTGAGTCTGTCCATTGAGGACTCCTAGGGCCAGGGGTGGATCAGGGAGTGTGATGGGGGGTAATAAGTGGCTACAAGTAGAGGAAGGGGCCTTTTGTGTGCACTTGCCTTTCCTGGTGAACATCTGTATGTTTAGATTATATCCAAATTGGGTAATTAAAAGTTGATGTCTCTTTATAACTTAATTCACATTTTCTACATTGATTAATCTCTCTGCTTTTTCTTTAATTTTGATTTTTTTTAAATATAGATTTTATTTTACTTTATTTTATTTATATTTTTTTATTAACATATAATGTATTATTTGCCCCAGGGTACATGTCTGTAAATCATCAGGCTTACACTTTCACAGCACTTACCATAGCACATACCCTCCCCAATGTTCATAACCCAGCCACCCTATCCCTACCACCCCTACCCACCCTCAGTTCGTTTCGTGAGTTTAGGAGTCTCTTATGGTTTGTCTCCTTCCTGATCCCATCTTGTTTCATTTCTCTCCCCCACCCCCCATGACCCCCCCACCCTGCCTCTTACATTCTTCATATCAGAGAGGTCATATGATAATTGTCTTTCTCTGATTGACTTATTTCACTTAGCTAATACCCTCTAGTTCCATCCAAATCGTTATAAATGGCAAGATTTCATTTCTCTTGATGGCTGTATAGTATTCCATTGTGTGTGTGTATATATATATATATATATATATATATATATATATATATATATACACCATATCTTCTTTATCCATTCATCTGTTGATGGACATCTAGGTTCTTTCCAT
>CM052884.1:40387391-40453126 GCA_028534135.1 Potos flavus | reverse complement strand
AAAAAAAAAAAAAAAAAAAAAGCTGAGTTACTTGTCTAGAGTCACCCAGTGACTGGAAGTAAGGCTTTTGGATTTCTCTATATAGTACTCTTGTCACCACACAGATAACCTCCTGACAGGAATATTTTCATGCCACATAACTCTATTTACTTCTTATGGTATTTGATCAAAGAGCCATGGTTCACATGAATGAATAAGAAGAACTGTTTCAGTGTTGCTCTTTCATAGGAGAAATGTGAGAAGGATCTATTTGAACCGAGGCTATTCAAAACAAAGGCAGCTGTAAAAAGTAAGTGGAGCTTGGGCGTTGAATTCAGACATTAGAGTTTCACGACTTTCTAGCTGTATTAATCTCTGAGCCTCAGTTTTCTCATCTATAAAAATGAGACTATTGTAATGTCATCCCCACAGAATTATAAAAATTAAATTAATACACTAGCGAATGGGCAGTGCCTAACCCACAATAGAGGCTCAGTAAATGTCCATTACCTTCCTCTTGATCTGTGGAAAATATTTTTGGTTCTTCAAGCAGGACGAACTAGTTGGACCAAAACTATGGTCTGTAAGGCAAATTTCTAATTCATGTCTAAATTTTTAAAAATGTAAAATTAAAAAGATTCTAACTGAAGTATAATTGATGCATAATATTAAATTAGTTTCAGGTGCACAACATAGTAATTCAGTAGTTGTATACATTATGAAGTGTTCACCATGATGTGTATTACCCTATTATTGACTGTATTCCCTATGTCCATCCTGGTGACTTACTTACTTTATAACTGGACATTTGTGCCTCTTAATCCTCTTCACCCATTTCACCCATCTCCCCACCCTGCTTCCCTTTGGCAGCCCCCAGTTCTCCATATTTATGAGTTTGTTTCTTTCTTTCTTGTTGTTTGTTTGCAGTTTGTGACAACATGGATATACTTGGAGGGTATTATGCTAAGTGAAATAAGCCAGACAGAGAAAGACAAATACCATATGATTTTACTTGTATATGGAATATTAAAAAAACACAACAGATGAACAAAGAAATAAAATTTGTAAGAGCTCCCAGAACATTGTCAGGCAGATCGCTACTCTCCAGGGGATGGTGAAAGCCTCTTCCCCAGCTAATGCAACCAAGGGAAGACCTGAAGATGTTGATATCAGGGGTTCCCAACGAACAGCCCACTGAGATCACCCTATAGTGAGGCTCAGAGTTAATGATCCCTTCCGTATTTCCCGATAGCTTTATTTTAAAGAGCTTTGTTTACTTAATTTTAGAATGGGTTGTAGGGGCAGAGGCAGAGGGAGAGGGAGAGAGAAAATCTTAAGCAGGCTCTGAACCCAGTGCAGAGCCTGATGCAGGACTTGATCTCACAACTCTGAGATCATGGCCTGAACCAAAATCAAGAGTTGGACGCTTAACCAACTCAGCCACCCAGGCGCCCTTAAGTAGCTTTATTAAGATATGATTTGCCTACTGTTCAATTTACCCATTTAAAGTTACACAGTTTGTTTTTTAGTATATTCACAGATTTGTGCAACCATCACTATAATACATTTTTAAACATTTCCATCACCCCTAGAAGAAACCCCACATTCATTAGTAACCATTCCCCATTACCCCTACTTTCTTCTTCCTTCCTCCCAAACCCCATCGCTGGGCAACTACTAATCCATTTTCTCTTTGTATAGATTTACCAATTCTGGGCATTTCTTATGAATGGAATGGTACCATATGTGGTGTTCTGTGACAGGCTTCTTTCCCTTAGAACAATGTTTTCAAGGTTTATATACCTTGTAATGTGGATCATTCCTTTTTATTGCCAAATAGTATTCTTGTACGGGTATACTATATTTTATCATCTGTTCATCAGTTCATGGACATTTGAGTTGTTTTCACATTTTGGCTATTATGAATAATGTTGCTGGGAACATTCATATACATCTTTTTGTGTGAACATATATTTTCATTTCTCTTGGGTATATACCTTGGTGTTAGTTGGAATTGCTGAGTCATTTGGTAACTCTGTTTAACATTCTGAGGAACTTCCAAATTGTTTTCCAAAGTGGCTGCATCATTTAACATTCCCATCAATGATGCATGGGGTTTCAGTTTTTCTACATCCTTGCCAATACTTGTTATTGTTTGTCTGATTGATTGAAGCTCTTCTAGTGAGTGTGAAGTGTTATCTCATTGTAGATTCTGTTTTTACTTTTTGTAATTGAAGTATAATTAACATGCAGTTTTATTAGTTTCAGGGGTACAACATATTGACTCAACAATTCTATACATTACTCAGTGCTTACTTACCATGACAAATGTAGTAGTCACTGTCTGCCTCCGTCAAACATTCTTACGTTATTGTTTATATTTTCTATGCTCTACTTTTCATCTCTGTGACTTATTTATTTTATAGCCAGAAATTTGTGCCTCTTAATCCCTTTTATTTATTTCATCCATCCACCCACCTGGTAACCATCAGTTTGGTCTCTGTATTTAAGAAACTGTTTTTGTTTGTGTGTCCATTTGTTTTGGTTTTTAGATGTCAAAAATAAGAGAAATCACATGGCATTTGTCTTTCTCTGTCTGACTTATTTCACCTAGCATAATGCTGTCTAGGTCCATCCACGTTGTCACAAATGGCAAGACCTTATTCCTTTTCATGGTTGAGTAATATCCATTGTATCTATATATACTATACCTTCTTTATCCATTCATCAGTGGACGCTTGGGCTGCTTCCGTATCTTGGCTATTGTAAATAAGGCTGCAGTAAGCATAGGGGTGCAGATATCTTTTAGTTAGTGTTTTCTTTTTTTTTTGGGTAAATACCCGGTAGTGGATTTACTGGATTCTATTTTTAGTTACTATATTTCTATTTTTAATGTTTTGGGAAACCTCCGTACTATTCCCCATGGGGGCTGCACCAGTTTGCATTTGCACCAGCAGTGCACAAGGGTTCCCTTTCCCCACATCCTTGTCAACGCTTGTTATTTCTTGTTTTTTAGATACTAGCCATTTTGACTCGTATAAGGGGATATCTCATTGTGATTTTGATTTGCATTTCCTTGATGAATATTGATGTTGAGCATCTTTTCATTTATCTGTCGTCCAACTGTGTGTCTTCTTTCAAAAATGTCTATTCAGATCCTCTGCCCATTTTAATCAGAAATTAGATTTTTAATCAGAATTTTCTAAGTTCTTTTTATATTTTAGATACTAACTCCTTATCAGATGCTATCCTTTGCAGGTATTTTCTATTCACTAGGTTGTTTTGTTTTGCTGATGGTTTACTTCACTGTGCAGAGGTTTTTATTTTGATGTAGTTATAATAGTTTATTTTTGCTTTTGTTTTCCTTGCCTTAGGACACCTATCCATAAATATGTTGCTAAGGTCGATGTCAAAGAAATTACTGTGCTATGTTTCTAAGAATTTTATGGTTTTATTTGGATATTTAATATACTTCGAATTCATTTTTGTGTATGGTGTAAGAAAGTGGTCCAGTTTCATTCTTTTGTATGTAGCTGTCCAGTTTTCCCAGAGCCATTTATTGAAGAGAATGTCTTTTTCTTTATTGTATATTCTTACCTCCTTTGCTGTAGATTAATTAATGACCATAAAAACGAATTTATTTCTGGGCTTTCTATTTTGTTCTATTGTCTATTTTTGTGCCAGATTTGATTTCTATAGCTTAGTGGTATGTCTTGAAATATGGGATTCTGATGCCTCCCGCTTTGTTCTTTCTTAAGATTGCTTTGGCTGCTCAGGATCTTATATACTTAACATACAAGTTTTAGGGTTATTTGTTCTAGCTCTGTGGAAAATAATAATGGTGTTTTGATAGGGATTGCACTGAATCTTGGATTGCTTTGGGTAGTATGGGCATTATAACCATATTAGTTCTTCCAGTCCATGAGCAAGGTATGTCTTAACATTTGTTCGTCTCAATTTCTTTCATTAGCGTTCTATAATTTTCAGAGTATCAGTCTTTCACCTCCTTGGTTAAGTTTATCCCTAAATATTTTATTCTTTTTGGTGCAATTGTAAATGGAATTCTTAATTTCTCTTTCTGCTACTTTAGTATATAGAAATGCAACTGATTTCTGGGTATATTGTGCAACTTTACTGATGTCATTTATTACTTCTGGTGGAGTCTTCAGGGTTTTCTATGTGTAGTATCATGTCATCTGTAAATAGTGACGATTTAACTTATTCCTTACCAATTTGGATGTGTTTAAAGTTTTTTGTTATTGTCTGATTGCTGTGGACTTACAGTACTATGTTGAATTAAAGTGGTGAGAGTGTACACCCTCATCTTGTTACTAATCTTAGAGGGAAAGCTCTCAGTTTTTCACTATTGACTATTTTCTGAGCTGCAGGTTTGTCATATATGGCTTTTATTATATTCAGGTATGTTCCATCTAAATCCATTTTATTGAGAGTTTTTTTTTTTATCCTGAACAGATGTTGAAGTTTGTCAAATGCTTTTTCTGCATTTGTTGAGCTGTTCATGTGGTTTTTATCTTTTGTTTTGTTGACATGTTATATGTATCATGTTGATTGATTTGCAAATACTGAACCACCCTTGCATCCCAGAATAGATCCCACTTGATTATGGTGAATGATTCTTTTAATGTATTGTTCAGTGTGGCTTGCTAATATTCCTTTGAGAATTTTTACATCTATGTTTATTAGAGATATGGGCCGGTGGGTTTTTTTGTTTTTGTTTTTGTTTTTCTGGTTGTGTTTGTTTTGTAGTGTCTCTGGTTTTGGTATTATTATTATTTGCTAGTTTTGTTGAATGTGGAAGTTTTCCTTTCCTCTATTTTTGGGAATAGTTGGAGGAAAATAGGTATTAACTCTTGTTTAAATGTTTGGTGGAATTCACCTGTGAATACATCTGGTTCCAAACTTCTATTTGTTGGGAGTTTTTTGAATACTGATTCAGTTTCATTACTGGTAACAGTCTGTTTAGATTTTCTACTTCTTCCTGATTCAGTTTTGGAAGTTTATATGTTTCTACGAATTTCTTATAGGCGCTTTGTTGGCTTGTAATTTTTTGTAGTATTCTGTTACGGCCCTTTTATTTCTGTGGTGTTGGTTGTTAACTTCTCTTTCATTTCAGATTTTACTTGTGTCCTCTCTTTGTCTCTCTCTCTCTTTATTTTATTATGTATTTTTGTGAATCAGCTAAAGGTTTTTTTGTTTGTTTTTTGTTTCTGTTCTTTTTCTAGTTCCTTTAGGTATATGGTTAGATTATTTATATAACATTTTTCTTGTTTCTTGAGGTAGACTTATTCTACTCTAACTCTCCCTCTTAGAATAGCTTTTGCTACATCCGAAAGACTTAGGACTGTTGTGTTTTTGTTTTCAAGTCTATTTTACCTGAAAGACATATTGCTACCCTGGCTTTCTTCCTTTTCCTTTCCCTTTCCATTTTCTTGCCGCTTCCATTTGCATAGAATATCTATTTTACCTGAAATAAGTATTGCTACCTAGGTTTTCTTTTCTTTTCTTTTCTCTTTTCTTTTCTTTTCTCTTCTCTTCTCTTTTCTTTCCCCTTCCTTCCTTCTTTCCTTTCCTTCCTTCCTTTTTTTTGCTTCCATTTGCATAGAATATCTTTTTCTGTCCTTCTACTTTCAGTCTGTAGGTCTTAAGTGAATCACTTATGGGCAGCATATAGGCGAGTCTTGTTTTTTATTCATTCTGTCACCCTGTGTGTTTTGATTGGAACATTTAATTGATTTAAATTAGAAGTAATTACTTTTTTTTAAGATTTTATTTATTAATTCGTTTATTTATTTAAGAGAGAGAGCACAAATGGGGAGGGGCAGAGGGAGAGAGAGAGAGAGAGAGAGAATCTCAGGCTGACTCAGCTCAGCACAGAGCCTGACTTGGGGCTCAGTCTCATGACCCTGAGATCATGACCTGAGCCAAAACCAGGAGTTGGACACTTAAGTGACTGAGCCACTCAGGAGGCCCTCACCTAGGATATTGTTAAGGGTCTCACTGATGTTCTCCACTGTCCTCAAGTTCAGTGAGTATCTTTATGATCATTTCTTTAAGTTCTCTATCAGGCATATTTCTTACATCTGTTTTGTTTAGGTCTCTTGCTGTGGTTTTGTCCTGTTTTTCACTTGGGATATATTCCTCTGTTTTCTCATTTTGTCTACCTCTCTGTGTCTGTTTTTGTGTACTAGGAAAGCAAGCTATGTTTCCTGCTCTTGAAAATAATGGCTTTAAGAAGGATAGGTCTTATAGTGCTTTGCACAGCAGCATCCCGCGTTCCTCAGAACCTGGCCTCAGAGGGTGTCTCCTTGGTGTATTGCCTGCACCCTGCTGTTGGGTCCTGGCTGCTTTTTCCTTCAGTTCATTCATCTGCGGAGGCTTACTTTGCCTGTTGTGGACATCATTTGGTCTCCAGCCGGGGTGAGGCACACAATTTTAACAAGGTGAGCTCAGGTCTGCTTGCAAAATGAGACCTGCTGCTGCTGTGCGGATCAAGGCCCCATAACACTCACCGGTTGGATGACATGGTGTTGGCAAGATTTTTGCAGATCTCTGGGAGAGGGGACTGAGGCAAAAACTAACTGAGAAGGGCAGATCCACTGATACACTGGTAGGTGGGGCTTGATGTAGGCAGGTTAGATACTGAATACTGGCCCCCTGCTGGCTTCTGTAGGCTCTCGAGGGTGGCCTTGTTTTTATGCTGGGGAGCAAGGGAGAGAGAATGTGCCTTCCACCTCCTTTGTTTCTGGAGAGGTCTTCCTGTAAGAGAGTCCCTTCCGTCCCCCTCCAGGACTGTCTCTGACTTGAGTAAATAACTGACCCTCCCTTGTGCCCCTGGCGTTTTTCAAACTGCTGCTTCTGAGTGATATATCTGCAGGCTGTTTGTCCTGCTGTCTCTTTAAGGGGGAGGACTCAGCTTCTTATCACTCTCCATGCTCTCCCAGAACTGAGCCTGCAGATTTTTAAAATTCCATGCTTTAGGTCTCTCTGTTTCTTAGAACTCGCAAAATTCAGCCCCTCTGGCTTTCAGTGCCAACTGTTGTGGGGTTTTGTCTTCCTTATGTAGACTCCCCAGTGTGATAATCTTTCTTGCCCTTCTCAGGGCTGGTGTCTCTCTCTTGACTGTGGATGGTTTTGGTCCATTTTGCTCTCCATTGTGTCTCCTCCCTTCCTACCCTCTTTGATATGTCCTATTCTTTACCTTTAGTTGTGGAGTTTGTTCTGCCATTCTTTGGTTCTTTTTCTGGGTTATTATGCCGATGTTAGTGTTAACCTAGTTGTATCCATGGAACGAGGTGAGCTTAGGATCCTCTTACTTCACCATCTTCCCAACTTCCTCTCTAATCTTTGATATTTTAATTATTGTGTGTCATGGTGTGGACATCTTAGGGTTCATCTTTTTAAGAACTCTCTGAGCTCCCTAACCTGGATGTTTCTTTTCATCCCCAGGTTATGGATATTTTTAGCTATTACTTCTTCAATAAGTTTTCTGTCTTTTTCTCTCTTCTTTTTCCAGGACCCCTATAATGCAAATATTTGTTCACTTGATGTTATCCAAGAGATCCCTTAACCTATCTTCGTTTTTTAAAGTTCTTTTTTCTTTTTGCTCTTCACCTTGCGTGCTCTCCATTACCCTGTCTCCCAGATTGTTGATCTGTTCTGTGTTCTCTGATCCAGTGTTGATTGTCCCTAGTGTTTTTTTCATCTCATATATTATATTCTTCAACTCTGATTGGTTCTTCTTTATATTTTCTATCTCTTTGTTGAAGGTGTCACTGAGTTCATCCACTCTTCAATCTGATGGGCATCTTTACGTCAGTATTCTGAACAATTTATCAGGTGAATTATTTATCCTCATTTCATTTAGGTTTTTTCCTATAGTTTTATCTTCTTCTTTAATTTGACGCATACTCTTCTGTCTCCTCATTTTGCTTGGCTTTCTGTGTTCGTTTCTATGAATTAGGCAGAACGGCTACTTCTCTTAAACTTGAAGGAATGGCCTTATGTAGGGATGTGCCTTGTGTCGTCTGTGTGTGCCTGGTGACTTTGGCTGGCTGGCTGGCTCTTTGGCTGGCTGGAGGTCCGGGAGCACTCTGCTGGGGCTGCCCTGGTGGCATGGGCAGAGCAGAGGTTGGTGCAGGGCAGGGTATTCCTGGGGCTCTGGTGGCAGAGGGCACACTGGCTGGACAGCTGAAGCTCAACTGAGTGTGGCTCAGGGCTCTTTGCATTGAGGGCCCCTTGGCAGGACAGGTAGAGCTGAAGTGGGTGCAAGGCAGGGTGTCCCACTGCTCTCTGCACAGGGTGCGCCCTGTCAGGAGAGCTGAAACTGAAGTGAGTGCAAATCAGGATGCCCCAGGGTACTCTGTTCAGGGGATTCCCTGGTCGAGCGGCTGCAGCCGAGGTGGATGCAGGCCTGGGGGTTCCTTGCACCGTGCTGGGGATCCCATGGCAAGTCATCCTGAGCCAGTGTGGTATGGGTTTTGACGTTCTAGAGCATGTTGAGCCTGTGTCACATTGGCGAGGTGACAGGAGCTGTAGTGAGTGCGGACCAGAGTGCCTGGTGGGCACCACCCTGGAGCCCGCCCTGGTGGGGCTGGTGTGGGCTAGGGGCCCCCAGGCTTACTGAGGGGACAGGCTGGCTATGGCCATCAGCCCCTGCTTCCATCTGTGCTCTCAAGGCGGAGTGGGAATGTGAGCTCTGCAGCTTGCCAGCCCTTCTGATTCAGAGAGAGTTCCAACAGCTGCTTCACTGTATGACAGGATTCTAATGGTGGTTCCTTTATATTCTAGTTGCCCCTTTAAACTTTGGCTTTTTTTCTGTGCCTCTGGGCAGATGAATCTGCTCATTGTTCCTCAGTAGGAAGTCCCTTCCCTCTATTTTTCACAACATCAGGAATGAGGATTCCCTTCCTTACCGAGTCTCTGTCTCTCTTGCTGTTCTCTGTGTGGTCTCTCCATCTCTGGTTGTGCAGAAGCTGTTCGGTCAGCCCTCGGTTCTTATTCAGGAGCAACTGCTCTATAAATAGGTGCAGATTTAGCGTGTCTGTGGAGGAGGTGAGTTTAGGGTCTTTCATCGCCATCTTGGACTGGAATCTTGCAAAAGTTTTTAGTTTTGATGAAGTTCGATTTATCTACTTTTGTTTTCTTGGTGCTTAAGTACTTTTTTGGTGATTCTCTTGAGAATTAGCAAGGACTTAGGACCTCAGAAAATGAGTAGTTGTAGACTTTCAGTTTACTTTTGAAATTATTTGAGTAAGAGATGTTTTAAGTGAATCACAAAATTTTGAAAAGATGTTTTAGAATAGAGCAAAGATGTGACTAGAACAATATCCTATTGTGGTGTGTTTGATAAAATTGTATTCTTACCCACTTGCTGTACAGTGAAGCTCACTGATAGCTACCTAGGGTCTTTGCAGGTGGTGAAGGTATGAAATCATGTGCTGTTTTCTTGTCCCTATTTAATTTTATTCCAGAGCAAAACCCAAAGAACAAGATGACCTCTTCTTAGGACACTAGGTTTTGTCACAGCACCTATGGGAGACTGGATTTCTTGTCATCCCAGAATTCCTGGAACTGAGCCTTAATTCAAAGCATTCTTAAGTAAATTATATTTAAGGCTATGGCATCATAGAGCCCTATTCCCATTTGAAGTTTGACTCTTGAGTCAACATTCCTGTCACATGTCATCCAGCATCCACTTAGTCACCTTTAGTGACAAGATACTCATTATTTCTCAGGGGTCCCATTTTCATCTGACAGTGTTCTTGTGAGGATTAAAATGTATAAGGAAGTTAGGATAGTGTCCAGAAATACATGATAGCTCTTACTGTTTCTGTTGAAAAGTTTCTCCTTTTTGAGTTAAAATGTCTCTTCCTGGAGCTAATCTCATTTAATCCTAACCTCTTACCTCTTATGACCCCTAGAACAGCTCTTTCAAAACATAGCCTTCAAATATTAAAGAATTATCATATAAGCTAAATAGCCACAGTTCTTTTGATCTTTTCTTCTGTAACTTTTTTTTTTTAATTGTTTCTACTTGCTCATTAGTGGTTACAGTGGTTCCCAAAACTGTCTGCACATCAAAATTTTCCGAGGGACTTTTACTAAGTACCAATAATACCTGAACTTGTAGGTCGGGTATGGGACACAAATGTACATTTTTAAAGAGCACCCCCATTGATTCTGATGTATGCAGTTTGGAACCTGCAGCTCTATAACCTACTGAGAGGTAAATCAGAGTGTTATGTTAGGGAGAAGAGGCTGGGACTTGCCAACCTGGTCCCATAAAGCAGGGTTTCTCAACTTCTGCACCATTGATAACTTTGGGCCAGATGCTTATTTGTTGAGGGGGAGTCTCCTTTGTGTTTGAAGATTTTAGTAGCATTCTAAGCCTCTAGATTCCACTAGTCTATTCTTCTCCATCCCCCAAGTGTGACAAGCAAAAATGTCTCCGGATATTGACACATGTCCTTTGGGGGAGAAAATCACCTTAAGTTAAGAGCCACTGCCACAAAGAATAGAAAAATCCTAATTTTGGTAGTTGGATAATAGCTAAAAGCAGCTCTCAATACTTCCTTCTCTCAGTGTTCTCTTGCATAAATAGATATTACAAGTGACTAATCATAAAATTGCGGGGCTGGGTTAGATCTGGTTATCAACCATGTTTCAGTTCTTCTTTTTCCTTTTTTTTTTTTTTTTTTAAAGATTTCATTTATTTATTTGACAGAGAGAGATCACAAGTAGGCAGAGGCAGGCAGAGAGAGAGGGGGAAGCAGGCTCCCTGCCGAGCAGAGAGCCCGATGGAGGGCTCAATCCCAGGACCCTGAGATATGACCTGAGCCGAATGCAGAGGCTTTAACCCACTGAGCCACCCAAGCGGCCCCATATTTCAGTTTTTCTAATTTTCTTATATGTAGTAGATAATGCATGTAATATACCATTAATCCTAAGAAACTGCGGTCTTCTTTAAAGCTTCCTGTTTATAGTATTAATAATTGTATCAATCTGATACATCCTCCAATAGCAGGAAATGAGTTCTCCACGTAGGTCTTTCAGTGCTTGTTTATTCTGATATTTTGTTACTGATATTTACCCTTCTCTGTATATGCCACCTTCCTTCCTTCCACCCCCCCAGAGCACTCAGGCACTGGCTCTAGAAGAAGCATATACTTCAGGACCAGCATCCTGCGAGCACACGAGCTGTTTTCTGTCTAAACTAGGTCCGTATTCAACTTTGTCTTGCAGTGAGAGCTTATAAGAAAATTGTTGAATTGAGACACATGCTGGAAATTGCTGAGAGCAACTATAAACACCTGGGAGGGATAACAGAAGAAGATCTAAAGCAGAAGAAGGACCAGCTTGAGTCTGAAAAGTAATGTCCTCAAAACTCTAATGGTTTGTTTTAGTTACCTATCTAAATGCTATGTGAAGGTTTGTTGACGAACAACTTGTTTTTCTTTTTTTTTTTAAATATTTTTTAAAATTTTATTTATTTATTTGAGAGAGAGAGAGATCACAAGTAGGCAGAGAGAGAGGGAAACAGGCCCCCCGCTGAGCAGAGAACCCGATACAGGGCTCGATCCCAGGACCCCGAGACCATGACCTGAGCCGAAGGCAGAGGCTTTAACCCACTTTGTGTTTGAGCCAGAATGTAATTTCATGTCAGCTGAGACTGAAGTGTGTCTTCTGAGTGAGCTTTAATACTTCTCTAGCATTGGTTCTCCACTTTGTGTTGAGTACATCTTAAGATATATTCTTTGGGTACAGACTCCTGTTTTTAGGTCTAATTGTCAAGAAAAACTGGGTAAGTATTGGTTTGAGGGATGTCCTCTTGATTTTGTTGTTATCTGTTAGTTAGATCAGAGCTGAAATACAACAAAGCATGGTTGTATTACTCTGTCCTGGGGATGATTTTCCCTTATTTGCTGAATTCTAGGCTTCCACAGTGGGCATTCTTCTTCCCTATTCTCAGTTTTAACCCCACACACTTCCATTCCAGAGCTACTGCTGAATGCTCTTAGATCGCCCTCCTGGGAACCTGACATCCTACCCAGACCGCCTTGGGAATTCTCTTCCCCCCACCCTCCAGCAGTAAGGCAGAAAAATACCCTGGTTCAAGTCACATCATCTCTTGTCTGGATTTATTTTAACATCTTCTTGATATGTCTCCCAGCTTCCTGTTCCTGCCTCCACTCCTTAATTCCAAGTCCCCATTCCCTGCAGTCTGTTCTCAACACAGTGTCCAGAATAATCATGTTAAAACCTGGATACAGTAAATCTCACATACCTTTGACTGAAAGAAGCTGGGTAAACAAAAGTACGTAATACACAATTTCATTTATAAGTATAGGCAAAACTAACCTAACATGATAGATATTCAGAATATGGTTCCTATGGGAAACGAAGGTTGCCTGGGAGGGGCATGGGGGACCTTTCTGAGGCAATGGAAATATTCTGTATCTTGGTTGGGGTGGTGATTACAGGCTTTACACATTAATCAAAACATGTTCAGTTGATATTTGTGTATTTTACTCATAGTAACTTGTAGATCATTAAAAAAAATGCAAAAGCAAAAGAAAACAAATCTCAGTCAGATCATGCCATTTCTCTGCTCAGACTCGCCAGTGGCTTCCCACTTCACTCAGAGTGAGAGCCTAGGTCCTTGCTATGACTTCCAAAGCCCTGCTTTTTCTGGCTCCCTTGTGCCTCTCCAACCTACTACTCTTCTTTTAAACTACTGCAGCCCCATTGGCTTCTGCTTTTCTTCCAGTTTGCCAGGCATACTTCTGCCTTAGGGTCTTTACCCTTGCTCTTCCCTCTGTCTGGAATGCTCTTCCCCCAGATGTCTACTTGGTTACCTCTCTTATTTCCTGTAGGACTCTGTTCAGAAGACCCTTCTCAGTAAGGCGTTCTGTGGCCATGACGACATTTGATATCACTCTTCCCTGCTTTATCTTTTTCTCCCTTAGCATTTTTTTCACCTTTCCTGTACCGTATATTTGTTTCTTCGTTGTCTCAGGTAGGCCCCACGTAGGGCACATTGGGCCTGTTTTGTTCACTGCTGTATCGCTGATGTCGAGATCGGTACTGGCTCACAGTAGATTCCCCATTCATACTTGTCAAGTAAATTATTTCTTTGTTTTATTTGCATTACATGTAATGCCTGGATGCTTTTCACTATGGCCAAAAATAATTGTTAGTTGATACTTGAGATTGAGAACTTTTTTTTTTTTTTTTGACAGGACTATCAAGGAGCTGCGGGACCAGCTGGAGTACGAAAGGCTTCGTAGAGAAAAACTAGAAGGTCAGCTGGATGAGTATCGTGCAGAGGTGGATCAGCTCAGGCAGACACTGGAAAGGATTCAGGTCCCCAACTTTGCTTTGGTTGGTGTCCTCCTTAACACATTTCTCTCTCTCTCAAGAAGTAGTATAGAAGAGTAGCTAAGAACATAAGCTTTGGACTAGGACTCTTTGGGTTTGGTTCTTGGCCGCAACATTTTTTAGTTTGGACAAGTCATTTAGCCTCTCGGCCATACTTTTAAACTGGAGATAATGATTTATACTTTGTAAAGTGTTGTAAAGACTAAAGGAATATATCTCTCTACATAGCTATATCTTTACATATAAAACTTTATATATACACACATACATATATATCCATATATGTACTGGTTAGAACAGCATCCTTCATAAGTGTATAGTGTTACTGAGACATATAAGGAAAAAATACTTTTTTTTATAAGCAGAGTGATAAGAATTCTCAGGCAGCTAAAGTATGTATATTTTAACGTTCTAAATAGCCAAAATAAAGTAGAATGGAGTCCATGTAAGATAGCTTCAGCTCATCAAAAGTTTTTAGTATATGTGATGCCAAAGTAAGCATATCCTCAAAAGTTTGAAGAGTAGAAAGGAGCCAGAGTGGGAGCTGTCGTAGCATCCCTTTATTCAGATTACAGAGTAATGAAAGCTAACACTTGAAACACTTCACCTTTACAAAGTCCTTGATGTGTTATCATACGTCATTTGATCTGCACTCATTTAACATGTGAGGAAACCAAGGCTCAGAGAGGTTAAGTGACTTGTCTAAATTCACACAGCTAGTAATGGTGGGACCAGTGTTTAATTACTAGCTTTTGACCCCATAGCCTTAGCTCGTCTTATAATTTCTGGCTAGAATTATGAATTTGGAATTCAAAATACAGCTCTAAAATATAGAAAGATGCTTTCGAGTGACAGGAAGGATAACTCTGTAGAAGGAAGCTGAAAAGAAATGAATGTGAAAAACAGATACAAAGAACAAATACCGAAAAGCAGGTAGAGTATAGAGAATAGAGTGAAAACAGCAAGAAACCCCCAGTGGTGCTTGTATTTGGGCCGCCTTGTCTCAGTAGACAGAGCGCACCCTGGGGACACTCTATGACCCTCACTCTCTTCTGTGAGTGAAGACAGCCATGTGGCCCTCGGAGAAGCTCAAGTGACACGGTGTAGGGATTCAGGTACGCTTCATATTTTCCTTCTGTACGGACATATTTTCTTCAGTCATCACGGGTGAGTTAATTCTGTTCCAGACCCGTATCACCTTGAACCTGTGTACTAAAAAACACTTCCTGACTCCTTACAGTTTGCACAAAGTTATCATTAGTCTCTTTAATAGCCACCTTTAAAATATTAAAATAGTCTGTGTGCTTATTGTAAAATGTTAAAAACAGGGCAGTCGTTCCCTCCCACACCAAGTCCCAGGCTCTGAAGGAAGCAATGGGGAACAGTTTGGTAGGCCTCACATTCCACAGTGTTTGATTCATTTACCAACACATATATGTATTTCTCTGCATGCACAAAATCAAACGCTTTTGAGGAGTTTTGGTATCTCAACAGTTGTTAATTTCCCAAGAGATGTAATTAATTATAATAACCCATTGTCTTCAATTTTGCGGTGCTCACCTTGTGCTACCCTTCGCCCCCGGGGACTTTTGTACAGAGAGGCCAGCCCGTGCATTCACAGGCTGTCGGCGAGGACTAGGGGACACGTACCTTCCGTTAATGACCACGGACAGTCCCAACCTGGTTGTGGCCTCATCACTCTGGACAGGCACTCTGCCGACCCTGCCGCCATGACAGGAACATGTGTTGTTTTGTCCTGCTTCTAGATCCTTCAGAGATTACCCAAGCCTCGCCTTCTTTTGAGTCATTGCACATTGATTTGTCTGCCTAGAAAACTTGTTTTTTAGTGGCTATTTAAAATATTTTCTTATCCCGAAGTGTCTGTTTTCGGGGTTGGGTTTGATTCCATACCCTCTAGCACATCCTCCCTCAAAACTTTGCTCTCTAGCAGGAGTGTGTAGGTTTTCAGGAGAGCTGACTCGAGGGCTCTGTCCTCTGGGCGCATCGTTTTTTGCAGTCCTGCTCAAGGTTAATTGAATTTTTGTGAATGAGCGAATGTCACCGACCTCTAATGGCAGCTGCAGTCGTGACACTGCTTTTCTGCAAAAGCTTCTGAGTCTCAATTTCATCTTTAAAAAGGGGAAAACACCTACCTCACGAGACTGTATTGATGTTAAATGAAATACTGTGTGGAAATACTGAGGTATTTTCTATCTAGTAGTATCCATAGTAGTCTATTCCCCCTTCTGCATATCATTTTCTCCTTTTTCCTTCCCTTCATTTTCTGTATTCGAGTTGAATAAACATTGTCAGTAGATACGTAAATGTGTAGAGCCCAGTGCCTCTGAGAGTAGGAGGAGTTAGTTTATTTGGGAGTCTAAATATATAAGGTAGAAATGAACTTTTCATTTGCTCCAAATGGAAAGCATTTTCCAAAATGCTCCAAATGAGCATTTTCCAGTGCTCATTTCTATAGATTCTTCAAGAAATTCTGCCTCAGTCTCCTGCCACCTTCTGCTCAGGACCTATGATTGCATTTGGCTGTACTTCAAAGACTTTCCACCTCAAAACAATGTTAGTAGTATAATTTGTATCCAGGAAACAATTTCTCAGGGTAGTGTCTTAGGATAGTTTGACATATATAATGCACTTACCTAGTTTTTAATAATAAAAACTATTATTGTTTTGATAACAGTAACTATATTTATGGCCCAAGGGTGTGGGTGGGAAGCTCGGGGAATACTAAGTCCAGGGGTGGGCCCTGCCCAGGGTCGCGTGCCTTGTGCTGTTCTCAGAGCCCCTGCACTCAGCTCCGTCCTGACCAGCTGGGTGCAGGGATAATTACTCGCAGATTATTACCATCCAGTGAGCATTCCCTGTATTTCTAGCCCTCTCTTGCTCCTTCCCATGGCATTCATTAAGTGAACCCTCAGTGCTGGGTCTTGAGAATACCGTGATGGATGAGAAATATTTGGAAACAGTGGCAGGCAGAGTAGGCAGTAGAAGGATGTTGTGTGAACACAGAGGAGGGAATAGAGGAACCAAGAAACGTGATTCTTAGCACTATGGGGCTTGCGACGGATCCAGAAGAGGACTTTCTAACAACGCCCAAGTCAGTTAGCAGTATATTGAGAAGTGCTACGCTAAGATAAAAGCAGAAGTCACTAGGCGTTCTCTAGTCTGGGAGTCAGCACTGAATATATGTACTGGGCCTTCAGATTGGAGAATTT
The DNA here is from genome assembly GCA_028534135.1 of Potos flavus. Lineage (NCBI taxonomy): Eukaryota > Metazoa > Chordata > Mammalia > Carnivora > Procyonidae > Potos > Potos flavus. The sequence goes on along the minus strand of CM052884.1, from coordinate 40,436,519 downwards.
ATTTACACAAAATCCTAAAAGAAATTTAGAGTTAAAAATACTAGTAGGGCTCAATTTTTTTTTCTCATGAGACAGATAATGTAGAAAGATGAAATTGTGTCTAGTGTAGTTACCTCATTTGGCCCTCTTTTGTTTGTAGGAAGATGACTCTTCTTGTGAATCAAACAAAGAGAAGAGACGAATTAAGAAAAAGGTGTCTTCTGGGGGAGTTTTTGTGAGAAGGTACTAATCAGTGAAATAACTTTAAATAAACTTAATTTTTCTTTTAAATTGATATAAATGTAAATCTATACAAATTCTCAGGAGTTCGTCTTATGTACTATTCCAGTTCTGAAGGCAGAAATATGTAATACCAAAGGGATTGCTAAAATTACATGCACTCAGCTGGACTCCCCCTCCCAGAATATTTTTTATAATTTATATAGGCAAGATTCTACATTTATGAGTAATTAATTTTGCAAGTATGAACACAAACTTTATAAGGTGGGATAGTCTAGTAATCGAAAGAAATGTAGACATTAGAAATTATCTTTTATTTTCTAGAGAGTATTTTTTAACTTTTCAAACGACTTAAAAAGCATCTGGAGTTGGGGAAAGTGCAAAATAAGATGAGTAAAAGGACATCTTTACAGTAATAATCAAATGTCTCAGGAAAGTTTTACATAAAATAAAACTCTGCTCTTGTAAAAGAAAAAACCCCATTAATATATGTTTGCTAAAAATACTGATTTTAAATAATCTGTTTTAGAATTCAACCCATTGTTCTGTCTTGCAAGCTTTATAAGAAAGCAATATAAAAATGAGGCCGACTGGACTGGATAATAAACATATGGCTTTATTATTCTCTCTTCCTTCCCCCGCCATTGCTGACCAAAAAACAAGGATAGCATTTCATTTCAGCTCTGACTCCATGCCCTCCTTTCTAATTCTACCCACTTCCTCCTTGATGTAGCCAATTTGTGCCTGGGGCAGTTGTCTAGATCTGCCTCCCCATGAAGGGCAGCAGCCTTCTCACCACATACCAGACTGCCCCGTCTCTGGGCCCTGGCACGTACTTTCTGTGGATGCCTAAAAGTCATTCTGACACCGTATCATCGGGATCAGTTTGCCTGGACGTGAGTGTGTTTGTGTGTGAGACCAGTTCAGGCTGGTCAGGGGTCTGTAAGCAAGTTTTAAAAAATGCCTTATCAATTCTTTTTGCTAACCTTTATAATCATTATTGGTAGTTTCTCTGTGGTTTGCAAGAGGCCTTCGATCTATAGTAAAACATTTATTTGGTACATGCTATGGGTGAGACCTGTGCCAAGTCCTTTCCACGTATTATCATCTTGGAATTCTCAGCACAGCAGCAGGAGATAGGTAGTTTACAGATGGGATTTGCCCAGAATCACACAGCACCGTGGAGCCAGGATTCTAACCTTAGCCGGCAAAGTTCAGAGTCTGCATTCGTTAACGACTACAGGAATTTGCAAAGCCAGTTTCTCACCTTCTGGGACTACACACAGCCTTCCGTCCAGCCTGGTGTCCCTAAAGTGAGTCCAGGCCACATCTCCAGTCTCTCTCTGTACCAGTGCGGTAGGAAATAACTAGAAGAGTGTTGTCATAGAAGCATGCACCCTTGAAGGAAGAGGTTCCCTGGTCGTCCCCCAGTACCTGTTCTCCCTTTTTTCCACAGTGTTAGGATTTACCTGGACTTGTGGCTGCTCAGGATAAAGGCTGACTTTCCAGTCTTCCTTGCAGCTAAGACACCAAGTTGTGGCCAATAGAGTGTGAGCAAAAACAGTTTGTATGTAACCTCAGGGTCATGACCTTAAAGGGAAGGGGCTTGCCCACATCTTGTCCCTTTCTGCTTCTGGAATGTGGATATGGTGGTGAGTCACTGGACCCTGTGAATGAGGGCACCACCAGGGACAGCAGAACAAGAAGATAAAAAGGATCCTGCACCCAGACACCGTGGAGCCGACATGCTAGCCTGGGAATGCTTATACCTAGACTGTAGGTAAGTGAGAACATAAACCCTTCTCATTTAAACCATTATTATTTTGGGTCAATTATTATAGCCACTGAATCAAAATTGTAATACAAACCTGAAATTATATGTATTTAATCATAAATCACATATATGTATTATTATCCTGTTATGCATGGTGTTTTCCACCACAACCAATTCTTGGATTTTCTGGACACCATCTGGGTGTTCCAACAATTCAATTCTGGCACTAACTTCCCAGAGTTAGCGTCAGACTGCACAGGTTAAGAGCTCAGTCCCACAAGAATGTCACCACTTCAGACACCCGTTTACAAGTCCCAGTTTGTCACTGGTACTTCTGACTAATCAGCGGTTCAGGAAACCCCCTCCTCAGGTTCCAGTCGGTTGGAATGAGCAATATAATAGAAAAGATACATCTCAGGAACAGAGGAGATGCATACGGCAAGATGTGGAGAGTTGCATGGGGCTTCCATAACCTCCTTCCGTGTGCCACCCTCCTAGCACCCTGATGTGTTGTGGATTGGCCAGTGGGCTCCTCTCCTGTCTCCTCCCTTTCCCAGAGGTTGAGTTGGGAGGTCAGGGAGGCTGAAAGTTCCAATCTATAATCACGCCTTGGTCTACTGGGCACCCAGTCCCCATTCTGGTTACAGAAGGGCTCCCAGCCGTCTGTCCTCTCAGCATACAGAATACACGCTTACCATTCAGGAAAGCTGGACGATTTTAGGAGCTTTGTGCAAAGAAAACAGAAGCTTGTAACTACCCCTATCAAGAAAGTGCAAGGGTTTTTGACATCTGTGCCAGCAATTGGGGAGAAAGACTACATATATATATAGATATATGTATATACACACATATATATATATAATGGCACTTTGTTAATGAAACACAAAAGTCAAAGTGAAAAAGATGTTAGATATAAGTACAAATGTTTCTTCCCATGCCTTAGTTGTTTGTCCATCTCTTGACATAGAGGCCTCAACTTGGAGGTGACGCAAGCACCAAGTAAGAGCAAGCCTACCTGGCATTTAAAGACTGTGTGGCTTGTCTGCTGTTGTACGGCCTTGGCAACCACGGTTGTAGGAAGTTACAACTGGGTGGCCTTAACGTCATTTAGCTTGTTTTTTCAGCTGTAAAATAAGGATACTACCACCCATCTAAGAGGACTGCTTTGAAAAAAAAAAAAGGTGAGTTGATATATATTATTTAGCATATTCCCTCTTGTATAGTCAGTGGCAGCTATTATTCAGCACAACAATAATCACTAAGTTCAGCGTTGGTGACCATTGCTTTTTCCATTGCCTAGGTTTTTTCTTTACATTAAAAAAATACTGCATACTTTTAAATATTCATGTATCTAAATTCTTGAAGACTGACAAAATGGGAATTATAAACTTTGATTTGTTTTTCAAATATGGAGAAGGGTTTTTACGGATTCTTGACTAGTCCTTATATAATCCTGCTTGGTCTACTTAGTGACCAAATAGAAGTTTACTGAATTTAAGTGAATCATAAAAAAGAAAACCCAACAAACACCTCTTCATTTTATGTAATAAATTTAAAATGGGTCCCTAAGAAGCAGGGATAAACTGGTTTTTGTGAATCAAAAAATTGAAGTATATGTAATAATTAGAGCTCAAGACATAGCAACTCAAAGATTTCACACCAAGTGTCCTACAGTTGCATTAGGGCACACATTGTTTTAATTTACTACCAAGAAACCTAATCTCCATATATGGCAAGTTGCCTTTAAAATCCAAACAACTTTGTTAGAACCAGATTTTATTTTCTATGAAAAGGTAACTGTGCAGTAGTTACCAGGGAAGCTGAATACAATAACAAGTATATAGGCTTAGGAGTAGTTTTGAAATTTGTAGCAGACATCAAAGAAATCCTAAATGATACACATTTGTTCAAGCAAACACAAGAACACTCTGGATCAGTTTCTATGAACTATGATAAAGACAAAAAGCTTTATCTCAAATCAATCAGGTTTTGAATGACAGCTTTTCAACATAATAAAATAAATAAAGACACAAAACACAAACTCAAAGCATATGTACTCTGAATAATCTTGTATTGAGTATCTGCTCAAAAGTATCTGCAACTTCCACGTTCAGAGTAAATGCGTCCTGGCGTAGTGTTCTAAGTCCACAGCAGCAGCAGCGTAATAGAGTAGTTTCTTAACTATTTCCAGAATCTGTAAAATCCCAATGCTATTGCCAGGCAAGTAAACACTGAGGCTGTGAAGAGATACCATGTTATGGGTCATGCATTTGATACTATTTTGCAGAGACAAACACAATACTGTCATCTTCAAAGTAAATGAAAAGCACAAAACAAAGGAAATCCCACCAATTTTCTACCTTAAGTGTTTCATTCCCAGAAAAATTATGTTAGGGATAAAGTATAACCTTTAGGGCAGGATAAAGACCACTTTTTAAAAGCTTCCTATACTTTAAACCAGAATAAGGATGACAGTTTACAAATTATGTCAGAATCTATAAATAGTGCTTCGTCGTTAATATTAACATTAACCATGACTACTTTAAATAAATATGCAATCTAATTTTCAATCTTGTGAGAAAACCTTACCTGTATTAAAAAATGATGTAGTGAAGCCAATAAAAGACATCCATATCATCCGTAAGAAAAGTTTAATTGCCTTCTCAGTACATTTAAAAAACAAGTTCATGATTATAAAGAGAGATATTCTAATATTAAAACACTACTTTTTATAAAAAGAAAGAAAAGTACTATGAAAGTAGGGCACTCTTCTCACTCCTTCGGGCCCTGTAACTGGGTCAGGTCACATGGTATTTGAGGAGCTCAGTATGTGACAGTTTTTGGGTCTCTAACATTTGTGCTCAGCTGGATTCAAAGTAAAAGGTAATTTTCCTCTATGCGTGCTATGGTTTTTGCCTCTGTTTTGGTGATCTTTCTCTGTAAGTCCCCTTAAATCCTTATGGAAGAACATAGGAATAAAAGTAAAATTTTCATTTTTTTTTTCATTATGGAACAACCAATTTATCTCTGCATCACCTTGTACTTGTTTTTATGTGTTTCTTTGATATCCATATGCTTTTTCCTATTAGGAGGTTGCAGAGTCACCCATTAAACTTACTGTTACACTTAGTGCCTGTTAAACTTCTATTCTTCCAGCACTGCCAAGTGATAAAGGAAACGTGTTCTAGCTCCTCTTTTTTTTTTTTTCTTTTGTGCTCCATGGTTACCCTGGGAGATAGGAGCTAACAGGTCTCCGTATCAAATGACAGCAATTACTTTCTCTGACAGAACGTTAAAAGGAAACCACAGGCCCCAAATGGCATCACATAGGCCAAGTCCCCAGACTGGGGCTTAGTATCGGATTGTAGTTTGAACCTTAGTGTGGTCTTAACCAGTCAGTCAGGAATTTTGTGGATCAGCCACGAGTCCTCTCCATCCCCCACAAGAGGAGGAAGTAATCTGCATAAGACTCCTTGCTCTTCCACTAGGGGAAAGTGACTGCCTAGAACAATCCTTTTGCTATTAACCCACTTGCCCCACTCTCCTTTTCACCTTCCTTTTTTTTTTTTTTTTTTTAAGTTTTATTTAAGTAATCTCTATACCTAATGTGGGGCTCAAACTGATGACCCCAAGATCAAGAGTCACATGCTCTCTCAACTGAGCCAGCCAGGTGCCCCAAAACCTTACATTTTGTACAACTCCTGGGAGCTCCCCTCTACTGCCTAAATGAGATGCTGCCCAATTCAGGAATGATTTAATACAGCCAATTAGGATCCTCAAGTTTACTCAGTTTTGTTTTTTTAACAGAATTGGCTGGGAGTGGTGGAATCTGAAGCAAACGTCTATTGGCATTTGGGAACAATGAGAAACACAGGTATGGCACCCTGCAAACATGGAGGGTCACTGTCTTTCTTGCCGTATGGGGGCCTTTGGTATGTCAGTTTCAGCTCTGCTTTTGGGTTCAAGCTATCCATCTAACTGGTGTTCTGCTCCAGGCCTAACAAATCAGTCTAGACTAACAAAGGAGGCTCTACTGTAGCACCAGTCCTAAGCCCTTGGTTCAGTCTATAATTCCACATTGGAATCCTTCCCCTAACCCCTTACTGGGGTTTACTGGTTTAGTCCTTTCCTCATTTCTAGTCCACAGTCCCTGAATGAAGTCTGCTTGAGTCCAGTTTGGGAAGTGCTGGTGGTATGCATGGCCTTCTCTTGGACAGTCTGCAGTGACATATTTTGGTTACTGCTGGTGTGTCAAGGTGCATGTTTGTTTGTCGTCTTTTATGTAAATAAAGGCCTTTAACTTTTCACAAGCAAAATAAGATATTTCACTGTTTCAACTCCCCTAAGTTTAAAGGATTTATACCAGGATGCTTTTCTGAATCAGGATTCAACTCCTTTGGGCAGATCTCTATTTCCCTGTTTTGGGATAAAAATAAATGAGGCTATGATCAAGAACTTCTCCTTAATTCTTAAATTATTACAAAATCTGCTAAAAAAAATAGCAGCCCACCAAAGATCCTTAGATTCTGTAGCCAAAGTTGTCCTTGATAAGAGACCAGCTCGATTATTTTTTAGCTGAGCAAAGTGGTGTCTACGCTCTGGTGACCACCTGCTGTGCCTACAGCAACACTTCTGGGGAAGCTGAAACTCAGTTACAGAAGATCAGAGAACACTGAGCTTGGCTTAAAAAGATGATTCCCTCCACAGTCTCTGACTTGTTTGATTTTGACTGGTCCCAATGGATCTTCCTCCCCTCTCCTTAGCTCAGGATGTCATGTAAAGCTCATGTTGCCTGTCTTTGGATTCCCCATGTACATAAGAAAACAAATTTGATTTCTCCTCCTAATGTTTCATGCCAATTTGATTCTTGGTCCAGCCGGAAGAACCTTGAAGGGCGGAGGACATTCCTTTTTCTTGACACTTGGCATAAAAACAGCAGGATGCTTTAAACTCACTGGATACCACTCTCCCCCGGCATTGCTGCGGCAGAGAGATCCTTGGGAAATCTGACACACTGCCAGCAGAAGGTAAGATTTCTTATCATGTCTATCTCCTGGAATCTCTGTAGAGTCTGAGTCAAGAGCAAGAGTGGTGAGAACCCTTTTTCTATTTTTTTTTTTTTTTTAAAGATTTTATTTATTTATTTGAAAGAGAGCATGAGAGGAGAGAAGGTCAGAGGGGGAAGCAGACTCCCCGCGGAGCCGGGAGCCCGATGTGGGACTCGATCCCGGGACTCCGGAATCATGACCTGGGCTGAAGGCGGTCGCTCAACGAACTGAGCCACCCAGGCGCCCGAGAACCCTTTTTCTAAATGAAGATGAGCAGGAGAAAATATTTGTGGAACTAGGTTCTTGGGCTTAGTGACTCTTGGTAAATTTGGTCGAGTACTCCTTAGTTACTGATCCATTTCATCCCAGGGACTCTTTGTTTTCCTGTGTCTTTTATGTCATTGTCATACATGAGGTAAAGACTGTTGCTAAGGGACATCTTGGAAGCTAAAGACACAAAACTGGTGGGCATGGGTTTGGCACTTAAAAGCCAGTAGAGTGCTTGCCACCTAGCTCAAAGACTCCCATGCTAAGGTAAGTCGGTCATGGATGCTTAGATTGACACAGGTCACTTGCCAACTTCCAGAAAACTTCTGTGCAACGAGGTACACTGTAAAACACACAATCCACAGCATAAGTCTCCCAGGTATTAGTGTAGCTCCAAGAGACCCAAGGCTCAGCTAAAAGAAAAACTGGATGGTTTTTTTCCTTCTGTCTTATTCTGTGTCCTAAGAGCTTAGCTTTGTGACCACTGAGAGTATTCTTTTTGGTCTCCACTATCGAGAGGGTGTACCTTGATGGCCAGTTGAATAGATGGGTTCTGAGTCTGGTAGCTGTGCCAGCTCTTAGCAGTTTCTTAGGAGAGGTCCTAGGCCATAGGGACCTTTGTTGAATGTTAGTGCTGGAAAGTTTCATTCCTAAGTGGCACCTGCCTGGTGTCACAGGTTAGTGGGTTTGTGATGGGAGGAGTCTCACATTTTTGTGGGAGATCAGAGACATGGTTTTCATTGCATTAACCTTACTACCCGTGCAATGAAGGCCTTTGCTTCCTTAGGTTAAACTTTTGGATCACAGGCTACATTATCTCCACTCTTCTCTGGATGCCTTTGGTTAAGCCATTTATGTAGTTACTACTAATAGATCTTATTTGTCGATGCCTGGACAATGGATCCTTTAAATTGCCTATATTTTAAAAATATCTATTTTATATGGAGCTCTCAATTGTATTAGTATAATGGCTAGCCTTAGGGACTCCCCTGACAAAATGAAGAGAAATCACACTTCAGACAAAAATCAATGTCCATATCCAACATAAATGCCCCTTCTTAAAATCCAGCCTCATCTGTTTTCACTTCCATTTCCCTAGAGGATTAACAGAGATCTTTGGCCTAATCTCTAGGTTAAAAGTATACAGGTTGCTCAATAAATGCTGAGAGCCAGAAAAGGAATATTAACAAAAGCACCGAAACTGGCAGTAAGGCTCTCTTTGCTCCTATCTTCCAGGGCTCTGGAATCAGGCTCTGCCAGCTTCAGGCATTCCTACGCAACCTCCTTTAGAAGTAGATCTAGACCACCGGCCACAAAAGAAATTGTGTTCCTTGGACAGCAGAAAATCTTTTAAATTATAAAGCCCTTTCACCTCTACTTTCAGAAGATCCTACCAAATTTAAAGAATTAAAAAGATTAATGGCTATTCACAGCCCCCCTTCGGAGAGGAACAATGACCACACTTTCTCCTAGCAAAAGGCCAATACTCAGGGGTAATAGAAAAGCCAACATTGAACTGTACTCCCAGAGAAAAAGTTTTGTGCTTTGCTATGAAGCACATGTTTCTAGAGATTATGAACAGGTCACAATTGGTTACTACGTAGTTTTCGCTAGAAATAAGGGAAATAATTCTGTATGCAGGGAAAAGTAAGAGTATGAGGAATAAGAATTGTGCCCTAAAACTACAGTATGCAACCAATGTTGGCCTTCTCTGACTTGAAGTGTCAAGTGACCTCAAGGAGAAATCAAACAAGTAGAAGCAGAAAACCAGTTAAGCAAAGGCAATGCAAGCAATATTTTCAAACAATCAGATATGAGAGAAACTTTCTGTGTTTATGTGGAAATCAATAAACTTTAAGGACTGTAACAAATTATACATTGTAGATACAAAAAGGAGGGGGTATATGTGCTTGTCAGCAGTTCTGAGCAGTTCTTCAGAGCAATATGAAAGACGGTCTCTCAGGCTATTGTCCTTGGTAAGACAAAAAAAGCATCTACTAACGTACTTTGAGGTTGGTTTTCTTTCAGCTGACAAAATACAATTTTGCTGAATGAAAAGATAATTTTGTCCTAAAGTGAGGGCAGTTATTTAAAGAGGGAAAACTTAGAACAAAAGCTGGAGAAGGTTTATGGAACAATAATTTTAGAAAAGAATTTTATGTGTGATCAGTACTGGCTAAGATTAGGCAGAATTTAAATAAGTAAATAATTTTCTTGAACTATTGGTCTGCTCTTAAGAAGAAATTGTAAACAAAGCTTTTCTTTACCTTTAAAGTCATCTGCCAAGAAAACAGGGTTTTGTGTTTGGCTATCTTTGATGACTTAATATTAAAAGAGCTCAATTTTGCTCACAACGATGGAACCATTTCTTTGCCTTTGAAATCTTTCTTTTATTGTCACTTGGGCTAAATAATTAAATGCTATTTCATAATAATCAAATGTTCAAACCTTTTAAATATTTTTTATATACTTCCAAAAATCAAATTCTAAAGTTTCTGGATCATAATCTAAACTTTAAAAGATATTGTGAAAATTTGGTATAGTAAATTGCAGTGGCAGCATTGTCAAAGTGACACTAAACCCTCTTAGATTGTGTTTGTATAGACATGTTAATAAAATTAGTGAAACTCTTAAAAATCTGGTATCTTTGTATGTTATATTGAAGTGTTGTATATTAGAAGCGTTGTAGATTATAGAAAAATTTCCTTGTCAGATCTATAACCATAGTCATCTTTAAGTTACTATTTTACTCTGATGCTAATGCAAATGTCCTAAAGAACTCTAAGTACAAGTTTCCAATAATCTAGAAATTCTTACCTGGTTCAGATTTATGATTTCAAAACTAGTAAAAAAACCAGATTCAAGCAGAACAAGAATAAATCGGACTGAATGAACTGAGAATTATTTTTATGCCTTTGTTTGAAACACTGCTGACTTTTTAAAATATTTTATTTTTCTAGATTGAAGGAAACTTTTCTTAAGCTAACTGATTGATTGACAGCAATTTGGAACATTTATCTTTTTCTCCCTATCAGATCCCTCCAGCATTCAGAAACTCAGTATTCTAAGAATCTATTCTCCTTTTAACAGGACACAATGGGAAAATTGGTTTTATGATCAAGGCTTTGACTGGAATGTTCTATTTTGGACACAGATTTACAGACTCAGATATGACCAGACAGCTTTAAGGACTTTATGGAGCCTATAGAGCCCCCTTGGAAATATCAGCCTGATAACCATTGCTTACGGAGTTCTCAGCAGCTTAACCAGGTAAGAAAGAAAAGATCATTTGCTGGCCAGTGCAGGAACCTAGAGAAAAGAAGACTTCACCCAAATCTATAGGTATTGCAGGTGAAGTCTGATGGCAAGTATCTGAGAGGCTACCGAAAACTTAATCTGGAGACTTCTTATGAATAGTTCCAGCAAAGCAGGTTTAAAGAGCCTATATGGTCAAGTGCTATTCTTGCTGCACTTAAGTAAATTACTCAGGCCACATTCTTTTAAAACCGAACTTATTTTGCAAACATTGTCAATTTGGCTCTCTTTGGTAGAAATGGTGATTACAGAAAGAAAAACACACTTACTTGTGTATTAGATTTTAATACTGCTCATCAAAAACTCTAGTTTCCTCCAATGACTAGCTACAACTCTCTAAACTCGTATTTTCAATTTTTCTCCTACCCTTCCAACTTGGAATCATTTGAGAACTAAAACTGCCCTCTTCCGTGAAGCTCTGCAAACCAAATAAAAACATCTTGAGGTAACCTTCAGAAAAATCACACTACCTCCCATCTAGAACACCTGCATGCGTTGTTCTGGGGGCCACTCAAAAGATCAGAGACAGGGGCGCCTGGGTGGCTCAGTGGGTTAAAGCCTCTGCCTTCGGCTCAGGTCATGATCCCAGGGTCTTGGGATCGAGCCCCGCATCAGGCTCTCTGCTCAGCAGGGAGCCTGCTTCCCCCTCTCTCTTTCTGCCTGACTCTCTGCCTGCTTGTGATCTGTGAAATAAATAAAAAAAAAAAAAAAAAAAAAAGAGACATTTGGACTCTAAACCAGGAAAATCTGTCAGACTGTCACTTTTTGCTCCCACTCCAGCTGAGGATATGTCCAGCCAGACATCTAGAAGTCAGGACTGGCTACCCTCAGAACTCAGAAAATTTGATCCAATCCTTAACCATTATTTTCTTTTGTGCTGATAGAAACAGAACACCTGATTAGTTATTTGAGAATACACCTGCATCATGGCCTCCTGAAGTGAGATTATAACGGAGCTGATCTATTGCCAGTACTAAGAGACTGGTTCAGCAAGATTGTACAGTCTACCAGGGCTCAGCTTTAAATGTGTGAAACTTCAGAGGACATCTCAGAGGGAACTTCAAGTGCCAAGGTCAGGCTGCCTGCCCTAAGATGGGCCACTTTGCCCATGAACGTTACTTTGAATTAAAAGCAGCCAAAACCCAGCAGATTTAGGAAAAGCTCCTTACCTCCCCATCAAATGTGTAAGTTTACATTTATACAAAGGACAGCCTATACCCGGACAGAGCTACTGAGATTCCTCTTTAGCTAAGATGCTTATTTGTGTAACAACCACCTTTATTTTCCAAACATGTCCTCTCACCTTCCTGCTAATGGCCGTCCTTCCCTTTATATCCTCAGACCCCCTACCCCCTTATTCTTAGCTCAGGATGTCATATAAGCCTCACATTGCCTGAATGTCTTTGGAATTTCATGTCCGTTTTCTCCATTAATCTGGCTCATGTCAATCTCTTAGTCCTGCTAGAAGGGCAAAGGATATTCTTCCTCCCTAATAATACCGGAGAAAAGAACAACAAAATAATGGTAACTGAGAAACAGCACTAATGCCTTACATGTTGATCACATTTTTCAGGTAAGCTGAGATTGATCAAATGGGGGGAACTGTTAAACCACAGGCCCCAAATGGCATCACTCAGGCTTAGTCTGCAAACCAGGGCTTATACCTACATTAATGGGTCTGCCACATGGGCCCTCTACACAGAAGGTAATCTGTATAAGACCCCTTGTTTTTATTCTAGTGGGAAAGTGAGCTTGCCTAGAACAATCCTTTTCTTTGGCTAGTAATTTTCTTGCCCCACCTTTCTTCCTATAAAAACCTTCCATTCTGTACAATGCATTGAGCTTCCGTTCCTTCTACTTGCTAGATAAGAGGCTGTCCAAACTGTTTAAAAAAGCGAATTAGATCTTCAGCTTTATTCCACTGATTTTTGTTTTTTTAACAGGATAGCGAATGACCTTACCTGCAAGGTAGCGAATTGTCTCAAGCTTGTTAGACTCCATCAGTGTTTTCAAAGAAGCAATTTCAGTGTCGATTTTATTACTGGTCTCGGAAATAATACTTCTGGTTTTGGTATCCTGCAGTAAGTAAGAATGAGACACATTTTGTCCCTACGTATTAACGGACACAAACCCTTACATGGGCTAACTTTGTATCGCAAAAGTCTTAACTGGGGAAACAGTAAAAGCACAGTGATAGAAAAAAACATATGAACATTAATTACAAACTGACAAAAAGAATGTTCTACTTCTGATATTTGGAGATTATTAATTTCTTTGGATTATCCTATTTTGGGTATATACCACTAAAAGCCTCACGGTAAAAGATTTGAGACCTAAAATAAACTGAGAAGGAAAGGAAAAATTTTAGTCATAGAACTATAAACACTTTATGTGTATAAACTACTTAGGACATCACAGTGAAAACTTCTACACAATTTAAAGAAAAATCTCATCCAGGTTTATGTGAACTGGCACCAGTATTAAAGGGAATGGCAGAAATGCTTTTGTGGGATAATACCAAATGCTATGTGTATAGGGGCTATGGGGTAGGTAGAGAGATAAGATGGCATATGGAGCTTAGAAATTAGCTCTCAGAAAATTTGGTTTCCTTGTTTATCTCGCCAAGCACAAAACAGAATACTTGGAAAGACAAATGAGGCCTTCCCTTCTATTTAATTGTAATTAAGAACGAGTGATGTCTCGGGGCATATGGGTGGCACAGTCAAACTGCCACTCTTGGTTTTGGCTCAGGTTGTGACCTCAGGGTCATGAAACTGAGCCCCGCCCGTAGCTGCGAGCTCAGCACAGAGCCTGCTTAAGACCCTCCTTCTCCTGCTCATGCTCTTTCTAAAATAATAAATCTTTTAACAACAACAAAGAGTGCTGTCTCTTCTGTTGGAGCAAACGGCTGGTAATTTGTAGGCTGACTCAAAAAGCTGGGTTTTACTCAAGCCATAGAGATTAAACAGGGATCACAATTTAGGATTACGAGAAGGTAAACAGCGGTAGAGTATGGAGTTTAGAATCCAGGGCCACATTCTGGCTCCAACACTTATTAGCTATGTGACTTTAACCTCCCTGTGCCTCATTTTCCAAACTGGCAAAATGGGAATAAAGAGGCTACGTTAGAGGCTGATAAGGAGAATTAATAGAAGTAAAATAAAGTAAAAGAATATCTGATACATAATAAGCATTCAATAGTTACTGTTAGCCTCCGCCTTCATTTAAATGCTAATTGTGAACCCTTGTCTTTTAAAAAATAGTTCTTTTGTATATAAAAATAATTTAGTTACAAAATATGTTACCTGGAAAGCTAGATTCTGACATAGATCACAGTTCAGGTATGGCACATCGAAGCAGTTACACGTAAGAATGGTATAAAAGTCATTTTTACATACTAGTTTACCTTGCTGGTAAATTCTGTAGTTGCTTCCATAAGTTTCTTTTCTTGATCTGTAAACTAAAGGATATGATGGATCAGGAGGTTAAAAAAAAAAAGACTAGAAGGAATTATAAAGGAATTAAGTAAGTTACCAAGAAAGCACGGTTAGAAGCACATTACCATATCGGTTACTCTGCTTCTTTCTAGGTTGATGTCCAGTTTATTGTCTGCTCTGATTTGACTGGTTTCATTCTTTAAAGAAAGAAAATAAAAACATTAAAAAAGAAATCTCATGTTCTGAAATTAGTAAAATATTCTAAAGTGAGAAAAGTACTTAAACTTACTATCAATTGCTGCTTAACTTGTTCCAACTCAGTTTTCATTTTCTAGGTATTAAAAAAAAAAAAAAAATCACATGCAATTGCCATTATACCAAACATCTACAGCATGATTTATTCAACAAATCTGAAACCCTGCAATAGCAAAAACTGGACGATCTCTATACATTTCTAATCAAGCATTAAGTAACACTACACAAAAAAGGAAAGTAGTATTTCATCATATTCAAAAATTCTTACGAACAGTAAAAAAAAAAAAGTATTCTACTTACTTTTAAACCATGACTGATATTCTAAATTTAAAAATATTTAGGCTAGTAAACAAAATTCCAGCTGAAGTACAAATGTTTAACTGACAAAAGTTAGCACAGAATTGTGGAAAATGTCACATTACTTTAAATTCGGAGAACATTAAGCTGTATGAGAAATTTTATATAATATAGAGCTCAAAGATTTTCCCTTCCATGTGACTTTTACATGTGTAAGGTACAACCCTTAATCTTTGTTCAAGAAACTATGATTTATACAGGGAAACATAGTTACAATTAAACATGTAGTATACTTTGATCTAAAAACTTGATAATTAATTATTGAATGACCACATAAAATTATTTGGTCCTGTTCCTCACCAAGTGGAATACATGTGAAAGCAGTTATTTCATTAGTAATAAACCAAAACTTGTATCACCTGATTCTCTGCTCGCAGATTTGCAAATTCACTTTTTTCTAGGATGACCATGTCTTTCCTGATGGAGTCCAAATGAGACATTAGTTGTTGTACTGTTATTTCCTGGAAAGCAAAATTAAAATAACATAGTGATATGAAATGTCATCACCTTACACAGACTTGTATTCATGGAATGTAAAAGAATCTGTTGTTACGCTACAAGGTATAATGTTGCTTGGCTAACTAAACAAAACCAAACCATATGAAAAATGTATATCAAAATGAAAAGGAGGTTCCAGTCCAAGGTTGCCACATAGGTGGACCCTGAACTCAGCTCCTCCATGGACACAACAAATCTACACCTATTTCCTCCTGAAGAACAACACAGGGCTAACTGAATAGCTTCTGCACAGCAAAAGATCTATCATATACAAAAAGGCAAGCGAGACAGAGACACAGTCATGAAGGGAACCCCCAAACCCGACGCTGAGAACCACGGTGGAGGGGGATCATACTGAATGACTGTGAGCAGATCTGTCTGCCCTGGGATACAGAAAAAACAACGAGGTTTCAAAGGGTAACTAGAATATAAAAGATCCTACCCCAGAACTCTGCCAAGCAGTGCAGGAGCTGCTGGTATCTTCTGCTTCAGAGGGGCTGGTGAGCATCAGTGTTTATCTTCCCTGTCCACCTTGAGAGCACACATAGGGTCTGGGCGCCATAGCCAGCTTACCACTTCGGCAAGCACTAGGCCCCTGGCCCAAACCACCACGGTGTCCACGAAGGCGGCCCCAGCGGAGACCACAGCAGAACACCCACGGTAGGTGTTCACAACAGCTCACTCACCAAGGTGACACAAGTGCAAAGCACCCCAGAAAAATCCAGACCCCCCACCACTTCACCTCCAGATAACTGCCAGGACACCCCCAGTTCAGAGCATCCCAGGACCTTCCAAAGTAGCTCACACCCAACCAGGGTGCCACCTGCACAAAGGGTCTTGGGAAGCCCGGGCCAATGCTCACTACAACTTAAGCTGTCCTGCCCAGGGCACTAGCTCCACGGAGAGCCCCAAGCCGCCCAGAATGAAACCTCTTCAGCTTCAGCTGTCTTACCAGGCAAGAACCCTGGGAATGCCTCCAGACAATACCCACTACAGCGCCAGCTGTGTGGCCAGGGTGCACTCCACGTAGAGAGGCGTGAGACTGTCCCGGCCTGTACGTGCTTTGGCTCTGTACATCACACCGAAGTGGCCCTCACACAAAGTGCCCCAGGACCCAAGCCCACGACATCCACACATTCAGAAAGCCATCTAAAGTCACCAGGCATACCTTCTCTACAGGCGATGACTAACTACACAGTATCATTCTACTTTGGAAAAGTAGCTGTTGCATGTAATTCACAGAAACAAAGGAAAGCAAGAGGAGGAGACAAAGGAGTCTGCTTCAAACAAAGCCAAAACCTTGGAAACAGGACGAAATAAAAATGAAAATAAGAAATATGCCTGATAAATAGTTCAAAATTATAGAGATAAAGATGCTCACTGGATTGGACATTGGGGTTGATAAACTCAGTGAGAACTTGAACAAAGAGACAGAAAATTTAAAAAGAACCCATCAGAGTTGAAGAACACAATAACTGAAATGAAAGATGAACTAAAGGGAATCGACAGATAAGAGGATAGGAAAGAACAGATTAGTGATATGGACAAGAGGGCAATGGGAAGAACCGAAGCTGAACAGTAAAAAGAAAAAAAAAATAGGGATAGGTTAAAGGATCTCTTGGACAACGTCAAGTGAAAAAACATTTGCAGTATAGGGGTCCCAGAAGAAGAAAAGGAAGGCGGTGGGCAGATAAGTTATTTGAAGAAATGACAGATGAAAACCTCCCTTACCTGGGGAAGGAAACAGACCTGTAGGTTCAAGAAGTGCAGAGTACTAAAGATGAACCCAACGAAGTCCACACCACAAATAGTAATTAAAATGTAAAGGGGAGAAGTTTAAAACCAGAAAGAAGCAGTGAGTTATATACAAAGGAAATCTAAGACTAGATTTCCCTGATTTCCCTGCAGAACTATATGGGCCAGAAGGGGACACTATGATATATTCAAAGTGCTTAAAGTTATAAAAAATCTACAACCTGAATACTCCACCCAGCAAGGTTTATCATTCAGAATTGATGAGTTTTCCAGAAAAACAAACAAACAAAATTTTAAAATGTTCATCACTTTTAGAGGCCTTATGAAAAATACAAAATGATTTCTTTGAGGGGAAAAGGTCATAATAAGAAAATTAAGAAATGAAAAATTTTCATGAGTAAAAGCAAACAAAAGTAGTGCAACAAACACTTATAAAGTATGTTTGAAGATTAAAAGAAGTAGTAAAGTCAATTATATTTAAAAATCAGTTAAGCAGACTCACAAAGTAAAAACATGTAAAATATGACAACATATACATAAAATATGGAAGGGGGAGATAAAAAATGAGTTTCTTTTAGAATGTGTTTGAAATTAAGTAACCATCAACTTCATATAGACTGCTAAGTACTTAGGATGTCATATATGAACCTTATGGCAACCATAAACCTAAAACCTGTAAGAGATACACAAAAAATAAAGCTAAGCAAAACACTAAAAAAAGTCATCAATCACAAGGAGAGCAAGAGACCAAGAAAGGAATGGAGAACTACAAAAGCAACAAAATGGCAAAAAGAACATATATATCAATAATTAAATGCAATGGTCTAAGTGCTTCAATCAAAAGACACAGGGTGACAGATTGGATTAAAAAAAAAAGACCCATCTAAGTGCAATTTACAAGAGACTCACCTCAGTACTAAAGAAACATACAGACTAAAAGTGAAGGGATGGAAAAAGGTACTCTATTCAAATTGATGTGGGGGGTGGAAAAAAGCAAGCCAGAGTAGCAATAATTAAATCAATAAAAACAAACTTTACAACAAAGACTGTAACAAGAGACAAACAAGGGCATTACATGATAATAAAGGGAGCAATCCCACAAGAGGTTATAATAAATATCTATGCACCCAACACTGGAGCACCTAATAATACACAAAACAAGTATTAATAGATAAAGGGAGAAACTGACAGTAATACAATCCCGGGAGACTTTAATACCCCACTTACAACAACGGATAGATCATAAAGAATGAAAATAAAGAAACAGTGGTCTCTCCACCAACATATTAGACCAGAGGGACTTAAAAGACGCATACCCCCAAACAACAGATTATCCATTCTTTTTAAGGGAACACATAACAACATTCTCCAGCACATGCGAGGCCACAAAACAAGTCTCAGTAAATTTAATAAGACAATTCACAGTAATCTTTTCTAACCACAACATATGAAACTAGAAATAAATCACAAGACTAAAAGTGTAAGAAACAAACACACGGAGGTTAACAAGATGCTATGAAACAATCAATGGGTCAATGAAGAAATCAAAGAGGAAATAAAAAAAAAACATGGAGACAAATTAAAATGAAACACAATGGCTCAAAATCCTTGGGACACAGTGAAAGCAGTTCTAAGAAAGAGATGCATAGTGAAACAAACCTACCTCAAGAAACGCAAAAAAATTCAAATAATCTAACCCTACATGTAAAGAAACTAGAAAAAGAACAGAATAAATTCCAAAATTGGTAGAAGGAAGAAAATAATAAAGATGAGAGTAGAAATAAATGATATAGAGACTAAAAAACCAAAAGAAATAGAATAATGAAACCAAGAGCCGGTGCAGAATAATGAAACCAAGAGCCGGTGCTTTGAAAAGATAAAAGTGATAAACTTTTAGCCTGACTCATCAAGAAAAAAAGGAGGACACAAATAAAATAAAAAATGAAAGAGGGTAAGTAACAACTGACACCACAGAAATACAAAAGATTAGAACACAATACTACAAAATTACATGCCAGCAAAGTGGACAACCTAGAAGAAATACATAAATTTCTAGAAATATATAAACTTTCAAAACTGAATCATGAAGAAAGAGAAAATCTGAAGAGACCAATTACTAGTAACGAAATTGAACCGATAATAAAAAAAACCCCCAACAAACAAAAGTTCAAGACCAGACAGAGTGACAGGTGAAGTCTACCAAACATTTAAGCAAGAGTTTAACACCTGTTCTCCTCAAAATATTCCAAAAAATAGGACAGAAAACTTCCAAATCCATTCTATGAGGCCAGCATTACCCTGATACCAAAACCAGTCAAAAACACTACAAAAAAAATAAAACAGGCCCGTATCAATGATAAACACAGATGCAAAATTCTCAAAAAATATTAGCAAACTGAATTCAACAATACATTAAGAGGATCATTTACCATGATCAAGTTTGATTTATTCCTGGGATGCAATGATGGTTCAGTATTCACAAACCAATCGATGTGGTACATCTCATTAATAAGAGGAAGGATAAAAACCGTATGATCATCTTAACAGATGCAAAGAAAAGCATTTGACAAAATACAGGATCCATTCATGATAAAAACTCAACAAAGTGGGTGTAGAGGGAACATACCTCAACATAATAAAAGCCATGTATGACCCATAGCTAACGTCATACTCAATGGTGAATAATGGAGAAGCTTTTCCTCTAAGATCAGGAACAAAATGAAGATGTCCACTCTCACCAGTTTCACTCAACACAGTACTGGAAGCGCTAGCCATAGCTATCAGACAACAAAAAGACAAGGCACAGAAGTGGTGAGGAAGAAGTACAACTGTCACTCTCTGTAGATGACCTGAAACTATACAAAGAAAATCCTAAAAACTATACACAGAAAATCCTAAGCCCTAAACACCACCAAAAAAAACCCTATTAGGAATAATAAATGAATTCAGTAAAGTTGCAAGACAGAAAATTAATACCCAGAAATCAGGTGCATTTCTAAACACTAGTAACAAAGTAGCAGAGAAATAAACAATTCCATTTACAATTGCACCAAAAAGAGTAAAATGCCTAGGACTAAACTTAACCAAGGAGGTGAAAAAACTGTACTCTGAAATCTTTAAGATGCTGATGACAGAATTTGAAGATGACACAACAGAAAAGGAAAGATATTCCAGGCTCATGGACTGGAAAAATTCATATTGTTAAAATGTCCATACTACCCAAAGCAATCTACAAACTGAATGCAATTCCTATCAAAATACCAATTGCTTCTTTCACAGAACTGGAACAAATAACCCTAAAATTGTACAGAATGACAAAGGACTTCAAATAGTGGTAGCAATCTTGAGAAAGAACAAAGCTGGAGGTGTCACAACTCCAGATTTCAAGATATACTATTAAGCTATTGTGATAAGAACAGCCTGGTACTGGCACAAAAACAGACACATAGATCAACAGAGTAGAAAGCCCAAAAATAAACCCATGCTTATATGGTAAATTAATCTACAACAAAGAAGGGCAAGACTATACAATGGATGAAAAGACAATTTGATTAGGAATTTTTGGACCAGTCCCAATGAGTCTGCCACATGGACACACCCCATCCCCTAAGAAAAGATGAGGTTATCTGCATAAGACTCTTTGCTTTTCTCCTAAGGGATAATCCTTTTCTTTTGCTAATAACTTTCTTGCCTACCCTCCTATAAAAACCTTTCATTTTGTACAACTCCTCAGAGCCACACTGTACTTGCCAAATGAGCTGCTGTTCGATTTATGAATCAGTTAATAAAGCCAAGCCAATCTTTAAATCTACTTGGTTGAGGAGTGCTTGGCTGGCTCATTGGTAGAATATGTAACTTCTGATCTTGGGGTCATGAATTCAAGCCTCACACTGGACACAGAACTTACTTTAAAAAAAAAAAAAAATTACTGGTTTGATTTTTGCTATTTAGCCATCTGGTGGGCAGTGAGGGAAACCAAAGCAACCTTCTTCTGGCAGCATTCAAGGAGAATGACATGGTACCCGCAAACCTTTTGAGTTCAGTCTTTCCTGCTGTTTCTGAGGGCTGTGGTAATTTCTTCTTGTTTTTGACCTCTACTCTCTCTTTGTTTTTGTGTGTTTCCGTTCAGCTCCTGACCTAATTGGCTTTCCTTTACAAGGCAGGTCAGCTTGAAATGGCAGACGGTTAATGCTGGAGCCCAGTTGAGCCGGCAGAAGGGTCTTCCAGGAGCCAAGGCTTTCGGACCATAATTCTTCATGTGGAAAACCCCAGCAAGGTTCTATGGGAATTGCTGATGGTGTCTACAGGGCCTTGTGGCCAGGTCAGAGTACTTCCAGTATGTTCAGGTACAACGTTTGTCTTGTTTTATGTAAATAAAGGCTCTTGCTAGCACGTATCTAGAAGGCCAAAAAAGCCACAAAAACTGGTGGACAGAAGTCGAACATTTAGAGGTGTTAGACTGCTTGCCACCTCAAGAAGATGTCATACAGGGGCGCCTGGGTGGCTCAGTGGGTTAAAGCCTCTGCCTTCGGCTCAGGTCATGATCTCAGGGTCCTGGGATCAAGCCCCACAACGGGCTCTCTGCTCAGCGGGGAGCCTGCTTCTCCCTCTCTCTCTCTGCCTGCCTCTCTACTTGTGATCTCTCTCTCTCTGTCAAATAAATAAATAAAATCTTTAAAAAAAAAAAAAAAGATGTCATACAAAAAATAATAGCTTCGGATAATGGCTGACTTTTTCTAAGATTTAATAAAGTTTTTGTCAGTAATTTAAATATAATTGTTAAGAACAAGTAAATAAAAGTTTTAGATAACCTTTTTAAATAGTCTCCCAATTCTTTTTGGTAGTGTAAAACCTTAAAGTTTTGTTAAGTTAAAAGAGTTAAATTCATTAAATATCTAGATCATTTCCCAATAAGACAAAATACTAGACCATTAATTACTAAACACAGGACAGAACTGGGGTGTATAAAAAATAATTACAAAAGGTTTCTGAAAAAGGAATCATTAAAAAGGAATTTTAATGTGTGGTCAAACTGGTTAAGATTAAAATTTATTAAAAAAATAACTTTCAATATGAAAAGTAAGCTGGTACAAAATTAGAATTCAGCTTTCTATTAAAGGGACATTTTCTTGGACTTTTGGTCTGTTTTTGTAAGACTGTAGAAGTTCCTCGTCTAAATATTAAATTTCATAATGATCTGTTATCTTATTTGGGCAAGTGCTTTGAAATCTTTTTTGATATTTTTGGGGCACCTGAATGGCTCAGTCAGTTAAGCGTCTGACTATTGATTTCAGCTCAGGTCATGATCTCAGGGATGTGGAATCAAGCCCCATGTCCAGCTCTGTGCTCAGCATGGAGTCTGCGTGTAGATTCTCTCTCCCTCTACCCTCCCCCACGCATGCATGCTTGCTCTCTCTCTCCAAAAGAAATAATTTTTAAAAATCTTTTTGGATATTTTTGACAAACTTTTCCAAATCAAATTCTAATTGAAGTCTTTTTGACCTGGCATATTCCAAAGGATCTGTTAAACCAATCAGGCTTATTTGACATGCAAATTACATGGAAAGCATTGTCAAATAAATAATATGAAGCCTTCTTTATACTGTATCTGTAAAATTGTGGCACATGTGGACAATGTCCATTCTGCTTCTGCAAAAATGGCACCTCATTGCCAGACTTTTGCACTCCCAACGTCCTTGTAACACAGCAACAGTGTACTCCTAAATCAGAAAAATTAAAATGGGTAAGCAATGGTTATAAACTGAATAAAGAGTCAGACGTATGGGGAAGCTTAAGACAGCGGCTTGGTTCTTCCTGGCTCCCTGACAAATCCCATCTTCCACGTTTTGCATACCTTCACCCATGGTAGTATATTTAGATGACTCAAATTATGAATAGGTACTAGGTAAAGAGTTGTGGAAAACCACAACAACAGTTTACCAGCAAGGTCTGACCTGTTTGGTCCACAATCCTGGAAAAATTGTTTCCGTTTGTTCTCAGAGGCTTCAGATCTCCTTCTGGACCCTCTGAATACCAGCAGCCAGACTTCATTCACCTGCCACTTAGTATGGGCTATCAGTGTTCTTTTTCTTGTATGTGTGTTTTCCGGATGAGTTAAAGCCTTTCCCTGCTGCAAGGCTCATGCCCTCTCAGTAAAAACAAAACATAACTGTTAAAAATGTGTTTCTCACATAGGGTGTACTTTCCACTACCTCCAGTGATCAAGACACTCACTTTGTTCAGATGCATCATAGGAGCCTCAGAACAAACCTTACAAACTTCTTGGAATTCTATTAGTATACAACCTTCTGCTGATTCCCTGTTGTCTTACGCTGGTATGACCAAGCTACAGTAAATCTCTCTCTAATGTCTTATGGTCAAACCTATTATCAGCAGGTTCGAGAAGTCTTCGTGGATCCCAATTCAAAAGAACATGTCAGTCACAGTCTCGAGCCTAGTGACAGGGTATCCTAGAGTATCATCAGAGGAAGACAGCCTCCGAGGCCTGTGGACAGGGACTTTACCAAGTGCTCCTGACTACTGACAATGCTGCAAAATTAAAAGATGCTAGAGACCTCTAAATGTAATTTATGAGGAAGATAAGTAGCTGACATCTTTTCCTTTACACTGGTATTGGCCAGCAAAAATAACGCCTTCATCTGTATCTCCTAATACAGTTGCTAAAGGAGTGGTAACCTCTTTTATTTTGGGCTAAGAAAAAAATCTGTGTCCCTAACTTTTCATAAGCAGAATTACATTTCACTGGTCAACTCCCACTGTTGAGTTAAAAAGGACCTACCAATGGGAAGCCTGGTTGAGCATCTTTTTTTTAAAGATTTTTAAAAATGTATTTATTTGACAGAGAGACAGTCATTGGAGGCCCCAAGGAACAGAAGTCCAGGACCAGATGGCTTCACAGGTGAATTCTACCAAACATTAGAAGGCGAGTTAATACTATTCTTCTCAAACTATTCCAAAAAATAAAAAGAGGAAGGAAAACCTCCAAATTCATTCTATGAGGCCAGCACTACCCTGATACTAAAACTAAAGACACCACAAATAAAGAGAACTACAGGTCAATATCTCTGATGAATGCAGATGTAAAAATCCTCAACAAAAATACTAGCAAACTGGATCCAACAACATATTAAAAAAATCATTCACCACCACCATCAAGTGGGATTTACTTCTGGGACACAAGGATGACCCAGTATTTTCAAATCAATCAACATGATACCTCACAAAAACAGGATAAAAATCATATTATCCTTTTGATACAGAAAAAACGTTTGACAAAGTACAACACCCATTCATGATAAAAAAAACCTTCAACGAAGCAGGGCTAGAGGAAACATACCTCAACATAATAAAGACCTTTATAAAAAACCCACAGCCAACATCATACTCAGTGGAGAAAAACTGAGAGCTTTTTCTGTAAGGTGAAGAAAAGACAAGGATGTCCACTTTCACCACTTTTATTCAATATAGTCCTAGTCACAGCAATCAGACAACAAAAAGGAATAAAAGGCATGCAAATTGGTAAGGAAAAAGGAAAACTTTCACTTTTCATAGATAACATACTATATATAGAAAACCCTAAAGACTCCACCAAAAACCACTAGAACTGATAAATGAATTCAGTAAAGCTGTAGGATACAAAATCAATGTACAGAAACCTGCTGTATTTCTATACACTAATAATAAAACAGCAGAAAGAGAAATGAAGAAAATAGTCTCATTTACAGTTGTACCAAATATAATAAAACACCTAAGAATAAAGTTAACCAAGGAGGTGAAAGACCTGTACTCTGAAAACTCTAAAACACTGATGAAAGAAATTCAAGACAACACACAGAAATGCAAAGATAGCGGCGCCTGGGTGGCTCAGTTGGTTAAGCATCTGCCTTGGCTCAGGTCATGATCCCAGGATCCTGGAAGTGAGCCCTGCAGTGGGGACTCTGCTTATCACTCTCCCTCTGCCACTCCCGCCAGCTCATCATGCTCCCTCCCCAGCTTTCTCTCAAATAAATAAATAAAATCTTAAAAAAAAAAAAAAAGGAAACGCTGAGATATTCCATGGTAATGGATTGGAAGAATAAATATTGTTAAAATGTCTATAATACTGGGGCGCCTGGGTGGCTCAGTGGTTTAGGCCTCTGCCTTCGGCTCGGGTCATGATCTCAGGGTCCTGGGATCGAGCCCCATATCGGGCTCTCTGCTCGGCAGGGAGCCTGCTTCCCCCTCTCTCTGCCTGCCTCTCTGCCTACTTGTGATCTCTCTCTCTCTGTCAAAAAAAAAAAAAAAAATGTCTATAATATCCACAGCAGTCTATACATTTAATGCAACCCCTATTCAAGAGCATTTTCACTAGGACAAACAATCCTAAAATTTGCATGGAATGACAAAAGACCTTGAACAGTCAAAGCAATCTTGGAAAAAAAACAAAACAAAACTGGAGGCACACAATTCCAGATTTCAAGTTATATTACAAAGCTATAGTAATCAAAGCAGTATAGTAGTGGCACAAAAACAGAACAGAAAGCCCAGAGATAAACCCACAATTACATGGTCAATTAATTTTTGATAAAGCAGGAGACAATATGCAATGGGAAAAAGCCTCTTCAACAAAGGGTGCTGGGAAAACCGGACTGCTACATGCAAAAGAATGAAAATAGACCACTTTCTAACACCATACCAAAAATAAACTCAAAATGGATTAAACACTTAAATGTAAGATCTGAAACTGTAAAGTCCTAGAGGAGAACACAGGCAGTAACTTCTCTGACACTGGCACTAGCAACATTTTTTAAGTATGTCTTCTAAGGCAAGGGAAATAGAAACAAAAATAAACTACTAGGATTACATCAAAGTAAAAAGCTTCTGCACCCCAAAGGAAACAGTCATCAAAACTAAAAGGCAACGTACTGAATGTGAGAAGATATTTGCAAATGACATGTCCAATAAAGAGTTAGTATCCAAAATATATAACAACTCAAACACTTGAACACCTCCCAAAACCAAATACTCCAATTAAGAAATAGGCAGAAGACATGACAGACATTTTTCCAGGGAAGATACACAGATGGCCACCAGGCACATGAAAAGATGCCTAATCAACATCATTTATCATCAGGGAAATGCAAACCAAAATTACAATGAGATATCACCTCACACCTGTTAGAATGGCTACAGAATCAACAACAACAAAAAAACAAATGTTGGTGCGCATGTGGAGAAAAAAAGGAATGTTTCTGCGCTGTTGGTAGAATGCAGACTGGTGCAGCCATGATGGAAAAAAGTATGGCGGGTCCTCAAAAAAATGAAAAATAAAATTACCCTATGAACCAGTAATCACACTATTATTTAACCCCTAAAATACAAAAATACTTACTCAAAAGGATACATGTGCCCTTATGTTTATTGCAGTATTATTTACAATAGCCAAATTACGGAAGCAGCCCAAGTGTCCATCAATTGATGAATGGATAAAGATGTGGTGATATATACACACACACACACAAGTATTATTCAGCCATAAAAAAGAATGAAATCTTGCCTGTAGCAACATGGAGGTAGAGCACAATGCTAAGTGAAATATAGTCAGAGAAAGAAAAACACTATATAATTTCATTTATATGTAGAATCTAAAAAACAAACCAAATAAAAAAAAAAAGAAACAGCAGAAACAGACTCATAAATACAGAGAACTAGTGGTTGCCAGAGGGGTGGAAGTGGGGTGATGGGTGAAATGGGTAAAGAGAATTAAGAGGTATAAATTTCCAGTTATAAAATAAATAAATCCTAGAGATAAAAAGTACAGCATAGGGAATATAGTCAGTAACATTCACTGTAAAAACATTGTAAAACATTGTAGAGTGACTACATATATCATGGGCAAGCACTGAGTACTGTACAGAATTGTCAAATCCCTACTTTGTACACTTGAAACTAATACAACATTGTATATCAACTATATTTCTATAATGTTAAAAAAAGTATTTCTGCAAATTTTAAACCATATTTTTAACAGTACATCACCTGGGAAAGGAGGAATAAAAAAGGAAGACAAATCTTAATTCCTAAGTAAAAATATCTGTCAACTCCAAAAGGGGGGGAATACATATATATGTGTGTGTGTATACATATATATATACACACACACATATATATAATTTATATAATATAAATATATTTTATATATATAAAATTATAGGAAGGGAACAAATTCTTAAACATAATTAATTCATGAATTATTATGAGTTTTATGAATTATTCCACAGTTTAAGCTCATTTAGCTTATTCTATGCTTTATATAAAATTATTGCTTTTTCTCCATAGCACCACAGTGACAGGTCTTAAAAATTAGTCAACCTGATTCACTCTTCAGTGGCAAAGTAGAATAATTCTACCTACTTCTCAAGATGGTTAGAGGAATTACGTAAGATAATACATGAGAAATCCACAGCTCTGTGCATCTCTCATGCTAAGTTCTTAGTAAATGGCATTATTTGACCTTAAGGATTTGTGTATCCAAATTAAAGCATATTAATGAAGTTGTTCCCAGCCATGTTTATGTCCCTTTCAGCTTTTTAAGTTTGTGAAAATTAACCAGAACACACACATGACTAGAGTAAAATGTTTTTATCTTATAAGTTAGCTTTTCTATTGTGGTAGTTCTTCTATGGGGAAAAAGTTATTTCGCAAATCATCTATCATCACCACCTCATATAATTCAAATAATACATAATTTTCTCACATAACAAAACATTTGACAAAATCTCATTCTATATGCTACCATAAGTTTATTATGGCTCTTCTAACTCTGCAATCTCTATAGATACTGACTTTACTAAAGGGTTTTGCTTTTTGTTCTCTGGTTCCCTTGTAGAGTATAAGGAAGATGTAGGTGTGTTCAGGAGGTGGGTGGGCAGTCAAAGATGCAGTATAAAAAACATTGTCTGATGAAACTGTCAGAACTGGTAATAATGAAAATATTACCTGCTGAGCTCGAGTAACCATCTCCTTGTAGATACTATCCAGGCTGACATTTGATAAAGTGGTTAATGCTGATACAATTGTTTCTGCTTGTGCTTTGTCAAATCCTGTAAACAGCAAATATGTATTTATGTTTTTTAAAAAATGCATATCCTTATCAACCTAAAACAGCCACAATAACTTTCTTCATCAAATTATTCAGTTTAGGGGCGCCTGGGTGGCTCAGTGGGTTAAAGCCTCTGCCTTCGGCTCAGGTCATGATCTCAGGGTCCTCGGATCGAGCCCCGCATCGGGCTCTCTGCTCAGCAGGGAGCCTGCTTCCCCCTCTCTCTCTGCCTGCCTCTCTCCCGACTTGTGATCTCTTTCCTCTCTGTCAAATAAATAAATAAAATCTTAAAAAAAAAATTATTCAGCTAAAAAAAGGTTACAATTAGAAATTTCAGACTATTTTTTTATTCTCCAAAAGCACTCTACAATTTTAATTCCCACTGATCCCTTTCCCCATGTCTACATCAACACTGGATATTGCTAGTGGTTTTGAGTTTATAATTGGCACTAAAAAATGAAATGGCATTGCATTATTTATCCTTAAAATTTTGCATTTTTTCAGTCAAGTAACTTTACATATATTTATTGCCTATTTTTCTATGAGCTATTTATGGCCTTTGCCCATTTTTCTATAAAATTACTGTAATTTTTTTTACTGATTCATATGAACTCTTTGTATATTAAAGCAATAGGTTCACTGTCATATATGTTCCTAACATTTTTAACTTTGTGAATGATACCCTTTGATATACAGATTTAAGTATTTCAGTAGTCATATAGGTCAGTCTTTACTTTTCTGCTTTTGAGTTTTAGGTCTTGCTTCCTCAATCTAAAAGTCTTAAAATATTCTATATTCTAGTATTTTTAATAGCTTTTCTCTCATTTTTTTTTATATTTGACTTTTAATCAATCTGTATTTTTCAGTGAGAGTATCTAATGTTCTTTCAAACAGCTAGCCAGGTAACCTATCAATTTATTAAATAGCCCTTCTTTTCCCTAATTTGTAATACCTTCTTTGTTTGCTAAAAATGTCTTTATGTATCTGAATGCCATTCTATTAATCAACTTTTCTATTCCTGTACTATCACATAATTTAAATTACTGTTTTGCTATCTGGTAATCTTTTGCTTGTTTTCTTTTTTTGCTATTCTTAAATAGTCCTTGCACTTCCACGTGAACTTTAGTATGAGCCTAGAAACTAGTTTTTCTTTTCTACATACTTGAAATCATACTACACATGTAATTTTATGTTTTTTCCCCACTTAATCTGAGTATTTCTCCTACCAGTAAATATTCCTCAACACCATTTTTTTGACTGTAGCATATTCCCCGGTATGGATGGCACTTGTATTTAAAGTGACTCTTAATTATTCATAATAATTATCTTCACAGGTAATTGTCTTCACTAGGTAATTTACTGTGACTGTTAATATTCTTTCAAGAGGTACCCGTTTCTTACCATGAGTTTCCAAATCCTGAACCAGTGCATGGGTATCAAAAGTTAATTTCCTTTGTTCTAAAGGAGTTATGTCTACTCGCCTCATATCATATCCTTCCTTGGTTGTGGTGGTGAAGAAGTCTGAAAAAGGAAGACAGGTTTTTTCCTTGTAGTAACCAACACAAGTGTGACATTTTAGCTTCTAAGGCATTTCTCCTATTTAGCACACAGTTCCAGCTCCTAGCAATTCTATAATTTCAAGGAAGAAAACGGAGTCTTCTGAGTGGCCCTCTCTTTTACCTGAAAAGTTTCTAACATTATTCTATACGTGGCAACCACTGAATAAATATTTCCTTTCCTTCTTTTAGTATTCAGATATATTTTGCTAGGAGTCAGTCAAAAGTTGTAACGTAATATACATCACAAGCTTTAAGGGTGCCTGGATGTCATCTGCCTTTGGCTCAGGTTGTGATCCCACGGTCCTGGCACCGTGCCTTGAGTCGGCTCCCTGCTCTGTGGGAAGCCTGGTTCTCCCTCTCTGACTCTCCCTGCTTGTGTTCCCTCTGTGGCTGTCTTTCTCTCTGTCAAATAAATAAAATCTTAAAAAAACAAACAAAATAAAACAAACCTTTGGATATCACTGCCACGTCTCTCATTACTGGAAGAGTGGAAACCACCCAACTCTCCTAGGGGCCAAGAAGTCTTTTATAGAGCTATGGTAATTATTTATACCTACATCCCCATGTAAAATAGCTTTTTGAACACCTACTCTATTATACATCCATTTTATTTCCATCACAGTTCTCAGCTCTCATCAGAAATTGTCTGGTTTGTTTATCTGACCCAGAATGTAAGCTCCATGAAACTTTGGGTTCTTCATCACTGTACCTTCAGTATCTAGAACGGTGCTTGGCAGATAACTGGGTCACAATATTTTACTGCTGAATCAATCGATGAATTTGATTTTAAATCCTAGGGTATTTACTACTATCAACACAAAGGCCCTAGCAAATTTCTCATTTTTGTGATAAATTGTCCCGTTTCAATAAATTCCCAATTTTTAACCTAGACACAGTATGGTCCTTTTCCATATATTACTGATGAATTTCATTAAAAGGTATTCTTTTTCAGAACTTTGTCTATATATAACTTCATTACTATGTATTAAGTAAAATAACAGCTAATTAGTGTAACTATTAATTGAACAGTAGGTACTATACTAGATATTTTTTTTCAGGAGATTTTATTTTTTTGAGAGAGAGAGAGTTATCTGAGAGAACGAGCGAGAGGGAGCCTGACACGGGGGTTGTTCCCAGGACCCCAGAATCATGACTAAAGCTGAAGGCAGATGCTTAAAACAGATTGAGCCATCCAGGCACCCCATATACCAGGTATTTTATATATTATGAACGCAAGGTGGTATTATCCACATTTTTAGAAAAGAAAACTGAACCTAGAAAAGGTGAAGCATTTTACCTAGAGTTACAGAGTCATTGGCAGAATCAAAATTAAGAGTCAAGTCTTCTGACTCCAAAGCTCATGCTCTTTCTGTCACCCTATGCTGTCTCTTTTTTATCCTAAATCACTTTATTTATCTAAGTACTTAAAAGACATAGCTGCAACCTCAGGCATTACTTTTCTGCTAGGTGATGTAGGGAAAATGTCAATCTTTCCTATGTATCTTTTCACCCAACAAATACTTGAGTGCCAGGCACAGGGGATGATGTGCAAAACCAGACTTAACTGATGTCTTTGCTGACTTTGTGGACTAGCAGGCAGGAAAGAGATGTTTAGAAACAGTATCTAAATATAAACTCTAAATTCAATGATAAAAAAGTAATGGCCAGTCCTTTACATCAATTCATTCAAATACTCCGATAAATTGTTTATAGGTAATAGGAATCAGAGGTAAAGGTGGATCAATTTTGTGCGCGCACACACACGTTAGCACAGTGGTCAGCAATCTTTTTGGCTCTGGGTGTCATCTGGAAGAGTTAAGCAATGTGCCTCTGTGCCAACATTAGATCTGAGGAAGAGAAAAGAAAAAAATGAGAGGAAAAAGAGGGGCAGATTTCAGTAATATTTCCAATAACAATTGTATTAGGAATGATTAGTACCCAGAGTTACCCATCCTTGATTAGAAGTTTAGTATTTTATTTGGGGTTTACTGCGGGGAAGGGGATAGATATATATATATAGATAGATAGATAGATATATAATATGATACTGCTTTCACACCTATTATTTATCCTTAAAATTCTCATGTTATAGATGAGAAAAACAGGTTCAGAAACGCTAAGTAACTGCCTGAGATCTTATAGTCTCATAGCTAGGCAGATGAGTGCACAATTCCTCTTTCTTCCACAAAGGGAAGCTTCCCACTGATATGGGAGAGAGACCAAATAAATACCTACCACTGCTGCAAATCTCTGCAGGGTATAGCTGCAATCTCATGTCCCACTGTGCTCAATTTAGCCCACCGCTCTCAAGGACTCTTAATTCTTTAATTCTCTTAATAATTTAAGAATGCTCTCCTTTTCTTTGCCTGCTCATATTTATCCTTCAGTGTTCAGTTCAAATGTCTCCTCCACCAGAAAGCCTGCCCAGACTCTTTTAGGCCAAGTGTTTTCGTTAGGATTTTTCACAGGATCCTAAAACATTATTTTGCCGCACCTCACAATTTACGCATTTGTATGATTGTTAACTGCTTACCTTTCCCACTAGGCCAGGGATCAATCAGGTCAGCAAACCACACAGCCTGCAGGCAACCACCACCTATTTTTCTAAACCGCTTTATTGCAACACAGCCATGCTCATTGACTTATGAATGAAAAACATGAGAATTATCTAAATATTAACTCTAAGTTCAAATGATAAAAAAGAAATAACCAGTCCCTTTTACACCTATGGGTGCTTTCACGCTACCAATACAAGAAGAGTATCAAGTGACCGTGTGGCCCACGATGCCTACAATACAATCTGGCTCGTTACAGAAAAACTCTGATTACCACTGCATTAGATTATAAGGTCCCTGTGAGGAGGAACCACACATGTTGTTGGTCATCATGGAATCCCCAATGCCTAATACAACTCTGGGTGCTCAGCAGACATTTGATGATTGACAGAAACTGTGTTAGGTGTTGTGGATACAATAAAGATCAAGGCTGTGGTTTTAAATCATGTGCTATCAAGATATATCCATAAGGGAATACAGAGAAGAGATATTTGGTCCTCGATGAGAATAAAGGGTTATTTAGAGAAAAAATGGCTATCTGGATGAAATCTTACTATCTGCAGCAATGTGGATGGAACTAGAGGGTATTATGCTAAGTGAAATAAGTCTATCAGAGAAAGGCAATTATCATATCATTTCACTCATATGGAATTTAAGAAACAAAACAGAGAATGATAGGGGAAGGGAAGGAAAAATATAAAATAAGAAAATCAGAGAGGAAGACAAACCATAAGAGAATCTTAACTACAGGAAACAAACTGAGGGTTGCTGGAGGGGAGGAGGTTGGGGGTATGGGGTAACTGGGTGGTGGGCATTAGGGAGGACACATGATGTAATGAGCACTGGGTGTTATATGCAATTGATGAATCACTGAACTCTACCTCTGAACTAATAAAACATCATATGTTAATTGAATTTAAACAAAATTTTTAAAAATGGCTAGTTGGAAAAGATACTAGTTACGGTAAACCTTAAAGAGGGGTTAGCCAGGCAGGAGGAATAGGATGAGCAAAATTCACAAAGGCATGAGCTGCCTTTGCTATTTCTACCTGGGGCTCTATTTCCTATGAGGCTGAGGAGAAAGAATAGAGAAGGATCTGTGGAACATTCATTCCTTAAGTGTACTCAAATAGTTATGTAATCTTTGGCTAAATCCTCATCATCCTAAGAAGTAGGTGTTGATACCCTCCCTTGAGGTAGGACTTTAGAGAGCACTCTTCTTTAGAGGGAATAAGGAAATGGAAAAGCTCTGATAGCCACAGTAGGGCTTCACAAGTACTTCAACTCATAAGCACTTTTAAGAATAAGTCTTTGCAAGCCTATTAAGAGGTAGAGGAGAGGAAGGAACCAGAATCACCGTTCTTAGCTCAGGGTGGGATAAAAGTTCCTTGACACCTTAAAAGTTCCCAGAACTTATACAATTGTGCAAAACCCCAAACCCTTCCTTTCATACCTATCTTGTAGTTTTCTTAAAGTGAGAAACAAACTCAGTTTAAAGACTTAACCAGTATCACAAAGCTGTTAAATTGTGTCTATTGGATTAGCACTCTGGCCTACCTTGAATCAAGCTGCCTCTGTGCCAGGAAAGGCCAGATTTTACTTTCGATTAAAACACGTAAGGGAACCTGGGTGGCTCAGCCGGTTGGGTGGCTGCCTTCGGCTCAGGTCATGATCGTGGAGTTTGGGGATCGAGTCCTGCATTGGGCTCCCTGCTTAGTGGGAAGTCTGCTTCTCCCTCTGTCCTTCCCCCCTCTCATGCTCTCTCTCTCAAATAAATAAAATCTTAGGAAAAAAATAAATAAAACACGTAAAATGCTGTCTCATTAAATCTAAGCTACAAGTTTTATTATCAACTTACTGCTAACTTTAGAGTAGCAATACTTTAGTGACATAGCTGGTTATTAATATACATTTCTATACGCTGGTTTATTGGCAGGCGCTTTGCTAGCTATGTCAGAATTACCAGAATAACACAGATATCCCTGGGCTTCACCCCTAAAGGCTGACTCAGTAGTTCTGCAGTAGGGCTTAGAACTATGTATTTTTACAAAGTATCCCCAGGGTTTCTCTTCTGCTACATTTGGGAAGCAGTAATGAACTAGGAATCCAGCACTATTAAAACTTAGACAAACTGCACCACCTTCCCATGCCTTCTATTATTTACTTTTAAAAAGGATATTGGACTAAATAACAGATCCTTCCATAGGTCAAGGTTTTTAAATTCCTTCATTACTGACATTATTAGTT
Organism: Potos flavus; assembly: GCA_028534135.1. NCBI lineage: Eukaryota > Metazoa > Chordata > Mammalia > Carnivora > Procyonidae > Potos > Potos flavus. Next base: position 40,402,132 of record CM052884.1, on the reverse strand, counting down.
TAAACTACACAGTAAGCATTCAATTAATATCTGTTCAGTAATGAGGGACACAAATCATATTAGGTGTAAGGGGCCACTTAAGATTTCTCCAAGAAAGTCAGATTTAAGTAGGGTAACTCAACAAATATGTTAAGACATCACTGTTTACTTATTAAGTATTTTCTAGTACTTCAAAGTTCATTCTCCAAAACTGTTTAATATTGTTTTCATATTCAAATGAAAACACATTATCTCTCAAAATTTACAAAGATAAGATTGAGAATGAGGTGACTTCCCAGGTGGGAGTTCAACAGCAGTCTTAACAGATGGGGGATTTACAACTGCAATCTTACTGTGGAAGTAAGACGAAGCAATTAGCAGAATGGTCCAAAGTACAGTGGGCACTGGGTGGCTCATTTCACATGGCACTGAAGATTTAAGACGGTGAAGAGAGAAAGCTAAGGTTAGTACGAAGTGCCTGTTCTGTAGAGAACCTTACAGAGGTTTTAAAAATGTGAGGGGAGATTCTGGAATCTTCTTCCAGCATGAAGTCTGACGTCCTTCAGGACACAATGATAACAACGGTGCCAACAAGCTCAATACTTGCAGGTTCCAGCATTCACGTTTGGCTTTGAATGGCTACTCTGTGACTGCAGTTCTAGAGATTACAGCGAAAATAAAGCTGGCCTGCCCTGAAATGTATGCTGTGGTCCACCAAAAACGTGGGCTCGAGACAGCACTCAAAAAACACAGCCTAAGTTTGAACAGGCCACGAATGAAACCAGAACTCTCAGAACACAGATTACTCCTGACTGACCTCCCAGAGGGCGGGGATTGCCAGCCTCATTAGAGAGTAAGAAGGAAACAGGGCCTGAGAAAAAAACCGGGGGGCGGGGGGGAGGGCAAGAACTCTAGGTATGGAGCCAGGTGGGAACCCCAGGCTCTCAGAGGCCCGCTCTCAGAAGAGAAAGCGGTGCTCTACGGGGTCCCTCGCCCTTCCCGCCCCAGTGCAACCCGGGGAGACCCAGCCGCGGGGTCGCCCGCACCAGGCCGGGGTGGGAGGGGCGTGGCACCGTGGCCTAGGGCGCTCCCGAGCAGGCAGGAACCACCAGCAATCTCCCCAGATAGCACTCAGGCATCGGTGACAAGCTGCCTCGTCTCACCTCTCCGCAGGGCCGGCGAAAACACCCCGCCGAGGCTCGAAACCTGGCGGCCCTCACTGCTCTCAGAACGCAGGAGCCGCCAAACACAGCGACTCCACATTTCCGGTTTTCGGGCTGGCGGGAGGAGGCGAAAAGGGGGCAGAATCACGCTCAGGCTTTCGGGAAAGGTAGTTCTGGCACCGCGAGGATGCTGGTAAGTGTAGTTTTCCTCCTGCCACACAAGCCACCACCAGCGCAGCCTCCAGCCGCGGTCTCGCCAAGATGGGCCTCTTCACAGACGGACCCACAGCTCACCAGCATGGTTCACAGCGGCTCCGCTCCTCCCACCGTCCCTTCCCAATAGGCGCAACACGTTACCGCCCTAAAAAAGCGGGACCGTGTTTGAAACCTTCCAGTGCCCATTTCCTGGCAATGAGGTACAGCTCAACAGCAGAGGTTCCCCGAGAAAGCCAGCGGCCATTACACGCCGAGAGCGACTCACATCCTACCGCCCGGCAACCTGGGACTTGAAATCCTCGTCCGCGGAGCATTCCGGGGGATCGCGCAGAAACCTGGGAAATGTAGTCTAACGAGACCCTCATTAGTGCTGCTTCATGGCCTGCTGCTTCGCCCTCTTGTGTACAGGAGGACGAACTTCAGTTGGTTTAGTCCCTATCTGGAGGGAAACAATTTCTGTTTCCAGAGTGGACCTGATTTTCACCACTTATCCCTCTGAGACCTGTTACTTCAGACTTTGTTCCACACAGTAAAAATGCTGAAAATAACAACACACAGTACTTGTGGGGTTCAAATATGCTAATATATTCTTTGTAAATTCTAAAGTGGTCACAATCGTTAGGTTTTACTGGCTTAATTATTCTCACAAGGATGTAAACAGTTACCCCTGGATTTTCCTACCTATCTGCTTTCAAAGGTTTGTAAGCATCAGCTGCGTAACAAGCACCATTCTAAGCACTGAGGCCCATTAAAGGAACAGCACTTGATTCCCATCAGCAAGGGTTTTAATAGGCAATTTATGGAGAGGAAATATAAGGCTATTAAAAAGTTGAAGAAAAAAAAAGGAACAGTTTAAACTCACCAGGAAAATGAAAAAAGCAAACATAAGGATTACCAGTTTTACCTATGAAAGCTAAAAAAAATTATTGATGCCAGCAAATATGCAATTAGAGTCACTCACACTGCTGGCAGGAGTGAAAGTACAATAAATTCGGAAAGCAATTTAATAATATATATGAAATTATAAAAAGTGAATAGCCAGAGATTCACTTCTAAAAATCTATCCTAAGAAAAAGTAATCATAGCTATAGCTAATATTTTTAAAAATTATAACCCATGGAATGTTATTTATAATAGTAAAATTTAGAAATAATCTAAATATTCAATGTGATTCAGCAACTTGTACAAATGTCCCAAATTGGAATACTATACAATCATATAGTTGGAATTATTATTCAAATGGGAATATTATACAATCTTGGAATATTATATAATCATTAATACGATATAATCATTTTAAAAATTCTTTACATATACACACATACATTAAAGTAATGATATAGACGTATGTGTATGTATATCCCATATGATTGTAATTCTGTCAAATGATATGATGATCACTGTTTTGGAGGAGTTCACAGACTCCTGGAAGATATAGACCAGTAAGTGGGGCCACAATATTTTTAATTACCTTAAGTAATGATTATGAAAAAAAGTGTACCTTTTTATATAGTCACACTTATTGGTTATTATTTACATTACTGTAAAACTCCACAACAGAAATAAAGTGTTGATTAATCAGGTAGCCAAAGCAGGGCTAATCATATTCTCTTTCATGGAACTCCTATAGCCACCCATGGCCCTGCCCTTGCCCTTGTATTTATTTTGTATCCTCCATGACAGTAGAGGCACATCTGTCACTGTTTTCTCCAACACGTGGCATAATGTCTGGCCCCTAAGGAGCCTTCAGTAAAGATGTTTTGAATGAATCAATAAATGTTCAAAATATAGTCATAGTTTGGTGAGGAGACCTGATAGACTGGGGCATCGGAGTCATCTGGAAGATTGGGGCAGAATTGGGGGAGATAAAACTGAAAAGAAGAAGAAAAAGACTAAGGACTTGGGCTTGTACAATAGACTCCCAGGAGATTTTGAGTGTTTTTTGAGCCCAAACTGGTAAAAACCAGTTTGAGTACTTTTCCAGGAAATACTCTTTGCCATTCGCTAGGACAGACTTGGGAATCATTGCTCCTCCCAGCGTCTGACGAGGTGACCTGGCCATCAGAAGTGCTGTCTCTCTCTCTGAAAGCAGCCTGGTTTAGCCGCGCCTCAGAGGCCAGTAGCCAGTAGCTTAGTGGGGAAGGGGGTCCTAGCCTTTTCATTGTGAAGGACCCCTTTTATTGTGTTTTTGTTCTTATGAGCCCCCAATTTTAGAATATCCTACACTCTTTACCAACCACATATATGAAGCCATTACGTATTTTCCTATTTTTGATTATTTTAAGACCTAGATAACTACCATTTAGCGAGTGGGAGACACGCAGTGCTGATCCAACACCAAGCTGATAACATCCTGAAGGCAAAAGCACTTGCCAGTTTTTTTGTTTTTTGTTTTTTTTTTTGGTGGTTATCAGTTTCATCTTCAGTGATGGTACAATTTCCTCGGGCATTGTGAAATTCCAGGCCCCTCATGAGGACCCCAACACTTTTTCTTCTGAGGCCCAGAGGTCTGGGAACCCAGCTGGGACGTAATTGCAAGAGATGGCCAGTGGCCTTCCAGCTCTGTGAATGCAGCTCTGCTGACTTCAAGGAGAGAAGATGCAGCCTGGACCGCTCCCCACATTGGTCCTTTTCTCTCAGAATAGGTGATATGAAGGAACCCTGATGTATTCTTTAAAGCAGGTGAATGAGGCATTGGGAGATAGATGGGACCCAGTGGGATCCTTTTCCTTCCTTAGTTTACTTTGAGTTTTTGACACTAGAGGGAGTGTGTGGACAGGACAGAAGACCATCTTTTGCCCTGTTTCTGCAACTAATTTTATAGTTCTTGTATAATCTTTGAATCAGAGGAGCCCATTGTCACAAAAGTTTTGTGCTAGTTTATGTTTTTTTTTTTTTAAGATTTATTCATTTCTTTGAGAGAGAGAGTGCAGGGAAGGGCAGAGGGAGAGGGAGAGAGAAACTTAGGCAGACTCTTCATTGAGCTCAGAGCTTGCCTGGGCTTGATCATGACTACTTAATCGACTGAGCCACCCTGGGGCCCCTGCACTATTTCATGTTAATATCACATTTCTCATGGCTCGAAAGTGACCACAAGTCCCCTACCCCCACGGATCTGAGACCTTCTTTTCCTGATTTTGCTAGGGAGCTGGCAATGACAACCAATGACAAGTTTGCTGATTATAGTAAATCAAGAAAAAGATTAAGAGGAAAGAAAAAGAGAACAAAAGAAAAAGAGAACAAAAGAATTGTTAAAACATTACTATATTGCAATGTGACATCATACCTGACAGTGTCTCTCACTGGTTATTCATTTATTCCTTCAACTAATCCTTATTGAGTACTATTTATGATGTCAGGCACTTTGCTAAGCCATCAGGATGCAGACATGAGACCCAGTGCTGCCCTCAGATTGCCATTGGTCTAATTGTGATCAATACTATGATGAAAGAGAAAGGTGCCGGGGCGTCTGGGTGGCTCAGACGGTTAAGCACCTGCCTTCGGCTCAGGTCATGATCTCCAGGTCCTGGGATCGAATCCTGAGTCCGGCTCCCAGCTGAGCAGGGAGACTGCTTCTCCCTCTTCCTCTGCCTCTGCCTCTCCCCATCCTGTACTCTGTCTCTGTCTCTCAAATAAATAAATCTTAACAAACAAACAAACAAACAAAACGGAGAAAGGTACCAAGGAGAAAAGTTCCTTATACCAAGGGAAGGAACTCCTGATATACGCGACTTGCTTTACCTCTTGATGGGAGCTCATTCCTATATATATCAGTACATTCGAGCTCCTTAGCAACTCCGTGAGTGAGGTAGTGTTGCTCCTATTTCACAGATGGGAAAACTGAGGTTCAGAAGGCTGAGGTGACCTGTGTCCCAGGTCACAGAGTAAGTAAGGGGTGGAGCTTAGAACTGAACATACTGCTCGCAGTGCAGGGAAGTCACACCATCACTCACCCCTCCACCGCTGGTGTTCCTTGCGCGTGGGGCACAAACTGTGACCTCAGGGCTGCTATTAGGGGCACGTGGCCTCTCCCCCTCCAAGAGGCTATTCTGCATCTTTTATCATTTGTTCAAGAAAACAAAATCTCTCACACAGGGGTGGCAACCAGGTTTCATCTTCATGACGACTCTCCTGGACTGACTGCTCGCAACGAAGCATTGAGTGGTCTGAGGCCACATCCCGGTGCGGTAGGGAAGAATACCCACTATTGACTGGCACGTCTGCCAAGGATGCAGGAGAGGGAAGGGGCCACATGCACGCCGTTTCTAGTACATCAAGATCCTGTGCCAGTCGTGACGTTTCCAATGACACTCACCCCCCCCCCCCACAACACCCACTGTGCTCCCGTTCTCTTATTCCTTCCCTTTCCGGCAGGAATGGTTCCTGCCCATTTAATAACAGCTTCAGTTCCCCGAGCGGGTAATGGGTGCAAGGCACTTGGCATATATCACTGGCAGGCCTCACAACAATCCTGCAAGGTTCAGAGAGGTTCAGTGACTAGTTCCAGGGCACGTGAGGAGTAAGTTAGAATGTGAACCCTGAACCAAAAGGTGAGTCTTACATTTTTGTGGTGGGTCCTGAGTACCTTTCCGTTTACTGTTAGCTTAAAGCCTCACAACAGCCCCGGGAGGTAGCTCTCCGGATTTACAGCTGGGGGAGGCAGAGACCCAGAGGCGAGGAGCTGGCCGCAGAGTGGGGGAGCCCTCCAGACTCGGGTTCAGGCCTTTCCCGGCTGCTCCCCCCGACCCCGAAAGGAGCCCTGGACTGCACAAAGCCTTTGCCCAGAGCAGATCTACATCACCATGGGGAGACTCTGGGGGCCCCTGATCAATTTTACCCCATCATCCTTACCCTGTTTCCAGCTCTTCTCATCAAGAAGGTCTTTCTTTTATTGGTGGCTCCTTCTTCTGTCACTTAGCCTCTTTCCTTTAAAAAAAATTTTTTTTGAGGTGAGATTCATGTAACATAAAATGAAGCGTTTTATTTTATTTTTGTTTATATTTATTTGTTTCTTTTTTTGGTGGGCAGCAAAGCAAGGTTTATTGAGCATTTTGAGTGATAGTACGAAGTTCTGGAGGAGGGAGGGAACCAGAGAGGGTTGCCCTAAAAATTGAGCATTTTAAAGTAAACAGTAGCATTTACATTTACATTTGCATTATTTTACAGCCACCACCTCTATCTGGTTCCAAAATGTTTCCATCCCTGCAGTGTAAACCCTTAATGCAGTAAGCAGGCTCTCCCCACTGCCCGCTCCTCCAGCCCTTAGCTCCCGCCAGTCTGCATTCTGTCTCGGCGGCTTTATCTGTTTTGGATTTTTCCTATAAAATCAGTTGCATTTTACAACATGCAACCTTTTGTGTTTGGCGTCTTTCATTTAGCCTCATGTTTCAGAGGCTCATCCACGCTGTAGCAGATCAGTACGTCATTCCTTTTTACGGCTGGATACTATTTTTTGGATGTACATACCACAATTCTCTATTCATCTGCCGATAGACATTTGGGCTGTTTCTACCCCTTGACTATTACGAAGAGTGCTGCTATGACCGTTTGTGTCCACGTGCTTGAGTATCTGTTTTCAATCCTTTGGCATATACCTCGGAGCGGAGTTGCAGGGTCATATGGCAATTCTGTTCAACTGTTGCAGGGAAGACCCACTTGTTTTTGAAGCGGATGGGGAGTTCCTTGTGAAAGGGATAGACATGTGCTTTCGGAAGACCCAGAGATGGAAAGGGAATCCTCTACAGATGAACGGAACTGGGTGGCTGGATATGAGAGGATGTGACGTGGCGGAGAAACTGTATTTCTCCAAAGGGCTATGGGCAGGAGGGGATGTGTGTGAGGCCAGGGGTGATAAGTAGCCTGAGGTACAAAGCCTCGGGGTGGGCACCACACCTGGGGGTAGTGCCCCTTCCTCTCACACGCAAGGGACGCTTGTGACACTGCCCAGCTCCAGGCAGCTGCAGAAAGCCCAGCAGGATTGCGAACCTCTTTAACTTTGAGCACTTTATGGATATTTGCATTGTCATATTAGGAATTAGGGCCGTAAATGAACCATAAAAATACTGTTACAGTGATTCTATCAGCACTTGAGGCCTGAGCTTGGAACTACTACAGAAAGAGAGACAGAATTCTCAAAACCTCAACACTAACAGGTGGCCATTGAAGGCAGGTATGTGTGGCACGTGGGCTGTGCAGGCCTAGGAAAGGACCGTAATGCAGAATCAGGATGACAGATAAGGACCTGCTGGACAGGAAGAGGGTGGAAATATTTCTTTAGATCTACCTGGCTAAGGTTCAGATGGTTTCACCATTCCTGAAGATACCGGCCTATCCCAGTGTGGTGGTTATAATCGGTTTTACTTATGCTTTAAAAATTTGCATAGTAATTTCTATGTGTTTTATTTGATGGGTAAGGTTTGTTTATTCTCAACTTTTTGTGGCCACGATTAAGGTTCCAAACCTTGAATCATGCAGATAAGATTCTAAATCTTTTTTTTTTTTTTAATTTTATTTATTTATTTGACAGAGAGAGAGAGAGATCACAAGTAGGCAGAGAGGCAGGCACAGAGAGAGAGGGGGAAGCAGGCTCCCTGCCGAGCAGAGAGCCCGATACGGGACTCGATCCCAGGACCCTGAGATCATGACCTGAGCCGAAGGCAGAGGCTTTAACCCACTGAGCCACCCAGGTACCCAATGCAGATAAGATTCTAATGTCCAGAATGGGCAGGCCCGTTAGGCAGTTTACAGATACGAAATGTCATCCGAATACAGGTGTTTTCTGGGTTCAAGGCCTTGATCCAAACACTATTTATGTTGCCACCTTGGGCAGATGGATGCCAAGATGTCAGTATGATTTCTGACAAGACGGCCAGCTCCTAAGTTGATGGGCACATGCAAAGAAAGGGTTCAGCTCTTCTGGTTTGAATTACCCAGACACTTGCCTTGGCTCAGTCCTCATCGCAGCAGCACAGTATGAAAGATAAATATCAGAAGTTACGTCCTTTTGGAGAGGAAGGCGCATTCCCATCCGGACCTGAAATCTGAAGCCGGCAGCCCTCGAACCTGAGCAGTTTCTTTACAGAAAGTTCCAACAAGGAGGAGAAAATCTTGGAACCGATCTCGCCTTTGCCTACAAAATGATCAAACTGTAATTATCACATTTCAGGGGTAATTGTTCCAATTGCACCAGAATGGGATGCTCCAGCCCTCTTTCTTCAGCTGACACAAATAGAATCGCTATGAAGATGGAATGGAAAGCAAAACAGCTTGCTTTGAGCTTGTTCTTTTTATAGTGACTCTCGGGTCAGGGAAAGGTGCTGTGTGGGCAGGCCCGATCGAGTCTGCTGGGGTGTCGGCCTCTGAAGCTCTTCCCTCTCCCCAGCCAGGCTCTCGGATACCCCCCCGCGGCCGCAGACCCAGACCCCAGAGTAGCACCACTATTCAGAACTTGGACCTAAAATATTTAAAGAAACTGATTTGAAATGCAAATGAAAGGGCAAATGTTCTCAAAAGGAAAAAAAACATATTGGTGGGTCTTAAAAATATGATTTCATTTGGACTTGGACTCTCACGTTGGTTGTCCAGTTGAGTGGGAAAAGTCAGATTGCGAGCAAGGAGGTGGTGGACACCATGCTACACGTGGAGAAGATACTATCTTTGTCAGGAATTTTCTGGTTCTTCGTGGTAGAAACTCACATTGAGAGTCAACCAAGTGTTGGTTACACACGCGTCCTCCTCTCCTCGCCCAGGGCAGAATGGGTCCATATGCAGCCTGGAACAGCTGGAACAGTGACTTGAACATGAGCGGGCCTCTCTTGCTTTTACTCCCTAATGCCTCCCGGCTCTGCAAGGCGGAGTCATGGTTAGGATGATGGGCTCTGGAGCCGGTCGACCTTAGGCTTTGTTACTTGCTAGCTGTGTGATATTGAGCAAGTCACTTAAACCTTGCTTTGCCTCCGTTTCCTCATTCATAAACAAGGATAATCATATTATTTACCTCTGGAGGTTGCTGTGAGTTAATGTACATAAAGGGATTGGCATGGTGCCCGGTACATAGAAGGTGTTTAAAAAGTGTTAGGATTTATTACTATTCTTCAACTGCAGTCTGGCTTTTCCCATATGGTAGAAAAACAGCCGCTGACGGCTCTGAAGTTTTACATCTGACCGGCCACCAGCGAGAGACTGACTGAGTTTTCTCTGGTCCCATGTCCAGACAGCCAAAGGGAAAAGATTCAGAGGCTAGCTCTAATTCGATTTTGTTCCTGGACCAATCAATGTGGTCAACTGGATGAATGTCATGATTGCCCCACTTCGATCTGTGGTCCCATAGGGAGCGAGAAAGACCATTAAGACAAAGTCCCTGGCCAGTCTATTGGAGAAGGTAGGATCCCCGGCTCCCCCAAGTAATGGGCACCGCGATGGAGGCACTGAGAAGTCCAGCAGACCTTCCCATTTCAGAAGGTACTTGCCAAGGTCTTTGGGACCTCTGCACTCGAGGAATCCTCTACAGTTTCATATTATCCCCACAGGACTCAGAAAAAATATAACAGAAATATTGCGACGCTATCAGGCTCTATTCACAAATGTGACAAAAGACTATGGAAATACAATCGATGCTAGGCTCCTGGGGACCTGGTCAGCTCTCTGGGCCTAAGGCCTTGAGCTCCTCGGGACAACTGGTGCCTGAACCCTGATTTCCAATCAGCAATGCCTCACTCCTGTTCCCGTGGACCTTGGCCATCCTCCCTCCTCCATGGCCTTCCCTTTTCCCTTCTTCGAGAGCCTAGCTTGCCTCTCCTGAGGCCCCCGGACCCTTTTGCTGAGGCTCAGGAACTAGGTTCTAATCTCTTACCAATCCTCGTACAAATTCTTCTCCAACAGAGTGGGATAAAGGTGATGGTGAAGATAGATGTGACCCTATTCTCTAGCCTCCTTTGTCCTCCGGGACCTTTTTATACAAAATCTTCCCACCATCGTCTTGGCTCAGTAACACTTTCCCGTATATCAGCCTTAGAGCAGCCGTGATTCAAACTCTCTCCTTAACAAAATTCCAAATTAGCCCACGTCTTCGACCTTTACGGTGGTTTGAAAATGTGCAAAATGGAGAATGTTAAAATCTGTAAATGTCAAGGATCTACGGTACAGATGTGGAAAAGTTCTCCCTGCCCCTAGGGTTCGATTGGAGAATTTTTGGTGCAGTTGGCACTCCAGCCGCGTAGGATTCTGACAAGGCAGGAGAGCAGTAGGAAGGGTTAAAGGGGGGAAGGCACAGGGGAAGGGCAGGTCATGTTTTGGGGATGGTGAAAATTGAATGTTCCTAAGCCTCAGGGTGAGCGGAGAGATTGATAAGAAAGAAGGTTGAAATGGCGCAACGTGGCTGTTGGAACCTCCAAGATAAGCAGCATTCTTTCCCCAGCAGCCGTACGTGCGGAAGATCTTGAGGGTCCCCTGCACTGCTGTAAGCAATGAGCGGGAGCCTCTACTGTGAAGAAAAGGGGTCGAGTTGGGGGGAACATGTCTGTGTTTTGTTGTCTGTATGGAAGTCAGCCTCACTATAGTGAGCAAGTGTTTTCTCGTGGTAGATTTAAAAATTCCTCACCTCGTAAAACATTTACTCGTTTTTGTTTCACTTTCCCGAAGATGCTGAGTAGTTGCAGTGAGCACTTGTGGACTGGCGATGAGCTGCCTTCCCAGGGAGCTTTCCGGAACAGAAGTAGCTCCCCTGTCCAACCTTCTTGGAGTCCTTGTCTCTGATGGATACATACGTGGTTATACAGTTAGTTGCCTCACTAGACTACAAGCCCCAGGAGGGCAGTGACTCGGCCCTATTCACGCCCATGACTCTGAGCAGGGCTAGTTCTTATCATGGCTTAGGTAAACTGAGCCACGATGAAGCGTGTGGGAGTCCGCGTCTGGGGAGTAACCTTGGAAGGTCAAAGGCCAGGAGCAGTCTGAAAGGGTGTGAGGGGGTCATAGTTAGAAACAGAATATAAATTGAGCTTCCAGGAATGACTCCCCCAAATCACGCTGCAGAGTGGCTGCCTTTGCCCGAATCAGGAAGCCGCTGCCACAGCCGTTGCCTCTGAACCCAAGGCAGGTCGATGCTGTTCCACCCTGAGAACTCACGCCTCATGCCCTCACTCCCTCCTCCTGCAACTCCGTTCCAAATTTAAGTCTCGGACCAGGGCATCCGATGAGAGAAACTAAATCACATTTGGAGCTTCTGTGAAAAGAAGTTTGGGCAGTTGTGGTTTTAGCCTTGCAGCCTCTGTCCGGAGCGCGTTAGAGGAGCTGGCATAAATGAGTTCACCGCCCTGTCTGCCACAGTGCGGCTGCTGGGAAGGCTGCCGGGACAGGGAGGAGGCCCAGGGAACTATACTGCCTCATTCACGCTGCAAACATTCTCTGAGGACCTGCTGTGTTTAGGGCCCGAGCTGGGCGACGTGCAGAGGTAGGGGGGCACCCCCCCCCATCCCAAGGACTGATGCAGAGATGCTCGGGAGGAGTCTCAGGCCTGCCTCCAGACAGCACTAGCTCCAGAGGCTGTGTGAGGATAATGCCTAGGCAGGAGCCAAGTCCCGGCCGCAGCGCCCACCCGCTGGAGGACAAGGGGGTACAGATCCCGGCAACAGGCCTACTGGCGAGAGCCTAACCTTCTAGGCAAAAGTCACTCACATGGGACGCCTGGGTGGCTCAGTCGGTTAGGCGTCTGCCTTTGGCTCAGGTCATGATCCCAGGGTCGTGGGATCGAGTCCTGCATCGGGCTCCCTACTCAGTGGGGAGCCTGCTTCTCCTTCTGCCTGCTGCTCCCCCTGCTTGTGTGTGCTCTCCCTCTCTCTCGATCTGACAATGAATAAATGAAACCTTTAAAAAAAATATTAAAAAAAAAAAAGCCACTCACAAAGATTCTCAGAGCTGGAAGGGCCTTGGTAGTTAGCTGGTCCAACGGTGGTGATCACACAGGCTTCCTCTTCTCCCGCATCCCTGAAGAGTGGTTAAAATCATTTTTAGCTTTATCTAGACTCTTGGTTTTATCTTTCAGTTTTTAGCTTCTCATTTTATGGGTCAATATGTGGCAGGTTGCCTCCTAGATGAAATATGCGAACAGGTGTAAGAATAGAAAATTAAGTAACAGCAAGTTTAAAAATGTTAATGAAATCAGGGCACGCAGGAATAACGAGAGCTTGGTTTCCACTGCAGCTTAGTAACTGTGCAGATAATTGAGGCTGGAAACACATATGTGAGGCTGCGCTGTAGGTCCTCTCTGAAGGGTGGAAGATGAAGGGGAGAAAATCATCATCACAGAAAGACCTAGAGAGGATACTGCTTCAATCAGAAGAGAACATATATAAATTAATTTCCTTTCCAGTAACAGGACCTAAATTGCTCCTCTTTATTTTGTCTCTTCAGTAACAGTTGTGGGGTCTGGTGGCCCAAATCTGAGTTCCTGTCCAGGCAGTGAGTGGTCCTCCCCTCCTTCTGAGGGACCAAGCACTAAGCTAATGGTCACTGTGGCAAAGTCTTGGGCCAGCTCTGGGGGCCACCAGCAGTGTGCGAGGGCCTGCCCTCCGGCCTCTTGGGCATTGAAGGTGATACAAGAGAATGGGGGCATTTATTGATTTTTTTTTTTTTTGAAGATTTATTTATTTTAGAGAGAAAGAGAGAGAGAAAACACGAGTGGGAAGGGCAGAGGGAGAGGGGGGAGAGAATCTCAAGCAGACTCCACACAGATCAAGACTTGAGCAGAAACGGAGAGTCAGATGCTCAACTGACTGAGCCACCCAGGCGCCCCCCAAATGAGGCAGTTACTGAAGAGATGTGAAGTAGTAAGGAAAATGGATGTGTGAGCCCGGGCTTGGAAAGTTCAAAGACAGGCGTCACCTTGGGGGAAGGGAGGTACCCTGAGCGCAGCCGGGCATAAAGAAGCCTGAGGGGTGCGGTAGAGTGCATCGCGGGCAGGAGGTGCATTAAGAATCCAGAGCCTCAGGAGCGGGACTGTGTAGTTCCTCACCCTATTGCTAGATCATCAGGGCGCTAGGACGTTGTTTCTCTTTGTAAGTGTTTGCATCGGTCTAGGTCCCAGCAGGAAATGGCTGGTATGCCTCAGCTGGGATTTCTCAAGGAACTTCTAAATGAAGGGGCTATTGGTAAAGGTGTGCACAGAGATACGGGTCCCACAAGGAGACCCCAGAAACTAGCAAGGGCAGGAAGCCATTATCACTCCTGGGCTGACAGGAGTAAGGAGGGGAGAAGGAGGTCTTGGAGCCTGGTTGAAAGTGGCTGCCATTTAAAGAGTGCCTGAGGGGAACTGTGGCCATAGGGGAAGAAAGACGTCACCAGACCTGGAGTGCAGAAAGAGTCACTTCTGTGACCTCTCTCTCCTCCAGTCTCCAGTCTCCTGCCGGCCACCCCGTTGGCTGAACTTGAACCCAGCCGGAAGCCAGAGGGTAAAGGAGCCTGTGACGTACTCACAGAGGTCCGCAGCCCCCAGGAGCACAGGCGGAGAAGAGTGGAGGATGGGTCCAGGGAGGGGGTGAGGGCAAACAGAGAATCACCAGCACAGAATTCTTGCTTCTTTCTCTGTCATTTTCCAGAGACGGAGAGAATCAGACTGGCTCGGTTAATTACTCTGGGCTTGTTTGGGTAGAGCTTCATGCTACAGGTTTCTGGTCAGCCTGTAGAGGGTTGGCTGCCCTTGGGTATTTGGACGTTTGCTCCCCAACAGCTCTGGCCAGAGGAGGAAGGACAGGTCTGGGGGCTCAGAGCGTGGATGCCCTCTGTGGGGAGTGTGAGCCGGGCGCTTCCCCTTAGAACTGGGTCCGTAGACTGGGCGTGTCCACGTGCTACGCCCGCGCTGCAGAGACGGCAGCAATGTGCTGGGGTCTGACTTAACAGCCACACAGCCCTCCCAGCTAGTCCCAAGTTTGCGTGGGCGCAGGTGGCCTCATTTTGGCAGCAAATGGCAGAGCCGAGGCTGGATGGGTTGACTTGGTGTCTGACCCGGGGTGGCTAGTCCCTGTGTCCTCAGGTCTCAGGAACACACCTCGTCTCAGACTCCCCCTGGAGCTCTCCCATGTACAACCCAATCTTCAGACGGTTTGGGATTAGCCCACAGCATATACACTCCTCTAGTCCAAGGGTTCATCCTCTCCTCTTGTCTCCCCATCAGTTTCTCACATAGTGTTGGACGCATGATACTTCTAGGGTCGTTTCAATACAAAACATTCACTGGTATAACTTAGGCACTGCTGTGCCTGGCAATTCAAAGACAATTCAAAGACAAAGAAAACACAGTCCCTGTCCTTGAGGAGCTCCCCAGTGTGCTGAGGGAGATAGCTCATAGACTAGTACCGTGTGCTGGGTTTTATGATAGAGATAAGCAGT
>CM052884.1:40368186-40386891 GCA_028534135.1 Potos flavus | reverse complement strand
TTGAGACTATGTAATTCAACCTGGAGTTTTGTGTTACAGATTTCTTCAGTTTTACGGTTGGTTTTGGAGAAAATTTTCATCAGCGGAAGTACTTTGATTTGTATTTTCTCATTTTTATTTTTATGTTAGTTTTGTATGGATGTGTCTACTTTCTATCCCAATTAATTTCACAGACAAAGTTTCTAGCTCAGGAGCACCCTCTTGTATCAGTTTTATCCTCTTCCATGCAGTTTCTTTTATGGAAAATATTGTCATCTAATGGTGCTCTGATGCAGCAAGATTGGTATCTTTTATTTTCTTTTGTTTCTGCAGGAACTTACCCCTATTATTTCTCTCCTATTACTGATGGCCTTGTCTCCAACTATTATTAGTATCTTCCTTAGTATCTCATACTTCCCCCAAAAGTAATGCTTCCTGGGGCTGCCACTTCTGGCCTCACATAATTTCAAACTCCTTCCCTACATATTTTTTAGGGGAGGCAGCAGCGAGGGTGGAGGGGGGTTATGGGTGAGTTTCAAAATTAGTTAGCCACCATTGTTCTCCAGACCTGGAAGATCCTGGGAGACAGATTATTCTGATGGAAAGTTAACCCAAGGAGATATACCGATATCTAGATACCTGTATCTATGTCAGATATTTGCCCTATCCTCTGAGCTCTGTATTTCTGATTGATTCTCAGTTTATTCTGATGGTGGATTGAATTCAGCTGTGTGAGGATGAAGTGTTAGGCTTATGTCTTCAAGTGCTATGCGTTCGAGCTTCCTGTGCTGCATTTCTACCAAGCAAATAGTTCCCAGCTTTGCATTTACTCCTTCTTTGTGTCCTTGTCGAGCTCTCCTCTGATCCTTCCTGCTTCCCTCCTGGTATAATGTAACTGTCAAAAGCAGGCCATGCTGTTAGAGCTTTTGGTCACCTGACGACAATCCTAAAGCTTGTCAATCTCGCACCCTTACTGAGGACTGTTTCATGGCTTAAGTTTCTTAATTAACAGATTGTCAGACTGGTCCAGGGACTTAAAGTTATGGGCCTGCTTTGTGTTTTATTAATATAGATGTATTTGTCTGTCTGACTTAGGAATGAGTTCTGGCCATTTTTTACTTTTTCCCAAGGCCAAGGTAAAAATCCTAATTTAGAATGACCAGCTTCAAAACACTGTGGACACAAATGGTGGCTCAAGGCATTATTTACATTTCAATACAACCATTGATGTAGGATGTTTGGTACAATTAAGCCTCTGGAGACACATCCAGCCAGTGTATCCTTTGATTTAAGTAAACTGAATCAATATACGCTGAGTTCCTGTATTAACATGCAGCTTAGGAGGCATTTATGCTCAGCTAAAAAATCTAATTAGTGGTTTCCTGTTTGGGGTATAGTGACTGTTTATTTCATTTCCAGTTCACCTGGGCCTATAATAAGTTCTCATGCTTGATTTCCATTCAGATGGTGACACTTCGTCTTTCATTCCCAGCCTTTTCACAAAAGACCCAGGAACCTAGTGTACCAGAAACAAATGGCAGAGAGGATTAAAAATAAAGACTTTTGACTGAATTGGTTAGGTCCCCACATCATTGATAGAAAGGAGCTAATAAAGTTCATTGTATCAATCAGAAGAAAACAATTGCAATGGACTTTTCTAGGGGTTTTTCTCTTGAAAGGCCTGATTTTATTTCTCACCAAGGGTCTGGCTACTAAGCATCCCTTAAGATTATGAATAATATAAACTATGCTTGGGTTCACAGAAAATTTAGATGCCATAATTCTGCTGCTGCCTCAACTAAGTCCTGCTAATGTCTATGGGTGTTAAAATTTCTTTCTCAATCTATTTATCTCTATGAAGTCATTTAAAGCTGCATTTATATGCCCAGGGGCAGGACTGATAGGGGTCGGAAGTTGTCTTACAAATGGCTGTGGACACCCTGTGGTCACCCAATGGGCAGGCATGGGTTGTAACCTGCGAAGCACGTAAAGAAAGCACATTGAGATTTCTGGTGCACCCAAATAACTGGGCTCCAGGATATAGGATATATCTTTTTGAATTGTATAGCTATATGCTAAAGGAAAATGATTCAATCTCAGGGACTGCCTTTAAAATGTTGATAACTCAGTACAAAGTAGGCTTAATGGTCTAGCCACATTTTAAATGCTTAAAATCATATCCTCCCATTCAAGACCTGAAACTTCGCGGCCCTTAAGTTTGTGTTAATAGTTGCAATGATGACAATGGGGCTGTGTATTTCTTTTTAAAAGCACGTTGGGTCTTGCACTCTCTGTGATGTTAGCAGTCATTGATGATCATTGACAACTACTACATCCGCTGAAATTACAAAATAGTGATTTCTCATTATATTATTGCTTCTTCATCTATTAGTTGGAATTCTTCTATAAAGAAACACTTCTTATCAACTCTTCAGTTACCTTTACATACAGTGTGTACACTTCCAAAGGAGACTAATACATTTTCTTAATGTGTCATAACTCATGGCTTTAAACATATATGAGATACCCCAATCCATTACAGATATTATTCTTATTGAAGCTTAACTTGTCCCATCTTTGTCCAGTGGGAGCTCCTCCAAGTTGGCTCCTGATTCCTTTTGCCACAATCTCATTTCAGAGGAACATTCCCTCACCCCGAGCTTACAGGATTCTAATAGCAAAGTGTGTTTGGAGATGAGCTTAAGATCACAAACTTTAAAAACCATAATGAAGCAATGAACAAAAATCAACAAAAGGAACAAAAATGAGAGTGTTCCAAGAATTTCATAACATAGAATGCTATGAGAGACTATAAGCATGTTTAAGAGAGAGTTAAAGAAGTACAAAAAAGAAATTGAAATCCTAAGAAAAGAAAGGCACTGTGCAAAAAATAAAAAGAGCAGGTGGATTTGAAAAGTACTAGGTAGGATTTACAAAACTGAAACAAAAAACAAATCATGAATAATGCCTCTAAAAAAGAGGGCTATGGTAATTTTTTAAAAATGTCAGTAGATGGGTAAAACAGATTCTTTAAACTACTTTTAGGGGTGCGTGGGTGGCTCAGTTGGTTAAGTGTCTGCCTTTGGCTTGGGCCATGATCCCAGGGTCCTGGAAGGAAGTCCCACATAGGGCACCCTGCTCCGCAGGGAACCTGCTTCTCCCTCTCTCTCTGCCATTCCCTCTGCTTGTGCTTTCTGGCTCGCTCTCTGTCAAATAAATAAAACCTTTTTGGAAAAAAAAATACTTTTAAAACTATGCACTGGCTCTAATTTATGAGCACAGAGAAAATGAGCACAGATAGATAAAAATACGGAAAATATAGTGAAATATTAATAAAAGGAGAGGATAGAAGTTTAATAGGAGTTCAAGCGACACCTGGGTGGCTCATTTGGTTAAGTGCCTGACTCTTGATCTCTGGGTCATGAGTTCAAGCTCTGGATTAGGCTTCACATTGGGCATTAAGCCTGCTTAAAAAAAATTTGAGCTCAAAAACAAAAAAAACAGGGACGCCTGGGTGGCTCAGTTGGTTAAGCGACTGCCTTCGGCTCAGGTCATGATCCCAGGGTCCTGGGATCGAGTCCTGCATAGGGCTTCTTGCTCGGCAGGGAGCCTGCTTCTCCCTCTCTCTCTGCCTGCCTCTCTGCCTGCTTGTGCTCTCTCTCTGACAAATAAATAAATAAAATCTTAAAAAAACAAAAAACAAAAAACAAAAAAAAACAAAAAAAACAAAAAAGAGAGAGAGACAATAGGGAGGGGTGCCCGGGCGGCTCTGTCAGTTAAGCGTCTGACTCTCTGTTCTGGCTCAGGCTATGTTCTCAGGGTCATGGGATTGAGCCCCACCTTGAGTCCTGCATCAAGCCCTGTGTGGAACCCCCTCTGGAGTCCTGCATGGGGCTCCCCACTTAGTGGGAGTCTGCTTCTCTCCCTCTCCCTTAACCCTTCCCTCCTCCTCTAAAATAAACGAATACATCTTAAAAAAAAAAAAAAAAAAAGAATAGGTAACATTCAAAAATAATGACTGGGAATTTTCTGGAACTTATGTAAGACATCTTCAGATTTAAGAATCCCAATGAGTCCCAAGCAATATTAAAAATAATAATAAAAATTTAAAGATATATCCTATAGCTACTTTATACTAAAAATGCAAAACACCAAAGATAAAGTTTTTAAACAAAAATCTTAAATACAGTCAGAAGGAAAAACAGAGAATCCACAGACTTCTCCATGTCAACAATAAACGCCAGGAGATGGCAGAATAAGTATCTTCTAAATCTTGAGAGAAAAAGTAATTGCCAACCTCAAATTCTACACATGGTTAACTTTTCACTGGAGTGGGAGGGGAAAAATGAAAAAGGATGAGAAAACTTATCACTCATAGACCCTTTCTGAAAGGGAGTACTGAAATTGAACTCAGGGGGAAGGAGTGGGGTGTAAGAAGCAATAACAAGAAAGATACTGGTATGGAAATTTAAAAAAATCACATTATTAAATAATTCATGGATTAAATGAGAAACCATAATGGAAATAAACATTTATAACAGAATGACTATAAAATTTTTTTGAGGTTCAGATAAATCAGTAATTAGAGAGAAATTTACAGTATGAACTTTTATAATAAGGGAGAACTTAATGAACTGAATGCCTGATATTTGACTCAAAAAGGAGCAACAGAGAAGAAAGAGTTGTTGTGAAAGCACTTTGTAAAGGGCATGAGGGAGCACTTATTAGTAGCTGCCAGAACTTAAAATACTGTCAAGAAGGTCTACTCTGTGAGTATGAGATAATGGAAATTCAGGGATAGGGAATAAATGATGTTTCAAGACCCCCACAGTCCTTACAGAGAGGCAGAGTCTTGCTTCCTTGACCAGAGTCCTTGCCAACATCCATGTCTGAGCGCAGAGAACTGGGCCATCTGGAGGTTTCGCCAAACTTGTCAGGACTTGAGGTGAGCAGAGCATCGATCGAGAAGCTGACCAACTGCCTCTGCTTTTGTTGCACGGAGTCATGGCTGGTGGGTCTTGAAGAAAAGCTTCCACTCAAAAGCCGCTCCGTGACTAGGAAAAGGACTCCCAGGGAGCCGAGGAGCTGAGAGGTGACCGTTGTTCCTATAAAGTCAGCTTCAGCCACCTTCCACCTTCATCCAAGAAGTGTGAGCAGTGACAAATTTACGGCCTAGGTGTTGGCAGATGTGACATGAAAAAGAGCCACTCTAGCCACGAGGAGTCGCCTGGAGGTCCAGCTGTCAGAATTCTGCTCGTGGGTCACTGAGGGAGCAGAACGGCTGGCGGCACTAGCTGGCAGCTCTTAAAACCCATCTTTGTGATTCCTGTCTCCCCAACCTACAGAATCTTGCTGCTGGCTGCCGACGAGGGGATGGGAAGACAAGGAGAGCTGGCTTTGTGGTGGGGAGGGGAGGAGAGGGGAGGGGACAGAGGGGTGTAAGGATATATCACGTTTTGTTGATCCATTCACCAGTTGATGGGCTGTTTCCACCTGTGGCTCGTATGAATCATGCTGTTGGGAACATTCATGTATCATTTTTTACGGGAACATGTGTTTTCATTTTTCCCGAGTATATATCTAGGAACAAAGGTATATGCTGGGTCATATGGTAACGCTGTATTTAAGTTTTTGAGGAAACGCCAGACTGTTTTCCAAAGCGGTTGTACCATTTTATATTCCCGCCAGCCGTGCATGAAAATCCCCGTTTCTCCACACCTTCCCTGACACTTGGCATTTATTCATGTTTTCAGTAGAGCCAGCCTAGCGGACATGAGGGGGTGCCTCCTGATTTCGGTTTGCAGTTCCCTAATGACTAGTGATGTTGAGCATCTTGTCCTGCGCGTACTGGCCATTTGTATGTCTTTTTCTGGAGAGGAGTTTATTCAAGTCCTTTGCCCACTTTTATCCTCTGAAGTTTTTATTCTTTGCAAACACTTTATAGTAACAAACATATGGAAGAAAGTCACCCACAGCCTACCCCGATGTAGCAAATGTTTTTGTGTTTCCAAGTTTCTTGCCTATACACGTACTTTTCTTAGCTGTATTTTTAAAATAGTAACAAAAATATACACAACAAAGGGGGTGCCTGGGTGGCTCAGTGGGTTAAAGCCTCTGCCTTCGGCTCAGGTCATGATCTCAGGGTCCTGGGATCGAGCCCCGCATCAGGCTCTCTGCTCAGCGGGGAGCCTGCTTCCCCCTCTCTCTCTGCCTGCCTCTCTACCTACTTGTGATCTCTCTCTCTGTCAAATAAATAAATAAATCTTTAAAAAAATAAAAAAAAATATACAACATAAAACATACCCTTTTAACCAGTTTTAAGTGTATAGGTCAGTGTCATTAAATACATTCTCACTATTGTACAACCATCACCACATCCATCTCCAGAACTTCTCCTTCCCAAACTGAAGCTTTATATCCACGAAACATTAACTCCCCATTCTTTATTTGTCTCTATCAATAAGGTCAGAAGGCTGGGAAGTTATGGCCTTAGGGCCGAATCTAGCCAGCAGCCTGTTTTCGTAAACTTTAATCTGAACACAGTCTTGCTCTTTCATTAAGCTATCGTCAAGGGCTACTTTCCTGCTACAAAGTTGAATAGTTGCGATAGACCCATATGTGACCCCCAAAGCTTAAAATATTTACTATTATCTGGTTCCCTACAGAGAAAGTGTGCTACTCCTGCATTAGATATAGCTTTTAATCATCCAGGTACCTCTTCCAGAACGTTCACAGTGGTTGGACATTTTGGCTCTTGTTTACATTGGAGCTGGGGTGCAGAGGGGCGAGGAGGGGCAAAGAGGAACGGGTTATCAGCAGACCATTGCAAGGTGAGAATCAGAGACGTTTTCAAGGTTTAATAGCAAACTGTGTGGAGGGTTTTATGATTGCAAGCACCAGTGTGGGAATGCTATCTCGTAGCCTTTGAACCACGGAATTGGAAGGCTCCTTTGACACTGCCGATCAGACTCTTTTCCTTGAAGCTGGACTCTCGGTTCCTATTTCAACCCGCCTTTTTCTCTGGAAGGCAGTGTGGGAAAGAACACAATCTGAGCTCGAGGAGACAGCATGAGATAGTTGGAGAGAACATACAGGCTGCCTTCGAAGCTGAGCTGATCCAAGTCTGTATTCTGGCTCCACTGCCGACCAGCTGGAGGACCCTGAGCAAGTGAATTTTAAGTTAATTTAATTTCTCCACGCCTTAGTTTTCCCATCCATAACGGGGAGGAATGATAATACTGCTATGACGGGGCTATTACAAGACTTGGAAATGAGAAATGCAAAACACCCGGCACGTAGTGGGAACCATTGTGATGATTACAACGTCCTGTAAACAGTCATCCGATCTGCTGGACCTTCGGAGATGAGAAGCCACCGAAAAATGCCTCCTATGGCTCCCAGCATCAGGAAGGCATATATGTTCTGCTAAAAGATGCCTGGGTAATTATGTAGATAAGTTGCCACCTGGGCAATTATTTAGCTAAACTGTCTCAACTCGAGGTGGGGAAGCTGGAGTTTTCTTCCAGGCTCTTGTCCTTCATTGGCTGGAGACTGTCCTTGGCTGGTACTTCTGGGCTGCCTTGCCGGTTGAACAAATTTTATGCCCTAGAGAAAGCCCACACGTAGAGGACTAGAGAGACGCAGGCTCAAAACTGCAGTGTCCTGGAAACTGTGTATTGTCGATGGACTCCGAAGTGGATGGACGATGTGTGGGCCGGGTTCCAATGGTGGCTACGGGACGGCACGACCCATATCCAAGCTGCCATGCTGGGCTGTCTCCCTCTCAGCTCTCTTAAACTTTGCAAGTTACTCCTGGCCACGGCAGTGGTCATGGGCATGGTTTTCCTGGTATTGGGATAAATATCTGCTAATGTGATATGTGTGAGATGGTGGGAAGGTAAACTTAATTCTCTCTCATTTTTTTAAGTGAAGAAAAGTCTGCTGAGACTCCAGAGGATCAAGTGAGATAGTGATTATAAAAATGTTCTAGGGGTGCCTGGGGGGGGGGGCACAGTCGGTTAAGAATCCACCTCTTGATTTTGGCTCAGGTCATGATCTCAGGGTCATGAGATCGAGCCCCGCTTCGGGCTCCACACTCAGCACGGAGTCTGCTTGGGATTCTCTCTCTCCCTCTCCCTCTGCCTCTCCCACTTATGCTCTCTCTCTCTAAAATAAATAAATCTTTACAAAAAATATCCTATAAACTGTCATTTTATTTTTCCTTCCTTCATTCCTTCATCATCTGAGTATGAGCATTTATGTCTGTGTTGGCTCCTAAGAGTCTAAGGATGAGATCTGTAGCCGCTGCTCCTGTGGGATTTTCAGTCTGATGCAGGTATCAACAAGCAAGCACAGAATTAAGTGACTGGGACGCATCCTAACCCAGCAGTCTAGGTCACCATGCTATGTGATCACGGAAGACTTGGTGGCTCCCAAGGGCAGGCTGACACACACACCTAACAGGAGAGGGACATATTTACCCAGTCACCACACGTTTGTAGAATTCCAGCTCACTATGTGTGTCTCTCTCTCCCAGTTGTGGCATGAGCCTCCCTGACTTTTATGTCACTGTTTGTTCTCTCTGTCCCCTGTCACTTGACACGTCTGCTTTTGGCATGCCTTTCCTACCAGGCCACAGGGACAGACCAGGTCTGCTGTGCTTTCTTGGGCAAGCATCCCACAGAGGGATGGGGCCAGCTTCCTGGCAAGTACAGGCTGTTCTGGTACACACACAGCTTCAGGGACCAGGGATTGGCCAAGCCTAACACACTTCTTTGTGTATATGTTCTTTCTGAAGGCATGACAGACCATGAACAATGAGCACAGGGATCCCAACTCTCCCCCTTTCCCCGTAAAATGCAAAACTCCCTTCTACCTGCCAGGTATGCACAGACCTGTGCCCTGCCCAGCTCCACGGCCACTGCCACCTCCTACCAGATGGCAGAAGCGAGCCTGCAGGAGGTGGAGGCATTGTCTTCTTAAGAACCGCTGAGCTTCTGGGAGAGGCCAGATTGGTGGTGACAGGCAGTTGGACGGCCGTGGGCCCATGAGTCCAAGGAGTGCCCAGAATAGAGGAACTCCCCGAGAAGCATTTCTGTATCCAGCCCTGGGCACTTGTGGCCGTGCTGCTGTATCTAGTCTACATCTTTCTTCCCAAAGACCCCAAATACCTCCCTGTACCTTTGGTTTTTGTCGAGGTTCTCGTAACTAATCTTCACATCACCAGCTTCCCAAGTAAACTGGGGCTCTCTGTTTCCTCTGCAAATGTTCCCACTGCCACCTGACACCTGTGGAGGGCAGATTTCTTGCAGCGTGGAGGGGACCCTCTCGTCTGTCTGCAGACATTCACTCCCACCAGCGGAGTGCCTAGCTATCAGTTACTCTTTAATGAGAGTCAGTTCTGTAGGATCCTCCCGTTTATTTCTGCTGGGGTGGTTGTTACCTTATGATTCAGTAACACACGATGGAAATTGATGAAATGTGAAACAGACTTACTTCCATAAAAGCTCAGCAGCATTTTGTTTTTTTTAAAGCTTCGGTGGAAGTGAGGAGTTTATAAAAAGTGCCATCAAAAGTGTAGGAGAGGAGACTGGACCTCATGGGATAGAAGGTGCACAGGCCACCTCTGCTCTCATCTCCCCGCCCTTGTCCACCCTTTGCCTTCTGCCTAGAATACCTTCCCTGCCTCGTCCTCCTCACCATCTTCCACTCATCCTGCAGGGCCCAGCGCAAATGAGCCTTGCTCTGGGCATGCTCCCCCACCTTTGCCCACAGGGCTCACTTACCTCCCTTACTTTCCAAGGGCTTTATAGATTCCTCTAGAACACCACCTGTTGCTATGATTGTTACAAAGCCATAATTCAAAAATATTCACCACTCTACGGCCGCCTTCCTGGGACAGGCGTTGCTGGGCTTTGGATTGTGACTTTGCAACTGACTGCGTATGAGGGAGGCCAGTCGCTTCTAAGGTGACGTGGCTGAGATCTGTGACTTAGGCAAAGGGCGCCATGAGGGGAAAGGCCCGCTCTGTTGAGGAATTTGAACGCAGGGTGCGGTTGTTGAAGAGGCTCAAGGACAGGAGCAAAGTCAGTGAGAGAAGCCAGGCAGCTGACGGAGGAGAGTGGGGAGCAAGGAGTTGCCAGGAGGAACGGAGACAGATTCAGAAGTGGGGGGTGCTGTTGGATCTTAGGACAGTTGTGCTGTGAATGACTGTGCCCCAGATGGTTCCATCGGCTTCTTGACTTCCCACATGGCAGTTTAGATCATGCATGAGCTTGCTGCAATTTATTTAACAGACACTGTTCTGAGCATCTTATAATCCGTATGATGTAGGCACTGCCATTATCTCCGCCCTACCGGGCGGGAGCAGAGAAAAGAAAATGACTCTGTCAAGGACAAGCTAGTAAATGGCAGAGCTGGCATTCAATGCTAGGCCGCCTGGATCAGAGTCCAGGGACTGAGCCCTCACACCACGAAGCTTCTTAGAGGCAGCAAGCAGTTTTTGAGCTCCTACTATATGCCAACCCTTCCCCCCGCCCCCAAGTACTCTAGTATTAATTTCAGTTAATCCTATGTACGTGCTCTCATCTAATTCCTGCAAACGACTCTGTGATGTACATATCAATATACCTATTTTACAGATGAGAAAGTAGAGGCTCAAAAAAGTTACGCATGTCGTCCAAGGTCAAACAGCTAGCTGGAGGCAGAGCCCTCCATGCCTACCTGGAAGGGCAAAGAAATTACTCTCAGCGATTCCCCTCTGAATGATGGAGGCAGCTGAGCCCCCAGCTTTTGGGTCTGCCATTTACAGTGACAACCTGTACACTATCTGTCATTTCAGGAACTGTGAAATGGGAGACGGAGCTGCAATATGTTAAGAATTCACACGCATTTCTAGAGGCTGCAGCTAAAGTGGGGTTTGGGGGAAGGGAAGAGACAGCGCAAAGAATATAGCTTGCTTTAGTGTGAAATGAGCTATTTTTTCCTCTCTCAACTTTTGTGCTTTCTGCTTAATTGCCTTATGGAGATAAATAAAGCTGGGGAAAATTACTTTTGGCAGCCTTCAATAGGGCTTGAATTCATGGCTCTTTTCTTTTGCTAATGGTAGATCTAACTAAAATTTTTCTTCCATACTTGTATTCTTTTTCTGGATTTTTTTAAGAAAATGATATGCAAGTGATTCCACAGCCCTAGGCAAACAAACAGATGCATAAAAACATATGCATAAAATATGCAAATAGAAAATAAAACTCTGGATGAACTAGTCTTCTTGTCAGAAACCATTTACTTAACCTGTCTAGGCTTCTGTTGTATCATTCATAAATTGGGAGAGAAGAAATCCAGCCAAAAGCAACACGGTTGCTGGGAAGATCCAGTAAGGTAATAATACTTTTTTGATTTTCTTTAGGCTGTTGGGTTTTCAGATTTACGTCTTAAGTCCTCTCACTGGGTCTGGGAGGTTAGACAGTTTTACCCTCATTTTACACATAAAGAAATAAGGCTTGAGACGTTAGGTGGCTGGGCTGTCCCCACCAGCTAGTACGTGGCAACATCAGGACTCCAAGTAAGTCCCGGTCCAGAGACAAGTGCTTGTTAAAATTATTACAGAACAATGCTACACCCAGAGGAGGTCACATTATTTATCTTTTTCTCCCAGTTGGTTTTTCTGGCACAAAATTCATTGTTTTAAATTCAAACATGATAGAAACACAAACCTAAGAAAGTACCTTTTAATCTCACCTTTTATGCATAAATACTAATAGTTTGCTATATATTTTCCCAGACTTTTTCCATAGCACCCCTACTATTAGCAGCATTACAATAAGTCACATTCTGATGGCATGTTATAGTTGCAAAATACTGTTACATAAACGATCTCAAGGCACCCATCTCTACCGTAATTTCCTTTTCCAGTGATTAGCAGGGATCTTGAGGCTGTGCCTTTGAGGACACTTGAGAGCCAGTGAATGAGATCTGTCTCTGCCTGAGGTCATTAGAGTATGCATTTTAACTGAACTGACTGCTCCCTTCAGACTGGGGAGTTGGGGGCCCTCCCTTCAATCAGCCCTGATGAGCTGTTTGACAAAGCTCGGCAGTTGTTTTGACAATTCCTAGACTCAGCCTCAGTGGCTCTAAAGAGAAAGAAATCAGCCGTCTACCTACCGAACTCGCAACAGCTGGGATCCACAGGTTTAGAATAAATCAACTTGCAAATATTTGACTGGCTCGAACTGAAACGAGAAACTGAATATTCTAAGAAGGTCCGCATCGTGGGATCATAGAGTGTTGGCAATAGCAGGGACCACAGAAATTACCTAGTCTGGTTTATGCCTTTTATTTTATAGCGGAGACAAACTGAGGTCCACAGCTGAGAAGAGCTTTAACTTGGATATACAGTTCCATCTGGTTAGAAAAAATGCTTTCTGAGTACCAATTACGTGCTAGATTCAGGCAAAGTGCTTGGGTTAGATCTGTTTCCAGCCTTCAAAGAACTTCAAAGAATCATGACAGTCCATGATTCACTGTTCAAAATACCATAAAAGCATGAGGGGAAGTAGTCTAAACATTTTCATGAAAAGAGGTGAACCCAGCCTCTTTCTGTAGCTTTGAAGTATAACCAGAAGGAAAGAACTAGCTCAACTGCCTTCCAGATACTACCTCTGTAACCTCCGTCCCTTGCAAGTCGTCTCTCCCTGGTCATCTCCCCAAGTCTTTCAACCAGACCATGTGAATTCTCTGCCTCACATCATACTCCCTTCCCTCATCAGACTGTGGCTAATTCCAGACCAAAGGCTGTGTCATTCTGGTATTTTTTTTTTTTTAAAGATTTTATTTATTTATTTGACAGAGAGAGAGAGAGATCACGAGTAGGCAGAGAGGCAGGCAGAGAGAGGGGGGGAAGCAGGCTCCCCACCGAGCAGAGAGCCCGACGTGGGGCTCGATCCCAGGACCCTGAGATCATGACCTGAGCCGAAGGCAGAGGTTTTAACCCACTGAGCCACCCAGGCGCCCCTTATTCTGGTATTTTTATTCCCGGTGCCTTTCATGCCTGTTGAATAAATGCTTGCCAATTAATGAATGAAGTTCTGCCTCATTAAGAGAGATTGTACTTTTCATGGTGTGATACCTGTCTTCCTATATATAATGATAGGAAGAATATATATACCTAGAGTGTTAGGTCAGATAGGTATATAGACTTGGGAATATAAATACAATATACAGGCCCACTGACCTCCATATCACATTCTGCCTTCAGGGTGCAGCCCATATAGGCTCCTGCTCTGACTTTTTGGCCCTGTGCTTACTGTCACCTCCCAAGATCATACCTGGTACTCTTCTTCCTTTGTAGAGTGACTATAGAAGCAATATTTGGTCCATGGTCAACCACTGCTACGATGTGTAGATTAAGTCCCTGTAGTACATATTTATGACATTGATGCTGCCTCACACCTAAGTACCTAGAGGCGGGGCGCCTGGGTGGCTCAGTGGGTTAAAGCCACTGCCTTCAGCTCAGGTCATGATCTCAGGGTCCTGGGATCGAGCCCCTCATCAGGCTCTCTGCTCAGTGGGGAGCCTGCTTCCTCTTCTCTCTCTGCCTGCCTCTCTGCCTACTTGTGATCTCTCTGTCAAATAAATAAATAAAATCTTTAAAAATAAATACATACATACATACATACATACATACATACCTAGAGGGAAGCCCCTGAGACGACATGGGGAAAAACCACCACCCATAAGCCAAGAAGAGAGGCCCCAGAAGAAACAACTCTGCCAACATCTTGGTCTTGCACTTCTTCCATTCTTGCATGATTGTGAGACAATACATTTCTGTTGCTTAAGTCACCTGGTCTGTGATACCTTTTTACGGCAGCCCCAGCAAATGAATGCAGGGAAAGTAAGATTCATCTCATGGGGATCTTGTGAATATTCAAAGAGATCATAAATGTAAAGCATTCGTCAAATAATAGATGCTCCCCAAGTTGTTAGCTATTTCCTTTTCTTTGCCTTGATTTCCCATATTTTTTTTTTTTTTTTGTTAACAACTTCCGTTTCCTCCAACCCTATTACAGATCTATATTTTAAATGGGGGAGAATTCAAATTAAACAAATCTAAGAAATGTTTTTGCCTTCAGAGATCTGGATCTTTTCCCTAAGAAAAGATAAGGAATGTAAGATGAAAACCTGATCCGTTTAAAAACATTAAAAGAAATATGAAATCTTGGAGGAATATCACTGGCATTCTGAATTTTTTGCTTTGTATCTAATGTCCAACTGACTTCCCTCCATGTTTGTTGTCTCTTTCTTCTTTCTTTTTTTAATATTTTATTTATTTGTCAGAGAGAGAGAGGGAGGGAGAGAGAGAGCACAAGCATGGGGAGCAGTAGGCAGAGGTAGAAGCAGGCCCCCCACTGAGCAAGGAACCTGATGCAGGGCTCAACCTAAGGACCCTGGGATCATGATCTGAGCCGAACGCAGACGCTTTGCTGACTGAGCCACCCAGGCATCCTATGTTGTCTATTTCTGAATGTGGAATGTTTTCCCCTGATACAGAGCTTCACTGCAGTGAGCAGCACCCACTGAAAATGATTATTTGATATCTCACACTTACTCTATGAGGGAGCTTACTCACAGTAAAATGGGTTAAAATCACGCTCTTGAAACTTTTAGTTTGTTGTTGTTAAAAGTATCTCTGTGCCATGGACTACATGTTGACTTAGAGGTGAAAAATCATAGGATCAACAGAAAAATCTAAAGGTAAAATCCCTTAAAATATGTATTGACTAAAAGTGCTCATGAAAAACCAATGAAAATAAAAGCATCTGGTCAGAAGCCAACCAAACCTCTTTGAGTTCTTTCTAGAAAAATTCTTTGTGATTTTCACTTACGAGACGGCCAAAAATTTAAGTTTGTTAACAAGGAGTGCTGGTGAGGGTGAGTAAAAACATCCCCCCCAGGCACTTGCATATACTGACAATGGAATTGTAAATTGTTGCACTAATTTAAAGAGGAATTTATTAATACTCACGTAAACTTCAAATGTACATACCTGAAACCACAGTTTCACCGCAAAGAATCTTTCTATAGATTTACTGATGTGTTTAAGTCATTAGAGCACAATTTTAAATACTTTTAAAAAGGAAGGAAAGCAATCTAAAGGTCCAAAAGCAAGGAACTAGTTAAATTATGGTACAATCACACAACAGACTACAAAATAACCATGAATGTAGGTATGCATGGTCTGGCAAAGGAAGGTCTCCAGGGTGAAGTAGGAGAAAAAATTAACAGTATGAGTAGTTTATTTCCATTTGTATAGATGGAAAAGCACCTGTGTGGTATATGTGTGAGAAATTTACTTCCTAGAAAGATTAAAAATGTGTTGGGGTGACCGGATGGCTCAGGTGGTTGACTGGCCCACTTGATTTTAGCTCAGGTCATGAACCCGGAGTCCTATGTTCAGGCGCCATGTTGGGCTCCATGTTCAGTGGAGAGTCTGCTTGAGTATTCTCTTCTTGCTCTCCTTCTGGCCCTCTCCCCACTCATGTGCTCATTCTGTCTCTCAAATAAATAAATCTCTATATTTTTTAAACCATGTACTTGTGTCACTTTTATTTAAATGAAAGCTTCTCAGACTCAAGATCTCTTTCGCACGAGAATCCACCATCTCTTTGAGTCACACAGATCACTCACTACTTGGAGGATGAAAAAAGGTAAAGAAGTTGAAATCAACATTTCAGATACCTATTTTAATAAATTCAAAACTAGGATGAAACATTTGTTTGGCTTTTTTATACCCAAAATGTGAATAAAGTATGATTAAGGAAGAGAAGTTTATTGGTTACCTATGGCTGCATAATAAATCACCCCAAAACTTAGCATCTCAATACACTTATCGATGACTTCACAACTTCCTGGCCCCAGTGGGAGGAGTGCTTCTAACTACATCCAGTTTGGTACTGCCCAAATAGGATTGACTTTTGCTCAGATAAACCACTGAATTTTTCAATATGTGATTGGGTTCAGGGTAGGCAGCCCCTAAATATGCCCCTTTGGCATAGTGATTATTTTGAATTAAAGTTACTTAAGAAATAGCCGGTGCCAGAAATCGTTCTGTCCCCCTGAGAGCAGGAAATAAATTCCCCATGGGAAGGGTACCCTCTCTGCACCTGAGGGCAGAGGCATCCTTACTGCCAGAGAGAGAGCACAGGGATGAGAAGATTGTATAAACAAGCCTCTGACTTCTTCATTAATTTGCTGCCCCAAGCTCAAAGTTCTTTGTCTTGTTAATGCTTCACAAATTTATTATTTCTTTTTCTAAAAGGTGTAAAAATGCCTGCTTTGGTGACTTGAGTCTCATTTTTATGAGATCGCTTACTTATGAAATTAAATTTGTTTTTCTCCTGTTCATCTGTCTTATGTCAATTTGATTATTAGGTCAGCCGAAGAACCTAGGAGGCAAGAAGGGAAAAGTTTTCCTCCCCAACATATACCTCCGTTTATCTTTTAACAATGCTGATGGGGAGACAGGAAGTATACTAATGCTTATGGAGAGCCTTTATGCAAGAGGTCCTACCTTCATTACTGAGTCTCCCAATAGCCCTGTGAGGCGCTATGGATGAAGACACAAAGGCTCACACTAAGCAAGTAAAAAAAACTCCTCAAAACTCAAAGCTACAAAGTGGTGGAGCCTGGATTTCACCCGCATCGACCCCAAAGCTCTTTCTTATGGAGGTCTATATGGACTGATGTTAGCTTCCCAGCACCCCACCATCCTTTTTCCTGCTTTTTCTCAATAGCTTTTGTCACCATCTTATGTATTTTTTTTTTTGTTTGTTTTGTTTTATTTTCTCTTCAGCTCCCCCTCTAGCATAGAAGTTCCCCAAGAGTGAGGGTTTTGCCTATTCTGTTCACTGTCATATTCTCAATACATACAACAGTGCCAGGGGCTTATAGGGCACTCAATACAGGTACTAAATCAATACATTCTTTTTTTAAAGATTTTATTTATGTATTTGAGATAGAGCGAGAGTGAGAGAGAGCGAGAGCACAAGCACGGGGAGCAGCAGGCAGAGGGAGAAGCAGGCTCTCCGCTGAGCAGGGAGCCTGACATGGGGCTCGATCCCAGGAATCTGAGATCATGACCTGAGAAGAAGGCAGATGCTTAACCGACTGAACCACCCAGGCGCTCCCCCGAATACATTTTTTTTTAAAGACTTTAAACCATTTCTCAGTTGTTAAGTGAACAGAGACACATTTCCAGACCGTGCTTACGTATTATGGTAACCCAGTAAGTCTACGTTCATTTCCTCTAGAGAAGATGTAGCTGCATCGGTTGCAATCGTCTTTCAATAACCCTAGGATAATTTGCCTTTTCATTAAAGTTTCTCAGGCTCAGGTTTTCAGGCCACCGTGTTTTAGCAGACCTGAACCTCGAGTCAGAGAGACCTGGGTTGAAGCCCCAATTCTGTCCCTTGCGAACTCCGTATCTCCTGAGTAGGTCACAAACCTTCGCTAAGCAACAATTCCTCATTCGCAAAACGCTGATTATAATACATCCCAGAGTTCTCGCAAGGACTAAAAACTACAGTGCCTTAAAAACTGCAAAGTGATTTGTAAGCCGTGAGGAGGTTTTGAACTATGAGGTATACAAAGCCCTTTGGAGGCTTTGCGAAGAGCCCGGACTGTTAATTCTGCATCTGAATCTGAATCTCCTTTTTATATTACCCACCAAGAATAGAAATCACCTCATAAAGGCTGCCTGGATGACTGACACTGAGAAATCACAGGAGTTGATAAAGGAACAATTGAGTATTCTCTGAGAAGATGGCGTCTCATTTGAAATTCTAAGTGCGGCTGAGCTGGGAACACATAATCCTTCGAGGGTTTATGAAGTTTAATTAGTTTGTCTGAGGTGACTAGAGCTATAAAGAGAAAAATCAAAGGAAAACCGAGAAAGGTTAGGTGTCGTCACATGATTCAAACGATTCTGATGAAACGTATAATTTAATGATTTAACAGTTTCCTGCCTATTTTCCCTCTTCTCCAACTCCCACCCAACATTTTAAGAATCTAAGAATCTAAGAATCCCCTTCAGGGACAGATAAGAGAGTTACAAAGAAGACGCTGCCACATCTCCCTTTAAAGAGGAAATGTGTTCCTGGAACGCCGTGGATAAACTGAACTTTTATAGGTTGACCACCCTAAATTAAGTCATATTTAAATGAACTCAGAGCACTGACTCCGTGGCAAATTAAAATGAAAACATTGGAATAATATAGATATTTATCAAGTTAACTTTTGAACAGGAGACCCTTTATATACATTATCCTAATCTCACACTAACCCCGCAAGATAGGAAAATTGTCATTATACAGACGATGGAAGTGAGGCAGGGAGTTTAAGAAATCTGCCATTGGGGCGCCTGGGTGTCTCAGTCGTTAAGCGTCTGCCTTCGGCTCAGGTCATGATCCCAGGGTCCTGGGATCGAGCCCCACATCGGGCTCCCCGCTCGGCAGGAAGCCTGCTTCTTCCACTGCCTCTCCCCCTGCTTGTGTTCCCTCTCGCTGTGTCTCTCTCTGTCAAATAAATAAAAATCTTAAAAAAAAAAAAAAAAGAATTAAGAAATCTGTCCATTGCCACACACATAATAAGTGAGAAAGGCAACATTTAAACTCATCTCAAATCCTGCCTGGAAATAGGAAGGTTTTTGAGAAGTGATTAATTTCCCTC
>CM052884.1:40297958-40367686 GCA_028534135.1 Potos flavus | reverse complement strand
CTTACCTTAAAGATTCAGCTTTAATGTCACCTCCTCTGGGAAACCTGTGTGACCCTCCCACACACAAGCACCTTCCCTTCAGTGACACCTCTGTTTGAGTACACATCTCTCTCGTGGGATCATTGCTGTGTCCTCTCTAGACCATAAGCAACTTGAAGGGGACAAGCATTGATGTCTCTAGTACTCAGTGTCACGTTGGAACGAACCAGTGATTTAAGAACCACCTAGAGCTCACCACCACGCCTGTGAACCCCATCACTTCAGTAAGGTACAGGGGAAAGAAACCCTTGCCTTCAGGGTCTATTCTAACCCCCAAATTTCCTGAAATTTGGAAACCCCCAGAAGGCTGACAGGTCTTTTTATAAACAGTAATGCTTAGTCAATGTTCCTTGGATGCAAGCATGAATGACTGGGCTGCCCAGGTGTTCCAGAATTCCTGAGCTCCCCAGTGTCGACTGACCTTTCCTTAGTCTTTCTCCACTTACTATATGTATGCGTTCCTTATCTTTCAAACAAATATATGAGAAAACCAAAGTACTCTTTTTGCAGGTGCCCCAGATTTGGTCTATCCCTCGCCTCCCTCTTGTTTGACGTTGCCCTGGGCAGCTCCTAACCTTACAAGAGTCTCCTAACTCTCTAGCCCTCTAGTGTCCTCCCAAGATAAATGGGGAAAACCAGCTGTTAGGCTGCTAGGTGTTTTACATAAAAAAAACTCCTCATTTTATTGTTATTATCTTCCCCATATTGTAGATAAGGAAACTGGAAGCTTCAGAAGAGTTAAGAAACTTTCCCAGGATCTCTTGACTTAGAAAGGCTTGAGCTAGAATTTATCCTCAGGCTCTTTAATTTCCAAATTCATGCTTTTTCCTACTGCATCAATAATATTGTTCTAGTCTCAGGGGCTAATGGTGAAAACCGAGGGGGATAATGACAGTGGAATTGCTTTGGAGAGTGCAAAATGCTATAGAGATGTTAGATGTTTAAAAAAATATTCATCTGCACGTCAACAATATGCAACACTCTATCCAGCATGTAAATCTTAAGTAAGATCACCCCTTTAAAGATGAAAAAACATCCAGGAAAAATGATGTCATAAAACAAACAAGCTTAGCAGACAAAACAAATTAGCAAGTGACTTGTGACATTTAATGTGCCTTACTTATGCCCAGAATTAATTCCAGGTTGAGTTTCAGCTAGAAGAGACCCAAACGACCAGAGAGTGCAAATCCATCATTTTATGGAGCCACAGCTGAAATGCAAAGAGGGAAAGTGGCTTGCATAGAAAGATACCTATTCACACAGCAAGGTCTGGAACTAGAGCCCAGGGGGTTTTGACACAGAGTCCGTGTCTAGTCACATGAAGAAGGACTCTACTTAGAAAACTGTAACGGGAATCAGGTCTGCTCCCCACCGCATGGTCGCTCAGCACGAACCGCAGGCGTGCCCTCCTGCCTCAGTTACAAGGGACTGAGCCTATCTCTTAATTTTTAGAAATGTGAATGTGGGTGGACTGAATCTTCTCTTCCCAAGGGCAATTATGTCTCCAAATTGAGTTATTGCTTATGAAAAATACCTTGATTCGTAGTGAGAAAGACACTCTAATGGTTCTGTACCTGAAGCCAATGAAGTATGCTGCTTGGAATGCTAAATTTTATCTCCAAGGGAGAGCAACTCGATGTTTTACTCAGATGCATCTGCTTTTTCTCATTATTCCTCTGCTAGTCCAAAAGGCTGCCTTGAGCTCATTTCTTTCTAAATAAAAATCTTTCTTATCAGATTTTCCACCCTTTATGGATTTCATATGAAAATGATCTTTATCCTGGAAATTAAAAATATTTTTCCTTGTATTTCAATGTGGAGTGGAGCTAACAGCCTAGAAGGCCTTAAAGCAAAAGACAGAATGACAGCTGATGTATTTGCATTTGTTACAGCAGACAATACTAGAAAGGAAAGCCTGTTATGTATTAGACATGCTGGGGGGGTAAAAAGCAGGAGAGGGGGGTCTTGAACTAAGAGCTCAGGATCTGAGGTCAGGTTTGAGTCCAGGTTTCAGAAGTACCACCACTAGCACTACTACCTTAGGCAAGTCCTTTAACTTCTGTGAGCCTCAGTTTCCTCTTTTAAAAGATTGAGGATGACCTGTCTCATAGGGCCATTGTGAGGAATGAAAGAGAATAAAACTGGCTAATATTTAATGAACACTTACTATGTGCTTGGCATAATGTTAAGTCCTTTGCATGCATTATCTTTGTAAGCCATTACAATTTTCTCAGGTAGGTCCGATTATGTTCTTTGTTTTATAGATTAGGAAACGGAGGCTTCATTAATGTGCAAATCTGCACTGAAATGGGTAAAGATATGGTTTGAACTTGGATCTGTTCCACTCCAAAGTCCATGCTTTTTCTTTTTCTTTTTTTTTTTTTTAAAGATTTTTTATTTATTTATTTGACACACAGAGAGATCACAAGTAGGCAGAGAGGCAGGCAGAGAGAGTGGGGGAAGCAGGCTCCCTACTGAGCAGAGAGCCCGATGCAGGGCTCGATCCCAGGACCCTGAGATCATGACCTGAGCCGAAGGCAGAGGCTTTAACCCACTGAGCCACCCAGGCGCCCCTAAAGTCCATGCTTTTTCTAAACCACAGTGCTACCCATTGAAAGTTTGTATTTATATCTTTATTTACATCTACATCTAGATTTATTCGTATCCATACCTATATCCACTTTCATGACTCAGACATATCTGTCCCACTATCATC
Source organism: Potos flavus (assembly GCA_028534135.1). Taxonomy (NCBI): domain Eukaryota; kingdom Metazoa; phylum Chordata; class Mammalia; order Carnivora; family Procyonidae; genus Potos; species Potos flavus. The sequence continues at coordinate 40,364,931 of CM052884.1, read as the reverse complement.
CCCCTATCTTTCACATTTGGCAGAAGAGCCAATGAATGAATAATACAGAAGCTAATACAGGGCTTGCTCAAAGCCACACTGGGAAGCGTGCTGAGGGTTCAGAGAAGGGTGAGATCACATGGGCTTTGGTGGGCAGGAGGGCTTCAGGGGGAGATCAAAATAATGTTGAGTCTTGCAGGCTGGTGTGACCAGCGCTGTTAGCCCATGTTTCCCTTCTGCCTCAGGAACAGAATGCCCTGTTGAATGGCATGGTTGCCAGCCTCCCTAGCAGCGGTGGGTGGCTACTTGGCATGACTTACTTTGGCCAGGGATAGGTAAATGCGTATGTTATCTAATAATTCCAGAAAGTTTCTTAATGGAAGGGAGTACATTATTCTCCATCCCTTCCTCCATCTTATTGTTTGGAACTTGGGTACAGTGGCTGGAATCCTGGCAGCTGCTTGGGCTCTGAGGATGAAGGAATATACCTTAGGAATGGCAGAGGAGAGAGCTGGTTGGGACATGGGTTCCTGATCATTCTGAAATTGCCATGCCAGCCCTAGGCTGCCCATCTCTGGGACCTTCTTTGGTGAAAAAAATAACTAATGTCCAATCATGAAGCTATTATTCTTTTGGGTCCCATGCAGCCAAATCGCTGATACAGATGGGAGGGCTTGCTAAATCAAGGAACCTATCAGTGTGAACAAGGTGGAGAGAAAGTAAATTTTGCCAGTTCTTTACAGACCTAGGTTTCTTGTGGAGGAGATTATAATCAGATATACCCGAGCCGAAATCAGCTGTTACCAGTTACTTTCTACATGATCTTAGATAAATCACTTCATAAAAGACTCTGAGTACCCATTTGTGTGTGTGTGTGTTTCTCACACCAATAAGCAATTCTCCAACACCTGCTGGGTGTTCTACAAGTCCACTCAATTCTGATATTATGTTTTTGGAGATAGCATCAGCTTTCACAGGTTAAGGGCTCAATCCCACAAACTCCCCTCCACTTCAGATGCCAGTCACAAATCCAGGCCGTTACTTGTACTTCTGGCTATAAATCACAACTTTCCATGACCGCCTCTTTGGGTGGGATTAATTTTGCTAGAGTGGCTCACAGAACTCAGGAAATCTGTTTACTCACTATTGATTTATCACAAAAGATATTAAAGGATACAAATCAATAGCAAAATGGAAGAGATGCATAGGGCAACGCATGGGGGAAGGGTGCAGAGCTTTGATGCCCTCTACAGGGGCACCAGACTCCTGCAAATGTCCACATGTTCGCCAACCTGGAGGCTCTCAGGACCCTGTCATTTTGGGGTGTTTTGGAGTTTATATTACATAAGCATGATTGATTAAACCAGTGGCCATTGGTGACTGAACTCAATCTCAAGCCTCTCTTCCCTCCCCAGAGGTCAGAGGGTGGGTCTGAGTATTCCAACTCCCTAATCACATGGTTGGTCCTCCTGGCAACCAGCCCCCATTCCTGAGATGTAGGTCCAAAACTCACCTCAAGACATTTTTATTGTTCTCATCAATCAGGAAATTTTAAGGGTTTTAGGAGCTTTGTGCCAGAAACAAAGACCAAATACATATTTTTCTTTTCTTTCTTTTTTTTTTTTTTACATATTTCTTATTACAAATCACAATATTATACTTCATCTGTCCTCAGTTTCCCAATCTGTAGAGTGGGACAGTCATATCCACTCTACGGCATTGTCGTGAGAATGGGAGAGAATATTTAACCTTAGGAGAGCCCTTAACTTTCCAGCCTCTTGGACACATTGTTCTCAATTAATGGTGGCTCTTGTCATTATCCTCTGTGCTGACCATGTCTTCTGTGACTAGGGATGTTTAGGAGTGCTGACAACACGGACTGCCTCTCTGGCCCTCCATCTTGTTCATGTCTGAGCGACAACCTCCTTCTGGGTCACATGTTCTGAACTCTGACTGGAACTCAGGAAGGCTTATTCTGATCTTCCGTCTGGCACACTGATGGCACTACTTTGGAGGACTGCTTAGACCTCACTGCAATGCCCTTGCCCTATAAAGGCTGTAGATGAAGGTCTGGACTTTATGGAGAATGGTTGCATAGCACCTGGATTGCCGCCCACCTGACCTCCTACTGTCAGTGAGTAACTCTGAATAAAACTCTGTGTGAATGGCATGTTGTCGCTTGCTTCATTTTTTAGTCTCAAAGTGCCTTCTCAGTTTGGAGGATACTTTACTGCGCCTCCTCCACTTTCCAACAGACTGAGTAACATTTTAGTGCTTGGGACACTGGAATTATAATCGGAAGGTCTAGAATAACCTCTTTCATCTACTTCCTTGCTACTCAGCTTTGGGCAAGTCACCTTTTGGAGCTTCAGTGTCTCTATCTGTAAAATGGGCACGATAACCTGCCTCTCATAGGTCCTTGGGAGAACTGAATGAACTACAGGCGAGCAGCAGGGCTTTGGGAGGCCGTGGTTGTCCTCACAATCCCGTCACCTCGCCCTCCGCCAGGGCCTGGTGTATCCTCACGTTCTGCCTCAGGCAGCCAGTTGGACGCTGACAGCGGCTCTGGACAGCCTTAAATTCTCTTAGAGCTGGGAGTTCGGACTGCCATCGAGGCCCCGATACCCGGTTGGTTCCAGGAATCCCATATTCTCCAAGCTTAGAGTGCTAAGTAAGGTCCCACTGGCACGCACTTGACCGTGAGGCAGTAACCGCTAGCGGTTAAGAGCACCCGCTTTCCAGTCAGACTTGGCTTTGAATCACTCTTCTCATTCTAACTTCATGACCTCAGAAAATCCTTCTAATTCTCTGAGCCAAGCTTCAGTTTCCTCATCTGCGAAATGGGGATGAGAGCAGCCACTTCCCCTCGTCGACGTGAGAATCAGCACCCTACAAATGCTGTATGTCACACTGAATGTGACTTCCTGGTGTCCGCCTCTGAGTCAGCTTTTATTAGCTGTCTCATCTGCACCAGGAGTTGACCTGCATATGGGGGGAGCGGTGGGCACAGAGAGGGAAAAGGGTGTCAGCGGGGGTGCTGTTTCTATAGCAACGATCTGTTAAATCTCTGGGGGCCTCAGAAACAGATCTGGGATGGGAGAGTCGCCTAAGAGGTGAAGACGGATCATATCACCTCCTCTGGGAGAAGGGAGGGCCTCCGGAATCTTCTAGAGCCTCCTGCCTGCAGGGCGAAATTCTGCAGATCGGGGCTAATAGAGCCTGTGGTTGCCATAGGAACTGGTTGGCATTTGCGGCTGTGGAAGCTACTCCCTTCTACACTGTGGAAAAATGGTGTTCGAGGCCTAGAAGGAACATTAAAGATCATGGAGCACAAATGGGGAAGTTAAGGCCAAAAGAGGGAACGTTCTGCCAATGACATTCGGTTGCTCAGGTTCTATGATGCCAAGTCTAGTGCTTCTTCATGAATTTATTCTTTACGACAAATATTCATTGAGCACTTACTATGTGAGAAGCCCTGTCTAGGTATGGAAGATGCAGAGATCAATGAGATACAGTCCTTATTATCTAAGTTGGGTCTAATGGAGAAAGACGGGCCATATGAAGGAAAAAAACTCCCCTGCTCCTTCTTCTGACCAGTTAATGGAAAACTTCTGTTTTTCATCTACTTCTTTCAACAATTTTGATACCAGATGTATGGATTTTTCAGATCAATCTATTTTCCCGTTCTCAGAGGACACTGAGCATCCTACAATTTAACTGCATTTTGATGCGATCCATCTGCAGTTAGGGTCATATCCCACAGGTTAAGGGCTCAGTCTCACAAGGCTTCCCACTCCCCCTCAATGCCAGTTACAAATCCCAAGTTTGTCACCTGTACTTGTGACTGACTGATTATATACTGGAGGTTCCCACAACCCCTCCTTAGATTTGTTAATTTGCTAGAACGGCTTATAGAACTCAGGAAAGTTTACTTACTAGATTGCCAGTTTTATTTTGTTTTGTTTTTTAAACAAAAGCATACAACTCAGGAATAGCCAATGAAAAAGATGCCTGGGGCAAGGTGTGTGGGAAGGAGTGAGGAGCCTTCATGCCCCCTCCAGGCACCGCCCCCCGCCCCCCCGGCCCCCCTTCCAGCGTCTCCACCTGTTTATCAATCCCAGAAGCATTCGGAACACTTTCAGTTAGGGTTTTGTATGGAGGCTTCGTTATGCAAGCATGATTAAATCATTTGCCGTTAGTGACAGATTCAACATCTAGAGGCTTTGCCCACCGCAGAGGTCAGGGCTGGAACTGAAATCTCCAACCCTCTAAATACCTGGTTCATTCGCCTGGCAACAAAGCCCTATCCTGAAGCTTTCTGGGAGCCCCTAGCCCCCAGCCATCTCATTAGCATACAGACAGGTAATTATCACTTTGGAGATTCCAAGGATTTTAGGAGCTGCCTGCCAGGAAAGGGGGGGAGGTGCAGAAATCAATTTTTTTTTTTTTTTTTTTTAGGGCACACCATGTTTTAAGAGCTCTGAGAGAAGTACCAGGGGAACAATGGTGGAGGCTCCCAAGCAGCCGGAAGTTGTCAGGAATACCTGGAGGAAGGGGAAGATACTTAAGTCCAGGAGAAAGTACAAAGTAACCAAATGAAGGTGGATGGATGTAAGAGGTACCAAGTAAGGTGAACAGCATGTACAAAGACCCAGAGGAAGGAGAGAGAAACCTAGGTACTGGTTCTAGAATTTAAAGCCATTCAGCCTGGCTGGGGAAGAGTATATAAGTAGAGGGGCAGCAATAGATACATCCAAAAAAGAAAGTAAGATGCAGATCACAAAAGGCCTTGAAAACCTCTATCAGGGATCCTGTTGGTTTTCACTTCTGATGGGAATGAAAGACTTTTCTGTTTTGTTTTTTTAAGATTGTATTTATTTATTTGGTGGGCGGTGGGGAGGAGGCAGGGGGCGGGGAGGGGCAGAGGGAGAGGGAATCCCAAGCAGATTCCCCACTGAGCTCAGAGCCCAAGATGCAGCTTAATCCCAGGACCCTGAGACCACAACCTGAGACGAAATCAAGAGTTGGATGCCCAACCAACCAAGCCCCCGAGGTGCCCCTGGAATGACCCTTTAATAGCTTTGCTTTAGATGTTCCTTCTATAAGGACTGTCTTTTTATTTAACATGATAGCTATTTATTTTAAAACATCTAGAATCTTTTTTTTTTTTAAGATTTTATTTATTTATTTGACCGAGAGAGAGAGAGAGAGAGAGAGAGATCACAAGTAGGCAGAGAGGCAGGCAGACAGAGGAGGAAGCAGGCTCCCTGCTGAGCAGAGAGCCCAATGCAGGGCTCGATCCCAGGACCCTGAGATCATGACCTGAGCCGAAGGCAGAGACTTTAACCCACTAGGCGCCCCTAAAACATCTTTATTGATAGAAAGCAAATATGGCTAGATATATCAACAATTGTCAACATTTTGTTACTTAGCTCATATATATACACATGTTCATTATACTACTGTTCAGGTAACTTTTATGTATGAATTTTTTATAATAAAAATGTTTAGGAAAAAATGACTGTGGTTACTTCACTGTGCCCTCGAATGGCTTGGGCTAGTTAGCGAGTCCATGCACAGGTAATTTGTGCCTAATTTCTGCAAACAGTATGACCAGTTACTTTTAACTTGAGTTATGTCTGCCCTTCTTGGAACCCATGACTTTTAAATCCAGTAATTTCTCCGTTCCATGCCATAAATTACTGAGCACCTTCCCTATTCCAGAAAAGAACTGAAACACAAAATAAGATATGGCTCTGCTCTCCTGGCTATTTCAGTCTGGGAGAAGAGCTAATTAAGTAAACAGCTCATTAGAATTCCGGTGGCATCAAACACAGAAAAACATTCACGCTGCTGTCAGAACATATGGAAATAGTACCAGGTGTGAAAAATTAACATGACCGGAGCCATTTTAAAATGGAGTCTGAGTGGCCCTACCAGAGATAGCATCCTCCTCACCTTTGTTTTAACTGGGCCAAAACTTTTGCACTGTGCAAAACAGTGGCTGTTTTAAGCCAAGGTTTGAGAAGTCAGCAGAGAAGGACATCCTGCTCACAGGACTGATAGTTATGGACTTTCTAAAGATAAAATGAGCAATTAGCTACCTAGGATAGCTTAGCTTATTAACACCCATAGAAAAACTTTTTCTTTCCTTCAATTCCTATAATTGACCCCTTTCTTTTCTGCATAAAAACCCTTGTTTTCACCCTATAAATAGGAACACTATTTGGGTATTTACCTGAATCTATGCATCTATGCTCCCTGAATTGCAATTCTTTGATCCCAAAATGTCTCTCCCTATGGCTCATTACTTGCAGGCTGATGTACCCAAGGCTATGCTGATTAAAACAAAAAACGTTTACTTCTTCTGTGATCTTTGATGTGGAGACACTGGGTGATTGGAGGAGGGAGACGCGTCGAGTCATGCCAGTGACTGAAGTTGAAAGTGGGTAAACAGCTCTGAAATTTCTAAGCCTACGCGAGTTAGCATGTAGGTCATAAATGACATGGTATGTATTTATTTAACTGATAACCCCAGTTCTCCCACCCAGGAAAAAAATCCCTAAAAACAAATAGTAAACTAGCAACTACTGCTGTCATTCATCTAATGATCCTGATTATTATGGGATATAAAAAGTTATGCTGATGTAAGCGGGGTCTGAATTGAGAAGAGATTGTAGAAAATACTTTAATACAGACAGGGACTCAATTGTAAAATATATGTGATGTTTTAATTCTCTTTAACTTGCCTAAAATGATGCTTGACTACTCCATTGTGACCGTTAGCTTTTTTAGGACAAAATTAAGTTTCCTAACCTGCCATCAGTTAACAGAGATGGGAGCCAGAGGTATAGAAGTGAGTAGGAGAAATGACATCTTAAAACATTTCTTTATCTCTACTTGTGAATGGCTCTGGTGGCAATGTTAAGTTTTTCAGGAAGTTTTCATCATTAGTTGAAAGGGAAGGATAAAAAATACATTTTTTTCTTATAGTTTAAGAAATCTATTTCCTTAATTGTTAAAAAGAAAAGTAAAACTTTAAAAATCCCTCAAAGGCCATACGGACATAGTTAATTCTGTAGAAATCCTTTGTTGAAAGGGGCCCAGAAGAAGTCAAGAGGTTGGAGAGAGGTAGTATGGTGGATGTGCAGCTAGACGGCGGGGAACGTGGATTATGCAGGGATAATACAAACCACATAAGCAAGACAGCCCTTTGCAAGAGAGCCCTCTAAATCGACAGCTCCTATTTCTGTAAGTGTTAAAGTTTTGAAAAGAAGGCAGGAAAACTGAGAAGATGGGTTTCACAAAGTGAGAAAGGGCATCTAAAGTAGAATGTCACACATCGGGCTTTGTTTGGCTTAGCTTCTTTTTTTTTTTTTTTTTTTTTTTTGGCATAGCTTCTTAATGTATTGATTGCTGCTGATGCTTTTAGTTGGGTCAGAGAGCTTCACTTGAAATCACAGTTGTACCGAAAGGACAGATCCACAGCTCAGGAGAGAAAACTGCCTTCATAGCTGTCCCAGTGGATCTTTCTCGATTCATCCTTCTTCATCAACTGGCCCAAGGTCAACAAATAAACGGTTTTTGGAAATTGGGCTAACTGTGCCGTGAGTGTACCAGGTCACATGATGGTTGATTCTCCACTCTACCCTCCAGGAGGCTGCCCCTAACTCAGCCAGATGCTCGTGCAGAAGCTTTGACCGTTCATGACAAGAGTCCAAAAATTTGGAATGCTTCCGGATGGACGGTGAGTGTCCATTGAATGTTGTCTACATGGAATGGGGGTCTCAGGCCTCAGACTGGCCAAAAGTTTCCAGCTGGATGGCTGTAAGAATTACCGTATTTTAACACCTCCTTCCTGTTGGTTCTGCCCACCTCTTCCTGTCTAGATACAGAGAAGAATGACATTATCTGCAGATTCTGTCATGCTTGACACCTGAACAATCCCAGCCCAGGCTGGGATACATTAGAAACATCACCAAATGGAAGCAGGAATGGTCCAGAAATTGATCCTTTGGTTCAAGCTGTTATCTATCCAGGTGGCTGGGGGGTGAGCCATGGGCACCTATGTTCCCACCAAGTAGCGCTGCGTGGTAGACAGACCACGCCCAGGGATCAGATCAGTTACTACAAAGTATTTAAACCAAATGCCGTCTTGCTCACAATCCATGCTTATCACATATTCTCATTATGATTCAGTTCACATCTGGGGGTCTGGGGGGTGAGCTAGTCTGATGATCTTGTCCTCTAAGTGGACATCACTTTTTCTTTTTTTTGTTAGATTTTATTTATTTATTTGAGAGAGAGAGAGAGAGAGAGAGACAGCGAGCAGGAGCAGAGGGGAGAGAGAGCAGCAGACTTCCTGCTGAGCAGGGAGCCAGAGGGGCTGGGCTCAATTCCAGGACTCTGGGATCACGACCTGAGCCAAAGGCAGATGTTTCACTGACTGAACCACCCAGGCGCCCTATGCAGCCATCATTTTCCTCACCACTATCCAACACTACAACATTTCTACCAACCCACAAAGCAAGCCTGCACCTGTTACCGGTCACTTCCAATTTCTCCAGCCTCTGACAACCGCAAGTCTACTTTCTGTCTCTGTGAATCTGCCCATTCTGGACATTTCACATAAATGGGATCATTTAATATGTGACCTTTTGCATCTGGCTTCTTTCACTTAGTATAAATTTTCGGAGCTTCACCCATGTTGTAGCATAGATCAGTACTTCATTTCTTTTTATCACCTAATAATATTCCATTGTATGGATAGATCACATTTATTAATCCATTCATCAGTTAATTTGTTTTTCCTTTTTGGCTATGGTGAATAATGCTTCTATAAACATTCATGTACATGCTTTAGTGTGGACACATGTTTGAAATTCTCTTGGGTATATCCCTAGAAGTGGAATTGCTGGGTCATATGGTTATAACTCTATATTTAATGTTATTTTAATTTTCAACCAATGAATTGGCTTTCCCGTCACCTATCAGTCTCTTATGAGCTTATTTGTTTGAGTTCATACGAGAGAGAAGGCTATCTGGCCCCACATCTCCAAGCAAGAGTCCCCAAGTTCTCCTGACCACCAGCCTTGTTTTCTGGAAGCTTTCACAGGCATATTGAAGAGATCATATTGCCCACAAATTGCCCTTCATTAAAAAGAGACTTAAAGACTATATTTGTTTCCATGGAGATGCAGCAGCCGGATTTAGCTTTGCACAGAGATGCCCTTGAGTGCACGTCTGAGGAGGTTTTTCCAGATGCTGTGCTCTACCTCCTTGCAGAGGCAGGTGTGACCTAGAACATTCCTGCTGTCATTTGTTACATAAAATGAGTGCAGTCACTTGCTTTCTCTCCCTACCCTTGCCTTGCCCTCTGTGTAGCTGCTGGGTGTTGCAACCACCCCCAGTGTCGACTTCTTCCCTGGAAGTCAGAGTGCTGGCAGAGTTAGGCCTGTGGGAACGAGCGCTGGTCAGAACAGAGGCTGGGGATGGGGTGAGCTGGGGAGGACCCCGGGGTGAACCTTCAGGAGCCTGGGGAGCAGTTGAGGGCACAGGCGAGTCTGAATGGTGAGGTCCTCGAGCACCTGGGGGAGGGGTCACCGGACATCGGCTCATTCTCTAGGTTATGTTGTACTTTTTTTCTTAATTTTTCAATCTTTTACTTAAAATAATAATATGGAAGGAAATGCAAAAAAGAAAAAAAAATCATCTGGCTCCAGAAATAAACATGCCTAATTTTTTTTTCCAGGTGCATGCTTTTTTTCTTTAAGCAAGCAGGATTGTGCTGTAACATTCTACACAATTTGTACCCTGCCTACTTTGTTGTGAGCTTTCCCCCCGTTGCTCAATGCTGTTCAAAAACACCACTTTAAGTGGCTGTATGTGCAATTTTGCATCCATCACGTGGAGGGCCACTGTTCAAAAGAGTTATTCTCCATTGCCTGATTAGACCTGTTATTGTTTCAGAAATGAAATTTGAACCTCTTTGTCCTCAGAGGGGGGGAAAAGGAGACTGACTAGGTTTGACACAACAGACGCACACAGTCGGGGTGAGTTACCACCAAAGCAGTAATCCTGCTTGGCTCTCGTTGGCAGCCCCGCCTGACTTCAGCCTCCCTGACTCCGTACCCCTCTCTCCATCCTCCCAGAGACTGAGTCTCTCCCGAAGCGCAACACAGGTCTGTCGTCTCTCAACTAGGCAACTCCAAGAGAAACATAAGCATTCCTATTTTAATGGTATCTGCTAAGAACTGCTATTCAACATACCTCTTGCCTTCAGCTATTGGCCAAAGTGGGTAAGAGTTTTACCGTGGTCACTCCATGGTACTTACTGTGGTGAGATGCGTCTCCGGAAGTGTGAAAGCTCCCAACTGGTCACCTCCCCCTTGAGCAGGTTCTACTTGCCCCTTTTAATGGAGAATCTGGAGGAAAAGGGAAGACAGAGTCATAAGAAGTGTGTGGCAAGGGGACTGATTGGAACTGGAGCGAAGTGTTACAGGACACGGAAGGATCAGCTGCTAGATGGGAGGCAGTGGGCAGGAGAGAATGAAAGAGGATTTAAGAAAGCCTCTGACTCTGTGTTGCTTTCATGGCATTTGAGATTTACAAGGAAAGGAGTTATTTTGAAATTACTTTTAGTAGCGTGGACTGGGTTTCTTCAGAACATTTTGCTAGAAGCGAACCACGAAATTTTATAAATACCACAGAAGCAAATAAGGCGTGGCAAAGAAGTCCATTCCTAGTCAGACAATTAGAGTCCAAAAGCAGGTGAGGTTTGAGGCTGGCTACTTTGATATTGTCAGGTGCCCCAGAAGAAAGGTAATGAAATCATCAATGTAACATTAATATGCAAGTTTGGCCTATCCACATACTTAAAAAGCTGGGACCAAATTCCTATCTCATCTCATTTTATCATCTTGATAATTGTTTTGTTCCATTGTTCAAACATCCATGAGGGAAAACTCCCCCATTGATAACTGTCAGACCATGCATCAGCACGTATCGATAGGTATTTATAATTTCCTTCATCTACTCTCTTGTAGGTTTTGCAGTGGAAGGAGCGATGGTTTAAGAGTCAGAAGACCCAGGTTCTATTTGGCTCATTTCTGGCAGAATCTTAGAGTTAATTTCTCTTTCTGACTCTTAGTGCATAGCGGCAATGGGGTGTGGAGTCAGATAACCAGGGTTCAAATCTTGGTGCTGCCACTTACTAGCTGTATGAACTTGTGAATACTTAACTGCTCTAGATCTTAATGTCCTCATTTGCATAATAGAGATCTCCTGTATTTCACGGGGGGGGGGTGTTGTAAGGATTAAAGGAGATAATACATCTGAAATGTAACTATGCCAGTTATATAATAAGTACTAATATAAACTTTTCATTATTTAACGCAAGAAAGTAAGGTTAGATAATCTGAAATAATCACTTCCAGCTCTAACATCCAAGGATCAGGAAGCAAAGTAATTAATGTAGAAGCAAGGAACAATGACTTTGGGGTCAGAATTCTTTCGAATTCTGGTCCTACCACTTATAGGTTGTCTGATTTGGGCTCTTATTTGAATTTTCCTTTGCTCACTTATAAAATGGGGATAAGTTATACCTCCTATAATCCTTAAATCTAGCAAACATGACATGTGGCATATAATCAGATATAACTTAATTTTGTTTTCTATCATTCCTTTAAAATGTATTCAGTAGAAGATATGCTCAGGGGCGCCTGGGTGGCTCAGTGGGTTAAAGCCTCTGCCTTCGGCTCAGCTCATGATCTCAGGGTCCTGGGATCAAGCCCCGCATCGGGCTCTCTGCTCAGCAGGGAGCCTGCTTCCCCCTCTCTCTGCCTCTCTGCCTACTTGTGATCTTTCTCTCTGTCAAATAAATAAATAAAATCTTAAAAAAAAAAAAAGGATATGCTTAGCTTTCTGTTCGATGAAATCTGGTCAGGTTTTATAAATGTTATGTTTAGTTTTAGGCCATAGAAAGTCTGAAGGTCACTTTAAGCCAAAAAACACAATCTCTGTTTGGTAATTAAAAATGACCAATCCTAGGTAATAAGCTATACCATGAATTTAAGTTAAATCTCCCTTACTTGCAACTCAGTCTGAAGTTGAGGTAGCTGTTTGGCCTCTCTTTCTTTTCTTTTTTTTTTTTTTTAAAGATTTTATTTATTTGAGAGGGAGAGAGCAAGAGAGTGCGCGCGCCTGAGGGGAGGGAGTAGGGCAGAGGGAGAAGCTGACTTCCCGCTGAGCAGGGAGCCATAAGACTCAGGGTTCCATGCCAGGACCCCGGGATCATGACCTGACCTGAAGGCGGACGCTTCACCGACTAAGCCACCCAGGCACCCCACTGGCATTTCTGTTTCTATTCACCATTTCCCTTTTCCTCTGGCATCTACTTCATTCCCCTCCTGGGTCCGATGCAGCAGGGGAGGGGGTCAAGGGAAAAGGGAACATGGTGGGTGCTGCTGTTTCTTGGTATCTCTGATTTGCCGGGGTGCAATTACTCTGATACTTTCTCTCTTAAATGCCATTTCTGTGGGGATCTGTGGAGGCTCTCCTGTTGCCCTCTCTCATGTGCAGCCCTTCTCAGACTCTGCATCCTCAGCTTCTGATTCTTCAGTGGTGCGCGCCAACAGACTAGCTGGGGTGGGGGTGGGGGGCGGGGAGGCTTCGTGCCCAATAGGATGTTCTCTTTGTGAGAACCTCCGCACGTGACTGCCTCCCCAGTGGCATTTTCCGTATGGTTGCCACCTGGTACATAGGAACTCTCCACTCACCAAAAATCTCAGGGAATTGGATCTGATTTCAAAAGCTCCAGGTTTACCAGTTCTGCTATCTAAGATGTCTATCAGCCCATTTCTCTGGGCTGCTAGATTCCCTGGGTGGGACTCAAAATGCCAAATCCCTGTGGCCTCCAAACTCCAGAGGACAAACCTGAAGACCTCTAGGCAGTCATACTTAAGGATTCCTTATTAAGGGGCGCCTGGGTGGCTCAGTGGGTTAAGCCTCTGCCTTCCGCTCAGGTCATGATCTCGGGGTCCTGGGATCGAGCCCCGCGTCGGGCTCTCTGCTCAGCGGGGAGCCTGCTTCCCCGTCTCTCTGTGCCTGCCTCTCTGCCTACTTGTGTCTCTCTGTCAAATAAATAAATAAAATCTTTAAAAAAAAAAAAAGGATTCCTTATTAAGCTCGAGTTGGGAGAGCAAGAACATTCCCTCTCTGTCTCCATGGAGGGGACTTCCCAGGATGCCATGGCCTTCAGAATCCTCCTCACAAAATCAGGATTCAGAATCTTGTCTCTCCTTCAACAACCTGGTATTTGGTGTGGGTGAGTTGTCTAACCATTCCTTAGCCGCCAATTTTGAAACTTCCTCCTCATGGTGGGTCTAGCACTGTTTTGTATCTGATATTTATCATCTTGGCTCCTCAGTCAAAACTTTGATTTTAACATACTGTTTGACATTCTTTTATCTTGGTGATGAAATAATCTATGAAGCCTGCTTGGTACACAGAGTCACTCAGAAATTATGAGCTCCCTTCCTACTTTCTTCCTTTTCAAAAATTCTATAATAAACTGCAACGGGCATGTAAGTGAAATGAGAATACATCCATCCAACAGGTATTTATTGATTATTGATCACAGTTTCTGATCTGTGGGGTTTGTCATCCAGTGGGAGAGACAGACTATCTTCCTCCATTTATAACAGTACATTGCACACTGACGTGCAAATTATTTATATCACTCTCCACTGGACCCTGGACTCCTTGAGGGAAGGATTTTCAGCATTACACTTAATAAAGTTTTGTGGAGTTGAACTAACAATAATAGAGAATATTAACTGAGCCCCTGTTATGTACCAGATACAGCACTGTTTTACCAGATAGAATATTCCCCATTTGTTCTTCCATTTGACCTCGTCTCTCCTCTACCCTACTCTCTGTTCCAGGAGACTGACCTATCTGGGCAGCTTTGCCCCCTGAGGTCTGGTGGGCCCTCACTGGAAGGAGGCGGGAGAGCGAAGTAGTAGAAGGGAGGAGGAGAGTGAGGCCGGGAATTTAGGCCTCTGGCTCTCTTCTTCCAGTAGCACTTTGGGTGGGCGGTATTCCCTGACCAAAGAGGCCGTGGTACCTATTGAAGTGCAGCTCTCTTCACCACTGTCTCTTTCCGGAATCTGAGTAACCTCTTTTTCTCATTGTCTTTTTGGATCTAGTGGTCATAACAGCCACTGGGAACCGTAAGACTCCTTCTGAGTCCCCTACACATGCTCCTGCTGGTAAATATTTTAACAACCAGGTCTCTGGGGCAGGGGAGGTAGGGGGAGAAAGTCCTGATTTGTAGCATTTGCCAGTTTCTGTGGTGCAAATATCCTCACCCTGGCTAATCTCAGAGTACCAATGGGATGTCATTGGGCAAGAAGCGGGGAAAAGAGCCACCGCCGCATACATTATAGACGATTCCTACCACATAGATATAATAGATGTTAAATATCTGCAAGAGAATTTATGATAAAATGTAGTAAGATAATTAGGAGTTAATGGATTTGAAGTATTTATTACCTCTGTTCTAAATATATTAAAATAAATAAATAAATAAAATTATTTACATTTATACAATGTTGTTAGTAATGGCCATGTTTGACAACTGGCTTACCAAACATTCCTGAAAATGTAATTTTACTGCTCATGAGCTGGCACCAATATACTACTCCCTGCTCTGCCCTCGGATCTCCCAGAATTATCTTTTTTTTTTTTTTTTTTTTAAGGTTTATTTACTTATTTATTGTAGAGAGAGAAGGAGAGAGGGAGAGAGAGTCACAAGCAGACAGCAGGCTGAGCATGGATCCCGACTCAGGGCTTGACCTCATGACCCTGAGATCATGACCCTGAGCCAAAACCAAGAGTTGGATGCTTAACGCACTGCGCCATCCAGGCGCCCCTCCCAGAATTATCTAGTATGTATGGTGTGGCTGCTGCAGGGACCTGACTGATTCACTTCTGGTCACTTTCTTATTAAATTTATACAACAATTTTTGTGCATCAGGTGCTAGTACCTGTATTTCAGAAATGAGGAACTTGAGGTTTAGAGAGATTAAATAACTTGCCCTATGTTATACATGTGATAAATTCTGGAACTGAAGGGTGCCTGGGTGGCTCAGTTGGTTGAGTGTCTGGCTCTTGATCTCCACTCAGGTCTTCATCTCACTGTCCTGAGTTTGAGTCCTGCATGGGGCTCCATGCTGGGCATGCAAGCTACTTAATAAAAAAAAAATTCTGGACCTGAAATACAAATGCAGGCTAATTCCAAAGTTGGTGGTCTTCACCAGGATAGCAATATGGTGGAATGTTTTAAAGTGGTTTAAGAGTATTCAGAGTTGTAATGGAAGAAAAAAGGATCCATGGGGCTTGTACAAATGGATATTGAGGAGAGGTGAAAAAGACACCAAATACTGGAGGGTATGGCAAAGGCAGGGAAGTAGGAGTTTTCATGGATTTAAGCACAGTGGGTTGAAGCCATTTATGGAGTTTAGGGTGATAGTAATGGAAAGTTAATCAAGCCTGTGGAGGTTAGCAGGTTATTTTGAAATTGTAGGAAACAAAACTATCAAGTTTAGTCAGAAAAAGATCTCTCAAACAACAAAGGCAAATGACCCTGAAGACAAATACCAAACCACATATGTCAGAGAATATTTCACTGTGGCATTTGAGTCCTAGAGGATGAAAAAAATATCTTATTTCCTAAAAAAATGTAGGTATTGGGATATTGATAGGGTAACTTTCATTTATAAGGATTATTTTTTTTTTTAAGATTTTATTTATTTGACAGAGAGAGAGAGAGCACAAGCAGAGAGAATGGAAGAGGGAGAAGCAGGCTCCCCGCTGAGCAGGGAGCCCAATTCAAGACTTGATCTCAGGATCCCAAGATCATGACCGGAGCCAAAGGCGGTTGCTTAACCAGCTAAGCCACCCAGGTGCCCCTATAAAGGTTATTTTAAGAGACTGTGTAAAAGACTGATTTTTTTTTTTTTTTTTTAACATGCTCTCTGGACCCTGAACAACCAGAAATTTTACTTACCCCATGCCCTTGAGATGCTGTCCTCCAAACCCCCTTTACTTGGAGAGTACTCACTTACCCTTAAAGGTCAAGTCTGGTATAAAGAGCATTGGATCCAAATGGCAGATTGATCCCATGCCTTTATATCCAGAAACCGAGCCACTGATCTGCAGGCTGCCCTCCCACAATCCATGCACACTGGGGTTGCCTCACTGGGGAGAGTCCTGTGCAGCCCACGGAGGGATGGGAGCATCTTGGAAACTGTGGCCCCTTTGGCAGGGAGTTTTTGGGGAGAAGGAAGAGGTCTATAGAATTTTAGAACATCAAAGCTGGAAAGGATTTTCTTTGGGCCAGAGCCTCCTTAGGGTCACTATAAATAATGATAGGCCGAGTTTCTAGTATCTCCCTAAACTCGGCAAACATCAACTATTTACCTGCCAATGTCAACTCAGGTGAACCAAGACATTAATCTTCCCGTCTTTAAGCAAAAATGGTTTTAGCACACAGTGGTAACACCAGCTATCTTGTAACGATCAGAAATTGTGATTGGTAGTTTGCCTCTGGGTAACAAAAAATGAAAAAAAATCATTAGGGATAAAATAATAGTAGTGGGACAAAATAAAAAGTACTAACAAATAATGGGCAGGCATTTTTATGTTCTCATTTTATTGATGAAGAAGTTGAGACTCAGAAAGCTGAATGAACTTTTGTAAGCCAGGAAGTTGTCTAGACCTGTAAGTGGGGTTGAGACTTAAATTCTGAGTGATTAATATGGAAGGTGAGTTCTTTACTATTGTCCAAATGTTATCATGAGGAGGAGGGAGCTTCTACATAAACCATAGGAATTAGGGGAGACTTCTTAATGGGAAAAGTTAGAAAAGTAAATAAAACTGCAAGTATGAGTCTAGATTGAACTAGATTCAAGTTTCTAAGAGTCTCTAATGACTTAAAATCCCAGTGTGTTGAATTAAACCATCCATGGGATCAACAAGTTCTCTGACAGGCAGATCACTAGTCGCATGTTATAGACAGAGCACTGGACAGGGAATCAGGAGAGCTGAATCTGGCCCAAGGAGCTAGATCATAGTTGGGAAAGTCATTCCCCAACTGGACCCTTGCTGGACTTCTCTCCCCAGTCACGTAGATGGAGCCAGTTTCCGAGGGAGCAAAATCTGTCCAGTCTCTCAAGGGCTAGCGCCAAAACTGACACAACAGCACTCTTGCCATATTCCATTCAACAAAGTAAATCACAAGGCCAGCTTAGGTGCAAGGGGGTAGGAGATAGACTATCTGTTGATGGGGGTGGGGGAGGGAGAGGGCAGCATGTGCATACAGGAATGGAGGAAGTGTTGGCTGCCAAGCTTGGACACCAGCTACTACACACATTATGAGCAAAGAGTTCCATGGTCAAGTTTGGGAAATCTGGATTAAACACAATTTAGAAAGTTTTCTTAACAGTAAGACTTAGAGTCATTACATACTAATTGAAGTGCCGAGAAGGATATAAAAAATTGGTATCAAGTGTGAGAGAAAGTAGAGAGAGGCGTATAATTATTGCTTTCTAGCTTAACTTTGTCCTTCCTGACCTTCCTACACAGACCAATGTGAAAGAAGTGGATAAAAATGTAACTAACAAGAAATATTTATGGTTAAACTGGTTACCACAGACGATCGCAATCTTCACGAGATGCATAATGTCTTCAGGAAGTTGTGAAGGACCCCGACCAGTTTCAGTATTTTCTCTATCCTTCATTGGAAACAGCCACTTTTCTTGCTAATTAAAGCCTCCTTCAACACAGATTGAGATTCTAGACTTGTTGCTGAGGAAAAGTCTATCTCATTGCTAATTAAAATGATTTCTTCCTGCCTTCAGAATCAGGTTTTTTAATGAGTTCCAATTAGCCATGGGAAGATAATGAATTCTGGGAGGACTTTTCAATTCTTTGCCTCATATCAAGCAACAAGGGTTGTTTTCCTGTCTGTCTGGTCGACTACAAAGCACAAAAATGACCCACTGGGGTGACCGATGCCCTGGAGAGATGTGGAGGCCACCTGGTGTGGAGGGACAGAAACAGGCCGTGGGACCTGCCTGACAGGGCTGTGACTTCCTGCCCCTCTACTTAGACAAGTTGCCTAAAGTCTCTGATCCTCAGTTTGCTCATCTCTAAAATGGGGATAAAAATACCTAAATCACAAGGTTTTGGGAGAAATGAAATATGATGTATGTTTACCTTTTGTTCCAACCATTCACTCTACCAACATTTAGTTACTGAGTACCTGACAAGGGGCAGGCCGTGGACAATGTATAGAAAAGCTCTTGTAAAGGGACCGACCCAGGTCGCTCTCCCCCATCTTCTGCTTAGACGGCAGACAAGATGGAGGGAACTCTAGTGGCCGCATCACAACCGTGAGAAAAACCCGAGGACAGAAGCCCCTGTTAAGGAAGTGTGAGAGAGAGACTGGACAGGAGACTAAGTCATCAAGAATATTTTTGGAATTGTTGAGTCACTATATTATACAATTCTACAGTTAGAGAATGGAATTGCTACATTGTACATCTGAAACTAGTGTAGCACTGTATGTTGACTAAACTGAAATTAAAATAAAAAACTTAATTGAAAAAAAAGAATATTTTTAGAGATGAGAGATACCACTGCGTCTGCGTCAGCAAGAGGGCGAGAGAATGGGGAGGGAGAGCCAGGCTGTAATGACAACAGCCCATGAAAAGGCAAACGTGTCTGTTGATGAGCTTCCCTTTGATAGACTTGTGGAGGGTGTAGGACTCTTGCCAACGCCCTTTCTGAGGAAAATTCCTCCAACAGCTCTGACATTCCATTGCCCTTTTCGTCCTTTGTCCTTTTCTCCATGGACTAACGGCTCCCATCTCTTCCTTCCCAAATTCATTCCCCACAACTGCCACAGAGCGAACATTCAAAAATACAAATCTGGTCTTGAAAGACGAAGTAGCTCCCCATCGGCCTGGGGATGAAAGCCACACTCCCTCACCTTGCACGGAAGACATTCTCTTTCTGGCCTTTCTTTCCCAGCTTCCTCAACATTTCACCAAGCGTTCTGCGCAGCCGCCAAGTCCGGCTCCTGGAATTTCCCAGACGGTGCCCTCTCTTTCCCACCCCTGTGCTTCCCCACCTTTACCGGTATCCTCCTTCCTTTCTCTTCCACTGGCATTCTTCAGACGCACAGCTCAGATGCCAGGCTTTCCTGACACCTCCAGTGAGACCTCATTGTTCTTTCCTCATTCTCACAGCAGGGCTGTTCCGCTCCCAGCACGAGCTCCGCCCTCCAGGCGGGTGACACCACTTTGCCCACTGGCCCTTCCCACTGGATCGTAAGCTCTTGAGGTCAGGGCCCTTGACCGTGATCGATTCAGTTTGGTAGTCCTGTTCCTCTCCACTCAGCTCGATAAGTATTTGTTGGATGAATGAATGGTTGCTTTCTGGACCAGGCCTCCCATTTCCTAAGAGGAAAGCTGTGAACACCTACTGTGTTGTCTCTTTATCTCCCCTTCCTTCGGGGTCTGGGAAGAGTAGCCCCCATTCCTTGAGGGCCTGCCCCTCCTCAATTCCCCCTAGCTGGAGTTGGCTCTCTCTGCCGCAGTTCCTCCTTCATTTCCCTGAGCCGCCCGGCGGACTTCCAGAACCCTTCTTGATTAAGTTGGTTGGCGTTTATGGGTCAGAGGTGAATGGGAGAGGGTCTGTGGCTCACCGTGTCCTCTTGGCCGTGGGAAGGAAAGGCTTCTTTGGGTTTACATGGTATGTTCTGACCTCTCTGGTTTCCATGATAGTGTCTATTGCTTTCATGACAATGTTCCTGGTCCACCACAGGGACATGTGCCCCGCGGGCACTTGTGTCTGAAGTCAAAGCTGGTATTACTTGTAGTCTGGTCTCTCTAGGCTTGGCAGAGGCTGCAGTACTTCCTGCCTGCCAATCCCACCTCTAAAACCTCCAGCGAGCCTCTGTGTATCCTCTGTTGGCTTCTGGCTGGGGTGGGAAGGGGTGTGGGGCAGGGTCGGAGTCACCCCTCACAGCAGATCTCAGGGCGGGAAAGCTGGCCCTCAGACTCAGGCAGCTCTGCTTTCCCTTCTCAGGGCCCAGTGGGAGCTCCTGGCTTCCAGAATATCCCATGGAAAGAGAGGGCAGCCCAGGACTGATGAGCCTTGACTCTTTCTGACCATGCTGTACTTTGAGCTTTACTTGATGTGGCCAATCCCCAAGTTCTTATGGATATAATGGGGTGCCTGGCCCACCAAGTGACCTCCTTCCAGGATTCCAAATACGTGGGCCAAGTCATGTCTAAACTGTTCCCTTCAACTTGGCAGAGTTTCAGCTGAGGGAGGGGAGCAGAGCACAGTCTCCCTGTCCACCCCTTCGTCTGTTTCTTCTCTCTGCTTCCGGCTCACCTTCTGTCTTCAATAGCCTTGGATTATACGGGTAGTCTTTTCTTTTACTTTTATTTTGTATACTTTCCTTTCTGCCTCTTGTTTCTTTTTTTTAAATACATTATTCCTCTGTGAAACAGATTGGACTACTTATTGAAGGAGAGAGAGCATGGGAGCACGAGTGGGGGTGGGGACAGAGGGAGGGAGAGAGGATTTTAAGCAGGCTTATGCTCAGCACAGAGCCTGACATAGGGCTTGATCTCATGACCCCAGGTGAAAACAAGAGTTGGAGGCTTAACTGACTGAGCCACCCAGGCACCTGTCTGCCTTTATTTTTTTTTTTTTAATATAGTCTGTTTTTTTAAGATTTTTATTTATTTATTTGACAGAGAGAGAGAGAGAAAGCACAAGCAGTGGGGAGGGGCAGAGGCAGAAGCAGGTTCCCCACGGAGCAGAGAGCCTGACTCAGGGCTCGAACCTAGGACTCCAGGTCACGACCCCAGCCGAAGGCAGACGATCAACCGACTGAGCCACCCAGGGTCCCTGCCTCTAGTTTTAAGATCCCCTTATTTATACCATGGGGAAAATTCTATATCAGGCTGGTATGTAAAATGAGAACAAAAGAAATGTTAACTTTCCAACCCATTTTGCCTTGTTTTAAAATGTCAGCAACTGATTATGACCTTTCTTCATATTCCTTTGTAAAGAATCCAATTTCCCTTCTGTCAACCCCATTCCCCACCTTCTGCCAAGAAAGGTGAGTAACTTGACTAAGAAGAGGATCAGGTTATGTGGATGTAAATCTACATTCATGCTTTCCAAATATTTCCTTATATACTTTTGACTGAAGAACCCTAATTTATACAAGCAGCACAATACACACTTCACAATTTACTTGTGGATAATTTCATCTTTCCTTTTTGACAAGGCCTTTCCAAGAATTATCCAAAAGGGAGTTGAGCCAGAGAATAAACAGAGACAGATGGGACCATCACCTTGGCAGTGAGTGGGAACAGGAGATTCAGGTCAGGTTCGGTGAGCAGAAGCTAACCCCTCCTCATGATGCGATCAAGTGAATTCAAGATGGCACCCAGGTGCCATCTGTGGAGATTGTGGGAAGTAGGGGCAAGAGATGTGACAATTCTAGATCAGCGGATACATCACTATATTTGAGCTCACCTAAACATGATTAGGATACAAGGTAGGTTGAAGGTTCAGAATGAATCCATTAAAATGATAATAAAGAATTTGAGCCCTCAGATTTCTCTCATATGAGGCTGAATTTGTTGCCCTTTAAACCGGTTATTCTCTCTTTTTCCATGCTTTGGATGCGAGAAATCCTAGATGTTTATCATTGAGTTTGGAAGGAAGTAGCAGGAGCCTGAGATAATCAAGAGACCAATAAAAAGACACAATGTAGAGATTAGAAGGTTCTTTAGGACGTTCTTGAGCATAGGGTCCCACCCTGGATCAGCTAGTCAGAATGAAATAAAGAGACGAAAAATGCCTGGCATTGGGTTTCTCACTGTTGGAGTGGGAGTTTATAGACAAGCAGAAGGGGGAGAAGGCTGGGAAATCCATGTGGTAATGGATAAGAATGGAGACATCAGTATGAACTCATGCTTAGCTTAATATAGATACAGATGGTTACATTTAGAAATATTGTAGGTATGTGTATATATACAATATATACACATTTATTCTCCTGCTCTGCCAGCCTGAGAAATGACACCCTAGTAGCTGTGAGCACATTTAGCTCCAAGATCTCAGTTTCTAATATTATTCTCCAATAAAAGGAACCAGGGTGCCTTGGAAAAATGGCTCATTTTAGGATTCAGACAGAAAATATACAAAATGAGCCTGAGCCTCTTAGAGAGCCAGAAAGTAAGCAAGCGCTCAAAACCAACAGCAACAAAAAAATCCACGGTAATGGGAGTATGTCAAAGGAACACAGGAGACAAATGAAAGAGCTCTCTATGGCCAAAGCTGAAATAACGAAATAAAATAAAGTAGTATTGAATTATAACCCAAATTATAAAATATTCCTAAATCCTTGCCGATATAAACAAATAATTGAATAAATACAATGGAAACGAAGAGACAAATCTCCCATGCTGCTTTGCCCTCAGGGACTCGAAAGCTAACTCCTACTCATTAAGGGTGGGCTATGCACAGGGACGCCCTTCCAAAGAATCCAGTGTGAACAGGGGCATAAAAAGAACTTTACAGAGAAAAACTTGAAGAGTATCTCAGCCAGATGCACATGGTTCACATCAACCGTGATTAAGTCACGTACCCTTTGATATGATGTGATGAGAATGGCACTTGAAGGCTCTGTGGTTTTCCTTCCTCAAACTTCATCCACATAAGGGAAAACAGATCCTACGTGAGGAACATTCTATAAAATATCTGACCCGTACTCCCCTAAACTGTCAAGGTCATCAACAACAAGGGAAGTCTGAGAAACTGTCACAGCCTAGAGGACTGAGGAGGCATGATGACTAAGTGTGATACGGTATCCTTAATGGAAGCCAGGAGGAGAACTAGGTACAAACTAAGGAAATCAGAATAGACTATGGACTTTGGTTAATAACCTATTACAAACATCGCTTCAATTAATCAGGACTAGTTAGCAATAGAAGAAACTGGTTGGAGGAATCTATAGAAATCTTCTGTACTATTTTGTACTTTTCCTATAACTCTATTCTTTTTGTTTGTTTGTTTTAAATATTTATTTATTTATTTGAGAGAGAGAAGGGGCAGAGGGAAAGAATCTCAAGCAGACTCACTCCACAGATCATGGAGCCTGATGCAGGGCTTGATCCCACGACCTTGAGACCATGACCTGACCTGAAATCAAGAGTCAGATGCCCAATTGACTGAGCCACCCGGGGGCGCCCCTAAAACTGTTCTAAAATAGCTTATTGGGACACCTGGGTGGCTCAGTTAAGTGTCTGTCTTCGGCTCAGGTCATGATCCCTGGGTCTTGGGATCGAGCACCGGATTGGGCTCCCTACTCAACGGGGAGTCTGCCTCTCCCTCTGCCTGCTGCTCCCCCTGCTTGTGCTCTCTAATAACTAAATACAATCTTTTAAAAAACTAAAAAATAAAATAGTTTATTTAATAGTGACTGGTGTTGCGACACATGGCATGGTGGGAAAAACATTCCTGATAAACAGGTATCATTTTTTGTCTCTCATGTCATAAAAAAAAAAAGTTCATTTAACTATTTAAATAGTTAAAATAAAAAAGTTTATTATTTATGTATTTATTTATTTGAGAGAGAGAGCAATTGTGAGAGAGAACATGGGGTAGGGGGTAGTGGGGGCAGAAGGAGAGGGAGAAGCAGGCTCCCTGCAGAGGAGGGGGCCCAACACCGGGCTGAACCCAGACCCCTGGGATCCCAAAGGCAGCCGCAACTGAGCCACCCAGGTGCTGCTAGTTCATCCACTCTTAGATGCCTTCCTTTTCTTGCTTTTTGTCCCTCAGTTCTGGTCAAGTTCTTTGGTAAGCTAATTCCTGGATTTATCTTTGCTGAGAGGTTCTTTCCCGATAACGTCTTTGCCTTTTGACAAAGGGACTCATTCCTGACATCGGGCAGGGGGACAGTTTGCCCAGTTAGGAGGCAGATGGCTATCTGCTTGTCCGTCGGGCCGGCCTTCTGGCCCTTTCCTGGTAATCACTGCTCCAAATCAGATCCTTAATTAACATTCACGGAGCCTGTCTGGGGTAGCCATACCGGACACTGAACAAGAGAAGCTGACGCCTGAACTTGAGACCCAGCTCTGCCCAGCATGTGAACTTGGGGGACACTCTCCCTTTCCCTAAATCCTAATTTATTCCTCTCTAAAATGGGGAGGGGAGTGGCCTTGTCTTTTTCACAGTGGGTGAGGATCAGTGAATAAACATAATAATGACAGTTAACACTTGCTGGAAATCACCTGGCTGGCTCCTGTGGTCATGCACCTTTTTTTTTAAAGTTTTCTCCTCACAGCAGATGCTGTTATCTGGTATCAATGAGAACATTTGCCCTTGGATATGTTGAGGCCTTTTGTCAAAAGTCACATGGCTAGCAAAGAGTGGAGGCAGAATTTGAACCCAGGTTTGCTGGTCTCAAGTCAGTGTTCTTACCTGTGATGTCGGATTGTTACTTTGCGGTCCTTAGAGGCGCGTGCCAAGGATGGCCTCCTCAGTTGGTTCCGTGGAGAAAATCAGTCCTGGATTTAAACATGGATCAAGTATTTTGTATAGAGGACTTTTGCAGACGCCGCTTCCCCCCATGCTGGAGTACTAACAGACTGGCTGGGTTCCCATGTTTAAGGATGACGCCACCGAGCTATTTGCTTATTCGGAGAGATATTTCTATTCTCCTTTTCTGCTATTTGCTTTTTTGTTTTTACCACCATAGGTAGTAACTCACTTTCTTAATTTGAATGAATTTTTCCCCCCAACGCTCCTTTCTTCACAGTTGATTGTTTTGCAGACTAGCGTGTCTTACACATTAACCTGCATGGAATCACTGGGGAATCTCGGCAAAATGCAGATTCTGATTCAGTAGGTCTACGATAGCGCCTAAAATTCTCTATTTCCAACAAGCCCCTCTCCCGGCTCGCAGAGAGCCTCCCCAGACATTTCCCTATCCAAACCAATGTTGGGCTGGACTAGCCCTTGTGGTTCTGCAAGACTGGACTGCAAGATACCTTCGACAAAAACCATCAGGAAACTTCCAAAAGACAAGGTTTAATACTCACCTATCCTGGAGGGTGCGTGGGGGGGCACACCGGGAGACGGTGAGCAGGGAGGGAAGGAGATAGGGTGGAGTGCCTAGAGTTTTGCAGGCTCACTCTTTACTGGTCCATTTAAAAGGAAGGAGCAGAAATAAAAACTCCGGAAGGGAAACACATTCGGTGGAAAGGTCGGCGTCCCTCAAACAGAGGAAGTTGGGGGGCGGGGCCTGGCCTCTTTACGTAGTCGCTGTAATGCGTTTATTGGAGACAGCTGTCTGCGAAGTGGCTGCCTTGTCAATCTAAAACCTTAAAGCCAGGCACTTGATTCAGCAATGCCAGAGAAGAGACTCACTATTGCCATCCAGGTTCTTCCCAGGGTGTGAGAAAGGGGACAAATCCTGAGCAGGTGTATGTCCGACTCCTAGACCTCAAGGTCACTTTTTATGCACTCACTGACTGGTCTCTTTTAATTAGCTTTTTTCCTTTTTTTTTTTTTTTTAATTCCTCAGCTACTAGGTTTATATTCCCTTAGAAGACAGGCTGTGCCCTGTACATTTATGTTTTTATTCCAGCATCTAAATAGAGCCTGGCTCCAAGCAAGTATTTATTGTTGGCTGACCAGACATATAAGGCATGACAACTAGATAAATAAATAATACAAAATGCCAGCTTCTTTGCAAATGTTTTCCTTGTAGGGCATTCAAAATTAAGCAACCGTTAGCCTTTCTTTGCATGAAATGTTGGCTTTTCATGTATTTACTCCAATTTTTAATGTGTTTATTGACCCAAGTTTAAAACAGGACATACATTCCTATACCTTTATACTCTGAAGAATTTAAAATGGTCAAAATTAAACCACCAATTGTTAAGGAGAAGGACTATGGACTTGAAACCAGATTTAGTGACTGTAGTTAATTAAGATGAGTAACACTGTCAAAAGAAACTGGTTTGGAAGGACCCTGGGAAGAGATTTCCTTCTTGGGGGTGGGGAGGGCGCAGGCAGGTTATTCATACCAGAACTGCCAGATGAAGAAACATAGGGGCACACAGAATTTCTACAGAAAGGTTACTAAGACTATCAATGAAACAGGCGGGACCCATGAGAAAACCAAACAATTCATTTGGGATACGACTCCTTAACTTGCTGGTGTTAAATTTTTGTTGAATCGAAATCAACTCTTCTTTCTGAGGAACCCTAACCTCATTTCAAAGACAAAGTGAATTGTAATTTTGTAATTTGTTCGCTAGAGCTACAAGAAATTTGACAATTTTAATGTACCCTTGAAAATAAAATACCTGTCTTCCCTTCTCCTTGCAGATGAAAGTAGAGTCAATTGCTTTTTGCTAAAACGAAGCCTGTTCTCTGTGTTTCTCTCATTGTTTGGACGTCAGCTTTCTGCTGTGCGGTGTTCACCCACGACCTCTGTTTGAAGCCTGGAAGAGCAGAGATCACCTGAGTCAACTGTCCAAACGAGATGGGGAACCAGAATCAAGAAGACAGGCCTTAGACCGGAGGGTGGGAGAGAACCTGTGTCTCTCTCAGTCCTGGCTGTTTTGGCTTTGAGTGGTTGAGCCCAGTGCTGTTGTACTGATGTGTCAGGATTAGTTGTGAAGCATGTTGCAAGTTGGTTATCCTTTAAGTTTTTTTTTTCCTCATCTGCAAGAATGCCTCACAAATTTAATGCCATTTGTGGGACTTACTTTAGGCAAAAAAGAAATTATTTTGGTATAGAGAAAAGACGAAGCATCGTACAGTGTATAAAAGCCATGGGTCATCAGGGCTTTCTAATTTTCCATAGAATCTTAAGATACTCAAATACAAGACCAATACATTAAACTCAGGATTTCGATTTCCCCTCTGGAGGATGTGGGCCAGGCTTTGGAACCTGAAAAGGTCTATGTTCACTCTGGGGAAGAGCTATTCACTCTTTGGTTGCCTTACCCGAATTGAGAGCCTTGGCTTAGATACTGGTCATCTTTAGTAGGTCCGAGGTGCCTGTTTCAAATTTCGCTAGCTGTCTCAGTGGGCTGAGGAGGGTCTGTGCATTGGTTCATGTGACTCTGAAACTAGGACTTGTGAGGAGAAGTTAGGAGATGGCCTAGAGAAGGAATTACTCTTTTGCAGTTCTCAGCAGCGACACGCCATCTTTAGGAGAGAAAGCTCCCAGGAGCCGGCTGAATGCAGGTCAGGTGCTGTTTCTCAAGCTGTGACCATGAGCTACGCTGAGAAATACATTTCATGACCTGAGCGGAAGGCAGACGCTTAAACCCACTGAGCCACCCAGGTACCCCCAGTCAATGCCTTCTTATGCTGTCTCTGCTCACTGCTGCCGAGCCCCAGGGACAGCGACAGGACACCTGGGGGAGACTCCTGTGGGCCCCCTGTGATGGCCAGGCTGCTCTGACCAAGTCTCGCTTACCAAATGACTGACCCGATTATGTGATAGTTTATGGTGAGGCAAAACATACTCCGCAGTGATTGCTTTCATGGCGAAATTCACTCCTTCCACGGGAGGAATTTGTTGGTCCTCCAGCTGTCAGACCTACGCTGTCTAAATGTCAATATGACAAGGCATACGTTTAACCTCGTGGGAAGAATTTAGAATATTATCTGGTAGATTCAGGTTCTTAAACCTGACATTTTTGGCATGTTCAGATCTCTGGAGCTGGTATATTTTGTGGCCCAGGGTACATGAATAATGACATCTCCTCTCCAATTTGTGCCTTTAAGTATTAGATAAGAAAAAAATATTTTTCTCTTTATTCTTAGTATCTTCTGGAATCTCACAATTGTGAAACTGGGGAATAGATTTTCTTTCCACATAGATGTGAAGGTCTTTAAAAAAAAACCTATCTTTTTTTTTTTTTTTTAAAGATTTTATATATTTACTTCACAGAGAGAGAGACAGAGCACAGGCAGGGGGAGCAGGAGAGGGAGAAGCAGGCTCCCCACTGAGCAGGGAGCCCGACATGGGGCTCGATCCCAGAACCCTGGGATCACACCCTGAGCCAGAGGCAGATGCTCAACCAACTGAGCCACCCAGGCACCCCTAAAAAACCTATCTTTTAGTGCATTGTTCACTCTTGGCCAAATCCTGATGAAAAGCAGACAAGATAGTAACCAAATAGCTAAAAATATGCAAAAGCACCACCTTGGGCTCCTCTCAGAGCAAACCTCCTCTCAGTACACTTTAGCTCTGAAATCAGACAAATTTGATAAAAACAGAAATGGATGATTCTATTCTTTCTGAAGCAAGACAAATTATGCTTTGGGAGAAAATAACTTGCTATAAAGTATAAAATGTTTTAATATTTATATCTCATAATAAAGCCATGACATGTTTATAGACACTCTATCAGGCATTCTCACAACGGGGCCACCGGCGACAACCAGGAACGCAATAAATATGCACAGACACACTGAGTATGAAATATACATCTTGATTTTATAATTGTGTGTGCTTTATTTTTTACACAAATGGAATGGAAGTGTCGAATATTTACACTTAACAGGAGTGTAAGCTGTGCAGTGTCTGTGTAAACTCCAGCCCAGGCAAGGAGTATTCCCCCCTCCCTCCCCTCCTGCACTACAGCTCAATGGAGGATCATCCTGTCAGAGAGAAGCATGAAACTGTCATATCGAAAGGATCTAATGGGTACAGCCTAGTGCACTCAGAATTTAAGACACACTCAGGAAACACAAATTCTGAAAGGAGAGAAGAAAAGTTTGCCATCCCATCGGGAGTCAACCTTGCCATTTGGTTGCCTGTCCTCACGAGTTGCGAGGGAGATTCTGTATTCTTTTAGGTGATCTTTGTCTAACTCATCCACCCATCTTAGCTTGTCCTCAGCTGCTACAAGAAACTGCACAGCTGTACAAGAAATGATTTCCAAAGCACAGTTTTCAGTGAGGAAGGATATTTACAGACTGGAGTGTGTGTGTGGGTTTCCATCCACATTCATTCATACCCAATGCAGTGTGTGCATACAGGGTATACATACCACATAGACCATACATACACACAGAAGTAAAATGCACATCCACAGAATTCTGTAGGGAGATCTCTGGCAAATCAGTTGTCGGCATGTCACTCCACATGCTTTCAGAGAAATGTCCCCTTTTCCCCCTGGGAGTGACAAATGACCACGATAAGCTTAGGAACTAGCCTGAGTCCTTGACTTAAATACTTTTGTAGGAATTTAGGCAGGACCAAGACAGGAAAAAAAGAGATGTTATTTCATCAGCGAGTCCGTTCAATCTCACCAGAGCAATCACCAGCTGAAAAGCAGAGGGGGCTTCACATGAAAATGGGGAGAGAAAAAAAGGCTTATGAGTGGGAAAAAAATGTCTCTCTCCAAACCAAGGCGATGGCATGGCTTCAATGAGAAGAATGAGGTTTGCTGTCAGAATGATTTCGGGGCCAGAGTCTGCCTTCGTAGAGAGGAAGTGTCCTCAGAGCCACAGGATGGTGCTGGGAGTGGGCTCGTTGCGGACCAGCCTTCAGGCAGAGAGGCACCCAGGTGCCGCGGGGCCCAGAGCGCGTGCATCGACACTGCAGGGCAGCGGTGCAGGCTGGCTCGGTGAGGCGTGCTGGAGCTGGCTCCAGTCCGGGGCCTCATGCTCAGCTTTGCTCTCTGGGCTGTGTAAGTGAAACGGTGACCCACAGGAACTGTGTCATCGGTCCAGTGTATGGACTTGCTGTCCGAATCAGCCATGAGCCCTTATAGGACAGAAAAATTGTGGAGTGGGGTATGGGAGAGGACATGCTCAGAGATGTGAGGAGGAGAGAAAGGACAGCAAAGTAGGGGGAAAGGGAAGAGAGACTCAAGGGGGTAGAGACACAGGAGAGTGAAGGGGAGGGAGTAACGAGAGACCGCAGAAGGAAGGCAACACTCAGGGAAGACAGGCCAGGAGGAGAAAAGGAGAGGTGCACAAAGAGAGAGATGGAATGAGACAGAAATGGAAGGGGGAGAACAGAGGAAAAGAAGGAGGGAAAACTGGAGGTGAGAGCCAGAGGAGTGGAGAGCTTTTCCCTGGCTCAGAGTCTGGAAGGGCTGGCAGTAGGATCTAAGACAGCTCACAGGCACCTGAGCGCGGCTTTGTAAAGATGGGCTCACTGAGCAGATGGAGCCAAGCCAAGAACTTGGGGCTGGGGGGGGCGGGGGCGGGGAGAGGCCAGCAAAGAAATGGCCAACAGATCCCGTGGGAGGACAGCAAAAAACAAATGCCCCTGCAATTAGCTGACAAATGCGACTTTGATTTTGGTAAAGCTGAGACCCCCGTGGTGCTACACATTGTACCAGAGCATGAAAAATAGCACCAGTGACACGATCTGGCACTTTTCCGAAAGGGCCCAGCATGTGAAGGTGACATTGCGCCCCCAGCAAGCCTTCAGATTGGAGAGAGCTCCGGACAAAGTTTGCAGTGTTAGCACCAGTCTGGCCCCAGGCTCCAAGTGCATTTGCACCAGATGTAATCTGGGTAACTTTCCTGCCATATCCGTACAATCATCAGATTTGCTGCAAAATACACCAGTTCATTGGAGCCCTAGAGACCTCAACATTGGGAAGCGCAAGACAACACAACAAATGGAGGTGTAAATTCTATAGGAAAAGACCCTCTCACCAATTTGCTTGGTGATTCTTCAAGCAAATATATATGTATATATATATTTATATAAATCTACATAAAAAAATCAGTGCAAATGCCAATTCTAATCTGGAAGCATCTACACTAGGAAAATAAATAATTATATTACTACAAAACCAAGGGTTGGTGGTTCAATTTGATTGTACTCAGCCACAGCAATACTTAATATTAAATGGAAAGCACATCACACGACCCGCGGAAACATCTACTCATTAATGACAGTCCTTTAAATAAATGGTTGCATGCTCAGTTGAGAAACCAAAGAAGTTAGTATGGTGGCCTAAAAATAGAGCTGGGATCAGGAATGGCATTCTGGTGGCAGAAAACTTCTGGCAGCAATATTGATGAAAGTAGGCCTTGACCTGAAACTGGCGAATTGCAGCCACGGACATACCTTTAAACATTTTTTTGGAGCACTCTAAGGAAGTCCCCCCAAATTTAACTTTCATCAGAGGGAAAATGCATTGCTAGCCCTTCCGTTGGCAAAGGCAGCCTCAAGACTATAGGTAGATGAATAATTTTGCATTTCTGTGTTTGTTTTGGTGACTGCAGCGAGGCAGACAGTGGTAGTTAGCGTAAGATGAACAACACTTGGTTTTGGAAAGAGACCCTCATCTGAGCTCCGATGTTCTTACTGTGAAGAAGCCCCATCACTGCTGATGGCTCTCTCTCTCGCTCTCCCATCCCAGCCTGCATGCTGGTTTGCTGCACAGTGTGGCAGAATCCCTGCCAGGTCTGGATGTACCCCAGAAATAAGGCGATGGGGCTTAGTCTGGGCAGGCATAGAACCCAGAGTTGAGTGGTTATTGAGATCACCGAAAAGTCTCTCTCTAAACACCGTGGGCACAAGCAACGCTGATGTCATCATCAGCTCTAAAGTGGGATATAGGCTTCGGGAGGTTTTTTTTTAAATCATCATTATAATTGCTAAAAAATAAACTTGGTCCAGGTGCAGCCCCCAAGAAAGGCAGTTCAATTGGTTGAGCTCAAAGTTGTTAACTGTCTTTCCTTATGGTTCTCTTTGCCCTGTACATGGAAACAAAAGTCTGTGCCCCTCACCCCCCAACCAGATACTTCTCTCTTCCTCAAAGAAATAGTGCTTCTGGGACAGATCTCTCCATGGCTTGATACCATCTCTGGCTGTTACAAAACCCTCAGTTACTTGCGAAACAGACAAAAAAAAAGTCCTAATTACTCATGGTTGGCCAAAATACTAAATGATCTTTTGAGAATTGCATGTAAATAACTAGGAACAAAGTTATTCAACTATTTGCATGGCAGGCCCAGGTTGTTTAACAAGATAAAAGCAAAAACTTCCCTTTAGATCATTTGCATGAGTTTGTCTCTGAAAGCCATCAGCTTAAAAATGCATTAACCAAAAGTCTTCCAAAAACACCCACAAGGGCAACTCATTAAGGGATGTGCTCCATGAGAGTGTGTCACTATTATGGAAGGGAGATCATGGGAGGTAAGTGAGGGAGAAGTCTTTGTCAGACTTTGGAAGGAACTCAGATGCTCTTCATGGGTCATTGGCAACAAAAGGGAGAGTGCAACTTTCAGTTCTTGAATTTGATCATCTGCTGATAGTGCATACACGTAGTCTCTCAATTAGTCTTTACAAAATATTTCACAAAACTTTTTTAACCTATAGAAATTCATTTCTATACATTTAATATATTTTTATTGTATAAATTATTCTCATCTTTAGTGCCTTCTTTCAGTTTATAAATGGCAAAATAGACAAACAACCATAAAACTAACCTCAGGTGGAATCCCCTCCTCTCAGCGAGGTCAGTCCTCCATACACTTGTGAATTTTATGAAATGCTCGTCTTTGTAGATGCCAGTCAAAGAAACTACACACTTATCCTTCCCTGATATTATGCCATCTCCAAAGGGACTCCTTTCCTTTTTCCTTGTTTCTTTCTTTTGCTCGTTAAGAAATCAAAGAGTGTGCATAGTTATAAAATTCGAAGTGTACCAATTACAGATGTGGGTAATGGGAAGGTTGGTAAAGTTCAAGTGCTGGCAACTTTTCTTTAAAGCAAAAGACACAGAGAGCTCAGCAGCTAAATCAGCTCTGGACATCTGCTGGGGTGAGGAGGCTACCCGTCTCTTGGGCAGAAAGCCCGTCAGAGGTTCATCCCTACACCTGGCACTTTGAGCAAACCAAAGCCTTCCTGCATACTGCAAAGTCTTTTCTGTCCCACCCTGTGGCCCCTCCGTTTCCTTCATGGCTTCACACAGTTTGTGTTGTACATTCATAAGAATTCACATTGACTGCAAAAACATAAATGCAACAAAAACATAAAAGCCTCCAAGTAGTATATTATATATATTTTGTTCTTCTAAATGCTCTTCTGTCATTGTCGGAGGTGCAGTAGCTAATTTATAACTTTTCCTTTGAGGGAATCCAGATGAAAGGCCCAGACTGCTCTTCAATAACAAGCTTGCATTGATTATATATATCTTCTAAGGTGTCTCCTTGGACGATAGCTAGAACAAGAGCCAACACGCCAGAGTTAGGAATCGTTCCCTGCCTGGTGAAGAACAGCCATCAGTCACACAGCAGAAACTCAAACCAGTGACAGACGAACTCATCTGGAAGCTTCATATTACTTTTCATTAGTAAGAAAGAAAAAGCGGGAAATTTACTTAAGCAAGGTCACATCAGTGAGTAAAAGAAAAAAAAATGCTTTCAATGCATGTCCTGGATCAGGTAACAAATGCACCACAGTCTTTCTACCTTCTGCATGTCTGTCTGTGGTTCTGGACAATGAATCATTTATGTATTTAAATTTTATGGGTTCCTACTCTGGGCCAGGCACCGGGCTAGGCATGGATCGATTTTCAGATAGAGATCTCCCTGCTTATCAAAGAAAGCTGGCCTTTCATTCTATAGACTCAATTTACCCTGGCAGGTGCAGAAATTTAGACGTTTTTGACACAGAGGAAAAAAATAAGGTTGTGGAGGCAACTTGAGTTAACCCCTCCAACCCCCAAACCCTTAATAGGAAACCCCACTCATTCTCCAAGTAATCTGGTAAATTGATATTTTGCCATAACAGGGCTGCTCATATTAGAATGCCTTATGACAGCTACTTATAAGTAACATAAATAAGAGGAAATATAAACAAGCAGCTAACCTGTGAATTACCTAGAACACCAAGTCATCTGAAGCAGATTTAAGTGTATTTCATAATCTCCCCTGAACTAAAGTTAGCTTACAGAGAGATCTCCAATACATGTCAGTACTCTCTATAGGACATTAGGGAATAACAATGAATTGCTACTGAAACATAGTTTAGATCTTCAAAAACAACCCTGAGAATATATTGACAACTATATTTTATTTCCGAGTGTGAACCACTGGTCAAAATGGGCATGACTGTGATGTGATGTTTATACCTGGATGTTCTTTCAGGATAAATCATGACTCATAGCTTTGTTATTGATTGAAATTTTACTTAAGATTACCCGGTTCAACGTATTTGCAAACTGCTAAGCCACTGACATTTTCATATTCTGAGTAAGACAAATGGTAAAGCATGTAACTTCTCCTTAGGAAATTCAGGAGGAAATGTCTTATTTTTAAACCATTTGTTGTAAGGTGATTTCCACACAGTTTGATTACTCTTTGGATTTGATCAGTGTTTCAGGAACGTCGTTAAGAATAGAGAACCAAGGATACCCGGGGCAAGAAAATCTTCCTCTATTCCCCAAACTTCACGTTTCCAAGGAAATATTTAAAAAGAAAAGCAAAGTTTTTCCCTTGGGCTTGACATGGAATCAACGGAAACAGAGGAAAGTGTTTCAGCATCTTGTTCAATTGCGGCTAACGGGACACCGACCTGCCCGTCATCGAGGCTGAGAATGGAGCCCTGAGACTGCTTCTCAGGAGGTGGCGCTTTGGATGCTCACTAACTGAGCTCTAAAGGTTTCTTTTTCAAGTTTTCTGATGATATCAGAGAGATAGTTTAATGCCTAAAATCCTTCTTCTTCTTCTAAGAGAGGGAGAGAAGAGGGAGGGGCAGAGAGCTTTCCAAGCGGGCTCCATGCCCAGCGCAGAGCCTGATCCCTGGACCCTGAGATTTGACCTGAGCTGAAATCAAGAGTCAGACGCTTAACCGACTGAGCCACCAGGCACCCCACCTGAGATCTTAATAGCAGGAGACAGCTCAGTGCCGTCTATGGCTCATGCTTTAGCACAGGGCCAGTGGGAGCCTAGAGTTGGCTGCAGCTGAATCCAGAGAAGACAGGACCCAGAGTTCGGGATCAGATAGGTAAAGCAGAGGGAAATTAGGGTTTCTCAGTGGGAAGTTTTTAGGGCCCAG
The DNA here is from genome assembly GCA_028534135.1 of Potos flavus. Taxonomy (NCBI): domain Eukaryota; kingdom Metazoa; phylum Chordata; class Mammalia; order Carnivora; family Procyonidae; genus Potos; species Potos flavus. The sequence continues at coordinate 40,329,797 of CM052884.1, read as the reverse complement.
GTATACCAGGCTTGGAGTGCTCTCTAATACCGAACGTCAGACAGTTGATCCTTTCTCACAGTACAAAGGTATATGAACATACCTGTAAAATATTCTCCAAATTCTTGTTCTAGCTTAATTGCACGATCATAGGTTTTCTTGGCTTGTTCCTCTGTTAGACGCTTATTCATCTCCCTGGGAAAATAAGGCTTTGGTATTAGAACACACAGGGAATGTGCCAAATCCTGAAAAATTAAAATGTGTGGCAAAAATGAATCCTGCAGGAAGCACAGCGTAATCTTACTAGCGGCTTCCTAGTCCTTATTTGGGACTCTTCTTTGCTGGAATAATTTCAGCAACAAGGACCCCCTCCCAAAGGGCTCCCCCTCTCAGAGGGCAGCCTCTCGGTTTCACAGAGGCTGAATCAGTCTCTTTATGACTTCCAGTCACTGGTCCCTGTTCCATCCTCTGCAGTCACACAGAGGAGGACTAAACCCCTTTCCTCCATGACAGGCACTGGGGTCTTTAAATCAAGTGCTCATATGTCCCTTGAGGCTACCACTCTTTCAGAATAAACTTTCTTACTTCTTTCATCTCTTCTCTCAATGGATGTGATTTCCAAATGCTAACCTTTCTGGTTATCCTCCCTTGGACTTTGTCCTAGATTGTCTCGACCTCTTAAACATGGGACGAAATCTCGAACGAAATCTTCTAGGGGTGTGAGAGGAGGGGAGAGGAGATGGAGAGAAGGGAGGGGCCATCATCGCATTCTGTACTTGATCGCATCTGAGAGAACTAGACTTGACTGTTGGCAGGGCCTGCCCTCCCAGGAACCTTTGAGTGCTCTGCTCTCCATCTTCCCCACGGGCCACTGTTCATCTTCAGTGTGTAGCAGGAAGCGTGCGGAGTGGAGAAACAGAAAGTGCTTCCCGAGAATTACAGAAAATGTGACAAGGCCCCTTAGGTATTGCATCTTTCAGGCGGAAGGGGCCTTCTGCGGCTCTCCCTGCTCAACTTCTGCAAAGGGCAAGGCATGCCTACAGCAACGAGAGCCCTGAACACCATCTGGTTTTTGTTTTTGTTTTTTTTAAGATTTATTTATTTGAGAGAGAGAGAGAGTGAGTGCACAAACAGGGCGGAGGGACAGCAGACTCCCTGCTGAGTGCAGAGCCATCCCATGACCCTGAGATCATGACCTGAGCGGAAACCAAGAGTTGGACGTTTAACCAACTGAGCTGCCCAAGTGCCCTCGACTTCATCTGCTTTTATAATCAAATGGCATTAGAAGGATTGGCTGAGGGAGGTGTGAATAAATGGACATAGAGAGAATGTAACAGTCAAACATGCTGGGACCAAAATACTTTCAAACAGATTATGAATAATTAACCTCCATAGCAAACAAGGATAGAGGATCTTGGTTAAGAGTCTCCAATGTTGAGTTGGTTTTGTTGTTGTTCTGATAGGAGAATGGGCTATAAAGGAATTATGCCTGGGACTCTCTCTCTGTCCCTTTCTTTCTCTTAGTCCGTCAACTCTTGCTGTATGTAAGTGCTGCTTAATCACTGTAAGAATATTTAAATCCAATCTCGAGGACAAACTGAGTGGAAAGGAAATGGAAAATAACCCAATCTACTGATTCCTAACCAGTGGCAGCTTTATCTTCCCATGTCCTCCAGGTGGTAAAATTTTTTGCCTACCAAACAAACTGTACTTCGTAAATAAAAATTTTATTGTCTTCCCATTTTTTCTTCATCAAAGACATTTTATTAACCAAAGACTGACAATGCCTGCCTCTGATTATCTTCTGAATAGCAGCGTGTCTGCACTGGGCTGATAAAAGTCTAGCCAAGGGCAGAGGTACTTTGGTTGGCGCACTGGGATGCATCATAGGGGCACGTGGAATATTGAAAGCACTGCTGCCCCTCCATGCCCCTGAGGCAGCCAGAGACTGGGGTCTGGGACATGTGGCTTTAGACCATGTCACTGTGGCCTGAAGTAATAAAGGGACTTGAGAAGATGAAATCTGATGTCAGAACTCAAAGTTTTGGGGTTCTTTTAAAGCCAACTTTTAGTCAAACAGACTTTGCATTATACCGAGGCTTTCTCAAGGGGCTTATTTGGAAAAAACATTAAAAAACTGAAGTCAGACATTAACAGGATTCTTGACGTGATCTGATGGTTACAACAGAAAAAAAAAAAAAAAAAAGGAATTTTCTGAACTCTTGATGTTGAGATAAACTCATCTTGTCCTGAGGGATGGTATCTACGATTCTCCTCCCAAATAGCACTAGTCCTAGAAGCTGTGAGTGGATGTCACCCTTGCGTCCAGAAGACGCTGGGCTAAACCCAGGGATATTTTTCATAGAAAGACAGGGTTTTGCTCCAGACGTCAGGAAATCACGTGGCTCTGGATCTTCTTTGACATTCCCGGCTCATGCTAGCCTGTGTTCTCTGAATTCCCTTTGCACTTACTGTAACCATCACTGAATTTCCATTTTTACCCTCTAACACCTCATCTATTATATCCTTTGTCTTCTTGCCTAATCTGTGAGTTCCTGAGGGCAGAGATCTGGGTCTATTCAATGTGTGTCATGGAACCTGGCTCAAGACTTCTTTGTTGAATGAGTAAATGAATGAATGAACAGAGGGCTAGACAAATCAACATAATTATGATGCAGTTGAAGACTGAAGAAAACATCGGCCACCACGGGAGCAAGAAGATAAAAGCAGACTGAGGCTGGCAAGGTAAAGAGACACAGGAAAGCTTCCCACTGCCATGGGGTGGCGGCGAGGAACAGAGGTCATGCGGTGGCACACTATAAAAAGAACATCTCTTTCCTCCAGAGCCTTGATTTTATGCTCCTCTGAAGAGTCAGCTATGTATGTGCTAATAAGCTCCGTGGTTTGATGTGGATGATGCACTTGAGAAATAACGTGTGTCATGACGTATCAATGCCTACATGCGACAGCTGCCATGCTTTTGTTCCAGTTGACCTAGCATTCACTCCTCCCCGGGGTATGGGCAAATCATGCTAGCTCTGCCCCTGAAGTAAAACCCTTGGAAGAGAGGGAGCCGGAAAGTAAACATCCAGCCTTTAATAATAAGATCCCATCAGTTTGAATGTCGCCATTACTGCACTCAAGACTCGTGAATATGGCTGCAGCAAATTATTTCAGATTCACGGTCCTCATTGTGGAATCCAGCCATCAGTATGTTTAATTTTCTTTGGTGATAAGTGGCTGTGACAGCGCCCCGAGGCAAAACTAAATAAGTCATCTCATAGTTGTGGACAGAAGGAGACCTTCTCCCACCAAGCACCAGATGGGAATGTCTCCCCATTATCACACTGAGGCAAATGTGCAACTGCTGTGTCTCCCTCAGGCCTCACTTCCCTGGGAAGCCATTTATCCTACTGCGTATTTATGACGTGAAAACTTCTTCTATTTCTGAAACAGGCCTTTAAGGTTCTGTGCCCGGGTGGTGAGGGCCATTTTTCTATTCTTCTTCATGTTAGCATTGCTAATAATATTTATGAAGCTCTTCACAGATTATAAATCACTTTCACATAATGAAATTTGTGGTTGCTTAATTTACTCTTAATTTACCCAACACTGTATCCTAGGTGAGGACAGATTTCAAGCATGCTGTCAGGGATAATACAACCAAGAACCAGTATTTTATCATCAACACATATTTTTTCCATGTGCCGACTCTGGGCAAAGCTCTGGACGTTATAATTTAACACCTAAATTCTTGGGGCAGAAGGTACTGTCAGTGACCTCCTGATTTTATTTTTTTCCCCGTAGTAAGAACCTTTGTCCATCTTTTATTTATGGGAATGTATTCTGCTTTTAAGACACCTCTCTGGCAATTTCCCCAGAGACTGACTGTATTTAACTTAATTCTCTTAGGTTGTAATTGCAGCTGCTGTAGCTTGCTCTGTTTCTTCACTCCTAGACAAGACGTGGAACAGCTTGCTGATACCTTCTGCAAGTAATAGTTTCGCCTCTGGGATTAAGTAATTTCCTTCTCTTTGGCTTTTCCATGCACGCTTGTTTTCCAGGACTCTGTGGCTTACTTCTGAACCCTGTCAAAAGCTTTAGGATCTCAAGGCCCAAATGGAGGCACATTTGAGCAAAGCTCTCGCCAGCAGACACACCGGCATTATCTCTTGTGACCTCTTGGAAAAGGTAGTTTATGTGTTTTGCGATGATAAAATAGTTCTATTCCTTTTACAGTGAAGTAACTTGAAATTTTTTACAGTTAGAGTAGCCACTGTTTATTGAGTGCTTACTATACGATAAAGACCCTATGAGGAGCTACGTATTCATGCTCATGTTTAACCTTTATACCAGCTGTCAGGTATGTATTATTAATGTGCCTGGTTTAGAGGAGAGGAACTAAATCTCAGGGAGGTCGAGCAACTTGTCTGAGGCGACATAACTGATCAGAAAAAGCGAAAGGGAAAAACCAGATCTAGCCTGACCAATTTTCAAGTCCCTAGTTTCTGGTTATGGCAGCGTCACATTTGTATGGGAGTTGCCTAGAAAGCAGTGCCAACAATTTCTATCAAATTGCCACTGAAAATATATTACTTTATAGTCTACCTCTGAATATTTGCCCAATTTGTTCAGTGGGTTTTGAAGAAAGCTTTTTGCCAGTCCTCTGAAAAATAAAAACCACACACACACACACACACACACACACACACACACACACAAATCAGTCATACATTTTTGCCTTATTCATGAACGTGAACCAGTAGGGAGCTATTGGCTTAAGTTATAGATGTGTTCCAACCATGTCACTAAGAAAACTCCCTTTTTAAGGATAGTGGTCTACATATAGGAGGTTTTCATTAAGGGACAGAAGAATTCTATGCTAGAACTAAATGAAATGTCAATAGAAAGAGTCTAAAATATTGTCTGCTCCCTCTAGAAAAACCCACACGTTTAAAAAGATTTACTAATGGAACTGCTTTCAGAAGAAAGAGACAAGCAAAGATGATTGCTTCCTACCATTTGAAAGCCAAACCAAACCAACCTACCTTCATAACAACAAAACAAAACAAAAGAAATATCACACACACACACACACACACACACACAACCTCAACTTGTGAAATGAACATAAAAATCAAGAAACATTAGTGAAGACATGTTAGGGAATTACTGACATTATGTCTCTAGTGGTTCAAAAACACTTTCATATATTTTTTGCAAAAAGGAAATGCTTTAAAAAAATCAACAATAGCACTCTGACTTCTAAGCACTTATGACCAAGAGCTGTCAGCAATCTGTGTGTCACATGGAACAGGTGGCAGGTGACAGCCTCCCGTGCCCTCCACTTACATCAGAGGTTCCAGAGATTTGGGCTTAATGAAGATGGCAATGGGATAGAGCTGGGCAACTTGTAACCGCTTGATAGCATTTCCTGACACATCAAGTATACAGTGTTTGCCCTGGTAGAAAGAGAAGAAAAATATGGAGTTAATCCAGAAAGAATGATCATAATCCAACCAATACAAACAAATAAAACAAAACAAAAAGTGAGTATGTTTTCGAGGAAGGTAAGGGATACTGAATTTCTAAAGGCTGAAAAAGGATCTTTGCAAAGCATAAATAAAAGTTGATATTCAGGGTCATCACTGAATGCTTCTGAAAACTCATATTTATTAGTCCCTTACTAAGTGCCTGCCACTGTGATAGAGATTTCACATGTGTTACCTCGGCTTAATTTTCTTAAATAAATACCTGATGTCTTGCACAAAGAAGATATGTAGCCTTATGTAATGTGATTGGGTCCACACTCATAACACCCTCATTAACAATCTCTGAAGATCACTGTCAACAAGAAATCCCCAAATCTATGAGGTAGGTATTACCAGCCACAATTTACAGAAGATAAGACTAAAGCTTAGAAATAATAACTTGCTCCAAGTCTCAGTGCTAGAAAAACTCAAACCCAAGTCTTGAGCCCCGACAGAATTGTTGGTTGGAATAAGTAGATACCTCATTCTCTTACCCGGACGAATGTTAAATCTGGAGGAATGGTAATCATGTGAATTTGGAACAATTCTGTAAATATTTGCTGAGTGCTTATTGTATTAGTCTAGTATAGCTGAGGACGGACACAGAAGAGTTACCTTCACTATTATATCCTTAAATTTCTTGTTTGTTACATGAAAACCCTATTCCATATAGCACACCTCATTTAACTGGGGTTCCACTACAATGAGTGCTCAGAGCAAGGAGTTGCTTTATAAAGTATTTTGGGAAAAATAGATACATTTGGCAAACATCATATTCTAACTCCTGGAGTGAAATGGCCTCATTTCCTGGAGGCCGAAAGAACTTTAAAAAAGAAGAGAAAAAGCATATTGTATAGATAGGAACAGTCCTCAATCAACAGTAGGGGATTAAAAACTTTCTATGAATACTCACGTGAAAACAAAGAGACTAGTGAATACTTGAGCTCTTATAGGAGAAATATACTAAGATGGTTCAAACCCTGCATCACTTAAGCGATAAATTCCAAGTTTGCTCTCTGTGAAATGCAACAGCTAAACAAAATGTCTAAATGCTGTTTGATTATTCACTGGCCAGAACATTTCAATTTAACAGAGGTTATATTTACGTGTTCAAAGGGAAGAATAGATGCAATCATTCAGGAAACTGATTAGAAACAACATGATATAGCTCAAAGAACCTAACTTTTGAGAGAAAGGAAGAGATGCGGCTTACTGTACTCTCAGACAGCCCTTAAAATTTCTTGTCTAATTTTTTACCAGTACATCAAAAGGATATGTCAAGTCACATCAAATCAACCCAATAAATATTAATTATATAACAAATAGGATTGGCTCTTAACTCTTTTCTCCCATGAAATTGGTCCTCTGTGTTGACAGGAGATTAGGATCTCTCTATAGGCAGATCTTAGAGCCACACTCAAGTGCCTTCCTATCCTATTCTCTCTTGAACATTCTCTTCTTTTCCATGCCCTTGAAATTAACAATGGGAAGGGAATGGCAGTATTCACATCTCCTCCAAGTTGGAATTTCTGCCAGCTGGAGGCTACGTCCTAGCCCTCTTCATCTATCTACCCCTCCACCATGGGGTCCCAAGTTTTCAGGGACATGAAATATAACTCCTGCTAACAAAAAGAATTGAGGACCCTGATTTAAACAACCGAGAGTACTAAAGCTTTCTTGATAACTTCAGTATTGTTTACTGGGGCCAAAGATAAGTGAGTCAAGGACAAAGTGAATCTCCATAAACTTCAAGCTGTTAATTGCCTTTAGCTTTATAACCTCCTCCTCCCCACAAGTCAGTCGGCATACCTTATTGAGATTAGAACAAAGATTAATGACCTTGCTCTAAAGTTATTCTCTGCTTAGAGGTCTTAAAAGGAATATTTAATCAAAATTGACAACTGCAATCAGGAGAGAGTAATGATCAAAAATACAGTTTGCCACCCGGGAGCCTTCTTTAGGGGAGGTGTAAGATGATTGGTGGACATACCCTTTCTGCTACGAATCTCACAGACTGCACACTGGTTCCATATAAGTTGTCATTGTACTGGCCAGCTTCTATAAACTTGTGCTCTTGGATATCTTTCTCCATTTGTTCTCTGGAAATGACAAAGTGGTAGTCTCTGCCATCCACCTCATAGTCACGCTTTGGCCTCGTAGTATCTTCATAAAACAAAAATAATAAAATTAAGGTAATTTATATTCATAAATAGCCTTTACACCTCTTGTCTTCACCATACCCTCAATATAGATATATAAAAATATGTAATACGGAGGACCATGACATAATAACAGGTACCGATTAGCCTCCCACTGTAAGTGACTACAAAACTAGACAAAGTGCATGGAATAGCTACTGTCAGGCATCAGAACACAGACAGCACAAGGCTGTGACCTTGAGACTGGGGAAACACACGAGGGGAACTCTACATTCACTCCACCTCCATTTCCAAGTGGAGGGTCTAGAACTGAAGAGGGTGATTTGCCAGTAAATTATTATCGGCCAGAACAAAAATATAATATTCTACAAAGAAAGATAACCAAATCCAGACTCTCAATAATGTAGTCTCACAATGTCCAGTACACAATAAAAAACTATGGGACAAGCAAAAAAGCAGGAAAATTTGTCATATAATCGGGAGAGAAAAACTAGACAAGCAGCAAAAATATATTTAGGGATCTGAAAAATGTAAAATGAGATCATCACAGTTAAGGTGGGACTAAAAGTCATCAACTCTAACTGTGGTTAGAGGTGACTGAAGTTCTTAGTAAGAAGAAAAGGGAGAACAAACATATCAGTATAAATAAAAGATGTTAAAATATTTCCAATCTTTGACTCAGATATTTTCTTCCTAAGAATCTATCTTAAAAAATTATCAAAGCTTCAGATAAAGTTTTATCCTTAAAGATATTCATTACATTAATTTATAAATTATAAATAATAACTATCACATAATTACAATTATACATTACTTATAATTCATAAGAGAGAAAAGGAGAGACAACCCAAAATATCCATAAACGAGGAATGATGATGTAATAATCACTTAAAATATTTACATAAAACTTTAAATACAGTTAAACCAAAAAATTGCATATATCCAATATGCACCCAATCAGAGGAGAAAATGCATGCATAGAAAGAAGGAATAGGTGAAAATCTATGAAAATATTAACAATGATGTTATCTCTGGATACTCTGAAAGTGTGTATATTTTTAATTTTCTTGCTTAACTTTCTTTTTAGCATTTTCCAGGTTTTGTACAATGAACATATATTGAGTAGCATCAAATAGTGCTATTAATTAAAACAAAAGAAAGAGTGCAAGGTGGAGGGGAAAGTGGGAGTGGTCATTAAGGACCATCTGGGTTTTTTTCTTTCTAAGGTGGAGGGACGCACTGGAGGCTGCTATGAATAGAGTAGGGTTTGACTTGCCCATTTCTGTCTGGCCTCTTTCTCAAGATAGACTCTTTGGCAGGATCTCTTCCCAGAGTCGTTGCTGGGAACAGTTTCATGAGATACAGCAATCATCCTAGCTCCCCTCTGTCTCTGTACTTGCACACATGTGACTCCCGCTATTCTTAGGTGTTCTGGGTGACATCTGCAGTGCTGAAATGTACGAGACCTTCAAAGCATAAAGCTTCAAAGATGTACGGTGAGGAAGAAATATTTGTTGGGATAGGTTGAAGAGCTCAATTATCAAATAAATTGAAATTCCCTCGGGGGGGGGGGGGCGTCCGTTTAAACACACACACCCACACACACCCACACACAGAAGCAGAAGGCCTCTCCGTACTTTTACGTGATGCCATGGGAGTAGGGGTGAATGGGAAGGTGCGATGTGCCGGGGAAGCAGAGCAGATAGACTCTTAGGGGGCTATACTCAGTGAGACCAGGAGACGCAATGATCCTCCATCAGGACAAGGAAGCAGATTAAAATCTGTGATGGCCTAGAGGGTAGATGAAAGTTTCACATGCCTTCTCGTCTTCATCCTCTCATATCCTAGCACTGTTGTCAGCCATGGAAAAGGCTGTTTTGTTTTCGGATTGACATGTGGCACTAAGTCATCCTGAGATGATTTTAATACAGGGCTTTGTCTCTGATCACTCTATTCTATGGGAAAAGAAGCTTCAGTGGCATTTCAATCAGTTTATAAGAACATTCTGATGCCTATCAATAATTCTATGCTCTTTTAAAGGCCATGGGAGTTACAGGATGAAAGGATTCATCTGCCTTCTGGAGGACCACAGTCAGTTTGGAGGACGTATTATACTCACTAAATAGAGAATACACAACAGCACTGATGAAAAGTGTTAAGCAGAGAAAATTAGATAAGATGCTCAGATTAAAAAAAAGATGTTCACATAACGGGTAACTGATAGTATTTGAATCACTGAAGACACCATTGAGGAACAGAATTACACTTTATCATCTCAAAGGAGGGGAGCCTTTCTTGTAGTGAAAAGAGAAATGATACTTACGAGGCACACAGGAGCCAAATTTGTCAGGGAATTCAGATATCAAGTCATCATTGATCCGATCCTTCATGGGGCCCAGGATAATCACTGGCCGGGTATAGTTTACTGCAGAGAGAGGAGGGAAGATGCAAATGAGGGGAAAGACGTGGACAGGACTGAGCAACTGCTCTGCACCGGTGAGTCTTAAGGCGAAATTACCAGACAGAACCGGTGAGGGCATGACTTCACTGGGTAAGTTGCCCGTACAGCCCGGCAGGAGAAACTGGTGTTTAACCCTCAGTATGCTGGCTGTGCCTACTTTCTGGAATTTGCCAATAGGGAAAAGCAACTGCAGTGTCTGTCAATGAAAAGAAACATTTGGAGGGGTTTTGCTTACTCTTAGGTTATGCCTACACAATGTCAAAACAACTACTGAATTTAGTCAATTGAGTGGGAGAAAAAAGATTCCAAAGCAGCTGTCTGGCCATTGTTTAGATAATGACTTTAAGAAGTAATTGTTAGCATAATGACACCTTATGTTTTTATAATTTCTTTCCCTTAGCTCAAAATGCTCCCTATTCTCTGCTGGGGTTTTCCCAATTCCTTTGTAACATGAAGGTAGAAGGAACTCTAAAGTCTATTAGGTACCACTCATCCTTCGATGCTTGAATTTTCTCTGCAATGTCCTTGTCAATAGCCTTTAGCCTCTGTATAAAGGCCTCCCAGAAAAAGAAATGGAGCCGCCCAGAGGATGGCTTGTATCTTGGGACAGGTCTGCTAGAAAGCCTTTCTCAATACTGAGACATCAGTCTCCCAGGAGATTTTATCCATTTGTCCTGTAGGTGGGGCTTTTTAGTGATTCGAAGGTGCTCCTTCCACTCAGGACCACTCATCCGAAGGACTGCCCCTTCCTCCTGGGAGCTGCCCCTGCCCCTGCTTAGCAGGGAAGTTGTTCGTGCCAAAGAGAGAGCAGAGTCTGGTCTGGGGACAGTGGGATATGAAGCAGAGTTTATCCTCTTTAGTCCTTCACTCTTTGGCTCCTCTAATGGTGTCACCTGATATGGCCTGGAAATCAGGAACCAGAGCATGCTGGGAAACTTACTTTCCTGCCTTGTGACAGGCTCATAAGAAAGAATGAAGTCTTCTTGCCCTCCTGAGAAGAGAAGAAAGGAAAATTACAGTGAACTAACAACCAGTCATATCCCACAGATCCCAGCCACAAGCCCTGCTCTGAAACACAGGAAACAGACACAGTTCAGGGTTCATTTTCCTTGCTTGCTCTCCTGGAGCCATTCCAAAAATCCCTCCATCCTCATAAAACTCCAGCACTATGATAGTATCAGGTTCTCGAAGGTTATAACTATCAGTCATGACTGGAGACTAGCCACCTGCAGTTCACCAGAGCAGTGACCTATGAGACTGCCTTCTGTCTGAGAAGCCGAGCTCCTATTACTTACACTTAAAATGAAACCGTTCGGTTCAAGGAGAGGGCCCATCCAATAGTTCGCTGCTTTCTGGACCTTTTATTTCATCTTCTGTTTTATTTCCCAAAGAAGCACATTGTCCAAGAGCAAGTGTCTGCTTGGTTCATTTATGTGACAAGAACTTGATCAGCATATATCTCAGGACACTGAAGATTTTATTCTACTGTTAATTCATCAGGAAAATGCTGGGTCAGTTCAAGAAGATAAAAAATTTGAGGCGGACCCTAAATCACTGATCAGAATTGCTACTAAATCTAGCCTTCCACCTTTGGAAAGAGAACTGAGGAAGACAATGTAGTGAAAGTGTCAGCCCCTCCAGTGACATTTACTACAAGCCTTCTGATTCACAGGGGGCCTCAAGTCAACCGACAACCGTGGAAGTTAATTGGTTTTAGGCAATTATTTTTCAAACATCTGTTTTACCCAGTTAATGAACTGGGCACGAGGTTGGCTTGATTCGACTGTGAACCCAGAGGATCTACACTTTTCTTTGCTTAGGCCCAGGACTGACTGCGTTTTAGTAGGGAACTAGTTTGGGGATATTGGAAAGGACTTCCTGTATGCGGTTCCATAGAGGAGTGTTACATAGGAGGTAGTATTTCCCGAAACCAAAGGACAACGCAACTCCTTGTTTATCTGCTCATCCCCCTTGAAACACATTCCATCTGCCAATGTGCTCCTCCTTTAACAGACAGCACCATGAAAGGCGAGTTAATTTCATAAAAGGAGTTAATATTACAGACAGTTTTGATGATGACAACCAATTTGGGGAAATGAGGCAATATGTGGATAAAGCTGGGAAGTACAGATATCTTCCCTGGACCCAGGTAGCTGGGATGGGATACGGTACGAGTGTCTTACTTTTTCAAGTGTGAGAAATGGCCCCAGGCCCAAGTCACATCTCTCCTCACCCTTATCCAGGCTTACTCTGAGAAAGTCACTGCTAGGCTAAGCTACTTGCTCATGGCATGGAGAACAAGCCTTGATATTCCTTCTCAGTGACATCTACTCATGGCTCCTCCAAGAATGTTCAGGGACTTTTCTACATCTGAGGTGTGGTATGTGAGGAGTCAGAGTCACAAATTTTTTTTTTTTTTAATTTGGGAAAATATGATTCCCTTTTTTTTTTTTTTATGATTCCCTTTTAATAAACTAAACAGCTGAAATTTACAGTCTAGGCCAAAAAATAATGAAGGTGATTGACTGCCAAGATCCACAGTTATCTAAAGCCTGAGATATGTAGAGGTCATAGGAACTCAGAAGGAAAGCGTAAAAATGGCAGGGGACAAAGTATAGCTTTAGGGCCAGAAACGTGGCCAACTAGTAGTGTAGTGTTTGACTATAACTTCACAGGGAGAGCTTTATGGACTAACTAATATGTGAGGGAAGAATCCTAAGCACAGGATAATAAAGATTTTAAACATCAGGAGCTACTTATGCCTCTCTCCTAGATTGGGGACCCCATAAAGGCAGGGACTGGCTTTCATTTACCATGGCATCCCCAGTGCTCAACACAGAGAAAAATGTCAATGAATTTGCATTCTGATTTTAGTGGTAGGAAATGGGATGAGTAATGAGGCCAAAGATAGGTTTTCCTTTGTGTTCCTGTCTGTATGCTTTCACTTTGGGAAGTGTGGTTTTCTCTAAATAAATAGAACACGTCATGTTCCCATAGGAATCTTTTCCGAACGTCCTTACAAATCATTCTGACGGGCTATTCTAAAGGCAAACCTTAAATAAAATATTTGGTGACAGTATGTTTCATTTGTGATTCAGAAAACTAGGACGAAGCAACACAGCTTTGGTTAACTTTGTTGGAGAGTTTTATAGTTCTTCTGTTTATCTGTTGCTTTTGGCTTTACTTTCTGACTTACAGAAGGCCCTGGTTCTTGTTCAGAGCAGGAAGACTGGCAGATCACAATGGCGGCATCCTTATGTCAAGGCCCAGCCCACTTCTAAAGACCCTGTGACAGTCAGGTACTGCGTTAGGAGTAGCAGACCTGCTCGGGAGCTGTGGTGGATGGGATTATGTCACAGCTGTGATCTCAGCACCTTAAACCAATTTTTCCTTTCATGTGCGGGAATGAAAAGCCCTATGGGTAATGTGAAGGAGACTAAGAGGAGGAGGAAAAAAAAAAAAAAGCCACAGCAATGAAGGAAAGATAATTCCTGTCTGTATGGCCGTAAAGGGCTTTCGCATCCATTGCTTTCTGTTTTTCATAGTTATTTCTGTTGAAGTAGGTGCTCTGATGATCCCCACTTTACAGATGAAGGAGCTGAGGCTCAGAGGTGTTAATGGGGCTTGTTTTCTCAGTCAGGAAGTAGTGAGAGTCAAGATTTGAAACCACATCTTTTTTGACTCCTCCTTGAGTAGATGGCAAGAGGTGGAGAATTTTCTGATGGGGCTGGGATGTAGGGGCAGACCTTACCCGCGTGCAAAGAATCGGGGGCAGAGCCTGGAGCTGAACCCAGGGCAGAGTCGCTGGGAGGCCAGAAGAGGCTCCATCTGTAAACACCAACTGTTCGTTTTTTCTAAATGCTGCTGTGTCATCTCCGTACAAGAGTCATCCTTAGTAGTTTTCCTATTTTTTGCTCAGGAGGTGCTGGCACTTGGAAATACCAGCTGACAAAAAGGTACAAACTATTACTCGGTCTTGTTTTGGCAAGTGCGCGGCTGGAAGTGGGACAGCAGCACAGTGCGGGCCGCAGACAGCTGCGGCGGTGGGCGAGTCAGCGGAAGCCTCCGCCAACGGTCTCCATGACAGCTGCTGTGTCCGAACCGGAAGCAAGTCACAAGAGGAGGGGCACAGAGGAAGACCCTCACATGCCCACATGATAGAGAAAAGCAACTTGGTGTTCTTTAGGAATTTCTGGACACTAGAATAAAGAGAGGAGGGAAGGGAAGCCCAGTGGCAGTACATTTAATGTTCTAAATGTAGTGTTCAGTGCCTGCGTTGGGATGATTTTTAAGAAGAAATTCGGTTCTTAGAGGCACGAAATGTTAGCTCTGAAGCTCACGGGGTTCCTAGACGGCAAGTATGTGGCACATGGTGTTGCTGCCCCCATTCCACGCCCTTGGGGGGCACCATAGATTGATCACTTTCCACATTACTGCTGGGCCTCAACCTGGCCTCGATACTTTTCCACACAACTCTTCTGGCAGCTATCACCCGTTGGTCAGAGCCGGGATCTTGGTTCAAATCTGCTTGCCATCTGTGCTCTAACTCAAGCTACTCAATTTACAAAGGAGAGGACTGAGGTTCAAAGATGACGAGTGATTTCTTCAAGTCACATAGTGAATTAGTGTTTCAGTGTCTCCACAGGTTGTTCAGAAGATTAAATCAGTTACTGTCCATAGAACTCTTAAAGCCAGGCTTAGTGCATAGCTCATGCTATATAGAGGTTTCTGCTTGTATTAATTTGATAGGTGGTATGGAATAGTTGAAATGTACTGGGTAAAGCATGAGGAGGCTGGCATTACAAACTGTCTGGAAGAGGCACGACGTAAGGAATTCAGAAGCAAAATATCTCGGCTGGTCTTCCAGAATGCCCCCCTACTGTGCAGCCTCTTGGAACTTTAGCTTTCTCATCCGTAAAAGGGAGAGTTAACTTGAGACATATCTCAGTTTTGTTGCAGAAATCAACTAAGAAAATAGATAATGAGAAACTGCTTTATAAAGGCTAAAGAACTAGAGGAAATACACGGGCCATACTTGAAGACAGTGGAGAAAGGAGAAGAATATGAGTTTGACAAATCCCAATGGAAAAGTTTTGGGTCTCCTCTTATCAGCACTCAATTCCACTCAGATCGTTCCTTTAAGGTCCGTGTTTTGAAACTCTTATTTCACTGATGAACACCAATAAGTTAGAGAGATAATCATCAGTTCACCCTTACCCACCACTGTGATATAAAGAACTTTGTGAGCTTTGAGGAAGGCAGGTCTCAGTTGCAGAGATTTGCAGTCTCCCTTATACCTATATGGTCCGTTGCTGTGTCCTAATACAAGGGCATCTGAAAGCTAAGATATAAAAATAACCACAAGTACAAGCCTGTACTGTACGACTTTGTTGACAGAGAGAAATCTGGAATTAGTCCATAATTATGATAGTTTTGAGGGGGTATTTCGCATAATTATACAACGTGCGCGGTAATTAACTGCAGTTTAACTAGTGCTTGATATAGTTGAACTTTGAAAAATTCTATTTTATAATCTTGAGATGGTGCAGGAAAGGTCTGGGCTGTTTATTAGAAATTGAAGGTTGTGTGTGTGTGT
Source organism: Potos flavus (assembly GCA_028534135.1). NCBI lineage: Eukaryota > Metazoa > Chordata > Mammalia > Carnivora > Procyonidae > Potos > Potos flavus. The sequence continues at coordinate 40,314,071 of CM052884.1, read as the reverse complement.
GTGTGTGTGTGTGTGTATCTCAGGAAATGTATGAGACTTTCAGTTAGGGTTGTCACAACACATATTTCCAAGTTGCGGTGTGAATTGTGCCTCTGGAGCTATGAGACACAGTGGTCTGGGACTTTGTTTCTAACCACTGATCATTTTTTAAAGCATTGTGTCCCTGAGTGGACATGGAATGGTTCTAAGAGGAAAAAGATATAACATCTGGACATCAGTGGGAAAAGGTCTGTTTAGTTTTTGCTTATACTGCTATTCACAAAACATAAAAGTTTGTCATAATTACAGCAAAACCCGGAATTTAACAGAAAAGTGCAGCCTGTGTTGATTTCAAAATGGCAATTTTCTGGAAACCACATCTGTTCCAAGTCTCTGGGCCTTTTTTTCATGCCACTGTCCTGCCTGGAAAGTTCCTTCCTCAGCTCAAAGGGCACTTCCTCTCTGAAATCACCTCTGAAGCCTCTACTATCCTTGAACCAGACTTTTGTCTCAGAAACTGCTACACATTGTGCATTTTTGTTGTTGTTGCTGTTTATTGATGTCTCTCCCCACTATGTGTGTGCTGAGTTCTAAAGTTGGTTGATATTCATACTGGCTCTCATGGTGCTTTTGAAGAGAGTATGATATGCGGTGCATGCTGAATGAATAAAGAAATATTCCCCTATAATTCCTCGTATTTCCATCCTGGGGAAAGAAGTATCATTTTTTTCCTCTAAGCTATGAAAAAGGCTGTTCTTACTTTCATTCATTTGTAAAGAAAGCAATCTGAGTGGCTGATGAGTAAACTTAGATGAGACCCAAACCAATGCTGATTGCTGGACTCCATACTTGCTCTCGTAATATCATGGAGTCCAGTTCCAATTCTTCTCTCTTCTCATAGATAATTCAAGCTGCTTGCAAGCGTTTCTTTTTTTCACTCAGTGAGTATTTGTGTCTACCTACTATTTGATAATGAAGAGTTATTGATGTCATACTAGAGCATCACTACCAAAAACCTTTGGCCCAGTTTTCCTAACAATGATTCTGGGAAGAACATTCCTATCCATGAAAGAGAAAAGAGGGGCCTCTGAAAAGGATTTCCAAAGGAAAAGGTAGTTCTTGTATATACTTTTCATAAAAAGAACTGAAAGAACAAGGTATAATGTTTCCCCTTTCTATACTTGTGTCTGTAGGATAGAAGCACAACACTTAGAACTGAATATCAAAGAAACTAGGGTCATTGGTCCCATGAAACCCAACAAAGTTTACTTTTTCCTTATACTAAGTTGAGGGTACCTCAGGTGTCAGGAAGGCAATCTTTGGTCACTTCTTCTTGGCCTGGTGTCTCTTTGTTTTAAAATTAAATGAAGGGAAGGGAGAGGCAAGTATTTCGCCAAGTTGGGATAATCATAAAATTATGAGTCGGAAGAATGCAAAAATGCGAAGGGTCATGTTGAAAACAAGAACCCTTTGATTCCTGTCACCAGGAAGACTTGTCATTCTGTTGAGGAAGAAAATTAGGTGGTTCTCATATTATTTGACTGATTGAGTGTATCTCATTACATTTTTTTTTTTTTCATTTCATCCTGCACTATGTTTCATCTTCCTCCTCTGGCTCCTACCTCTCTCTGCCACCTTTCTTCTTTTGTGCTTTTTTCTGTTTGCTACCAATCTGAATCTATGAAGCCTTTCTCAAAATCCACATTGGATTTGTCATATTCCAAGAGTACCAGTTGGCACTCCACCACAAAAAAGGCATGGTTTTATAAAGTACCATGCTATAATGGGAGAACAAAAATAGAAACTCTTTTGTTTTTAATTAATATGTTATTCGAGGGGGGACAAAAATCCCAGCCAATTTCTGTCATGGTGGCTGTGGGTCAATCGTATTGGGCCTGCACTTTTCTAATATCCTCAGTAATCACTTTTTGAGTAACCCATTTCACTAAGGAGGGCAAATAACTATTACAGAAGTTGTAAGGATCCCCATGGTAATATGTACCTATGGTAGTCACCAAAACCCAGTAAGAAACCACAAGAATGCATCAAAGAGAGGTTCTTGGTGTTTGGTGAACATTTTTATACACTAAGCAAATGGCTTGAGGTGACCAAACAAAGATAAAGACCAGGAACAATTTTTAGTTACCTACCTTTTCAGAAAGTTAAGCTTTCTGATCCAAGATTTGTTCACTTTACAAAAAAAAAGTGAGTTCCTTCACCATTAGAGGATGAAACTTTTTCATCACTTCCCAACCATCAGAAATATAAAGTTAGATACATCATAGTATCTGCCTTAGAATATTAATCAAGGAGAGAAGAGATATAAAAGTTTACACTCTATTTAAAAGGAACACAGTAATTTCAAAAGATTTCTCTTGGAAAGGGAAGCCGGCAACAGAAAGAAAAAGGCAAAATGAGAAGGAAAATAAAACCATGATGACTTTTCAACCACCCTGCAGGGAGTTTTAATTATCGTAGGGGGCAGAATGTCCAAGTCCACCAGGCTGAGCTTTCCCCCCACCTTCTCTGGGAGAACCGCATCACCAGGCCACAGCCAACTGAGGTGGGAACTGTTTCTGGTCACCAGCAAGCCCGCTACCACTTGCTCGCATCACAGAGGAGCCCACAGACGGCCCTAGTGTCTTTTGTATCTTTCCACATCACACGACGATTTCATGTCAAGCCATTTGCTTTGGATGAGGATGATCAAGGGCAGCAATTGAAACAGAACCAGAGCAAAAGTTGGAAATGACCACCACAGGCAATGGAGCAATCGCAAAGAAAAGAAACACAAACCAAAGCAGTAACTTACGGTAGCTACTTTCGCTATCGCTGGCATTAGAAGAGACATGTTCTGCAAGAACAGCACAGCAAATTAAAGAAATACCAAGCACTGGAGAGCAGCCAGAACGTGAAGGAATAACACTCATGCAAGGCTACTACAAGTGTAAGCGGGAGGCACGGGAAAGGCTGCGGAAGAGGTGGCATTAAGAAAACTCAGATACGGTACAAAAGATGAAAACTTTATCTCCACGTTATAGGAAGCAACTACGTGATTGCTGGGTCTTCTTTTTAGCAAAGAGGAAAGTACCTTTAATTGCAAAAAAATACAGAACATCAATCTAAGCACTTTTCTTTTTACGCATACTTTGCTCCATTCACATGGGCCTGATTTTCCAGTCTCTTGTGACAAAGGTCCATCTGTCTCAGCTGGATGTTTCCTGACTCTAAGTTCAGAAGCTTCTGGTGTGTAGCCACTGTTTGCTTACAAGCTTTTTGTTTCTCTGTGTTAGCCTTTCGGTATTTTGTGGGAATACTGCATTTCAGATTTCCAGGTGGTCCCTGGGACCCCGTGAAATTTATTTCTATGTAAATACTTCTTAAACAAATTCTCAGGATGAAAAGGGACTGTTGGAAGATTATTCCTGCTTCAGTGAGTGAGGAGAAAATTTTGAAGGAAGAAATGAGTCGCTGAAAAATGGTTTATGAATTAGTTCAATATTTTCTTGATTTTATTTTAAGATTCTTGCCTAGATAGCTATTAGGTTCTGGAGGGATGAAACAGGCAGGGGATAAATGGTCCAATACCAAGCACAGATCCTGGCATGAAGGATGCTTTTAATTCACGTTGAATTATAAATAACATGTTGTATGGTGATATTTCAAAATTTTTTTTTCATAAAAATACAGTTTAGCTAACCTAACAGGAATGTATATGCCAGAATTACTGCTTTGATTTCCAAAAGTCATTTCATTTGTACCCTGTATTAAGTTATAGAAGATACATTCATTATCGTATCAAGTCCTTTGTATATCAGGTTGATTAAATGAAGAATATATGACTGATTTCTGAAGCTCATTAGCAATAACTTCGGCCTTTTAAAAAGTGGCAACTGTTGTTCATTTTTAGAAAAAGGAAAAGAATATAGAACATTATTCTCTAATAAAAAAAGTGCTTTAAAATGTATTTCATATTATAGATTGTCACCAATTGGATGGATTAGTCTTTTTTTTTTTAGCTTTATTGAGGTGTAATTGAGAAATTATAATACTTTTAAAGTGAACAATGTGGTGATGGGAAACACGTATACATTGTGGAAGGATTCTCACAGTTGAGTTAATGCATCCCGGAAGGATTAGTTTTAGAGAATGAAACTAAGGAAAAGCAAAACGTGGGCTAAAGTCACACTAAGCATTTCTCTTTGTGTTGCTAATTTAGGCACACATTTTACAAGTGCAGAGGGGCACTAGGGAAAGAAGTGTGAATGACACAGGGCAAAAATTTGTTTTCTGTTGTTGAAAGAAAGTCAAGGTACATACCCAACAAAGGTTGAATTAGAGATGACAGGATTTTGTTGTTGTTGTTGTTGTTGTTTTTTTACTTTTAAAATAACTGAGAATAAAGCTACGCTATCTATGTGTGTTTAACTTAACCAACCTCTTAGTGTCAAGATATTGTATCACAGAATTCTTCCATTTTGTAGGTAAAGAGTAATTGAAAATACATTCCAGCCAAAGTCCAAATGATGGTTAACAATAGCGTTCATTGGCAAATAACTTTACCTAGTGAAATCTGTTCAATTTTTAAAAAGAAAAACAAACATTTGCACTTTCTGGATTTAAAAGGTCATCACTCATGTTTTTGACATTCTAATAGCAACTACTTTTCAGTGATGTTCATTTATTCACAATATATTAAAATACTTCTCCTCCACACCCCGCCCCCATTGAAAATCTAGAAGCTGGTGGTACTTGATGCCATCCAGATAATGTTGAAATCAACATTTGAACTTCAGCCACTAATTCAAGAAAAATTTCATGACATATCCCATAGACAGACTCAAAGATAAAGTTTTCATCTTTAAAAAGATCAGTAGTTACTCTTAATCAGATTTTGTTTTCTATATCTATATCTAAAAAAAGTCCAAAATAACACTCTGAGGGATGAGGCATATCATTACACAGGGTTAAGAAACAGCTCTTGAAAACAAAGTCCAGCTCAATGCTATTTTGTTGTATACAAATGAAATGAACAGCTTCTAAAAATATTGCCCATAACTGTTAAATTAAAACAAAACAAAATAAACAAAAAAATGAGCATGTGATACAGTTGCAAAAGACACAAAACTGTTCTTATTTCATTGGTGCCTACACAATGGAGTTAGTGTTAAAGAAAGAAAAATTATAGCATAGTATATTAACATAGGATTATTAATTTTTATTGCTCAGTGCAATGAAACACAGATTAAAGGCATTAATAACTAGAAAATTTAAAGGTTTAATATACTTTATTCTGTAGTCTATACTATATAATGAAGACCTGATTATGTAATGCAGCTAATAAATGACTGATAGAGTAATATATTAATACATATCTAAAATGTTATCATACAAACGTTTCAAGCAGGATCACTGCAAGTCAGAAAAAAAAATCAATCATAGTTAATAACAAAGAATTATCCATGGAAGATCAAATAGCTTACTGTTTATTTTTTGAGAAGGCATGTTCCCTTTGACAATAAAATAGCTCCTTTACTACTAGCAAAGTACGACCCAATTATGGAAGTTGGCAAGGTCATTAAATATTTCTGGCTACCAAGGCAGAAGAAAGGACGTAAAGTACATTTTTGCTTTCTTGTTCTAGAACATTTAGCTCACCCTTTCTTTCAACATGGCTTCTTGCTCTCTGGGAGGTTTTAGGCAGTAAGAGCAAGGGACGCCGTGGTTGGCATCGCAACCATGTTGGCCACATCACGTGGTCAGAAAGGGAGGGTGTGAACTGCAACAGAAGTTACAGTGCCTGACACACTTGGCTTTTAAATGCTGACATGCAGAACAAAACGGTTGAAATTACTCTGTAGGAGCATTCACAGCTAGGTAACATAAAACTCGTATCTTGTGCATGCTAGGAGTGAAAGGCCCTCAAGAAAAGGAACAAAAGCCAAACTCAAAAGGAAAGGAAAAGAAAAGAAAAGTTACAGTGACCATTCCTGGGAACTTACTCAGAGTCTTTGTTCCATAACCGTCGTCACCTAATCCGGGGATGTCCTGCATGGAAGTCCCCAGAGAGAGCAATGAGAGAGGAAGAACAGCCACGGAAGAGGAAGGAAGAAGTCAGTGGAGTTGAAATGGATACTACCATGACAGACCATGTTGCCTAAGCAATCTGGATCCCACTCTTTCTTCTTTTGAAACAACTTTCACCCCAAACTCCCTGGGCTGAGACACAAAGATTTGTAAAGCAACTCAAAAGATGGTGAGTTTAAAAAAAAAAAAAAATCAGAAGACTGTTAGAGAAAAAGAAGAAGATTCACCAAATGCAATTTTGCCCGCTGTTAATGTTGCCACAGAAATGTACCACTCAGAGCAATGCTCCACTCCCAAGTTTCAAGACAAATTCTTCGATTTAGCATCCACCAATACAAGCTCGCTGCTCAGTAAGTATTTAACATTTGCTGGGAGGGAAGGTGTAAACACAGGGCTAGCAATCAATACAGACAATTTAATTGCTCTCAATGAGCTAGAATTCAAAAACATACACGTGGCAATGGAATCCAGTGTTTCTGTTCAGAAAAGAATTTGTCTCAAGCCCTCAAGAGCTGTAGGACAGAAAAGGCAAACCAGACCCAGCCCTGGTCACAGAAAAATGCTGGCTGGAAGCAAAGTCCCAGCTTCCTGAAGTCCCTCTCCAATGCATCCTGCAAAGAAGAGCCACATCAAGGGAAGGATCCAGACTGCAGCCAAACACTGGTCACAGTAGTAAGCCCTGACCTGCCTGCCTACCGTGTTTGTTTGCCTAGGCGTGTGGCGTGGGGGAGCCTACATCATGCGTGTTGCCCGTGAAGAATTTTTTTCTCTTGTGTTGCATGTGACATTCTCTTCGAGAATCTACTTACGTTCAGGATCACTGGTTTCCTGCTCACTCTGCTCCTTGTTCTTGTAGAATGGGAATTTTCGTGAAAAGATGAAGCTCTTTTTACGCTTGTCATTGAATGACTGTGAAGGAGAAAAGGCATGGGGCAAAAACAGGGGACGTCTAATTGTTGTCACACTCATGCTGACAAAACAACTAGTTTGTAAAAGCAGAGAGAGCTGTAGTGACGCAAGTGGATAGTCTAAAGAGGTGCCAGGGGCTCCCTGAAGGCAGATTTTATTTTCAAGGAGTGTAAATTCTGAATGATGACATCTTGGAAAAAATGCCTCTTAATGAAAAGACTGGTTGCAGGTAAATGATGATGGAGGAAAGGAGTCTTTACTTGGAAGTGGAAGACCCAGACCCTCTGTCTTGGCTCTACAACTTGCTAGTCCATCACCTTAGACAGGTAACTGAATCTCTCTGACCCTCAGTATCTTCTTCATCTGCATAATGGAGGATAATGATAGCAACTCTTTGGGTGTGAGACTCAGGTGAGGCAGGATCAACATAACGTGGTATACAAATGTCATCTTTATCATCATCATTGTCATCAGGTAGAGAAGACTTTCTTAGAGATACTAGACACATCAGTGCCCAGATGTCATTTTTAGTAAGTTGAATGTGAGTTACTTCGGCTTGGATTTAATTTAAAACACACAGAGAAGTGTGTAGATTTATGGTATATGATATTTATAATATCATGCACAGATCTACAAAAATCATTCATTTAAAGGGATTTTAAAGACACATGAGCCCCACACCCTCACCTTGGAAACAGGGGGCCAGAGGCACAGAGAGGTTGAGTCCCTTGCTAATATCACAGGGCTAGTTGGTGACAGCTGGGACACTGTCGACCCAAATCTGATATTAAAAGATACTAACTTGATACTCACTTGAGCAAGGGAGAAATAATAGTTACTCGCCTATATTCTGACATGATAAAAAATACTGTAAGAAGGACTGTCCTTAAAAATGTAAACCATTTCATTAGGTTAAATGAGGCTTAATTAAAAGTAACACAGATATACATAATATAACACATCTATTAGAACTTATTCATTTGCTTGCCTAGAAGACTCCTTAAGAAAATTTCCTTTATTCCCACTGTTGCTGTTATGTAAATGCTTTATGGGGTTCTTCTTTGGGAAATGAATTCACAGTCACTTTATAAGCCATAGGCTCTGCAAGTCTTAGTAATTTCATATTCACATATCATTTAAAAAATGTTTCACCAGCTTGATTACCATACTTATTTGATTGGCTCGGAGAGTTACTCTCCAAAGAGCAAGACTTGTTACCATGTAGGTATTAAAATGAATGTGCCAAAGACTCTGAGGGTTATTTGACAAGGGGGTATTCCAAAATAGTTTTAGCAATGGCAGCTGGTAGGAATAAATGCAGGGCCAGCAGGGTGATTTTTTGGAAGGAAAAGCACTTGTTCGGATGTATGTATTTTATCCTCTGGTGGGAATCAGTGGCACGCCCTTATGAGTTTGAAGCTTGACTAAATAGTGTACATAACTTAGTTTCTTCGTATACTCATGCTTCTCTATCAGGTATCCATTTTGGTAGTCATGTTTATGTAGGAAACATTAAAGCGCTAAAATGTTGGTGCTGTCATTCAGTAATTTATTACTTTTTTTGGGTGCCAAGAACTTAACCAAATCAATGGAGCTTAATTTTTATGTCCCATTAAGAAGGCTTTAAGAAAAAACAGTAAGTCAAATATTTAATAATTTTTGAAATTAGGGAACATATTTTATACGTAACGTGTCAAGTATTAGATATACATTCTCAGGGTAAAAAGGAGTATTACTTCAGGATTTATGACTCTGCTGACAGCACTTATGCTCAATATAGTTTTGTCAGAACTTGTCATTGAGTATTTGTGTCCAGAGACAAGGCTGGGAACTGCACCTCAAATTTTCCCAGCTAAAAAATGATATCTTTAAAGGAACACTAAATATTCTTGCATCACTCCAGTTTCATGCCACTTTTACTTTTCAAGCATATTTAAACTTCAGTAACTGAAAATAAAAGAAAAAATTATGTAAGAATTAATGACATGTGTATTGCAAGGTATGTTAGACATTTAACTTCAACATCATGGATGACTTGTCATGCAAAAAAAAAATTTACAAGTTCTCATGCAAATACGAAACAATGCCCAAAGGAGGAAAGCCTGGGGTTAAAATGTAGACACAGATGGACAGTGTGGAGGCGTCTGAGGGCCAAAATGGGGCCACATGCAAAACCACATCATTTAACTTGTCTCATGGGGTTAAAGGAAAATGAATATGTGTTGTCTGTGATTAATTCTTTTTTCATTTCAAAGCAAGGACTGTAAGGTGTTAACATTTCCCAAGGATGAAAATGTTGTGTATCATGACTCATCTGATTGGGATATAATAATATTTAACATCACATTTTTAAAAGAACAGAAAATACACAGTAACTGCTCAAAAATAAAATTATCTAATTTATTAGTCTTATTACCCAAAGTCATTCTGTATTGGGATGAAAGAGAAGGTAACAGAATCATTGGTGGTTCAATGGCCTTACATTTACGGACACAAAACCAAATCACAACTTCCGTTCACACTCACAGACTTAAAAGTCACACATTTAGGGTCTTAGCTAAACATTTCAAATGTAAGAGGTTATAGGTGGTTTAGAATGCTCTAACACTAGTCTTTATTTTTTATTAGACATGTATAATACCATTATATAAGCTTTCTGTTGCTGGTAATTTTTTTTTAATTTAAAAAAGGAAAATCTGTTACATGAGTGTTAGGTGAGAATAATAAATTAGCACTTTTACTCTTTACAGAACACATGGCTCTCAAGCAACTGAAGGCTGGTTTACAGCTCTGTTAATCATACTTGATCAATGCTATTTTTTCTCTATACTGCTGTATCTTAGATCTCCATCTAATGCTCTCATGGCAGGAAACTTCTCTGAATAGAGACTTTGAAAATACCAATAATGTGCGGCAAGTGGCAAGTTGGTATATGTAAGGATTCTATTTTAGGAATCACTGAGTTCTTATAAATAAAAGTGATACGACCACCATTTACTGAGCACTTATTGTGCTACTCTCCACACTAACTTCAGGAGGTTGGTATCATCATTATTCCCATGTCACGGATGAGGAAACTGAAGTTTACAAAACTGTTCTTTGACAGAGTCACATAGCTGATGAGAGGTAAAGTCAGGATGTGAATGGGCAATTACTGGTTGCAGATACTGTTGCTCTTAGGAGCAAGAAAAGCTTCTGCAATCCAAGCCTGTTTCAAATTTACATTTAAAATTATTAGCATTTGTCTTTCAGGATACCATAATCTGTCATCACTCCCACAGCTTCACTGTTTGGCAGGTATTTATTTAAGCCATCAGAAGTTATTGGATTCAACAATATTTTTGTGGGTTATCCTGCTACAGTTTTTTGGATACCCATTCATGTTTTTGAGGGCTCTATTCTATTCTTATTCTTATGATAATGTAAAAAAATAAGATAAAAAGAATTTCAGTGGGACAGGCTGTGAATGGCAATAAAAAGGTGATTGTTCACGACAGGCAAAAACCTAGAGAGACAAAGTAGATTAGTGGTTGGTTAGGCTTGGGGATAGGGCATACAGAGAGTGGGAAGTGACAGCTGATGAGTATGGTGTTAGTTTTAGGGGAGATGAAATGCTCTAAAATTAGATTGTGGTGATGGCTGCATAACCCTATGAATATACTAAAAAACACTGAATTGTACACTTTAAGTGAGTGAATTGTATACTATGTGAATTATATCTCAATAAAGTAATAAAAAAAAGGAACCTCTCCCCAACCCCTACACCGTAGGATGGGAGGAAACATCATGTTTTAAATTTTATTTGGAGCAAGTACTTTTTATCTTGAATTGAATGAGTTGAAAACACCCTCCCAAACCCCTGCAATCAATCAGACACACATGCCTTGTTTATCTCATTCTGTGTTCCTCTGTTAAATGAATACCTTTCATGTTGTGACAGACATTAGAACACCCATACCAGGAGTCAGCATATTACCACTGTCACTCAAAAAATCTCTAAGTTGTTAGGTCAAGTGGCATGAAACTGCTCAGCATGACCCTAAGTTGTAATGGCATTGCTGAACTGGCTTAAGATAATACATGCTTCATGAAGAAAGAAAGGAAACAAAGCAAAAAATTCAAATTGCTGCTTCTTCCACTTGAATCTCATGTTCTTAAAGACACGAGTGAATTGATGTATTTTTGTCTTTTTCATGCAGAAAACTTTAAAACTAGGGGTATGTTTCAGTTTCTCTTCTCATATTCCTGTTCGAAATTTTCAAGTCTCAAATGTTTCCTAGCTCTAAAATGTCACCTTCGTGATATGAACGTTCCCTGGGAAGAATTTAGATTTAAATTTGTACTGAGCCCAGACAACACAATTTTTGTGGCCCCCTTATCTTTTATAAATGCCTCTTTGCTCTTAATTTATTCTTGTCCCCGCTCCTCTAAGACAACTGTATTCCCCTTGGAAAGTTGTTACTATAAATTCGGGCCATCACTTTGTGTATTATACATATCTTGTTTCTGTACAGCAAAGAGATTTTTATAACAAGAGAGGGTCAAGAACAAGTAAGAATGAAAGAGATTGTTAAAGGAAAGACAAGAGTTGGCTTGAGATACCTTTTTCCCCAGAACTGTGTCTATATGGAAGTGTGTTTACATATGTGTGTCTAGAACATTGTCCAATTCAAAAAGGGTTCCATTTGTAATCCTAATGAATCAATGGATCTAGGCATTGAGCACCAATAGCTGGTAATATCACACACACAAAAGAGATAATCAGATGATATATGCTTCCTGATGGAAGAACAAAATATTACTACAGAGTAGTTCTGTAACCCTCTATTTTCAAAAGAAAAGAACACAAAACAAAACCCTTCTCTCCCCAGTGAATCTGAATATAATTAAACCTTTCACCCAACAATGAGTTTATAGAAATAAACAGACAGAGAAACATGATAAATTATACTATAAGGAAAATCTGGAGCAAACTGTAGGACAAATGACCTGGTTTTTTAAATATAAAAATTGAAAGAAAACAAAAAAAGAATGGAGGAAAAACATATAAATCAGAAGAGATTTAGGATGGATCAACCAATTACAATAAATTTCACTTCTGGTTTAAATAAATTGTAAAACAAAACAAAATGACAAAAAAGCATTTGTGGTATTTATGAGTCAGTTTGAGACCTGAAAAATAACCCAGGATATTTGTTAATTTAGTAACTGTTAATTTTTATGTGTGATAACGGCATTGTGGTCAAGCCACATTGAAATATTTACAGTTGAAATGATTTGACACACTGGATTTGCTTCAGAAAATATGAAAGGAACATAATACTATGACTAACCTCAGAATATATTCTAAAGATAGAATTATACAGAAATCTTGAACTTTACTTAGCAGGTTTATTATTAGTTGAATTCTGAAACCATTTGGTATGTGAGTAATGAGCAAATGAGTAAACACATGGATGTTGCTGGGAAGTGGGGTTGTCACTGTGAAAGAAGAGTGAACTACGAATGTGGGATGGGAGAAGGACAGGAAGAATCTTATGACGGTGAATAGTAATTAAAGGCATCCAACATAAACTTAAGGTTTTCTAAAAAACTTTATTTCCTCTCTGTGTTCACTGAAGGAGCCTAGATGTACAGATACCCCAGGAGCAAAAAGCATACCTGGTGTTCAGATTCTGTTTTCTAAATACCATTTTCTGCAAAAAAGGAACGAGTGTTTTTTGAAGAAATGGCTCATTCCACCGGCAGGGAAAGTACAAGGTGTGTCTGAACATTGTGTTGGACTGGAAAGTAGTAAGTACTAACCATAAACACAAAAACAGTGCAAAGCTTAAAAAACCTAAAACTAATGGAGGCATGTCAAAATGACACCAAAGTCAGTTTAAAAGGGATTACACCAGCCAAATCTAGACAATTTGAATATTAAAATGAATAATGGCAGTAATTGAGTATAACATAGCGAATTAAAAAAGAAATTCATGAGTCCAGGCAGATTACCAAAAATACCTAAATTAAGTAATCAAAAATGAGAAGGAAGAGAAAGTTCTTTGTTATAGTAGAATGACAACTATAGGAATGGTAAAGTCAGAAAGTCATCATTTTTTAGCTACCATAGTAATAATTCAGGCAAGAATCATCAGTGGGTGCTAAGACTACTGATTGAAAGTTTGTTGAGGAACATGATATTTATCTCCTCGCAGATAATTTAATTATTAAAAAGGTGAGTAAAGCTGCCTTTCTGGTGGAGTTACCTGGCAGATATCACCTTAACCAAGTGATCAAACAGCATCACTAAACAGTGGGATAACTTGACACCATGTGCCTCCTGATGGAAAGCACTGAGAAGTATACAATATCATTGATGTGGTATTCCTGCCAAAAATGCATTAGATGAAACTAACCATGAAGAAATAATCAGAAAAATTAAAATTAAGAGACATCCTCCTAAAATGCCAATGTCTTGAAAAACATAAAAAGCTAAAGAACCATACTAGATCAAAGGCGATTAAGGATGTGTGGTCCTGGATTAAATTCTGGATTATAACAAAAGAAAGATTGTAATTTTATAAATATACCTCATATATCTCATACATATGTATACATCATACATATGAGAATATGCACAAGACTATGATTTGACAGTTGTTGAAGCTGAGTAATGGGTACGAAAAGTTCATAATTATATCTTTCCATATATTTTATGTTTGAAAATTTTCATAATAACTTGTGCCATACACCAGAATTTTCTAGAGATGAATTGCAGAGCCAATTCTAAAAGCTTAAGCTATAAAATTTCTAGAAGAAAATATAGAATGTATTTGTAATCTGAGATAGGCAAAGACTTCTTGGATAGAACATAAAAGCACAAATGATAAATAAAAAAATTGGAAAATTGGATTTCGTCATAGTTAAAAACTTTTGCTCTTCAAAAGAGGTCATTAAGAAAGTGAAAACACAATCCACAAACTGGGAAACAATATAACACATATGCCTGATAAAGGATTTTTATTTAGAATATTTAAAAACTTCTACAATTAAACAATAAAAAGAAACACCATCCAATAAAAAATGGGCAAAAGACTTGATTGGATACTTAACATGAGATACACAAATGGTCAAAAAGCATATGAAAAACATCATTAGTCATCAGAGAAAAGCAAATTGAAGCCAAAGCAAGATACTATTTCAATACCCACTAGAGTGGATAAAATGAAAAAGACTAACCATAATAGGTGTTGGTAAGGATGTGAAACAATGAGAACTCTCACAGAAATTGTTGTTGGGAATGTGAAATGGTATAGCCACTTTGAAAAATAGTTTGGCAGTTTCCTGTTAATCTAAGTTAAGCTAAGTTAATCACATAGCTAACCTAAGATTCAGAAATTTACCCATAGATATTTATTCAAGAGAAAAACATATGCCACAAAAAGGCACGTACAAGAATGACCCCAAACAAGAAACAACCCTAATGTCCATCAATAGGTGAAGTCATAAGCTGTGGTATATGGATACACACAATATATTGTTATTGCTACTCAGCAATAAAGAGAATTGAACTACTTCGCCATAAAAAAGCAGCAACATGGATAAATCTCAAGAGTGTTATGTTGAGTGTTAGAAGGCAGATATAGAAGAGTACTTATGGATGACTTCAATCATAAGAAGTTCCGGAACAGGAAAAACTAAGCCATGGTGGTAGAAATCAAGTCAGTGGTTGAAGAAATAACAAACTATGTCTTATCCATCTTTATTGTGGTTAGAACACGGCCCTTCCCCAAAATAAATTTTTAACTTAGGCTACTCTCTTAAATATATATAGGTATATCTTCTACATCTTGATTTAGGTGGTGGTTATCGGAATGCTTTCCTCTTTGCCTATCTCATGAATAACTGGATATATCTTTAAGGTTATGCTCAGATGTTCTACCAGGGCTGTCACAGTGAATGCCACTCATTTTTACATATTTCTCTCCTACTACATATTTCTCTCCTCCTCCTACTACCTGATCTCAGAGCAAGTACCATATCATTTTCATTTCTGTATCCCCAGGATCTAGAGCATGGTAGGTACTCAATAAATATTCATCAAGGGGCGCCTGGGTGGCTCAGTGGGTTAAAGCCTCTGCCTTCGGCTCAGGTCATGATCTCAGGGTCCTGGGATGGAGCCCCGCATCGGGCTCTCTGCTCAGCGGGGAGCCTGCTTCCCCCTCTCTCTCTGCCTGCCTCTCTGCCTACTTGTGATCTCTCTCTCTCTCTCTCTGTCAAATAAATAAATTAAATTAAAAAAAAAAGGGAATTCCTCTTTAAAAAAAAAATAAATAAATATTCATCAAATGAAGGCATGAACTGAAGTTTTGAGTGATAATTCCTATCGGTAATATAGGGAGAAACTTCTGGCAAAAAAGAAGAAGGATGAGGAGAAACAGGAGGAATAACAAACATCTGGAGAAGGGTGGGAGAAGTAATAGAAGAATAAGACCATAGCCAAATGAGTGATATTTGAATTTATTGCTTTTCTCTGCAGTTATTATCTCTTGGAATTTGTTTTTCTCATGAATTTTATCTCAAAATTCTATGCTCTATAATCTGATTTACTTTTAGTTTCTGTTTATTGCTAGTAATAAAAATGTGGTGGCTCAGCTATTTGCTTGTATATATTTTTGCATAGTATCACATTTTTAGCTCTATGGTCTATAATTGCATAAATAGAAAGTTTAAATGATTTTAGAAGTATTAATATCTTCAATTATATTACCATTTAATTTTTCTTTTCTAACATTTTTTCCTAATTAAGTTTTATTCCCTTTCCTAACCAATAGGCTAGTTTGTTAAAAATACTTTTTCTATTAGCAAATGAAATATGTCTCTTTTAGGGAAGATTTAAAAGGAAATAGAGGGAAAAAGTAACTTGTCATCTCATTGTGAGAAACAAATAACTTTTAGTATTATTGTTTCTTTGTTTTTGAACTAATTATTCTGTTTAAATTTAGTTGTATCATATGGTCTATAGAATTTTAAGTTGATTTTTTTTTTTACTACTGTAACATAGAGTAAAGTCTCATGGGAAAATATTTTGAAATTTAGCTGTATAACCTTAGAAATGCTATTTAATCTCTGGGCCTCAGTTGTGAGTATTTA
>CM052884.1:40278206-40297458 GCA_028534135.1 Potos flavus | reverse complement strand
TTAGTATTATTGTTTCTTTGTTTTTGAACTAATTATTCTGTTTAAATTTAGTTGTATCATATGGTCTATAGAATTTTAAGTTGATTTTTTTTTTTACTACTGTAACATAGAGTAAAGTCTCATGGGAAAATATTTTGAAATTTAGCTGTATAACCTTAGAAATGCTATTTAATCTCTGGGCCTCAGTTGTGAGTATTTAAATGTGATAATGTGATAAGCTCTTATTAAAGGGCCTGACACTTAGTAAAACTCACTAAATGGGATCCAATTATTTTAAAGAGGACAGAAGCACCTTCCCATATCATTAGGGACTCTTCAGAGGCATCAGCTTTAATGAATGCAAAACAATGGAAAGAAATCTGAAATTAATAACAAAAAGAAACTTAGGAAATCTCCAAACATATGCAAATTCAAAAAACAAAAAACAAAAAATAAAAAACAACAACACTCTCCTAACTAGCCAATGGGTCAAGGAAGAAATTACAATAGAACAAGAAAATAGTTTTAAATGAATGAGAATAAAGATACAAGATATCAAAATTTATGGGATACAGCTAAAGCAGTACTTAGAGGGAAATTTATAGCTAAAAAGTGCTTACATTAAAAAAGATCTGAAGTAAAAAATCTCATCTTCCACCTTAAGACACTGGGAAAAAAAGAGACCAAACTAAACCTAAAGCAAGCAGAAAAAGGTAATACTAAAATTAGAGCAGAACTTAATAAACTAGGGAATAGAAAAACAAACAAAAATCAACAAAACCACAAGTTGGTTCTTTGAAAAGATTAATAAAATTGATAAATCATTAGTTAGACTGGCTAAGAAAAAAAGAGAGAATCATTACTGAAATCAGGAATGAAAGGGATATTATTACTGACCTTACAAATATAAAAAGAGTTATAAGGGAATACAACGAACAGCTGTATACCAATAAATTAGATAATTTAGATGAAATGGGCAAATTTCTAGAAAGACACTACCAAAACTGACTCAAGAATAAAAATAACTCTGAAAAGGTTTATAACAAATAGAATGAATTAGTAATTTCCAAAATTATCCATAAAGAAAAGCCCAGGCCCAGATGGCTTCAGTGGTGAATTCTGCTAAACATTTAAAAAAGAATAAATGCCTTTTCACAAACTCCTCCAAAAGACAGAAATCATTACTCCGATACGAAAATTAGAAAAGATGTCAAAAGAAATGAAGACTACAAATGGGGCTCCTGGCTAATTCAGTTGGTAGAGCGTGTGACTCTTGATCTCAAGGTCTTGAGTTAAAGCCCCACACTGGGCATGGAGCCTACTTGAACAAAACAAAGCAAACAAAACAAAACAAAACAAAGCAAAACACCAAAAAGAAATTAAGACTACAAACCAATATATCTTATAAACACAATGACAATTTAGTATTTCATCAAGTGGATTATTACAGTTGGCTTATGCATTCCTACATTGTCAGACATTTCTATAGTTCTCCATTTTTAAGTACTTTATGTTGCAATGACTATAACATATTTTGTTTCAAATTATTTCCTTGGGATAGATTTCTAGAAGTTGAATTATTGAGTTAAAAATTGTGGATAGTTAAAATTTTGACACAGGGGTGCCTGGGTGGCTCAGTCGTTAAGTGTTTGCCTTTGGCTCAGGTCATGATCCCAGGGTCCTGGGATTAAGCCCCGCATCAGGCTCCCTGCTCAGCGGGAAGCCTGCTTTCCCTCTCCCACTCTCCCTGCTTGTGTTCCTGCTCTCACTGTCTCTCTCTCTGTCAAATAAATAAAATCTTAAAAAAAATTTTTTTTGACATATTCTCAAACTTCTTTCGGAATGATCTGTACTGACTGGCATTTTCCCCAGCAACCATTTATTCTTAACTTCTAATTAGTCCCAATGATGTGTCCTGCTTTTTTTCCCCAAACCCTTTACATTCTCCATTACCCCATTACAATGTAAGCCTTCCATGAAAAAGCTATATTTTGAATCCATTAGCCAAAAGCACAATTTATTTAATCAAATTAAAAGAGAACACTGGTACATTAAGTTTTGGGTTTTCCCTGCCAAATTCTCTGCTTGAAGACTAACTCTTCCAAGACTGGTTATCTGTCACAAAAGTATAAACTTCTATCACTTACACATTAAAATCTAAAGCTATGAGACAATAATAACTTATTAAAATTCTATTTTTACACTTCAGAGCATCATAACCAGAGACAGTAAAATAACTGGCCAAAACGTTCTTTCTGAGTAGGTCATGAATGTCATAGGAGCACCGCTCTGATCGATTTAAAAAGGAGACTTTGATTTCAGCCATATTACTATTGACAGGCATTCTCTAAATGGCCTGGAGACCATCAAACTTGCTCCTGAATTTTTATTTTTTATTTTATTTTGTTTTGTTTTATTTTATTTTATTTTTTTGGTGAGGTTGGGGCAGGGAGGTTATCATTTTGGATATAGGGCTTTGGAGTTGGGTTTAGTATGGATCTATTTGCTAAGATTCAAAGTATTCCAGGATGAATGTGGACATGAATGAGTGGGAGAATGAAAGTATCAGAGAGTCAAACACCAAAGATGGTGCCGTTGTGCTCTGTTTTTTACTACAGCTGAGTTTCTTCCACTGCCCGCCCTGCCTTGCAAACCTAAAACTATCTGGTCACCGGGCCATAGTTATAGTTGTTGGAAAGACTTGAAATGGCTTTCTTCAAGTTCACTGTAGCTGATGGAACCTTCATCCTACTGTCAGCTACTGGGCCACTCACGCATTTTTTTCACTTTATTTATTAATAAATTTACAATTTTTCATTATTCACTTTATCAATTAATATATTTATTGAATGACTACTATGTACTTGTATGTGGCAAGCCCTCTGATGGTCCCTTAGCAATCTGGTCTGCAGTGAAACAGATCTTGATATTTGCTACTAGTGCCAGAGATGATAAAATTCAGTAAAGCATTCTGACAATGTGTCATTTTCTTTTTTCAATTTGTGCAGCATTTTGTGTGGTAGACTCCATAGGAAATTGCAGGCTATCTGATTCCAGTTAATTGTTTCATAATTCTAGACTTGTCCAGCATTTCATTTTTTCTTAAAAAAAGGATTTTGTTTATTTATTTGAGAGAGAGCACAACTGGGGAGGGGGGAGGAACAAAGGGAGAAGGAGAAGCAGACTCCCCCCCTGAGCAGGGAGCCCGATGCAGAACTCTATCCCAGGACCCTGGGATCATGACCTGAGTCGAAGGCAGACGCTTAACCCCCTGAGCCACCCAGGTTCCCCCAGCATTTCATCTTTAGGCCACAAAATACTATGGCTTATACAACAACCCATAGGCTCTGAAAACAACACTAAGCGAAAAGCCAAAAACCTTTATTCCCAATTTCACTCACTTTTACCATATTCTCATCAATGGGACACACTGGAATTATTTTTAAACTCTCATGTATTAGATAGAATAGCTCCGTGGATCCGATGTTGGTTACCCTGCTGATTTCATTTTCTTGTTAATGATTTTTAATTTTTTTTAAATTTTTTTAACTTTTTAAATTAAAAAAATTTTTTTTTAATTTAATTTTTTTCCCTTTCATTCCCTCTTCCCCCCTCCAGGGTTCCTCATTGTCTTCCCTTTCTATCCTTTGCTATTTGCTACAACTCAAAGTTTCCTGTCAATGCCTGGAGGGCTAAGCCTCCACAATGTGGTGGTCAGCATGGAACTGGCCACAGTAGGGACAGCAGTGAGCACAGGCAGGAAAAGCTCTAGGACTCATAGATGGGAGTCCCACCAGTTGACTGATATGACACAAGAAGAACGCTCTTCAGGAGCCACAGAAGCCAGCAACCACAGAGAGTCAAGAATCAGACTGAGCAGAAAGAGACCTGGGTTTCCAGGGTGACTTGGGCAAGTCACCTCACATCTCTGGGTGTCTCGCCATCTGTAAAACATGGTGCTTAGACCAGCGATCCTTGAGGTTTCTTTTATCTCTATCACTCACAAATTCTGAAACCTCATTCAAGGTCAAGTTAAATGAACTCCCCTCCCCCCCCCATATTTTAGCATTCTCTAAATGCACTGATAATTGAGAGGGTTCTTTTATTCTTACATTTTTTTCTCCAAACTCTGGAGTTCGACAAGATAGCTGATAACCTAATCTAACCTGAATGAAATCCCGTATTAGTTATCATTAATAAACTCAAATTGAGCAACCACCAGGTTAGGCTTATTCTTGGACTGTTTCAGTCCTGTCCCTTCTCATCACCCAGAGTCATCCAGTTTGGAACTTAAGAGTTTTTTGCCTTATTTATGTTAGTTTTATGTTTCATCTTTAGCCTAACTCCCGTAAGGAACATAATCTTGCCTTAAAGTTTTCTTTTGCACTGGCCACAGTGCCCTAGAATGATGCATGGAGCAAAGCTGATAACAGGGACTTGGTAATCATAATAGCATTAAAAAAAATTCTATTTTTATTTTTTTAAGTAATCTCTACACCCAACTAATGTGGGGCCTGAATTCATAGCCCTGAGATCAAGAGTCGCATGCTCTACTGATTGAACTAGCCAGGTGCCCCATAACAGCACTTTTTAAAACAATTGTTAAATGCTAACCTACATGGCAGGTGCTTTTGTAAGTGATTTACATGGACTCCCATTCTAAGTGCTTTCCACGTACCATCAGCTCCTATTAGTGGCTTCAAACTGTGTCCACACTGCACATAAGGATACTGAAATATAGAGAGGTTGATCACTTGCTCTAGGATTTACACCAGCTATGATTCATGAGCCAGCTTTCATTCCCAAGTTCCAGAGTTGAGTCTTAACCATTATGCAATACTGCCTTTCTTATGACCGTTTGCAAAGATTCCAAGTATTCACTGCGCTCTGCTTTCGGCATACAGCCCCAGTAATCATTACTGAGAACTTCTGCCGGGAAATGACTTTCTGTGGGATTTTATACTTTATTTCTGAAACGTAATCTCTGTTGCTTTATTCTTTTTGAAGGGTTTGTGCAATGAGATTTCCGTGACAGCTCCACAACTCCACAGGGGTTATGAGAATAGTGAATGCTGTGTAGTAGTATGAAGTACTATGTTCACCTCCAGGGAGCACAGCGCTCCTCAGTTTCATTTCTTCATTCTCAGGAATGCCAGTTTTTCCGCAAATCCCCCAGGGGCTCCTCTCCTCTCTACTGGATGGTCCTACGCACTTACGCTGAAGGTGATGTGATCCCATGAGGCCAGCAGGGAAGCTGTAAGCTGATTTACCCTATCTGGGTGAGGAGATGACCCTTACTCAAATCCATACATTGATTTATGCCAAAAGAAAGTAACAAAATGTTGGGGTGCCTGGCTCAGCCAGTTGGACATCTGGCTCTTGATTTCAGCTCAGGTCATGATCTTTGGGTTGTAGGATCAAGCCCCGCATTAGGCTCCCCACTCAGCAGGGAGTCTGCTTAAGATTCTCTCTCTCTCTCTCTGCCCCTTACCCCTGTGTACATGTGTGTGTTCTCTCTCTCTCAAATAAATAAATAAATAAATAAACAAACAAACAAATAAATAAAATCTTAAAGGAAAAGAAAGTTACAAAATATTGTCTTTCCCCTTGTTTCCATTACTGTCTATCCGAGCACTTCTGAAGTTACTCGTCCCTCATGGGCCACCTTCCGACAGAAGGCTCTTCTAACTACTCTAGGCCCCTCTATTCTATACAGTTACTTCCATTTATTCATGCACCAAATATATGCTGAGCGTAAGTATAAGCCAGGCACTGTCCTAGACTCTGGAGGTATAATAAACTCCAAAGGACCTCAGAATTCGGTGACAGAGAGAGATTCTTAAGTTACTAGTACGCTGTGACACGATGTGCAAGGTACTAGAGAGGCATCGGGAAGGCAGAATAAGTTCTGCTGTGGAGGGGAGCAGGAGGTGAAATGTGAACTAGATATTGAAGGATAGGTCATTGCTCATTAAGTGCAAGAGGGAGAAAGAGAGCGATATTATTCCATCAGCCAAAGAAGTTTGGCAGAGTTCTTGACTGCTCTCTGATAACTCAGAGTGTATATCTGTTCTCCAATTTGAATGTAAACTCACTGGTAATATTAATAATGGCAAATATTTGTTGAGCTCTTTCTCTGAGCCATTGTTAGTATATGTCTAATTAACCATTTTATACTAATAATGTCATTGAATCCTCCCCACAATTCCATCACACACACACATACACCCCTCTGTCCATATTTTATATGTGTACAAACAAGAAAACTGAGACAGAGAGAGGGGACATCATTTGCCTTTCTGGTAAGTGGCAGAACCAGATTCAAACTCAGCTCTCTCAGACTCCAAAACCCAAACTTCACTACTATTTTGTTTTCTGTTTGTACTTTTCCAGGGCTGAGGATAGAGTAGTTGCCTAAGCATGTTGGTAGAGGGAAGAACTGGTCGACAGCTCGGTGTCTGTGGCAGGGGAGCTGCGCTATGTTGTACTGCAGGCAGGCAGGGAGGGACCAGTGACTTCATTCACAATCTCGTTTGTTCAAATGGAGGCTTGTCATGTTACAGGGTGAGGCCAGGACCTGTATATCCTCCCAGGTACTTAATAAATGAGGATTATGCACAGGGAAGAGGTAAGAGCCAGTCTTGGGGTTAGACAGGCCCAGGCACACTGCTTCTCTGCTATACACACTTTTTTTTCTTTTTGAGAGTCTTCCTTATTAACAAGTTTGATTCAATTCACTGGCTTTGTGTCCTTGGGGTTAGGTATTTAACCTTTCTGGGATTACTGTATCTGTATCACATATTTTTTTAAAAGATTTTATTTAGTTATTTGACACAGAGAGAAAGATCACAAGTAGGCAGAGAGGCAGGCAGAGAGAGAGAGAAGGGGAAGCAGGCCCCCTGCTGAGCAGGGAGCCCGATATGGGGCTCGATCCCAGGACCCTGAGATCATGACCTGAGCCGAAGGCAGAGTCTTTAACCCACTGAGCCACCCAGGCGCCCCTGTATCACACATTTAATAATAATGTCTACTTCATGCCATCATCATCATCACCATCGTCATCACCACCACCACCACTGGTAACACATGAGGCTCAAAGAGGTAACTTGCTTTGCTTGTGGGGCTTTCTGTCCAGTCCTGGACAATAGGCAGACATTCATGCTATATTTACTATGGAAACTCAGAGGAGAGATTCCTGGCCCGGCCTCTCCTACCCACCTGAGCTTAGGAAAGTCACTTTTCTTCCCTGAGCATCAGCTTCCTATTCTGTCAGTCAGGGAGATAAATGAATGACCTCAAAGGTCCTTTATGCTGTGAAGATGTTTCCTCCTCCTGCTGACCATTCCCCCCTTTCCCTCCCTCCTTTAGTTGGACTCTTCTAGCTTTACCCTCTTGGATGATGACTCAGTTTCGGGAGCTGACAGTTTACTCTTTGTCTCCTATGATCTGATGTCAATGGCAGACCCAGAGCACAAGACGTCACTTGCAGCATTTGTGTCTCAGGAGGAATTACAGGCAAACCAACACATAAAGCACAATAATAAATAGTATTCTTTGTAAAGTTGTGCCTGATTGAATAATTTTCACGTCTTGCTTGCTTTTGGAAGGAAGGGCAACTCACAAATGAAGGCAAATCCATTAGAGTTGAAACTGCTGGGCCCTCAGCCAACAGCCCCATTTTGGCAGGACGAGTTGCAGGGGTTAGAACTCTCCCTGGGGAGTTCAGTGGTGTGGCAGGTGAGTGGAGAGGTGTTTCGCTCTGGGACACTGTTGTTCAGCCCATGCTGAGCCTTCTATCTACACATTTCCTCTGAGGAGCCCTTCAAATGCTACATGCTAGTGGATTGTGTTTTCTAAGACAAGTAGAGCTCATGAGGGGAGATATCTTAGTTCTAATATGGAGAGAGATGAGTAGCCCAAAGATTTCTCAATAGTTCATTTTTTGGAGAAAGAAAAATTGATAATTTTTCAGTAGCTGATTTATCAGTAGCTGATAAAAGCGCAGATTTTCACTTGGTGGGTTTCTGAACTCCTCTAAGATTTTAGAGTATGCAGATAAAAACCATGAATATACACATACACCCCTTAATGGAATAAAAACACCTTCGAAGCCCCCAACATTTCTGTTTAAGTACACTCTATCCCTCTCCCTCCCTGCCTTTCTATCTTTCTCAAACACGTACACACACACACACACACATATCCTTCCTATTCATGTTAGCTGACACAGCCCAGCAAGTTCATTGTTATTTTTATAGGAGACACCAGGGATCTCAGGGTGTCACTGTAACTGATGGTCACTTTAAAGCCAAAGAGAATGCTTCATGTGCCTAGGGAGGATTTACTTTTCCCCTCAGCATCCACCAGAAACTCTGCAATCATCCTTGATTTCTTACTTGTGAGTTTCTGTCACTTTTTCTTCATTCTTCCTGCCACTCTCCTGGTTCAAGAATTTTTTGCACCTTGTTTGCACATACCATTCACATAACAATTGCGTTCCGCTTGTGAGAAAATGTTATTTGCCTCACATAGCATAGTGCCAGGAAACAGCATCTAATAACATTATCACTCCTTATCCATTCTCTTTACAGGGGATGAAGAGTGTGAATCCTAGTAGGAGATGCTACATTTGACAGCAATATCCATTACTTGAAGACTCCAAAGGAGGGGGATACTAATACCTCCTCCATCATGGGCTGTTGCAGTTCTAAATGCAACCAGGCATGTATGGGCTTAGCCATGATAAGCGTTCAATAAATGATAATTATTTTTTGTTCTATTAGCATTTACTGTTTTTGCCAAATATTATATTCAGGGCTCCAAAGGCAAAAGTGTCTGGTGCAAAGTAGCAAAAGGCACCTCCTCTGGGAAAAAGAATTGCAAAACCTCACTTTCTGGGGCTGGCTCTTGCTGAATGGTATGTGCAGTGAATTTTGTCCTCCAGGTGTGTCCCCTCTGCAGCAATATGGCTCTGATAAACATTGGGAACACAAAATGTGGGGCTCACAGCTTAAGTAAATTATCACTATGTTATAACTGCTTTGAGGGATATATACATATAACAGCATTGAGGAAGGAGTGAGGGCCGCTAGGGAAGGTGGAGAAGGCTCAGGGGCGCCATTTTAAATGAGATTTAATGAGATTTAAATGAGTAGGAGACTGCTGGTGAAGCTAGAAGAGCAAAGCTCAGTTCAGGCAGAGGAAAGGCCTGCCCAACAGGGGGCGCAAAGCCACCTCCTTTCCCAACTTTTCCCCAGTCCTGCAACGTTTTCTGGATGGAGTGTAGGATTTAGAGGAGAGCGGGGTTCAGGCAAATTGTGGGCAAGATGCTCAAGAGGTGGCTCCGGCCGGCACTGTGAACCCCTCAGTTACATCTGGTACTACTGGATGATTACTTTTGCTCAAGAAGTAAGCAAGCAATCAATGACTAGTATAAATTTTTCTACAGAAATCAGACGTAGAGTTCAGAACCATTCTTTTATCACTGAATCAGCAACTTCAAGTACTTGGATTATAAATTTTAAAGAAGGGGAATTTTGCAGCTGACAGAGAGGTTGCAAAATTTACTCATCAAAGTGTTACGCATTTTCATCACAGGGAAGATCCTACTATTCGACGAAAAAAAAAAAAAGAAAGTTTATTCCTTGGATCTCTCCGCCTACGGTAGACTAAAAATAGCATAATTCATTTCGGATGAGGGCTACACAGAGGTGCTGCTCCAGGCTCATCTCTGAAGACAGGGCCAGAAGAGCACAGCCAAGCACCGCGTGCTGAGGCAGGCAAGGAAAACTGTCCAGGCTGGATTCAGCCACAGAGGCCATCTGCAGTGTGGTAAGGCAGCTCCTCATTCATTCAGCAACTCCTAAGGGGTCCGAGCTGGGGGTGGGTAAAAGGTGAGGAGTGAGGGCCAGCCTGACACCTCTGTCTTGGTTTTGCAGTGGGCATCCCATAGACAAACGGCAGTGCGAGAACTGAGTCTTCATCCAACACCCAGTCCATACAATTCAAAAGAAACATCCACACAGCAGGCTCTACAGGTTTACATGGTTGGTGAAGATTTAGTATAACTGGGGCAACGCCAATCACATTAACATGGTGATTTTGAATTTTCTTGCTGTAATAGAGAACTACTAAATATATATGACATTTAATTTGTAAATTTATTTTAACATGATAGATGATAAGACCTATAAGCATATGGTATTTGTACTTAATTTTGTTTATATATATATTTCAGAAGCATCATCATAAAAAGATTTAGTCAACACT
Organism: Potos flavus; assembly: GCA_028534135.1. Taxonomy (NCBI): domain Eukaryota; kingdom Metazoa; phylum Chordata; class Mammalia; order Carnivora; family Procyonidae; genus Potos; species Potos flavus. Next base: position 40,287,210 of record CM052884.1, on the reverse strand, counting down.
AAGGGAGACCAGAGGATTTTTTTCTTATTTTATTTTATGTAAGATTTATTTATTTCTTTTTAGAGCAAGAGTGCAGGGGGAAGGACAGAGGGACAGAATCTCAAACAGACTCCCCGCTGACGCCAGGCTCGATCTCGCGATCCTGAGATCATGACCTGAGCTGAAATCAAGAGTCAGACGCTTAACCGATTGAGCCACTCAGGCAGTCTTGGATTATTTTCTTTAAAAGAGGCTCCTCCCATGTAGTCCTCACCTAACAGGGTTGTTGTGAGGAATAAATGAGAAAAGTCTTTATAGTTTATTTAGCAAAATGCCTGGCTTATAAATACCTTCGGTAAATGATAGTTACATTGTTCTCACATTTGATCACAGGAATACTGATCAAAGTCAAATTATTTATGTAACAAATGTGCACTTTGTCCTTTACTGAGAAGGGGGTAGACATGGAATTTCAGTCAGCTCTTAGTGATCAGTTGGGGGAAAGGAGAGCGTTTTATCTTTAACAAAACAGTGGTCTCACTGAGTAGCAATCATAAATTGGTATATTTATTTTCTTTTTTCTTGAAGTTTTTTATCTAAGTATTCTCTACACCCAGTGTGGGGCTTGAACTCACGACCCCGACATCAGGAGCCACACGCTCTTCCCACTGAGCCAGTCAGGCGCCCCCAGCGTACTTACTTTCTGACTGTAATTTACTGGGCTTGTGCTCCCCAAGGCTCCACCTCAAAGGGGGCCTGTGGGTTTAGGCTTGGGAGGTGCTCACAGAACACTTTCTCCCAGAATGAGGAGTGACAGCTGCGTCATTCACATGGGACATGTGCTCCAAATTCGTTAGGGGGTTAATTCTTCGTGACAGGTGGATACAAGCCAAGTACGGGGAGAAACAGTGGCTTCTTAAGGCCTTCTGGGGAAAAACCACCATTCACAGCAAGAAGGCCCAAACACTGACAAGTGGTAACAATTATTCATACAGTTGTCAAAACACGAAAGGCAAACAGCGTATCTGCAAGCTTCTCGCTTCTTTTCAAGTGAGATAGGCTCTCAGGTACACTGACTCGTACTTGTAAGACATTTGAGACAGCCGCTGGGAGAGTTCTCACTTCACCCACATTTCCCAGAACTCTGGAGACAGCGTTACACGTTATCACTACTAACAAGTAAAGGATACTTCCCATAGCGTCTCCCTTGTCACCTATGGATACCAACTGCCTTGGTGCATGGAAAGAATTATTTTTCCCTTTTTCCCCTCACTGGACCTCAAGTACACAGAACGTCATACCTCATAACCCTTAGTCGTCATATGCTTTTCATTGTCTCATGCCTTCATGTGAGCTGGTGGATTCACAGTGCCTACTACATTATGATAGATGATGGATAGAGAGATAAGGAAGGAGCCACACATGGATTTTTTTCTTGAGAAATGTAATTTTGACATGACCTAATATCCTTTATACTATATCTCTTCAGATTATCTCACATCTTTTTTTTTTTTTTAAGATTTTATTTATTTGTTCATCAGAGAGAGAGAGAGAGCACACAAGCAGGGAGAGCAGTAGGCAAAAGGAGAAACAGGCTCCCTGCTCAGTTCAATGCGGGACTTGGTCCCAGGACCCTGGGATCATGACCTGAGCCGAAAGCAGATGCTTAGCCAACTGAGCCACCCAGAACTCCCTAGTTTATTTCACATCTTAATATCTTAGTTTATTTCACAACTTAAGCAAGTTCACTACATCTCTACTGGTCCCATTTTACAGAGGAGTAATTGCCCTGCCTCGATGACGTGGCCGCTTGCATAGCTAGGACTGCAGGAATGGGTTTCTTGACTGCTGAGAGGAGCAGATTATGTATCGAGAGTGCCTACTAGGGAGATCCAAATCTTTCCCAGATCATTCAATGTTTGCCAAGAACAAGGGCAAAGGTTCACGCATCTTTGTTTTTCCCCTGTCCCTAGCACAATGCTGGACATGAAAGACACCTTTGCTGAATAAATGAAATGGTATTCACGTACCCCCAAAGGACAGCCCTTGTCTGTGTAACTGTGGACAGGCCACTCATATCTCCCGCCCCCGCCTCCTCATCAGTGAAATGGGTAATTACCAAAGTGCTGTGCAAATATGAAGACTGCTTAACTAGTATTCAGGAAGAATTTCTTAATCCCCTAAGAGTGGATCCATCACAACCACCTTTCTGCTTTTAACCTGGAAATCAGTCTAGAATTGTTGTTGGTTTTTTTTTTAAAGTTTATTTTAGCAACAGTTTTATTGATTCTGCGCTGGGTTGGTTTCCAGTTCAATAGTATCCTGCATAAACTGGTACCGGTTTCTAACATGTGTGTGTTGTGTATGTATGTATGTATGCACGAGAAGGGGAGCCCTGGGACGACAGAGGTAGGGCCTTAGTCATCCATGTGCCCACTCCGTGGCCACAGCAGTATCCTGCATGTAGGGAAAACTCCAAAATCTATTTATTGAAGTGAAAGGAAAAGAACACTCAGATCAAGAGAACCTTCCTTTAAAGGCAGTAATACATCGTTCAGTTCTCTAAGCCGCAGCAAAATCCATGTGGGCTGTACCTTCTAATTTACATAACCTTTCTCTCAACACATCACCTTCTTTATTCTCACATTATTTAATTTAATAATTATTGATTGAATGCCATGAACTATTTTAGGCCCTAAATAAGTCACATTCCCTGCCTTTAAGGAACTTGCAGTCTACTCTCCAGATTTTATTATTACGGCTGAAACACCAGAGTGTCAGAAAGAGAAGCTACTGGTTCCAGATCACATCGTTAGAAAAGCTAAATATAGGATCCCGGACAGTGACATTTCAGAGCCTATTTTTTTTTTCTGATGAAAGGGTAAAGTCATTAGGTATTTTTAATGAACATTAGGAATTTTTAATGAACATTAGGAATACAGCAAAAGCTGCCGTTGAAATGTTTCAGACATTACATGATCTGTCATTAAAAAACAATTTACCCACATGTAAACAGTGCACAGTTGAAAAGAGGCAAGATATACATACATACATAAACATACTATTTTTGCTTGCTAAGAGTCAGGCTATAATCCCCATAGTGAGGAAGTCAGATGACTGGGTAGTTACTCCTGCACCTTTATTTTTCAGTATTTTTGTAGCCTTCAGTGAGTTAAAAACTTCTGCAAAATGAAATACGCAAGCTCTAAGGTGCGATTCTGGGCCTTTTGCTTTAAAGAGTCAGGTTAAAGGAAGCTCTGTAGTGAATCGGAATGGATTCATGATTAACTTTAAAGTAGAAATGGGTTTGAGCCAAATTCTCTGAATAATACTTAACATTCTGAATTAATAGCGGGAAGAATATTTAACAAAAGCTTAGTGCTCTCATCTGATGAAACTATACTTGTTATTTATATAACCACAAATTATACATCTCCTATTTATATTACTTTAGTCCTAGTAGCACCACTAATTGAATAGATAGAATTAGCTATGCTAATAACATCTAGAATGAGTTCATACATAAAAATGCCTTAAAGAATCAATTACTCTGTTTTGCTCACATAATATGACATCATGCAGGGCTCAGCTCTGCCACTTACTAGCTCTATGAGCTTGGGTAAGTTATGTAACCTTTCTAAACTTCAATTTCTCATTGCAAAAGGAGCGTATTAAGAATACATACCTCACAGGATTTTTGTAAAATACAAATGAGCAATGCCCATTTAAAAATACCATATAGACAATAAGGCAATCTACAGAGGTTCAGAGTAACTGGTGTATGGAATGAAATGCAGGGGTTCTAGAATTTCCCATAGGTAGCTGCACTGTATAGCAGAAAACTCAGACTGGCAGGCAGTGTCAGGGGCAGGATTTGGGGACTGAGTGAGATCAGTGACGATCAGTGCTGCACCTTCCTGCTTAACCTCAAGGTCAGCAAGCACAGAGTCGAAAACACCCATTACGCAGATGGGTGTAGGGCAAAGTTGTGGCAACTCTCCCTTCCTCTCATTTGTGCAAAAGGGGAGTTAGAGTCTAAGGAATAGAGTACTTTGAGGAGGTTGCTCGTTCTAGCCTTATAAAGGGGTTAAATTTGAGATACGTGTGCATGTGGGTAGTGGTGGGGGGGGCGGTGGGCAGGGGTAAGAGACAGACTAAATTTCTAGGTACTTTATATATATTATATCTTTTAATATAATCTCCAGTTTTACACATGAGGTAATTGAAGCTTAGACATATTATGATAACTCTGGCAGAAGCTGGTCAGTCTATCTGACATTAAACCTTTCCACTATGCTTACATACCTCCAATTTCCACAAGCTCAAAGAAACCTTTGGGGAGCTTGTTAAAATGCTATCCCCAGAGGTTCTGATTCCAAAGGACGGGGGTTGAGCCCAGGCATGTTCATTTTCAGTAAGAGTCTCGGCTAATGCTGACATAGGTGGTCTGGGTTACACACATTTTTTTTTTTCTTCTGCTAAATATTTTCTGGTCTCTTCTTTCCTCTCTATAGCTACTCTATGGTCCTAGGATGGCCTTCTTCATGTCTCACTTGCATTATCAAAATGGACTCCTGCGTTCTAGAGTTGCCTTCTTTTGGAAATCGATTCTACACACACACACACAAAGTGTGCAAACTTTAATCTAACTTCTGCTAAAATCCTCAGCTGTAGACTCCTCTGAGAACCATCTTCAGAGAAGCCGCAAGCATTTCTTTATCAGAGAACGATCTGCGTGCTGCTCACAGGATTCTCAGGGGACACAGGAGCTCAAGGCTTGGACAGATGTGATTATTACATTTAGGGGGTGGGAGGAAAGGATGAGTCAGCCCAGGGCGGGCTAGTGACACTGAAGAATTCTCTGGATGTAGCCGTGTTTTTGTTCTTTATGTAAAAATGCTAGTCTGGTTAAAACCACACTGTATGCAGGATGGGGAAAAAGTCAGAGGAAAAAGACTGGAGCTGGAAGACCAATAAGGAATCTATTAGATGTTCTAGAGTAGGGAAGTGAAAATAAGCAACCTGAGGAGGTGCCTTTTCTGGTGGATGAACTCTGAGGAGAAATGCTGCTTTGCTGATGCCCCGTGCAGTGGGGCGGTATGGTGCTCCTTCCACTCCACTTCCCTAAATCTCTGACTTACTCTTGGACATTTGAGCTCTTCATGGGGCTCCAGCCATCCAAAGGCCAGTGCTATCAAGGAGCTTTCTTTTGAGGGCAGTAATGACCTTTCCCTTGAAACTCAAATGTCACCTTAAAGTTGTTATGAAAGCTATCCTCATAACTCAACCCGGTGAAGCAAACATAATTCCTACTTGCTAACAAAACACTGACTGTCAAGTCACTTTTTGGATAAATGATACAATGGCAATGGCAGGCTCTGCTACTAACTCTCCGTGTGTCCCAGGAAAAATGATTCTCAGTGTCTTTATCTGTAAATGACATAGTAGGAATCAATGGTCATATGGAAACTTCCAAGAATGTGTGAAGTAGAACTGAGCTATCTCAGTGCTAGCTCCAGTATGATTCAGGGAGACTGCCACGACCCTATCACTACAGCTCCATTTATGTCCCATGCCCTCTCTCACAGTCAATATCCCCTCTTAAAGGGAGCGTGAGGCTTTGGAAAAGGAAACAGAATAATATTAGGAACCGCTAGGTCAGATGTCCAAGGATGACAGTCCTCTCTGATCTCTTTAGCAATCATTCCCCATTTTTCTTTTTTTCGCCATTGTTTTAAGTTCAGATTTTCAAAATCTCACACCCAGAATACTGGAGTAGCTTTCTTGAACACCTCCCACTGTCAGTCTTTCTCCCCTCCAATTACCACAGTTACCAGATTGATCTCTTGGACACCTACTTCTTATCATTCACTTTCTTTTCCTCCAAGAAGGAAGACTGAGCAGACAGATGTTTCTGGCGGACACCATGCTAGGTGCTAGGAGCACAAAGATGAGTAAATCTGGACCTTTGGCAGAGAGTGACATTTGGGCAGCAACACAAGTACATTCAGGGTGCAAGCCCAGGGGAAATCACTAGGTTGGGTTTGGGTCCAAAACTCTCTGTCTACAGGATAAAGTCCAAGTTTCCTAGAAAACTTAAGGCACCAGAACTGATTTGAGTATAACTTTTCACTTCTGACTCCTTTTATTCCCCTTCATAAATTTTTGCTTGCAATGAAAGTAAACAACATTTTCTCTCCTAAGTATCCTGTATCCTATTCTATCCCTGTTTGCCCGCTTGCAAATTTTACTAATCCTTCAAGTTCTCCCCACCCACTCTGCCTCCAAAATTCAAATTCTTCCAGCTTTCAAGCCAGAATCTCCTCCCCTGAACTTCAGAGCAAGTTTCTTGTCCCTCTTGTTTAGTATTAATCACCTGCTCCCTGTGGGGACTCCTTCTCTCCCCCAGTATCCCTGCTTCTTCAGGGCAGTGACTATGTCTTATTCATCTTTGTCCACATTGCCTGGAAAGCTGCTTATACTGGCATCTAATAAAGGTTTATTGAATGACTGAACGAACACATTTGCCAAGACTTATCCCTCTGGCAGGCCACAATTAGAGGAAGTGTGCAGCCCCAAGCTCACTTCAGAGAAGTGCGCATCCAGAAACATGTACATCATCGGGGAAAACAGCTTCTGCCTTTCAGGATTTAAGCTTATGTCCAAGTCAGTTTTTGACAAAGCTAAACCCAATTCAGTATACTTCTTCATTTTTCTAAAAATTTACCAAGTGACATGGTTTTAACAGGAAGAGGGCAGGCTACAGTAAACAGATTATGGACTTTGGAATCAGTCAGACCAGGGGCCCCAACCTTGGTTTTTTAAATCTGTAAAGAGGGAACAAATGATTTCCCTTCACAGTTTGTTGTGGTGATTAGAGATTATATGAGCTGTCTGAATTTTTGCAATGGACATTCTTACTACTTGGAATAACATCTATCACCTCTGTTTTATACCAGCCTGTGACCAAATAGGACTAGTTGTTTACTAACAATCTCTTTTACTTTAGGAAGGATTTGCAGTGCAAAGGAGGCACTTACACATTGCATATGGCTGGCATTTAGTAAGCCTACTGATACTCTTTCAGATGTATTTGCCTTCTTTAAATTATAGGAGTTTTTAAATAAAATGAAACAAAATTTGGCATAAATCACTAAATACTCATTGATTTTTCAATGGAGAACCCTTGACTGTGAAGATCGTACAATTTCCTAAATGTCTCAGTAAGTAACAGAATAGCTGATTATGAAATTGACAAAAAAAGTTAAAAGACTAATGAAAGAAATTAAGGGAGTGATTACGTTTTCACCAGACGCTAGTTTGAGTAGAGACTCATTAGGAATTATATGACATTCTCAGGGAACCCTGCCTGCATCAGGATCCGGGAAAATGAGATAGTTCTCAAGGAGACCCCTTCAAACAGATGGCTGCTTTGAGCTTAGGGGTCCAGGTAGGTTGGAATGATGTGGGTTACTGACATAATTGTCCACTTGTCTTTGCATGTGTAGACACAGACTTTGTGCTGGCATATGGAGTGGACTGAAAGCCTGGGCGCTTTGGTTTTAGCAAACAAGCACTTTTAATGGAGAGCCTCCGATTTTCTCTTGGATGTTCTCAAAATTTGGGGTGCTTCAAAGCTCAAACCAGGCTTTCCACACAAGCTGCCTGACCTTCCAGACCTTCCTGGTCAGCTCCATTTGCTACACCAACCACTACACCAACCACACTATCCATCTGGTGTCCCTGATCTGCTTGGCCTCACTCTAACATGCCTACAGTTTCCACCTTCATGTTCCTGCTGTATCCTATATGTAGCACACTCCTACTCAAACTTCAAGATATTGTTCGAGAACCACCTTCCTTTGGAAGCTTTCTCTCTTACCCAAGGCATGATTAGTAACTGTCCTTCTCCTGACTTCCAACAAAATACAGTGTGGAGAAATGGACATTCTGAGGTCAAAATGTTCTGAGCGCAAACCTGACACTTGTACCTGTTAGCTGTGTGATCTTAGGGAAACTAGCTCATCTTCTTGAGGCACGGTCTCCTGATACTTCAAATAGAGACTGTTAATTCCCTAAATTTCTGAGAATCGTTAGCGCTACTGTATTGCCAGGCTTTCTTATATTTCTGTTTGCGAGCTCCTTGAAACAACAGACCTTGCCTTTTTAATTACTTTGCTGTCCTACAAGGCACCTAGCACAATGCCTGCTGTTTTCCAGCAATCAATATTTTTAAATCAGTGGATAGTTCTGGAAAAATATCTCAAGCACTGATAGGTCAGTTAAAGTCTAAGTTCTATGAAGTGCTCTCTGGCCATTCCTATACTCATTAATTTGAATTCTCATAGCTCTTATACATACTAGTGAGGCCATCGTCACAACCTGCTTCATGCATGCTAACTGATTCTAAGCTTCTCCAGGGCAGGAAGCATGGGTTTCCCTTCGAACTCATGTTTCACAATGTGTAAATGACAGCTCATGATAGGTTCGTTTCAAATATCCCATTCTCCTTCTCATTCCAAGTAGTTTTCTACTTCAGTTTTTTTTTTTTTTAAGATTTTATTTATTTATTGTGAGAGCGCGTGCACAAGCAGGGGGAGGGGCAGAGGCAGAGGGAGAAGCAGGCTCCCCGCTGAACAGGGAGCCCGATGAGGGACTCAATCCCAGGACTCTGGGATCATGACCTTAGCCGAAGGCAGATGCTTAACCAACTGAGGCACCCAGGTGCCCCTTCTTCCTCAGTTTATGTTGAGTTTAGCCTTAGGTTCAAGACTGAGGCTTTTGTAACAATAACTAAGTTCTGTAGTCCATGTCGTTGGCTCAAGGTGAGTGGCTTTTCCTGACCCAACTTCTCAGCTCTCCCCACAGTGGGTCTTTCTCTTTCTTTAGCATACTTTCTCTTCATTGTCTTTTATTTTCTACCCTAAGCAAGAGTCTTCTCATTGATGTATTGTTTTCACATTCTCACTAAAAATCAGTGAAATAGTATTTATTTGAAAGGACTCCATGCATGCTGACACATGCC
>CM052884.1:40188838-40277706 GCA_028534135.1 Potos flavus | reverse complement strand
TTAAAGAAATGAAAACACTTAACCATCTTTTTCTTCTTCGGTGTAATCACTACATCACCTTCATCAACACACCATTTCTGTGGACCACTGGCAGGTTTACCCCCAGTATTTAATATATTGACCACTAATCTACTTCATCAGAGATTACATTATTACTTTTAGCAGTACATTTATAACAGCAGTCTACTGTCTGGTAGCTCCATAATTTCTTTGCTACTGAAAGCCTAAATGTTAATTATAGTTAAACCCATGGCAGCCAAGAGAACTTAGTATTTCGATTATTTTGTACCTACCCCTTTTGAATCAATCACTCCAGGTTTCGCATTAAACTTCACTGTCTTCAACCGGGCACGCTCCTTTCTTTCCACCCTAAAGAAAATTGAAAATAAAGAGCTGATCACATGGCAAGGCATTTGAGTGAGTTCCTTACTAAATGAAGAATATTTCTTCTTATCCTACAGCTCAAATACAATGTGTTCTGAAGTATTCCCGTTCCTTGGTTCGGTATAAAAAGTCTTAGTATATGGTCTCTAAGAGGCTAACACATTCCTTGAAACTTCTGTGTGTTGTGTACTGAGAGTCATAGTGATTGGAAGAAACAAAGAGGGAGAAAAACTAATATTTGTTACTTAAATGCCTAAACAAATCAACCAAAAATCTATTGTAAAAAATCACAGCCTACAGAGATGAACACCTACAGTAGAGACTAAATAAACTTCTTTCTTCTCCTCTGCTCCCCTCTGCATACCTCATCTCTCCTACTCTTTTCTTTTCATTTCCTTTTTCCTCCCTTCTCTTTAGAAACACCAGGGTATTTACCTTCACCTCAAAGTCAAACATGTTATAGGTAATCTTGTATTTTTTCCTTTTCCCCAGTGCTGTTCTCCTGTCATCTCTGCAGATTTCATCATTGTACCTGACACTTCATTCACTCATCAAACACTAATCGAGTGCCTACCATTTATCAAGCAAGGAGCTGAGGAACAAATTAAAAAAAAAAAAAAAGAAAAGAAAAACCATGACTGCAATAAACACCCAGGAATGTGCTCCTGGTAGGAACAAAGACATAAAGAGATCGATAATGCTGCACAGAAAGACTGCTGACAGCAGCAGGGGGAGTGGGGGGGGGGGGCAATCTATCTCACTGAAGGCTGAGAAGGAGGAGTAGAAAGCATTGGTGTGGGCTTCTTGGAGGAGGTGTCAATTTATGTGAAACCTGAAGGACAAGAAAGAGCTTGTCGTCAGGAAAAGTTCAGGGAGAATTTCCCAGACAGGAGACACATACTATGACCCGAGGATAATAAGCAAGTGAAAGATTGTGGGAAGATTCTGGTATAGGGTATATACAGGATGGGATGTAAGAAAGTGAGGTGGTGGGCCTCCTTATAAAAGATATCCATCCACACTAAGGACTTGGGCTTTTTCCTTTGGGAATCCCAAGGATTTTTTGAGAGGATATAAAGCAGAGGATTTTTTTTTTTTTTTTGAGAGGATATAAAGCAAAGAAGTGATCAAACAGGTTAGCATTGGAATAAATGACTGTGGTGGAGGAAGACAGGCTGGAGGAGAGAAGGGACAATGGGAAACAAGAGGTCTGTTGAGAAGTTATTGCCACAACCCGGGCAAGAAATAATAATGAGGGGGAAGGGAAGGAAGGGTTTGAGAAACAGTAGTAAAGTAAAATAGGTAAGACTTGTGCCTATTTGAAGGATGGGGTTAAAAAAGAGGTAAAGAGAAGCTAATTATCTCCTTTTTTTGTTTGTTGGAGCCCATCCAGTGAGACATGATCGCTCCTTCCTTTAAACACCACAGTACTTATTTGTATCTTCATGTTGGTATCCTCTTTCGTTTCCTTGTGTTTACTTTCCCAGCGCACAAAGCTGGATGTTCCTTGAGGGCAAACCCACATGTCACTCCGCAGCATCCTGGAGCAAGTCCTCAATAAACTACTGTTCTCTGAAATAATCTTTCGTGCGTTGTTCTGACTTGACGGTTTGTTTAAATATGGCCAACTCGAATTTCAAACGTGGGGAAAGAAAAGAGAGAGAGAAGAAACACCCTGAATCTACAGAAATTAATGGTTTATAAAATCTAAGCTATTCATAGATCAATAATTAACAACATATTGCTTTTTAACTGAGAGCTCTTTTGTGTTCCCAGTTGAAACACAGTGCAGATCAGGGTTTCTATAGTTACAGAAACAAGAGTTTCAGAATATATTTCAGGGCGAGAGGAGAATATCTGAGTGGAAACAGCTGAACAAAAATTTTCATATCTTAACCTCAGATATTAAAGCAATATGTTCCACTGAGAGTTTCTACATCCAACAGTTGGGAAGAGCACCAGGAAGACTTCAGGAAAGATAAGCTGCCAAGTGGAGAGATGCTCACTCAGAAAATGCCTGTTCTGAGCAACTTCAGCTTCTCTCAGTTCTAATCCAAGTACAAATGGTAATTCATATTCATCTCTTCGGATCCTTCTAAAACTGCTCTTACAGCCCTGACTTTATCCTGGCTTCTTTACATTAACCAGGATAATTACGGGAAACACTAGTACATTGGATGATGCCAACGTGACACGCAGAGGCTCCATGGTTTTTGATCAGGCTCTGCAAAAAATTCTGCATGAACCCACGGAACTCACAGGGCTCCAAACATATATTAGGGTGAAGTCAGGATTCTAAGAACTGTTTAGACAAAACATTCTAATTTTTAGCCCCTGGTTTCCAAGGTCACCCTTTTTGGATTTCTTCAGAAATGTCCCATTAGGCCATCTTTAGTGATTCATCCCTTACATCTTAACAGGGTTTCAAAGAATGTTAAGTCAGATGGGGAGACACACACGTGCACACACACACACACACACACACACACACACACACACCCCTATTATTTGCTATGGTTGATTAATCTTCAAACAGGCAACAGAAAAAAAAGCCACAATTTTTAAAGTGTTACTGTAGGTGGCCCGGTTTTGACTCACTCATGAAGGAAGTTGGAAAGTTTTGTTTTCTCTTGGGGTTGGAAGTTTCATTAATGATAATGATGATAATGTAAGTGTCAGCTGAAGTTTTAACAAATAATTATTAGTGAAAAATTCCTTTACATTTATATCCTCTCATTTGCTTCTCACAATAACCAAGTGATGTAACTATTATTGACCCCCATTTGATGGCTGGAAAAGCTGAGACTTGAGGCTTGCCAAGTTTAAAAAGTGGTAGAAATAGGGCCTGAACACAGCTGCTAAAAGCTAACCTGAGTGTTCACATCTACTCAGTTTGGGAAACAGCATTCAGGATCTTCCACGTCTCTCTTCTGCAGTGGGAATTCTCAACACAAATGAGATTTTGGATGAGTCACACACAGTTTTAAGGCCAATACAGTTCTTCAGAAATTTGCATTAAGTTTTTCACAAATGATAACCAACCTTCTCCCTTGCATCCCCATATCCCAAATGTCCTGAATGAAATAAACCATAACCAAATACAAGTATATAATCACTTACATAAAACCATACCATAACAGGCTGAGCTTTAATTTTTTTTTTTAAGAGTGTGAGAACGAGGGAGAGGGGCGAGGGGCAGAGGGAGAGGAAGAGAGAGAGAATCCTAAGCAGACTCCATGTCCAGTGTGGAGCCCAATGAAGGGCTTGATCTCATGACCCTGAGATCACGACCTGAGCTGAAATCGAGAATCAGACACTTAATGGACTGAGCCACCCAGGCGCCCCTGGGCTTTAAAATTTAGAATAAATTTTAATACTGAAATTTAGGTTAGCTAAATGACTATATGCAGCATTATACATATTGAATTAGACCATAAATATTGAATTACTTTCTCTCCTTGGCAGTCTTTTTGCATTCACTGTAATCCCATCATAGTTTTGCTTTCCCATCACAGAGGCCCACGTTGATCACCTCTCTCAGTGGGAGGTGGCTATGGCTTGTTTTCTCCTACCTACCTCAGTCCCTTCCTCTCTTCTGGTGCTTCTTGGGATGTAGGTGGATAATTTATTGCTAAAATGAGAGTCAGGGCTGGGAAATAGGGCTCTAAATAATAGCGTGTTCTTTCAAGAACTGAAAGGTCAAATACGAAGAAAGGAAAACACCCATCATTTGAGTGTGTACCAAGTATTCGATGTTGTACTGAGCACTTTGCCTATATTATCAATAACCGCACAACGATCCAGGGCTTAAGATGGAGCTGGGCATATAGTAGGTACTTCATGAATCGTTGTTGAATAAATGAATGAATGAATGAGCAAATGCACAAATAAACCCTCAAGGAGCATTCTTGATTTGGTTGTGAAAACTGAGGCTCAAGACTTAAGTGACTTACCCTCAGAGTTTTTAATAAAAAAATTATTTACCAATTCATGACTTTTTCGCTTGGTAAGAATCTATGTAAAGTTTAGCATCACCTTCTCTATTTAGGTTACTAAGTAAGACTCCTTCAGCAGAAGTAGATGATATTAAAGCCCACAAGTCTTTACCCCAGGGAATGGTGGATCACCTGTATAGAAAGACTAAATCAAAACGAGAAGTACTGCCTTACTTCTCTCACACTCAAGAGGCAAGCAATTAATTAGATTGTTTAAGCAGAAATAATCCTCTCCACCCTAGTTTGGTCACTGACCAAAATACTGAAAATATGAACTGGATGGCAAAATCTGAGCAATCACTTCTGACAGCTAGCATCTCCAGGGAGTACCAAATGGTCATGCTTCAATGAGCCCAGCTGTCTCCCTCGGCCCTCTCACCCACTTCCCATCTGGCATTTTCAGGTCCCGGCCAAACACATAATGAGGTCAGGCTTGGAGCACTAGATGGTGGGAGCATCATTTGGTGCTGGGTGTTGCTGTGCCCGTGCTCTGCAAGGACAGAAATGCCATCCACGTCACCGGCCACAAGTTCTCCGTGAAGGTTAGGTGAGTAAACCTTAATGCAATGCTAGCTACAAACCTGTCTTCTGAGAGCCCCGGGGACCATCACTATGGGGTGATGAATAAAGACTCAGATTGGAAGACTGTGGAACAAATCTTATCTTGGCCACTCACAAAAACTACTCAGGAAACAGTGATTCTAGGCTAAGAGCCCAGGTTTTGAAATCATACAAGTCTGGGTTGGAATCCTGCATCTGCCACTTATTAGCTATGTGACTCAGGGCAGGTCATTCAGCCTCTCAGGATCTCAAGATTTACGTTGGTAAACTGAGAGTATTGACACAGATGTCAAAGAATTATAGTGAATGTTAAAAAAGATAATACAAAAATTGTTTAGCACAGTCTCTGCTACATATTAAGAACTCCTAATTGACAAGTCTAGTGTACTCTTGGTATAGTGGAAAGCCATGTGGTCTTGCTATCAGACACTTGGGTTCAGCCAGTGGTTGGTTGTATATCCTTGGGCAAATTACTTGGCTTCTTGGACCCTCAGTTTCCTTATGAGGCTTTTGTGAAGATGAAATCAAATTCTGTATTGGAAAGCACGTGGCACCATACATGGTTGGGGCTATCATCAGATGGAATTTGTCCCTCTGTCTGCTGTCCTTTCACATCCCTTTACCCCTGCTATGGTGTCGGCCTTCATGAATGGGATTAGTGCTCTTATAAGAAGAGACATGAGAAATGATCTCTCTTTTAGCCATGTGAGGGTACAGCAAGAAAGCCAGCCACGAACCAGGAAGAGCGCCCTCACTGGGAACCCAAATAACCAGTGCCTTGAATGTGGACTCTCTAGGCCTTCAGAACGATGAGAAATGAATGTCTGCTGTTAAAGCACCCAGCCTACGGTTTGTTAGGGCAGCCCAAGCTGACTAGGGCAGTACTAGTTACAAAGAGCCACCATTAACCTAATCACAGTGTGGCTGTAGCTTAGTCACATGTTTAGTTCCACAAACATGTGACTCCAGCTGGGCTCCAGTGACCAGCGCTTGGCACACAGTCACTGCTCAAACCATGCTTGCTGATTTAAATTTTGTCAAATCTTATTTTTGTAACTTGGGGAGGAAGGGTTGCATATAAGTTAAGAGTATCAATTCTGTTAGGGTGCCTGGGTGGCTCAGTCGGTTAAGCATCCAACTTCTTTTTTTTTTTTTTTTAAAGATTTTATTTATTTATTTGTCAGAATGAGCTGCGGGGGGAGGGGGGAGCGTATGAGCAGGGGGAGGAGCGGCAGGCAGAGGGAGAAGCAGGCTTCCTGCTAAGCAGGGAGCCTGATGCGAAGCTCCATCCCAGAACCCTGGGATCATGACCTGAGCCGAAGGCAGACGTTTAACTGACTGAGCCACCCAGGCATCCCTAAGCATCCAACTCTTGATTTTGGCTCAGGTCATGATCTCAGGGTCATGAGATTGAGCCCCAAGTTGGACTCTGTGCTGGATGTGGAGCCTACTTAAGATTCTCTCTCTCCCTCTCCTGTTGTCCTTCCCCCCTCCCTCTTTCTCCCTCTTTCATTAAAAAAAGAAAAAGAAAAAGAAAGAGTATCAGTTCTGTAGCCTGGATTCCAATCTCAGTTCTGTCACTTACTAGTTGGGCAATTTCAGGCAATTTAATTAACCCCTCTATGTCTCAACCTCCAGATTTGTAAAATAGGCGTAATAATATAACATCTCTCAAAGGGTTGTAATGAGGTTTAAATGAGTTCACTGTAAAGGGCTTAGAACAGCATCTACCATGCTCCAGGAGTGTTTTGTTAAGTAAAACTCCTTCACCATCTTCAAAAAAAGGAAGAGGTTGGAAATAATCTTTATACTCTCCATCTCAGTTTTGTTGGGATGATTAAATGGGATCATCAACAGAGAAACATTTTTGTAAAGGGTCAAGTCATGCCCCGATGTTATCCGTTATGAGATTTTCCCAGACCAGCTCTGCTAGCTGAACTGTTCTCAGAAAAGGGGCTAGCTAGAAATTAAAGACTGAAAAATTTAACCCCAGTCTAAAAGTAAATTATATTTGTACCAACTCCCACTTATTCTGAGCTAGAGTTGTAAGATGCTAAATGTAGTGTGAAATGAGAAAGCCCTGCAATAAGAACTCTTTGTGGGGTATGATTATAAATGATTTTTATTTCCTTTTTATACTTCTCAAAAATTTCCCACTTTCCTACAGTTAAATGTGTTACTTTTGAAACATATAAAATAATAATACATTTTTGGAAGGATTAAAATTCTAAGGAGAAAGTTGATAGAAACTCATTTATAGCCATAAATACACACACACACACACACACACACACACACACACACACACACACAGAGGGGGAAGCTACTGTAACATTCATGAGATAGAATGCAAATAAATATCAACATTAGAGGCACTAGACAAGCTTCTTTTTCAGGCTAGTTGTAGTATGATTGTTAAGATGGTTTTTATCCAAAATAGGAAAGATAGCCAACTTAAGAATGACCACCAGGAGGTGGAAAATTGCCTCAAGAGGAATAGCACTGAGAAGGTTCCTCGGGGGGAAATGAAGTATAATCGAACAAATGAAGGGCTATTGACAAGCCTGGTTAGAATCACAGAATCTCTGAGTTGGGAAGGGCCTGAAAAATTGCATGGTTCAACTCTCTATCCAAAGCTTGAATCTCTTTTATTATATTTCCTGACACCAGACCTTCTGTTATCAGAATCACCCTCAGGGATTTACAAACAAATAGAGATTTCCAGAACCCACTCCAGATGGACTGAATTAGATTATTTGTGTGTGTGTGCGTGTGTGCGTGTGCATGCACACACGCACACACATGCACGCACACACAGAGGAGAGTGTCAGAGAGGGAGGGAGCGGGTACATCTAAGCTTTTATAATGCTCCCTTGCTATGAAACCCACTGTTCTGGTTCACTATCTTCCCACATAATCCATACCATCTCTACCCAGCTCTGACTAGTAGAAGAGTTTCTTTAAAATGAGCTGAAATCTCTTCCCACATAGCTTTCCTTCCTCCGCTCCACTTCTATCCTTGGGGCCATATTCAGTAAGACAGTTCTTTCTTCTCAGAGCAGCACCTCAGACAGCTCTGATGAATTAAATTGAAGCAAACCAAAATGCACGGTGCCTTGACTCTTTTTTTTTTAAAGTAAACAGAAATGGAAAAACAGAATAAACTAGTGTTGAGAGTCACTGCTTTGAATACATACCCTTTGAGAAAACCCTACGAGCCAGCGTACAAATCCAGAACGTCCTCTTCAAGCAATGGGAGGCAACAATGTGGAGCCCAGAGGTTTTTAAATTTTTAATAATTTTTTTATTAAAAGATTTTATTTATTTGTCAGAGGGAGACTGAGAGAGAGCACACACACAAGCAGGGGGAGAGGCAGGCAGAGGGAGAAGCAGATTCCCCGCTGAGCAGGGAGCCAGACACGGGACTCGATCCCAGGACCCTGGGATCAGACCTGAGCCGAAGGCAGGTGTTTAATGGACTGAGCCACCCAGCCACCCTGAGCCCAGAGGTTTGAAAAGACCCAGAGAACTGTGTGCTGGTGGGAGACCCACACAGGCGCACAGAGGGCAGGGAGGCTCTCTTGAGTTCAGCGGCTTCTTTGTGACTCCTCCCCGCTAACCGTGAGGGAGCCCTTATGTGATAGTCAGCCTGCTGCCCTCTCCTTGAATTCCTCCGCAGGCTGTGTGGCCACAGGCAGAGAAGGACAGGAGACCATTCTTCTCTGGGGTGGCAATGCCCCACAGAGTGATTCTTGGGGGTAAGTGGCATCTTCCTAGTACGGTTTGTGCTAGCTCAGTTGCCGGACCGCGGCACTAGAGCGCTCAGCTTCACTGAGGACTCTTCACAGAGGTATTTGGGGTGTTTGGATAGGAGGCGAAAAGCCCTTGGAGAAACCTGTAGCTTGAGAAAAGCTGGTGACTGCCTTGAATAAACGTTCTTCCTGACTTTAATTTCATAACCATATCTCTTTCCTGAGGGTACAGACAAAAATGTTTCATGGACAATATCTTGGTGCCAAAAAGAGGCTCATGGGAAGGAAAGTTCCTCCCTCGTCATGATGACTAGAAGCTGCTGGGACGCATGAGGGAGTTGGCTGTTCCAAAGTATATTCCCGCCTAGCTGAAGAAATGTTTAGAAGACAAAGTACTCTTGACTCAGGAAACACATATAGAACTAAGTATCTGATTGAGTGAAGGTGGGAGTTGTGGGGTGGGTGGGGGAACAGGAGTAACTAAAACAGTAAAAAATGGTTATAAACCCAGTCTTAGTCCTCATCAGATGTTCGAGAGCTCATATCCCAAGCATTTCAACTTGGAATGAAGGTTTTTAGTTTTTCTCCCGTCAGTATTTCAACATAATACATAGGTAGGAACTTTGCTTAGTAAATTGTACTTCACTGGGCTTTCACCTGACCTTTCTGCAGAGTTATCTGGTAAATGTGAACCTCTGGAGTAACACCTGAGTGTGTGAGGCAGCGTACTGAGAAGATAACCTCGAACATGTGGATGTTGGTAAACGTTTTAGGGAGGTGGTGTAAGCAGATCCCCTTTCTTTCTTTATTCCTTACCATGGCCACCTAATATGAGAAGAGTGAGAATATTTAATTCATGTCACCTGTCACCACTGACAATTTCCACGCAGACTATCCCACTCAAACGGTTATTTTGTGAACAGTTTGCCATATCTTCATCTTCCCTCATTTCCACCTCCTAGATCACTGAAAAGCAAACACTCTGAAATAGAAAAGACATTTTTACCTCCGTTTGCTGGGGATGACCCCCATCTCTTCACTGTCCCCCTCCAGCGTGACTCTCCTGGCTTGCCACCACTCGTCGTCAGAGGCGTTGATAACATGGAGAATATCTCCATATTTAAAACTAAGTCCTTGACTTGGCAGGCCACTGTCCTTGCTCTTGTCATAGTCAAACATGGCTCTGTAGAAATGGCAAGAGAGAACGTCGTTAGGAACCTCTGCACCACAGATTTCGAATTCACCATTTTGATTACCCCCTCTTGCCCTGAGAATCCTTCATCCATTTGATACTAGCACCAAGGACTGACTCCCAGGACTGCATTCCCACTACTGTGGTCACAAATCAACGTGAGTTCCTGCTTCTCCTTGGCGGCTGCCAGGGCAGCCTCTGGACCCCTAAAACTGGGGTACTGCTTCTTTTCTTAGAGACCATCTTGTGTGGCGAGGTGATAATGGGAGATGTGGCAAAGGGAGTTTAGTACCTGAGATTTTTTTCCCCTCCCACTACAATCAAATGTTAAAAGTCACTACAAAGAAGGAAATAATGAAGAGAAACATGAGCATCTTTCTGAACGAAGTATTTTGTGTTATGAACAAATCCTCTCAGATGTATCAGTCCGTACAACTCTTTTCTTTGTAATGGGGAAAAATGGTAACAACTTAAATGTCATCCCATTGGGGACTGTGATCCTTCCACTCACTGGACTATCGGACTGTTACTGAACTTGAATGGTTGCAGTTTAATCTCTGTATTGTACACCTGAAACTAATATAACACTGTATGTTAATTATACTGGAATCCAATTTTTTTAAGAAAGAAAAGGCTGATTAACACCACAAAAACATAAAAAAAATAAAATAAATTGAATGGTGGCAGAGGTTAACCCAATGACGTGAATAAATGCTCAAAATGCAATACTGAAAAAATATAATTACACCCATGTTTACATGTGTGCCTACAGATAGATCGAGATTATATGAATAAGACAAATCTTTTTGCTTGCATGGAATGCTAAGCCCACCTCAGCATCGCACTCATCACTCTGAATCGTAATTCTTGCTTTATGTACCATGTTTCCCTCACTAAAGAACACATGCTGAGCCTTTGCTAAGCCAAACACACTGTAACATGTATAAATCGGTGGGGTGGGGGAATTGCCGAGAGAACTGGAAGGATGACCAAGACCTTAGTAGCTAGGTGTTGCCTTAAGTAGCTGACAGTTTGTATCAAATCTTCTATTGTCCCCTTCCTCCTATATCCCCGCTCACAAACCACCACCACGCATACAGCACGTATGCGCACGCACGCGCGCGCACACACACACACACACACACACACACACACACACACACACACACATACACACACACAACTTCTCAGGAGAAGCAGATTTTGCCACCTCCCTGCTTATTCCCCTTTGACTGCACTCTGGTAATTTCGTTAGAGTGTAACCACTATGCAAGCAAAACTAGAGAGATCTGGGGAACAGGTTTTTTCTAAGATCACTGAGGACCAAGTATGGTTCTTTTCCTTTCTTCGTTTTTTCCCCCTCATTAAAAAAATGTCACATCTGCTGCCATGGCAACCCAAAAGAGCTGAAGACAGCAGGTTGAGCGCAGATACTATAGGAAAATTTGAATTACTTGCAACACAGCTCCTTCTTCCACTAACTGTCCTGAAGTCATGGCACTGGGGGAGAGTTTCTCGGTCGAAGCTCCCGGAATGACTCACTTCCACCTTGACCACCTGCATCTTCCCTACCGAAGACTTTGGCTAAAGCTCCACCCAGGCAAAAGGGGGCTGACAGAGGGCAGAGGCCCACTCAGACGCCATCACTTCTCTGGCTGGGTGATGTGATATAAATGAATTAGCACTCTGGAGCCACAGGTTCTTGTAATGCAAAATTAATCCAATAACTACATTTGCACGGAGCTGCTGTGCACATTAATAAGACATACGAGGCTCCCAGCTCATGGCCGGTGCAGCCTAGCAGCTGGAGCCTGGTGGTTAAGAATACGGGCTCCTGGGTTACACCGTTAGTGTCCTTTCCTGGTTCTACTACTTCTTGCCAGTCATACAGCTCACGATCCACACAAGCTACTTCACCTTCCTTAGGCCTCAGATTCCTCATACATACCAGCAATGATAACAGTACCCCCACCATGAAATCGCTGTATGGATGAAATGTGACATAAGGCAATACATGTAAAAATAAAGCATGCATGACAATGCCTGGCACACAGTGATAATCATCAAGTATGAACTGTCACTATCATCTTGCCTTTCCCCTGTGAGTGGATATTCACACAAATGCTTTCTATAGATTCTACTCTGTGCAAAAGAGAGTTAACACAGAAGCTTGGGATTGCTCTTCTTAAAAAGACACACCCACAAGGATGGCTCTTGGCTGACATCTGGGAAATTAGATTTTTGGGAAGGTTCTCACTATTTCCTATTAGGAATGGCTCACCACGCCTAAACTTTTGAATAAGCAAGCTTTAAGCAGAACATCTGCTTTTATTCTGTGAGTCTGGAATTGTGGTATGGGTGGTATGGACCAGGCAGACGGTGACTACATGATCAGCCCCCAATGAAAACCCTGGACCCTGGGTCTTTAATGAACTTCCTCAGTAAACAACATTTTACACCTGGTGTCACAATTTGTTGCTGGAGAGATTAGGCATGTCCAAAGTGACTCCACTGGGAGAAGGCTCTTGGAAGCTTGGGCCCAGTTTCCTCTGGATTTTGTCCCTCAATCCTTTCCCTTTGCTGATTTTGCTTTGTATCCTCTTGCTGTAATAACCCATAGTCCTCACTATGATGAAGCTGAATCCTGTGAGCCCTCCTAGTGAAACACTGACCCTGGGGGTTGTCTTGAGGGTTGCAAATCATTTTCACATATACTACATTTGTGACTTGATCCATTTTGACAAAGAAGGTATGAAGGACATATCCCCTTTTTATAGATGAGGGATAGACTAACCTCAGCACGCAAGGGCCAGTAACCTCAGGCTGGAGTTTGGCTCTTTTGATCTGGAATCCTAGTGCAATGCTCTTCACTTTGTCCCCCACCCCCACCCCCCAGTCTGAAAAGTGGTGACAAGGTAGCAAGGACAATGACCATGACGGCTACCACTACTTATGCTCGTGTTAGGTAGCTTGGCACTTTGTATCTGTTGCCTTATTTGACATCATAGAACATGAAGGTAAAAATTAGTATCCTCATTTTATAGGTGAGGGAAAGAAGCTCAGGACATTAAAGCACCTGCCCCAGGTCACATGTATGCGTGTGGTGGAGACTGCATCGAGAATACGCTCCAAAATCCACATTCTTGGACGTTTCATCGTAAGGCTCGGTTTCCCAGCCTGTTTGTCCTCGGGCCGTGCTCACAAGTTAGCAGTACCAGGAACTCTTCACTCCCTCCCCCTAAGTCCCTGAAGCTCCCTTACTGCTCAGTTCTTGTGTTAGTACTTTTTATCCTAAAAGTCTTTGAACCACTGGTTTAGCTCCAGGCTCCTTCTGGATGTAAAGTGTGGGGAGCAGAGGGAGAAAAGCCATCAGGAAAGCTGGCAGGTGGTCACCAAAAAGGCAGGCTCTAGGGTCAGACTGCCTGGGTTTGCAACTTTTTAACCATGTGATCTTAAGTAAGTTACTTAGCTTCTCTGGCCTTCAGGTTTTCTTAATTGTAAAACTGTCCTATAATAACACCAAATACTTCAAAGAGTTGTGGTGAGGATTAAATGAAATAATATATGGAAAGTACTGTGACACCAGATTGACACAGGCTGGGCTCAACAAATGGCAGCTACTATTACTACTATAACTGTTTTTCGGAAAAAATGGGCTGGTCTTGAATCGGGGGATCTGGGTCCCCACTGTGCCACTTAGTAGCCGTCTTTGGACTGTGTATAAAGACATCTACAATTCCTCTCTATCCTCCGAGTCCAGTACAGCATTGGGCACAAGGTAGATCCTCACTACGGGTCTGTGGAAATGTTTCAGATGAACTTTGAAAGCTCTGCTTCTCGCAAGCCTGTGTCCCCACGTGTAAGGGAGGGGAGGAGAAACTGTTTCCGGTGGTCCCCACCAGGCCAGACATTCAACCTACTGTGTTCCATTCCATTCCATTCCCAAGAATCCCTGAGGGAAGGTTCCCCCTCCTGTCTTCAGCGACAGGTGTCCTCGAAGAAGGGGCTCAGTAACATGCACCTACCCAGTTCTATTTATCTTGGACAATCCGCCCCTCTAGGATTACACTGATTTCAGACTTGTCGGGTCCCTGAAAACAAGCAGCTGATATATTTCGACAGCTTCTGGCTCCTTTGGATATTAATGGATCTTCATGTCTGGGCGAAATGCTACAGTGCCCCATCACCTAATTTAAAAAGCGATAAGCTGTTTTTAATTTGCTTTATGTGCTAATTCATCATAGCAACTTTTATAAAATGCCATTAAGACTCACACTTTCCACCCAGGGTGCTTTTAACAAGTCCATTAGACAAGTAGAATTAGAGAGGAATAATGCAACATCTCTCCCATCCCTCGCGGCCCTCCTGCATTTTACCACATGCTGGCCCTTTACCAACTGGGGAAGTCCAGGAAGGGGAGTGAAGCAGCTGCTCATCCTCATGGCTGTGCAAACTGGATGGGGAGATACCTGAGCACCTGATAGAAATTGTGCTGAAGCGCCCGACAACGTACTAAAGACTTTAGAGCTATCATCTCACTCAATGTACTGGGCAGGCAAAGCAGCATGTGGGTTATATGCCAAGCTTTGGAGAGAGAAGAGACCTGGGTTTACATCCCAACTCTGCCATTCCTAGCTGTGAATTTGGGGCACGTTACCTAACCTCCTCGATGATCTCTTCACTACAGATGACCATTTCCTCAACTACGAAATGCAGAGAATGATGGCATTAACTCAAAAGATTGTTACGAAGATCCCACCATAGGGTGAAACCTACAAAATGCCCAACACCCACAGAGAAGGAGTTCCATTTTGTTATGATTTCTGACAACAATCTTGCCATGCCAGCGTTTTTTTTATCTCATAAAGGAAATGAGACCCAAAGAGATGAAATGAAGAAAAGCTAATAGGTAGCAGAACCAGGATTCAAATATAAATAGATGTGTTGGAATCAAAAGCCCATGCTTCTGGCTGTAGAATTCATCTTGCAATTCCTGACAAGGAACGCTGTGCTCAGACCGCATCTCCAGAGATTTCATGATTTGGCGGTGATCACATTTATAATGACACCATGGACTAGATGTCAGGAGACAGATATGAGCAGTTTATGGATGGCACACTCAGTTCTCATAACTGCCCCACGATGTATGGATTAGCCTTACATTGCAGACGAGAAAATACAGACTTCCATAACCTAAGCAACACGTCCGGTGGCACACCAGCTATCACGTGACAGAGCAGGACTGAACGCAATACCTGTCTGCCTCCAAGACCTGTGGACTTGCTTCACCAACCCATGTGTTGTTTCTGTAAGCAACCCTCTCCAACCAAAACCACCCACATTTTCTACTGAGCTTGGGCTGCAGTCATATTTAATAATCATGGACCGTAAGAGCACGCATGTTTTCTGTGTTGGGCAGAGGATCGAGTTCTGGCTGAACCACTTCAAGGCTGGTATAGCAGAGAATCACGGGAGTGAAGAGAATCCCCAGGACTCTGGAAAAAATTCTTGATGTGTCTCATGGTTATTGAAGATACGGTAGGGAAAATAATTCCCTAACCCCTTCTCCACAAGGATGTCTATACCTTAATCCCCAGAACCTGAGAATATGTTACATTCTGTGGCAAAAGTGATATGGAGAGAGTATCCTTGACTTTCTGGGTGGGCCCAATCCAATCATATGAGTCCTTAAAAGTAGAAGAGAAGGCAGAAGAATAGCTCAGAGAGATGTGACATGAGAGGTACACGGTGGCCACTGCTGGATTTGAAGATGGAGGAAGGTAATTTGTCAAAGCAGCAACAGCAAACTAATAACAGAGGACAAGAAAGAGGATGATTTTACACAGGGCAGGTAGAAGGCAAAGGCCACCAGCTGGATGATGCTGCCAAAGATTCTTTGGAATAAAAACAACTACTCAGCAACAATAGTAATAGCCTACTGAGCGCCTATTGTTGGCCAGCCATGTGCAAAGTACCTTTGTGTTACATAATGACATCTTATTGAGTCCTCGTAAATAGTGTGACATGTAAGTATGATTATTCCTATTTTGCAGATAAAAAACTCAAGGCTTTAATCTCTTACTTCTACTTTAACGAATTCTCACAGAAACCCTATGAGATAAATATTATTTGTTCCTATGTTCAGATAAGGAAACTGTGGCACAGAAGAAGCAGCCTTTTTCTTCTCGGAAGTTGTAAAGCACTCTGCTTGCACCTTTCTTGGGAAGCCTACAATGTCTAGTCTTGAATGGCAACGTGTCTCACCTCCTTTACTGGATTAAAGCCACTGAAGGTCAGGGGCTCCCAGGCCCAGCCTCTACGCAGTCCTTGCAGATGCTTTATAAATGAACAAACCAACCATCAGCTTACTCCCTTCTGTGCAGTGAACTTGTTTGGGCTGGAGAAGCCTTTGTTTCCATGACAACGTTAAGACCCCCCCGAAGCTCCATCGCTCCAGAAGTTGAGGCTTCTGCTTGATTAGAGGTTCTCGCCTCTCTATGCAGCAGGAGAAAGAAGAGCAGCAGAAGATAAAGTCTGCTCTCTATTCCATGCCACTGTTCCATTGCTAAGGTATGCAGCTGAGGAGAGTGCAAAAGTGTAGATATTGGAGTGAAGAGACACATTCAAGTGAGTCCACCTCTTTCTACCTGAGCATCGCTGAGATTGGTCCACAACCAATCTGAGCTTTAGTTTATCAGTGAATGGGCTTAATCATCCCTGGGTCTCAGCACGTTTGGAGAGATTCAATGACATGACATAGGAAAAGCCTTTAGCACATTAACTGTCAACCAATAGTTCCTTTCCTTCACCTCTTCCCTACACTAGGAATGAGCGAGTTATTTCTATAAGTATTGGCAGGAGATCATAAGATGGTGTTTTTAAAATACAACATAAAAATACACACGCAGTTAACTTTCTCAAAACATTTTCCTGCCAGGGGGATGTGGGAAAGGGATCTGCATTGGGAGCAGAGTGATCTGAAGCTTAGGTGCTATTATTTTAAAAATCATCCATTTCCAATAGTTTTTCCTGCTTAAAAGCATTCATTCACCCCCTCACGAATCTACTAAACGAGTGTTTCAAAAACAGAGATGGCACCCTGGAAGTAGGGAGAAGCTGGGATGGAGTGAGGAGAGCAAGGCTATGGTTCTAGCTTCAATGTAATCTCACCGTGTGATCTTGAGTAAGTTACATAACCTCTTTGGGCTTCAGCTTCTACGTAATCAACAGGCACAAAGCACTTCTCTAAAGCATGTTTCAGCTGTCATATTCTACGCCTTTGTCTTGCAAGACACCATGGGGAAATCAAGTCAACTTTCCATGTGGCTGATAGGATGTGTGTCTCCAAGGATTGTGTCTGCCTTGTGAAAATCGCTCCGCTCTGTGCCATCTCCTCCATCAATCCTGGACCTTCTTTTCTCCTCCCCCCACCCTCACTGGGAGTTAAAGGCCCCTTTCCTAGGCTCCTATATCATATTGTACTGTGATTTCCAATCTTTGCAAATTCTAGTTTGTATATGCATGGGGGACAGGGGAGGTTCATATTCTTCCTATTCCCAGGGCCTACCACATAGCAGATGTCCAATAAAAGTTATTTTCTGTTATCACACTTGTCACCTCTACTTCTTGTAGGGCAATCCCTGGAATTCACTTGTGTACATTCTTTCTTACGAAGGCACGGACAACTGGACACAATAGGAAAGCCTAAGCAGCATCCAGCGCTGGCTTCCCTGCCTTTCTTAAGAGATGATGAAGATCCACGCAATGTTCCTGTCTCTCAAGTCTTAACGCATTCATCTCAGGGTAGAAGGAAACACAAAGCTCCGTACTGATTACTTTTCTTGTCTCCTCGAGGAATCCTACATATGCCTGTGGATTGGTCATCATATCCAGGCTGATGGAGGTCTGGTGTGGCCACTCAATTCCCCATCTATTTCAATAATGAATTGTCTTTAGCGAAAAGGGGTGGCTGAATCCACCTGTGTGAATCGGTGTTAGTGGATGAGAACACATTAGCCTCCATCAGTCCTTGCTAAGAGGGCTCTGACCAAGATGCTGTCTCTCAGTGATTACTGAGCACACAGAAGGCCTTACAATGTGCCAGGCACTTCTTTAGGTATTATCTGTGATTCAAGAGATTCTGCTCCTTAAGGTGCAGGCATTGTTTCCAGTTGATAGAAGGGTAAATACACCATGCGCCATGGACTCTGGTACCACATGGGTTATGCCATTTTGTCATTAATAACCTTATAAGGCAGGTTTGTGCTCTGTAAAGATACACTTCTCTTCACGCCACACTGTTTCCTTCTATGTCCGGAGGGTATTGGGAAACTGTCAATTTCTACTGTACGCAAGGAATCAGGCAGTCACTGTCATGACTAAAGATGGAACTAATTGGGCACCAACTAGAGGTCCTCGCAGCCTGGGTCTCTCCGCAGCTGCGGCATTTTGATGATAATCAGGGAAGAAGCATGACTCCCGGGGCAATAACTCTTTCTCTCAGTCTCTCCTGAGTCACCAGTGCTCCCTGTCCTCTAGGGACACAGTGCGAACAGACTTCCTGTGTCCAGAGGCCTGTGTGTTGATCATTTCAGACAAGGCATCCTCGGAGTCTCCAGGGACAGGGCCCACTCCAGCCTGCTTTCTCTCTCAGGCTGTCCCAGCAATCAGTCAGGGTGGTTTACATGGCAGTGCCGGCTGACAGGACCTCATCTGAGGGAAGCAGAGGCAAATCTGAACCTGCCCAAAGGCAGGGCTCGACAGACCATGGCAAATCTCAGATTTCAGGGTTGGGTGAGGCTGTAAAAATTAATCATCTTAGAATCATTGTCTTTCCCCGCAAATGCCATCAGCTGGCCACTTGGAGACTGAAATATGGGAAAGGGAACATGGCCAGGATGAAGAGTCCAGGCTTTAGGACAGGTCTAAAAGTCTTTATGTGCTGGCGTCGTTTATCAGGCAATCAAAACACATTAATCAAGATATTTCAGAAAGGCTGACATAGCCCTGACTGCAGCATTTTATTTCTGATCCAAGCTGAAAATGTATATCAAGCTTTGGTATTCACATCTTAGAGTTTCACGGCCACAAATTAGTAAGCTTGCTGTGAGAGAAAAAAAGAAATATCTTTTTTTTTTTTTAAAGATCTAGAGAGAGCAAGAAGGAGGGAGGGAGAGGGAGAGAGGAGCCCAAGCAGGTTCCATGCCCAGTGCAGAGTCTGAAGTGAAGTTTGATCTCATGACCCTGAGATCATGACCTGAGCCAAAATCAAGAGTCAGACACTTAACCGTTTGAGCCCCCCAGGTGCCCCAGGAAATAATCTTGATACAGAATTTCATTATTGCTGATACACAATTATCATTTAAACATTTAAATTTTTCTATAGAAGACACATGTTAAGACCATGAGAAATGGACATCGGATAGTCCTGGGTTCAAATAGCAGCTCTGCCATTTAAGAAGCTACGTGATTTTCATCTCTGTCCCTAGGTCTCCAAAGATGCAAAATGAGAGGCAAGATCCCTACGCAACAGAGTCCTTATGGGAATTACCCATACAAGACATTTTAGAACCCAATAGGTGCTCAATATTTGTTAACTGAGTATAAAATCTAAATTTCTTCCCTGTGAATGTCATCCCTTTTTTCCTAGTGTTGCTCACCAGAGCGCAAGCAAAGCAAGGCCGGTTTCTGCTTTCCGACAGCACTGTAAGCATCTACTGACTGGCAAGTGGGATCAGCTGGTATGTTGCCTGGCTTAGGAGAGATATTGGAGAAAGCCCATTTCTCTCATGGACATATGGAAATGTTCCAAGAACATTTGACATGACTACCCCAAATCCTTAGTGGTAGTTCATCAGGGTTGGTGATGAAATTCACATATCACAGAACCAGACAGTTGGACTGTCACTTGAGCTCCCCCTGCTACTGAGCTTGCTTTTTTGTCTTTGAGTTTTCAGAAAACTGGATGGGAACAACAGGCCTGGATTGAGGCAAGGGAAGATCTGGAATTAGGGAAAACTTCACCTCAAAATCTCATCTATGTCCATAAATGCTCCCCTTAATCACTTTTTGAATGAGGACAGATAGAAGATGGTTCCTTCCTCACTCAGGTAAAAACATTGAGTTCAGAATGTAATTTAACTTCCACATATGGATATGAGATAATAGTCATTTAGTGCAATATTATTTACAGAGTGACTACTATGTGCCAATCACTGTGTTATTTGCTGAGGACTCAGCAGTGAACACAAGGCTTGCTTCCTGTTCTCATGGAGCTTAATGTTGGTTGAGAATAGAGCTAAGGGTGTATTCATTCAGCTACTCACACATTCATTTATTCCTTCAGCAAATACTTATCAAGCATGTAGCAATGATGATTCTAGGAGCTTGGGGTCTATTGATGAATGAAGACAGACAAAAATTCCTGCCTCCATGGAGCTTTTATACTCTAGTGAGAGGACATGGCAATAAGTACAGTATAAAAGGAGTTGATACTTGCTATGAAAAAGTGAAAAACAGAGCAGAGTAAGGGGAATCAGGATTTTTAGATGGGTAGAGCTGTGGTAGTGGTGAAGGTTGCATTTTTGAACTGGGAGTATGGTCAGGGTAGGACTCACTAAGACACAGGTGGGGCAAAGCTTGAAGGGGGAAAGTGAGTTATCACAAAGACATCTGAGCACAGTGTTCTAAGAAGAGGGAACAGCCAGTGCAACGGCCCCAAATATAGTTAAAACTGAGTGCAGTCTATGCTGTCATAGGCATTAGTATGGGGGGGGGGGCTACAGGATCATAGAACAGGAACCCCGTCAGGTGCTCAGCAAGGAGATAATGAATGGACAGTTCTCCCAGATCTACCAGCTAAGAAGTGACAGTGGGAGCTCACCTGACGACCTCACCCAACTGAGCAGGTATGTCCTTCATGCATTCTCCTATGGGAACCACATCTCTAACAGTAGTCATCTCACAGCTCGAGGACTCAGCTTCATCCCTCAGCCTCCCCTGCATCCGGCCTCTCCTTGGAAGCAGGCACGTGAGCTGAGCCCTGGAACATCTTCCCTTCTCTCAGACACTCTACCACAGCTCACACCTTGTAGAGGAATTTTTCATCCAAGAATTTTTCTTAATATTATTTAAAAAGTCAAAGAACTGACTAGATAGAAAGAAACAAGGATTCTGTAAACTTCAATCTATGCTACGAAACTCAGAACTTTCTCTGGAACCCCTCCCTGAGCCTATCCAGAGAGGGCTATCTATTCCCTTCTCCCAGTCAGGTTGCTACCTTGTCCATGGTCTTGTTCTTGCACTCTGCAGGCTACATTTTAGTTGATTTGCTTGTGGGTCTGTTTTCCTTTCTAGACTGCTCAGTCCCTGAGGGTTAGGACAGAGTCTCATTCATCTGCGTGTCTCTCGAACAGAGCAGAGAATGGGGGACTATTACCACACAAGGTTAGATTGAATTGAACTGAATTCAGAACCCAAGCTGTGTTACCTTGGGAACATTACTTCAACTCTTTAGCTCTCTTGTGGTTACCTTATCTGTAAAATGGGATTAAAAATTATATATATATATATATATTTTTTTTAATTTCATTTTTTTTAAGATTTTATTTATTTACTTGAAAAAGAGAGAGACAACGAGAGAAAGCATGAGAGGGAAGAGGTCAGAGGGAGAAGCAGACTCCATGCCGAGCAGGGAGCCTGATGTGGGACTGGATCCTGGGACTCCAGGATCATGACCTGAGCCGAAGGCAGTCGCTTAACCAACAGAGCCACCCAGGGACCCCCAAAATACTATATTTTATTAATTTTAAGATGCATCTTTTTTTTTATCCCCACCTCTACAGTTAGGATGTATCTCTTTTTTTTTTTTAAAGCATTTTTTAAAAAAGACTTTATTGATTTTAGAGAGAGAGAGCAAGCAGGGGAGGGGCAGGGGAAGAGAGAATCTGAAGCAGACTGTGTCCAGTGTGGAATCTGATGCAGGGCTCATATTCATGACCTGAGCCGAAACCAACAGTCAGACGGTTAACCCACTGAGCCATCCAGGCGCCCCTACCCCTAGGATGTATCTTACCATCACTGCCGTCTCACAATTTAATGGACACATTTCTCCTTTCTTGGTGACACATGGAGTGCATCTTACAATCAATGACAACCTAGATTCACTGAAAAGTGTAGAAACCATCTCATAGGCTATTGTGAGGATTCATGAATTATGGATCGAAAAACCCTCAGATCAGGGGCGCCTGGGTAGTGAAGTTGGTTGAGCCCCCAACTCTTGGTTTCCGCTCAGTTCATGATCTCAGGGTCCTGAGAATGAGCCTCGTGTTGGGCTCCGTGCTCAGCAGGGAGTCTGCTTGAGACTCTCCCTCTCCCTCTGCCCCTCACCCCACTGTGTGTTCTCTTTCTCCCTCAAATAAATAAATAAATCTTAAAAAAAAAAGCCCTCAGACCATAACCTGCTCGTTATACATCGTGGGTCACACCACCTTCCACCCTTCTCTCTGTACACAGTTTTTTTTAAACAAACCCCTGTACTATTCTCTACTTGGTGACTGTTCAGAGTACTGAGGGGCCCAACGCCGGGCTGTAGCCTGACTTGATCGGAAAGAGTTCTGTTCCGTAGTCGCGCTTAGTTGAATGAAATGTCTGTACAAAATGTCCCAGCATTTGCTAATAGCTTAGGAATTTAGGGAAAGAAAACAGAACTAATGATATCCAGAATATTAGTGTTTATACTTCTAGTATTTATGGTTTCTGTGAATATTAGTAGCATTTTATTCCAAGAGTATAATCGTTCAAGTTTAGTGCTGATGTTTTCAAGCTGGGGCATTTTCCAGACACCTAGTGTAAGTCATCCACTCATTCATTCATAATCTATTGAACACCTACTATGTGCCAGGCAACAGGACAAGGGAGTGTTGGTCAGACCTAAGAGACTTCCCAGCTCTGCCATTTACTTGGTCTGTGGCTGTAAGTAAGGTTTACATTCTGTTTCTATTGTATAAGGAAAGACTAATTCCTGCCTGCTATGAACTGAATGTCTGTATCCCCACAAATTTCCTATGTTGAAACTGTTTTAACTATGGGGCCTCTAGGAGGTAACTGGGATTGGATGTGGTCATGAGGGTGGATGAGAGCCCTAAGAATCACAAGAGAGCTTGAGTTTTCTCTCTCTGCCATGGGAGGGGACAGTGAGAAGCTGGCAGTCTACAACCTGGAAGGTGGCCCACCCCAGGACCCCACCTGAATCTTAGACATCTAGCGTCCAGAACTGTGAGAAGTAATTTCTGGTGTTTATCAGGCACCCAGTCCATGGCTGTAGCAGCTTGAACTACGATCTGCCAGAGAGACATTCTTGGGATCAAATGAGGTAGGATTTGAAACTCCCACAGCGTGGGGCCTGGTGCATAGATCTGTGGAAAGCTGCAAGAATTCTATGTCCTGGCACAGAAAACTCAGTTACAACTCAACTTTTACAGGTTCGGGAATGATGTAATTCCAATTTGCATTTATATTAATATCGATCTATCTGTTTAACATTTATCTGGCTCTTAAGAAGTGGCAGACCTGGTGCTAGTGGTTCTCTTGGCAGTAAATGCGAGGGGAGCTTGGCATTGAGATGTTTCGCATGGGCTCGAGGGACTGAGCAATGGGCCTTGCTCTCCCTACTGCTGCTGTCATTCCATTTGGAAAAGTGATCTGATAGTCCTGCAGGACTGCTCTAAGACAGCCAATACACATGACTTTAAAGTGCCTGAAACCATGCATTCATTCTTTTAATCACAGTTAATGAATGCCTATTCCGGGCCAAGGCATTATGCTAGGTATTGGGATTGTAGCAGTGAAATAAGAAAACCAAGGGTACTTTTGGAATTTAGAGGAAAGACAAATATAGAAGAAATAGTTATCAGTGTGACACATCTTAAAAAGCAGATGGGAAGATAATCTATGAGAGTATACAGTCGAGAGAAATGGAACATGGGTTAGGGAGGCTTCCAGAAGGAGGCGCTGTCTGATCTAAGACCCGCAAAATGAGCAGATAACAGTCAGAGGGAATATCCTTGCAGAGGCTCTGAAGGAAGAAATAGCAGGCGGTGAATCTGAAGGAAGACCAATGTCTTGGATGGCCCAAGATGAGGGGTCAGGTCCTGAAGGGTTCGGCAAGGCTTATGAAGCACACTTTCTCCTCCTCACAGCAATGAGGGGCCATTAGGGGATTTAAACAGGATAGTGAGATGAGCAGATTTGCACTGAAAACATCTTTCTGGAGATAAAGTGGAAAGTGGACTGGGCAGGAGTCACTGCCAAGACCCCGGGTAGTGGGCTGAGGTAGCGATCCTAATGATCGTGACTTAACCAGGGCGGTGGCAGTGGGATAGACAGAAGTTCCAGATATTTACTTTAGCCAGTGTCTCCCACACCATAATCCTAAGCAATGCTTTCAAAGTTTTATTACCAGAACAAACCAGTTATTTTTTTTCCTTTAAAGGAAACCTTCTAAAAACATAACAAATGTCTGATTGAAAACAGAGAAGGAAACCAGAAGTTTTGGCCTCTTCCACTACAACCATGCAGTAGCTCAAAGGCCCCTTAGAAGAACCCTGAGGCTCCTTAAATCAGAGCACGACAATATTCAATCTAGTACATTAGTTCCCAAGCACTTTAAAATGAAGAAACCTCTCTCTTACTGATGTTATGACACCACCACTCCCATCTCCAATTCCCGCAGGTGTCCATTTGCTTTCAAAATAAAAGCTTGACAGAAATTCTTCTTGGAGCATTTTGGGAGAATTTAGCAAAGCCTCTTTGAGATAACTAGAGCTAGACCAGCTCTAGTGGTCTGAACTCTAATTACAGATTACTACAGGATGGAATTGTGATTAGTTCTCTCAATAGCACCGCTCAAAAGAAATCATTTCTACAGATATTTATTGCATATGTTTTGAGGAGTAGACTCCTTTCTATTCTCAGAGGTTGTTTATACTGACAAGCAGGAGATAGTTCCTTAGAAGAAGGGAAGTTTTCTTGTTAGAATGCCAACACTTTCATAACAAGAGAAAGCTCCCAAAAGGCAGTCAACAGCCCATCCAGAGAAGTATGTCTATGGACTGAGAGCACTTTGATGGGTAGAGAAACATTTCTTTTAATGAGAGGAGGAAAGAATGAGAACTTGCTGCTTGATACCATTTTTACATGTTAGCCACAGCTGGGGTTTGATAAAGAAGCAAGCAGGAAACCAAGCTGAAGTTACCAATCAGACTTAACAGAAGTGTATAATTGGGAAGGAAAGCATGAGAGGAACTTGGCCATGATAGTTATTCCTAGACTGTTCAGTGGAAGGCCAGCTGGGATGATGCTGGGGAAGATGTTGGATGAGGAACGAGATGTGAGAAGCGAGCAGGCTGCCAGACTGACCTCTGGACAGTGGTCCTAAGAGCCAGCAAGGTCACAGCTCCAATCCCAGCCCATAAGTGAAGCCATGAACTGTCCTTTCCCTTCCCACAGTCCCATTTTCAGTGGTTGTAACATTGCCTGAGCAGCACCTTGGAAATCGCCCCTCTCCTTCATTTGTTCTCCATCTGCTCTCTCTTCTCATCTGGGTCCTGTTATTTATGAATATGCTTCTTCAATGCCCCAAATACTGTGCTCAGTGCTGAAGATAAAAGATGAGTGAGGTAATATCTCTTCCCTCACACAACTGTATGAGTCTAGTAGGTGAGACAACATTGTAAGCAAATCAATTATATTCAGTTTATTAAATACAACAGTAGAAGCATTACAATCTGTAGAGGAAACCAAGGGCTGCCCACTCTAAATGGTGTGACAGTCTCCCACAGTCACCCACTTCTATTGGACTGGCCAGATCTCGCGCTCTATAAGATCATAAGCAGTTTCTGATAGTTGCCAGGGGGTAAGCCACAGAGCCAAAGGAAGGGTTTTGTAACCCAAGTTCTGGGCAATAACTTTTATAACTGGAATTTCCTCTGTTTTTAGGAACTTTCTATCACCTCTAATTTCAGCAGGGTTGGTTATTTGATACAAGTTCCAGAGAAATATTAGTCCTCCTAGGCTCTGCATCACGGCCATACATTTGGTGGGTGTACTTCTTGTCTTGAATCAAAGGTTAGAAATGATAAACAAAACCCGCAAACAGGCTTATGTTGCTCATAGGTATTTCATCGCTGAGTTTTAGGCATAACTGTGGCTGGCAGTGAAATCATTAGGTAAGACCGATGCTTGATTCCCATCAAACTTGCCAAAAGAAAGCAGGTATTAGATTTTGGAAAAATGCCCTGCAGACTGGTAATTTAGGGTAGTGGGGAGCTGGATTTTCTGTTTTACAGACGGGTGAGCATCCTAAGGGAACCAACTTGTCGTGAAGTTAATCAGAGTAGACTGTTTGGCAAGGAAGAGGCTCATTGCCTAGGACAGATTTAGATCAATTCTGGCAGGAAGAAATATCCACAAGGGGCCGTTTTCAATTCCATTTAATCCGTTAGAGAAGACGGAGTTACCAACATCAAGTGGGGTAGATATGGAATCTATAAAATAGGGAGAGAAATATGTATTTGAGTGAAGTAATTTGTTTGATAATCCACAGAGATGTTGGCTTTTATATATTCCTGGTAAAGTCACAAAGTTCATGATTTCTTTAAATTGGCTCTATGCTAGTCTCTCACTCCAAAGTTTCTCGCTGGGATTTATGATATTTCTTTGCTCTCTCTCTTTCCTTTTGTTGTTTTCAAAGTGATATATTTAATAAATAACTCTTCTGGTGGCTTTAAATAGTTTTCAGTAATGTTATTTTGATAAAACTGTTAAATGTTTTTTTTTCATTTTTATTTTATTTTTCTCTTCTGCCAGTCTTTTTTAGACATACAATATAAAAATAGTCATGCATTTTTTCCCCCAGGTAAAGATGGCTTAGTCTATTACGTGATAGTATGGGGTTCAAGAGGAGGAGGAAATGAAAAAGGAAACGAATAGCCCTTGAGCACCTGCCAATGGTCAGCCACCAGAGTGGGCACTTCTCATATGTTGGCAGTGAATAAGAAGAGCACTGTGAATTTGTTAACAATCTCTCCATTTTACAAATTAAAAAAAGTGAAGTTCACAGATACTGACCAAGGTTATCTAGCTGGTAAATGGCAGAGTCAGGAACTGAACCCGGATCCATCTCTGGTTGCCCACTCCCTATCCCCCGTGTTCTGTCTGCGGCTCTCCCTCCCACAGACCTTCAGATCCAAGCACTGGCAACCATTTGTAAGGAGACCTCTCCGAGTTCTGCCGATAAAGGGTAATTTTGGTTTCCTCGAAGATTGTAAGCCCTATTATTTGTACTGTAGCTCAGCGGTAAGGGTTTCCTGGATGCTCAGGTCTGTTCGTTAATTATTATTTTCAAAAATAATACACTGTGCTGACAGTCGTTGACAAAGTACCTTCACATTTGTTATTCAGTCTTCATGGTAGCGCCGTGGAATAAGCAATTCTATTCCCTTTGATTTACGCTGAGACCCAGAGAAGATGATGAAGATGATAATAATATAAATTGAGGTCATTTACTGAATTACTATAAATATAAGCCATGACATAGGAACATGACATAATTTTAAAAATTCACAGCAATTCTACAAAGTTGGACAGAGTACTTCCATCCATAAATGATAAAACTGGGATTTTAGGGGCACCTGGGTGGGTCAGTGGGTTAAGCCTCTGCCTACAGCTCAGGTCATGATCTCAGAGACCTGGGATTGAGCCCCGCATCGGCTCTCTGCTCAGCAGGGAGTCTGCTTCTCCCTCCCTCTCTGCCTACTTGTGATCTCTTTCTCTGTCAAATAAATAAATAAAATCTTTAAAAAAAAAAAACAAAACCTGGGATTTTAAGAGTTGAAGTGACTTAAAGGTCCCACAGCTGCTAAGTGGTTGAGTCAATAGTCAAACTAAGGTCTTCTGGCTCCAATCCTTGGCCCTCTCCTCTCCATCACAGTGAACATGAACATGACACTGGGGAACATTTATGGTACACTGACACTCACTCCTTGCCAGCAGTTTTCTTCACATAAATGTCATGCATGGCTGAGCCTGTGATGTCCCAGGAAGCTGCCATTTACCCTTACCTACTTGGGGAATTGTCAGATGATGAAGATACTAGTAGAGACATTCAGTTTGTTGAGACCTCTGAAAGAAGCCTGAGCTAGAAACACCGGGCTGTTACTGGCAATCACTACTAAGGCTATCACGATCATTATTTGAATAATGAGAAGAATGTAAAGAGCAGGGCAAAATATGGGATTTAATCAGTTTATTTTTACTATTGTGCCAATAGAATTACTTTACATTATTTCTATGCAAATGAGTGTATAGCTTAGTACCATCTGGGCTTTCAGTAAATTGAAATAAATAAGGAAAATAAAAGGACAACTTGGTGAGGTATAAGTAGGCTTTTCCTTTTCTCCAAAAACTCTTGCATTCTTTCATGTTTCTTTTTATCCTAATCAGAAATCAAGTTTAAACTAACACAGACCACATCTGTACAGCAAACTCCCATTCTTCACATTTCCTATGTATCTTACTATCTGCATTTGGTCTGTGGGATCCCGCTAGTAGGTCGCTCCCTCCATTTGTGGAATTGCCAGTAACATTTCCCCCCCAATTCCATACTATGGGGTTTAACTTTGAAACTTTTAAATTAAAAGCTGTTTGATCATCCCCTTACTTAAGCTGTGAGAAGTCCTTTAAATAAAATCAAAAGGAGTTTAGGATGCTTGTGATGTAGTTTCTTAATAAAGAAAAGCACTTAGTGTTAACATAGTGGTAAGTGAGGATTTTGAAAGTTCTTGCTTCACCTTATCTGCTCTTTATATTCTAAGAATTGCAGAAAAAATAGTAAAATACAACCTTGGGTAAAACCTGATGAGGGCACTGGGGAATAACAATTACACTAAGAGTTACTTTTATTTAGCAACTATTATGTGATGGGCTCTCTGCAAAGCAGTTCATAGCCATTACTTCAAGTTCTCACAAGAACCCTACAAGCAGGTGGGTTTCTATTATTATCCTTGTTTTATAAAAGAGGAAATTGAAGTCTAGAGAGATTCTTCGGCTTGAGTCAAGATTCATCAGATCAAAAATGAAAGCTTATCTATTTTATAGAGTCACTGTGAGGATGAAATGAGATTGTTTACCAAGTGCTTGGCATGATGCAAAGCTGCTGTTTAAATTAATACTCATCTTATCTTGATTCCCTTTTCAATATTACTCTCAAGCATTTACCATCTCCTTAGCATTTGGATTCCTGAAATACTGTCTAAGAGAAAACTGTCAGTGATGTGATTCACTGTTTTGACTTAACTTATCAAACAGCAGATATTTGGTCTGTTGGGCAGAATTTGTTGGTTGCTCACCATGGACCTATTCCAGCATATTCTTGGAAATTAGTAAGACAGTCCTAATTATTTGCATGTTTAGGGGTTTTCTGTGATAAAACAATTGGCAGATAAGTCCATGTCAGTTATGGTAAAGTTAAGATGTACAATTATCCTCTTGTGACAAGCTCAGGTGTTAGTTTGCAATTCTTTTTTTTTAAATGTTGACGCATTTATTTTAACAAAATATAAAGTTCAATAGGTGAAAATTGTGAACAGTTTCAAGAGTTCTGAGACACTAGAATGGGTTTCAGAGAGTCTAGGTCTCAGTCAAAACTCTCTCCCTCATCATCTGTGTGGCCTCGTTTACTCTGCTCATTGTTTCTCAAGGTTGTTACTTGTAAATTGAGGATATTGTGCTCCAGGATCTAAGTTCTCTGTTTTAAACCTGACATGATCAGCCAGAATCCCCTGGGGGGAAATTCTGCTCTTTAGGCTGTGATATTAGGGGAGGTAAGGAAAGAAGCCTGCTATCCATGCTTCTGGACCTTTATTTACTGAGGAAACTAACTTCCTCAAAAATCTTTAAAAAAACTTCCTCAAAAACCTTAAAAATCTTTTTTAAGAGTCATGTAAGTGAAAGACAGTTTGCATTAATTATTAGTGTGTTATCTACTTGTTTTGAGAGGATTGTCTTTCCACAAGAATTAAATAAAATAGCTCCATTTGTCATAATGTCTCATAGTGTCTTCTCTTCATCATCATCATTGTGCTAGCCAAGAAAGAGGGCAATTGGTCACAAACACAAGAACAATTAATTTTCTTCTGAATCAACTGGATCGAGGAAAGAAATTAGACTAAACACGTTTTAGAGTCTACAAGGAATTTCACATCAAGTTGCCATTGCACTTCACACAGACTCTAATTCAGGGAATTTATATAACTATCAGAATTGTGCAGTTGACTGTCTGTTTCCCCCACTGGCTTGTGAGTGAGGGCAGGGACTCATCTTAATGACTATGACATCACCAATAACTAACATAGTTCCTGGCACAGATCCCTCATTATAGAATATTAAATGAACCATCTCTAACTATTATTTGATCCTGAGACTACGAACCCGAGGTCACCTTCAGTACTCTGTTACATCCCAGGTTCTATTACTATGACTGTGCAGACGATTCAGTTCAGATGGTAATCTGAAGCCTTCAGAATGGTTGATAGCTACATCCTTAACTCACCTCTCAAAATGGTTACTCAGTAAGTGAACCAAAGACATTATACCCCCTCTTCTCTCTACCTCTACCTTCTATCTTTGGAGTTCTATAAAACACTGATTTACGAACAGAAATTTAAGAAGAAAAAGGCAGACAGTATATTATAATAGGGTCTTTATGAAGTCCTTGTGCAATTTTAAAACTACATTAACTTTGGTTGAGAATATAATAGACACAACCTATAAACCATATTTAAAAGCAAACTGAATTTTCTCAGAACTGGTAGGGATTTCCGCTCAACGTAGAGCACACAGTAATACACTTCCCAGAGTGTGTTATGTTACTAAGTAACTCTTCAAAGGCTGGATTAAATGCTGTTTGTTTACTGCAGGGCCCTTCAGAGCCTACAATGTAATCATCTGCATTGTGAATCTATAAGAAAAATATATAAGACCCAGTTGTGTCACAAACATTTGTACCAAGTGATTTCGAAGAGCACGTCTTACAAAATGCTGGTTTAGTGCAACTCCGACACTGCAGGTAGGACTACTACAGAATGGTTTACCAAGTAAGGAAACTTCTTCAAGGATATTCAAATACAGTACTTCATATAAAGCCAGAAGTAGATTTCAGGCAGTCTGGTTACCAGTCCAGAAAAGTATACCTGTTTCCCCTACGCCACGTTGCAGGCCTCTAGGGGTCAATGAGAGAACTTTCTGCAGCAGCAACACTATTCCTTCTTAAAGAAGCCTTGTTGGCCCAATAATTTACTGGTGCTTTTAATGCAATGGGTTGCAATCGCTGACATACTTTTTAGGTGTTAATTTATTTGAGATACTTTTGATTTCCAGTATAAAATGATTTTCCTAGAAAAAATAATTTCCCAGAGTAAGATTATACAACAGAAGTATGGCTTAAAATTCACATTCTAGGCATTATATAATAACAGAAGGATAATTGCTCCGCTATTGAATGGAAACATCTGATTTAAAAAGAAACAATAGAGGTACAATGACAAAGGATGATGAGGACAGAGGCATGAAGTCCATTTTCCAAACAGGTCAGCTGTTTTCTGTCCTGTTTATGGGTGCCTGTCCTGAAGGTGAAGCTCCTACTGACCTGCATGGAATTCCTTCCTCCTTTCCGCCCCTTTGATCCCAGTCTCATTTTTCAAAGTCTAACTCCTATTTGATTTTCTCCTACCAAGTCTTTTCTGACAATTTCTGTGCCATTCCATTGTCCACATTCCTTACTGATCTCAGTTAGCTGAAATGCCAAGTGGTGGAATTGGAAGAGCTAAGCAGACTAGACTTGAATTAGGGCTTTGCCTGTATTTGACCATCTAGAAGACTTCATAGTATTCCTGTGAAGAGTCTCTCTCTCTCTCTCTCTCTCTCTCACACACACACACATATAATGCTTAGCACAGTGCCTAGCACAAAAGTGTTAAAGAAATAATTGTTTTTCTAATTTTTGCTTGTATATTAGACCAATCTGCCCAACTTGATTAAAAGCTAAGGGCAGGATATATGGCACACATATATATTTTTTCTTTCTCTTTCACTCTCCACAATGCCAAGAACATTCTTTCATTCAAAAACAATATGTTAAAATGCCTCTTAGTAAGTGATGAACATCTCACAGTAGGTGTTTGCAATTTATTTTATCTTATGGAAACGCTTATATGAGACTAAATGAAATACACAATGCAAATTTCTGAAAACAGTGCTTAAGCAATGAGTAAGTACTGTTATTATCACCACTCTAAGTACATAAATCTGTTTTATTGCTGTGCTAATACTTGGAAAGAACTCTTTACTTTATCTTGACTCCATCTTGAAGGCCAGTGATTTTTACCCAGGAACAGAAAATCCAATTGGAAACTATTACCTCTTAGAAATGGAAACAAGGGAGACAAAAACAGGAAGGAGTCATTTGATTCTTACATTTTGGATGACTCACTGCAGGCCTGGAGTAAACAGGTATGACAAAGCTCAGTATGTACAACCTCAAATGGGAGGCAAAAGGATAAGTCACATCTAAGTGGATTTGAAAGTAGAATATTTACTTGACCTCATCAAATCACTGGTTTTCTGTGTAGTGGTGCCATGGACTTAGAGCTCAAATTTTTAGAGAAGTTCCTTTTAACCTTTTATTTGAGGCTACTTTGTTCAGAAGCAGCAACACAGAGAAAAGAATGTTGAAGAAAGAGCTGGAAAACTGGGAACCTGGTTTGTCTCTATTACATATTAATGGGAAGATTCTGGCCTTTCTGTGTCTTGATTTTCTCAACTATAAAATGTTATTTCATCCAAAGAACATTAAGTATCTTCCAAGTGCTAAGTATTCACTGTTCTAGGTACTGGGGTGTTGGCATAAGAGGATAAGCAAGGCAATCTAATGGGAAGACAAAAAAGTAAATCAATGATCAGAGGACTTAAGAGGTTTAAGCAGAACCTCTATCATCATCTACCTTTCATGCTTCCTTTATTTATTATTCAGAAAATCAAACCAGAATGAGTTAAATTACTTGCCATTGTCACAAAGGAATAATGTTGGTTTTTACAACACCCTAGTTTCAAGTGTGATCATGAGAGTCAAAGATATGAAATACAGGTTTTTCTTTCTTTGAGAAGTAGTATTCCTGAAAAGTCATTGATAAGTTTAAAAAAAAATCTATTTTTAGTTGAGTAAAACAAATAGGTATTAAAAGATTTCTACTCCCTGTTTTTTGTTCTGAATTTGGCTTGTCTAAAGAATGAGGTACATCGAAATTCTCTAGACAGTCTCTGAAGGCCATTATAAATCACGGGGTTGTTTCTGTCAGAAATATTACAGGAGGGGTTACGTGGCAGAACAGTACAGAAAATAGATTTATGGATTTGGAATCAGAAAAAAAATATAAAACAATAATGGCCACCTTACTGAGTGTTTGTTATATGTCAGACCCTTTACATGTATTAGCTCATTGCATCCCCCCAACATTTTATCCCCATTTTACACCTGAGGCTATTGAGGACCAGCGTGGTGATGTGACTTGCCTAGGTCCACAACAAGAGACTCCAGATGAGTTGTTGATTTGAGATGCAAACTCTGTTATATAATATAATGATCTTTCCAGGACAGGATGCACTGTGGAGGGCAGAGAGTCAAACCCAGGTTACTTCCCTTCATTCTTATGAGCCAGGCAGCAAGAGAGGGGTGAAGGAGTGAACAGAGGGCACATCAGAAGGAGAAAACATTACCTAGAGAGGGGACTGGCTTAACAAAGTGGGATGTTAGAAAGATGGCTTTAAGGCAGAGGCCACATGGAAGGACTTGGCCAAGCCCATCACAGAAATTCATTCTGTCTGAAAAATTCTTCAGGCTGTAGGAGAGCAGGGCCATCTGTTTAAACAGGACAGCTCTGTGGGAATAGCTTCATGAGGATATATTAAATAAGATCCAGACTTTCAAGCCATTCCCCTGTGAGAGTGGAGAATAAGCTGAGCTGATTTTCCCTTGTCTGTAAGAAGAAGTAAAATATATGTCTGGTCACTTTACATAGTCTTTTGTTCAAGCACTTAGTATACTGAATGGAACATGGTAATGCTACTACCTACTTGCTATGATTACCTGAAAACCTGTAATGGTCAAGCCCACTGAACGTGGGTCCCATCGTCTAGCACCTTAACCTATACCCCTCTTTAACCCATATGCCAAATACACTGGGTAGCATGAGAAGTCTACACCCATGGTGCAGAAGTAAAACTCTCAGATCCACTGTTTATTAACCTACGAAATGGGGAGAAATATTCCTATTAATTCCTAGGATGCCTGTGATGGATCTAACACAATAACAGAAGCACTCTGGGAACTGCAAATAGTTATCCAAATGTGAAGGGATGTCAATACTGTTATTACTATTGCTCCTTATTGCTATTTTTGGAATACTCAGGAAAACACATATTCTCATGAAAACACTTTTCTTAGTGTTTTAGGCCGATTTCCTTCATCGTTTTACTCTGAGGAACTTCTCCCTATAGGTAAATAGTAATGGGGACAATGGGCAAACCTATGCTTAGGTTAAATGACAGATGAGTTGTTACATTTAAACAAGTATTTGTTGGTTTTGCTTTTTAAATAAATTAAACTTGTTTCTGTTTATTCGATTATTTTATTTAATTCAAGTAATTCTGTCCATAAATAATTGTTAACTGTGCAAGTTACTGTGCAAGAGGCCACAGAGCAACATATGAAGAGCATTGGAATTTGAGAACAAAGTTATCTGGTCTGAATTTTACCTCTTCCCCTCAAGAACTTTCAAACCCATCTCCAGCAAGAGTTGCCCAGACCTCTTAAAAGGTGACCTTGAACAATCTGTGTATCATTTTGAGCCTCCTTTTCCTCATCTTTGAAATAGAAATTGCACCACACACTCTGCCTACTCAAGGGAATTCGTGAGGATTACATAAAATACTGGACCATACAAATGTAAGGTATTGTTATATGGCAGAAGAGAAGTGTGCATGTTGTATTAATAAACTGGAACGATGGCTTCTTATATATAATGAGAAATATTACTGATGAATGGACTGAGGCTGTTTGGTGCATTCTCTTGCTGTAAAAAATTCTAAGTGAGAAGTTGATTGTAGTCGAAGGATGACAGAGATCAGTGTGGGATCAGAGGTGGATTTTAAGGGCTAATGTCATTGACATGACTACCTGATACGTTGATCTTAATGTATCCATATTTCTTATTTAGCTTTTATAGTATCAAGTACCCATTTAAAAGTCATATTTTAAAATACATATAATAATATGGAGAAATGATCACAATATAATGGTATATAAGTAAAAGCAATAGGCAGAACTCTCTATATGGCTTATTCTAATTTTGTTTTACGTACATGTATTCTTTTTGTATATTTTTAATATTTGAAAAGCAGGGACTCTTTGACCTTGAGATTATTTATTATGAACAAGTTCCTTGGGGGTGTGTGTGGCAAATAGAAACTGGGGAATACAATGAGCTATGAAAGATCAGGGGCATGAGGCAGTGAGAGGAGATGCAGCATCTATCTGCATAACTCAAGATGCATAACTCAAGAATTTATAAAAGATGGCTGGA
Organism: Potos flavus; assembly: GCA_028534135.1. Taxonomy (NCBI): domain Eukaryota; kingdom Metazoa; phylum Chordata; class Mammalia; order Carnivora; family Procyonidae; genus Potos; species Potos flavus. The sequence goes on along the minus strand of CM052884.1, from coordinate 40,242,128 downwards.
AACTGACAGCCCCAAGTCTAGAAAATCATATAAATCTCTTACCAGACATAAAACCCAGACACTCCTAAGCAGAAAGCAGGATGATACAGACAGGTAGCAGACCTACCTCTCCTTCCTAAAGGCATTTGTATATCTGGCTCAGAACCCTGGAACTACACATGCAATGAGTGTGTAAGAACACCCCAAACCAGAGGGTCTCCAGAGAACTCTAGGCCCATGCTCAATCACTGGAGGAATGTGTTTTACCATGCATGATGGACAGCCATGCAGCTTCTGCTCAAGCATCTGCTGAGGTGGGGAGCCAACTCACTCAGTGAGGCAATTTAGCTCTTTGCTGGTTAGATAAAATAGTTCTTCATTTTTCTGACCCAACTTCTTAACTGTGGTAACATAGAACAAGTCTATTGTCTCTTCTGCATGATAGTCATTCAAATACTTAACAACAGTGACACTAAGGACTTGAACTTGACTCTTCCGATTTCAAAAGATTACTACTCCCATCCCTTTATGGCACCATTAGGGCTTTCTGGTTCATTATCCTGCCAGATTAAATATTTCATGTGCCACCCAGTTGTATGACTTGAAAATGGTATGCTCTTTTACTCCTGTTTTCCAACTAACTGATTTGTTAGTCTAACCCAATTAATAGGTCTTTTCTGTTTGTTTACTTTAGGGGTGCAAAATATGTCACCATATTATGCGAACCAATTTATGATCATAATTATATAACATGTGATTTATTCTAACAAAATGATTATAAAGGAGCAATTCTAAAATAGTGATTACAGCCTCCAGTAGAAGTTAGATTCATGTCTTAGGCATCTCTTCAGCAAATAAATGCGCAAATTATTATGACTGCAAGAGATGTGGCTACAAGTATCTAACGCTTAGGGCATTAGGAGAGGGGCATAACTACTTATTCAGCATGAATATAATTCAGGAACAACATAGAACGCCTTTCTTTCTCATCTCAAAGTCAATTTTTATTACTAAAACTGCTCTGATGAATAAAACAATCTCATTCTTTCATAGAACAGACTGACAATACCCTGCATCTCCTCACAAAAACACAGAAAATCAGTATCTTCCTTCACAGAAACATAAAACTTTTGAAGACTGAGGAAAATCTAATCTAATAAAGGTAACATTTTCTTTTCAGAAGAATAGATAATTCTCTATAAGTGGACATTTTATTATTTATCTATTTTCTGCTTCTTCTCATTTTAACATCACCTTTTGCTAAAATATAGGGACATTTTATTTGCAATGACCAAACTGAACCCAGACATTACCTATCATTAGGTCCATTTGAATGGACAATGGATGAAAGTTTTCCCCTTGATATTAGTCAGTATATATGGTTCATCACTGATGAAGCACAATTAAGTTTATAATCATGCTCGAAAGTAGTACAGCAAAGTGGAAAGAAGATAAGATTTTAATATGGGTGGAGTTGGCTCAAATTCTAGTTTTATTTCTTATTGTGTTTGTAAACTTTTGAGTTCTGAGTTACTCAGATATAAAATAATGTTAAAACCTACTCAAGTGGTTACTATAATAATTGAACGTGTTAATATATAAAAACATGTATCAGAGCCTGGCTTATGTTAGACATATTCATTTCCTTAGTTTAAACTCTTAAGCTAAACCTAGAGAAGGTAATTCACCATGCTCTCTTCACTACATTCCTTTGCAAGCATAAAGTTATGAAATTAGAGATGGAGGAAGTAGAGAGTCCTTTGAAATCAAAAGTGCAATTTAAACGGAAGTATCTGCCTTTTGCAGATATAGCTGCTATATATTAGCATGTATTGATTTTAAAGACCATTTGGATATATTTCAAGCAATTTAAATTCTCTTTTCAGGTAATATTTTTGGAGATATATATATATTTTTTCCAAGTATATTTGATACGCAAAACCAGAAAAGTACAAATATTGCCTATAAGACATTTTTTTGGAAAAAAAAAAAAAAGATTTATTTGTAGGGTGCCTAGGTGGCTCAGTCGGTTAAGCATCTGCTTGGTCATGATCCCGGAGTCCTGGGATCAAGTACTTTGTGGGGCTTCTTGCTCAGCAGGGAGTCTGCTTCTCCCTCTGACCCTTCCCTCTCTTGTGCTCTCTCTCTCAAATAATAAAATAATCTTAAAAAAGTAAGAATAAAAAGATTTATTTGAGAGAAAAAGAAAGCAGGAGAGAGTGCATGTGAATGGAAGGAGGGGCAGAGGAAGAGAATCTCAGACTCCCCGCTGGGCATGGAGCACAGTGCAGGGCTTGATCCCACAACCCTTGAGATCATGTCCTAAGCCAAAACCAAGAGTTGGACACTCAACTGAATGAGTCATCCATGTGCCCCAAGACATTTTTTTTTAAGGTGGGAAATGAATGCTTAAGGGTATCCAATATAGCCATACTCTGACTTTTGTTTGTTTGTTTGCTGTGATCTGATAGTTTTTCCAGTCACCTTTATAAGCCTATTTTCAGGTGGTCTCTATACATTGCTATGTTGCCCTGAATAAGTAAAACGATCACAATATTATAGATTCACTTTATCCTGAACTGAATCAAACTCTTGTGATGCCAAAGCTGATGGATGAGCTGCTTCCTCTGCTATAAGAGCACACAACCTTGGCTATACTGCAGGACTCAGGAGATCGCCATGAAACTCTTAGCTCCAAATACATGATACAACTCCTAGATCAACACAGGTGAAAAGCGAATGCCCTGAGCTTTGCCTCTTGACACTCCTGATGCTATTTCCAAAACCATGGAAATTCTGATAACACAGTTCAGAAAGCCCAACACATCTCTATAACCAGTGTGCTCCCCAGAAAAAAAATACCATATCCAAAAGAAGTAAAGCTTCCAACTCATTTCTGTATTTCAAGACTTGGTTGACTGCATATAACTGGCTGAAATTATAACTGACAGCCCAGCAACATGACATTTGCAAGGGCATGGGGGATATGTAGTGTGTAGCTTTAACTTTAAGAGTATAAGAAAGGACTTTCATTTCTAGGCAAGATGGATGGAATAATAGAAATCAGATTTCACCTCCTACCTCAAAAAATCTAAAGGAAATAAAATCAGACAAACTAAAAAATACTGGTGTTCCAGACACTGGACATCAAGCAATGAAGGACACTGATCTTTAACAGATGGGAAACAAATGAGGTAAGTCCTACAATCGCACCAGTTTACTGCCTTAAGAAAGTTTCCAGGCCACCAAGCAAGGAGAAGGAACTCAGAAGGAGAATGCAGACTCTACCAGTTGAAGAGACAAAACTGAGACTCTGAGACCAACATGCTAGAGTTTTTTGGACAGGGTACTAGAGAGAAGAAAGCTATGTAGAAAGAAAATTCAAGTGTTCAGCAGAGTACTGCTTATGTATGTGTGAGGAAACTACCGGAGGCCAGGGAAAGACCCACTGGAAAGGACTGGGGGGATCAATACTTGGCAATTACAAAAGTTCTGGGAACAGTCCTGGCTCTCTTAAGCCAAACTGGAAAACTTCACAATTCATAGATCACTGAGTAGCAGTGTCTTGCCTCAGGGTCTTGCCTCAGTAGTGGGACATAATTAGCTCTAGATTAAATGTTGCTCTGGGCCTACCTAAAAACATTAAAAGCAAGACTTAAAAAAGGATCAGATAGTTGAACTGCATCCCATAATGCAGCTCAATATTTACCGGAATACAAAATTATCTGGCCCCAAAAGGTAAAATACACAATGTCTGGCATTCAGGCAAAGATTACCAAGCATACAAAGAAGGAGACAAATATGACCCAAATTGAACAGAAAAATTAATCAATCAAAACTGATTCAGAACTGATTAAATGTTAAGATGAATAGAAGAAAAAATTAAAGCAGTAACTATAATATAACTGTATTCCAGATGGTAAAAAATAATTAGAGACATAAAAAATATTTTTAAAAAGACCTAAATTGAACATCTAAAGATGAAAACAACAATGTCTGAGATGAAAAATACACTTGATAAAATTAACAGTGGATTAAGCACTGCAGAAGAAAAATTAATGGCTATGTATATATAGCAATAGAAACTATCTAAAAGAAACAGAGAAAAAAAGGTTAAAAAAATGAAAAGAATATCAGTAAGTTGTGGAACAATTCTAAATGGCCTAATATATGTGCAGTTAGTGTTCCTCCAAGAAAAAAAAAGGAGAGGGAGAAAAAGAAAAAAAATTCTGAGTAAATCACGGCCAATAATTTTCCAAATTTTACTGAAAACTATAAACCCACAGATTTAAGAATCTCAATGTGCTACAAGCATGAGAAACATGAAGAGAAATACACCAAGATATATCATAACCAAATAGCTCATACCAGTAATAAAGAGAAAATTTTTACACCAAAAAGACACATTATGTAGCAAGAACAAAGAAAAAATGATGACAATGGACCTTTCATCAGAAATAATACAAGTAAAAGAAAAGTGGAGTAACATCTTTAAAGTACAAGAAACAGTCAACTTAGAATTCTATAAACAGAGAAAATATCTACCAAAAATAAAGGCAAAATAAAGATATTTTCCAAAATAAGAAAGCTGAAAGAATCCATTAGCAGCTGATGCATGCTGTAAGAATGGTTAAAAAAAAATCCTCCAGGTAGAAGGAAAATGAAATGGAAGCCTGGAACTTCAAAAATGAAGTGCATTGGAAATGGTAACTATGTGGACAGATAAGTAAATTTTTTTTTCTTATTATTTAAACCTCTTTAAAACATAATTGACTGGTTAACCCAAAATACTAACAACGTATCATGGAGTTTATTTTATATACATATATATACAAACAAACATAATATATACATGCATACATATAAAACGTATGACAATACTACAAAAGCCAGAGGAAGGAAACGGAATTATACTTTGTAAGATTCTAATGAAGTAGAATATTGCTACTTGATGGTAATACTAGACTGAAATAAATTAAAGACATATGTTCTATAAACCCTAAAGCAGCCATTAAAGCGACAACAAAAAGAGTTCTAGCTGATATGTCAACAAAGGAGATAAAAGAGAGTTATAACAATTATTCAATAATTCTCAGGTAGAAAAGAGAACTAAGAACAGTACCAAGATAATTAGACTTAAATGTAATCATATTAATACTTACACTAAATGTAAAAGTTCTAAATACTTCAATTAAAAGACAGATTATCAGGGTGGATACAAAAGCAAAATCCAGCTATAGGCTTTTTATAAGAAACATACTTTAAAGACACATCAAGGTTAACATTAAAAGGATGGTGAAAAGCATACCATGCTAACACTGAACAACAACAAAAAAAATGATTGGGTGGTTACATTAATATCAGAAAAAGTAAATTTCAGAGCAAAGAATACTACCAGCAATAAAGAAGGTAATTTTATAATGACAAAGGTGCAAACTCATAAAAAGGGCATAACAATCCTAAGTGATAATGCATGTAATAACAGAGCTTCAAAATACATAACACAAAAACTTGAACACTACCAACTTCACTCAACCAGCATTTGTAGAATATTCCTCCAACAACAGCATAATACATTCTTTTAAAGTGCATATGATACATTTGCCAAACAGCATCATAGTCTGGGCCATAAAACAAGTTTCGAGGATTTAAGTCATACAAAGAACATTGTTTGACCACACAAGCAGTTAGCAGTAGAGTTAGCATTCATCAAGTCCTGCCTAGCACCCAGATCTGTTTCTTCCACTGTATTTTCCTCCCTGTTGCCTCTCATGTGCTTTGATTTGTCTCTGACCCACATGGCTCAGGGATTCTTTCAATTATCTGATAGGGATAAGGCTTCCATTCCGCTCTTCTACAAAACTTCAAGAATAAGCACTTCTTCAGAACCAGTTAACTGAAACAATATGTGTGGCAAGCAAAATTCTTAATGTAAACATCTGAACTTTAGGACAGTACATAACTTGGGAAAAACGTCATATTTTTCTATACATTACTTTCAGGTCTGGAAATGACTCTACTTGTAGAAGCTGGTGCAATTATATCATATTTCTGCTCTATTTATTCAGCTTTTCTCACTTGCTATTTGATCTTTGTAAAACTAGCATATTGGATGACATTCAGAAGTATGCCACATTCCTGTGGCTGTATCCAGATTTTGACCAAAAAGAAAAAAGACAAAAATAATACAAATTATGTGCAGACTTTTCTTTGTTATATTATTCATAAAAGCATCTTATAAGAATGTATAAAATGAAAGCAGACATTTAAAGATTAAAAAAATGGTATTTTCAAAAAAAACAATAGTGATTAAAAAGAAAATATGGCAAGCATGTGTTACTGAAGGAGACAGAGCTGTACCTTACACACTTTTAAAATGACAATATGTAGAACTTCCCAGTGTTTGTTATTTTTGAGCATCATCCCTACAAATTCCATCTGTATCATCATATGACTTTATTTGCCAATTTTTAATTGTGCCATTACTGATAGAAATATTTGCAGCATCATTGTACATACGTACAACGTAGATGGAAGCGGACTCTTTACATTTTCCCCCTACTTGCTTTCTTCCTTATTAAAATATGTGCCAATGGTTAAATTTTGAAAGAAAAGGAAGTTAGTATGAAAATGATAATTCTCAACCTGTAAAACAATTGCTAAATTCCACAGCTATCAGGAAAAACTGCTCACCATAGGCTGAAGCACAACCTTGGGTTTATAACTAATTCAACAAACATCTATTGAGCACTGCTCTCTGCTAGGAACAGGGCGAATAAAGACAGATATGTACTCTGTCCATGTGAAACTAGAGCCCAGATCAATGAGGCTCTGCCATGATGGTTATATACTACTTTTCTCTCCCACTCAAGGGAGCCATATTGGGATGCAAGCAAGTGAAGAGGTTATCAATAGAAGAACCATTTAAAATCTGATCTAATTTATAAAGAGAGCAAATCTATAAAACTTATTTCATTAACAGTAATATATTACATGGGGTGCTATATTTGTCTGGTCAGTACCACTACCCTTCCCATGTTTCAACATTAAAATTTCCACAGGAATTACTGTATTCTTACCTGAACCTGCATTCTGGCTTCTGTGGGAGAGCACCTAACCAAGTCCAAGGGAATCAAAAACCTTCTTTCCCCTACCGCCCCATCTTTCATTGTGGGATCACAGTGAGGAGCAAACAACTTTCTCTTATGGTAGAAAGTTCAAAAGGTATAACTTGAGAACTTTGAGAGACAAATTCCCTAATTCATAGACAAGTCTGTACCTAGTTAGTGAAATCAAACTGCCAAATGGAGAGAAGAAGGGATGGGAGGCTGGGTGTTTGATGGCACCCAAATGCCTGGTTCCTGTTCCTGAGTCACAGCTCTAATCCCCTCTGCTTGGTCTATAAGACAAATTGCCCCCTCTCTGCCTAAGCTTATTGAGCTTTTTCTTTTTTAAATCACTTGCCAACAGAAGGACATAAATCAGTGTATTGTAACAGTCCTGCTGGGGCATCTGCTTTAGAGAAAAGAATCCTTCCCCACTGGAAAGGCTCATATAAGAGAATAAGAACAGGGATTTACACTGTTACTCAGGAAGTTTACTAAAAATTCTATAAGCAAAGTGTTCTTTTTATGAAGCACCCCCAAATAAATGTTAAGAGGAAATAACATGTCAGCTCAAAAAATACATTGTTGCAAGAAGACACAAGAGCTACTCTAAGTCTGAATTAACATGTTCATATATCAAATATTGACTAGCTTTGTTATCACCAGTAAAAAGTATGATTCTAGAGAGGAAACTTGTTTTTCCCCCAGCGAACCTTGTCCCTAATTCAGATGGAAATAAAAAATGTCCTACGGGGAAGTTCTGAATCTATATAAAGTTGAATCTAGGCTATGTCTTCATGTACATAGTGACTCCATGATTCAGAACCAAAGGTTCTTCAAGGAAATAGATACTGTTCTTTCGAATGAGTCCCTTTTATTGGTCCCGGCCTTGCCTTACCTAAGGGTACTAACCCTGAATAAAAACCCAAAGAGTAAACATGAAATTGGGTTTAGGGAATATTAGGTGTTAGGTGCTCCACATTATCTTTCACTTCTCATTTTGAGATGCTTGAATTTGGTATTCCGATTTTGGACTCTGTACCCTGGTAACCATAGCAACTGCCACCTTTGGTAATTGTGCTTTGGTTTCAAGGCTACCTGGCCCAGGTTATCAGAATATTACTCAGGCAGACCCTGGACTTTTCAGATCCAAGGATGGTAATCAGACAGTCAAAGAAGAAACCTTTCAATTCACATTTGTGTATATTTTCTAAATGTCTACCAGCTCCCGGGCACAGTGCTTGGTGCTGGGAATGCACTAATGATGTAGTCACTACCCTCGAGGTCCTCACAGGAAAGGAAGGAATGTTCAAGTCTTATCAGTGAAATCACAGGCTGCTTCGTAGTTACCTGCCCACTCCCAGCAATACAGTCAATGGGTTGGTTGCATTTGTTGGATTTGTAAATCTGCTTTAGGCTTTAATAAATAAGATTCTGATTTTCAAAGAAAATGTAGGAGTAATGAGAATTTTGTAAGGGAAGATTAGATAAGTAATGATAAGGAAGAGTATTACTATTCTCCAGTTTCAAACACTCTACTATATGCCTTACTTATATTATGCATCAATAGAGAATAATGTATGGAGAACATCTAGCTCAGAGATCGGCACAGAGATGCACTATCATAATTGCTACACATTGAGGTGCCTGGGTAGCTCAGTCGGTTGAGCGTCTGACTCTTGGTTTTGGCTCAGGTCATGATCTCAGGGTTGTGAGATCTCATAAGCTCAAGGTTATAAGATTGGGCCCTGCGTTGGGGGCCCCATGTTGAGCTCCCCACTCAACATGAAGTCTGCTTGAGATTCTCTCTCCCTCTCTTTCTGTGTCCTCCCCAAAATAAATAAATAAATCTTTAAAAAGTTAATGCTACACATTATAACACTCTAGCCAAAGAGGTCTTTATTATTTCCATTTAACAGAGGAAGAAGCGGGCGCCTGGGTGGCTCAGTGGTTAAGCCTCTGCCTTCGGCTCAGGTCATGATCCCAGGGTCCTGGAATCGAGCCCCGCATCGGGCTCTCTGCTCAGCAGGGAGTCTGCTTCCCCTCTCTCTCTGCCTGCCTCTCTGATGACTTGGGATCTCTCTCTCTCTCTCTCTGTCAAATAAATAAATAAAATCTAAAAACAAAACAAAACAAAAAAACAGAGGAAGAAGCTAAGGTTCAAAAAGGCAAAATGACTTATGTAAGTCTTACAGCTAGTGCATGGCAAGCATGATACCAACTCAGGGAGGGTCTAGCTCCAAAGTTCTTGCTCTTTCTACTCCAAAGCAGTTGGATCAGAAAATAGTGCAGAAGCTAATTTGCATGATCTCTCATCTAAGAGCTTTATTTTATTCTAGCAAGGCACACTAATTAAATAAGGATGAAGTACTTGATCCTGTTCAGCCATCGTTTGCTGAGACTCTATTTGGCATACAATAAGAAATGTCCTTTGAATGCTAAATAGTCAAAGTTTGAAAGTGAGAAATTGCCTCTTTAACCACGTCAGACAGAGCAGCTCTGTCTCAGAGAGGGCTAGCCTGCCCTGCACTGCCCTTCTGCTCACACTCACACTCACATTCACACACACACATATTATAACAAAGCCTGCTTTCAGGCAAGGGCAGATCTGGGCAATGCCATTCATTGCACTTTGAGTTGACTTTAGCAGGGGCAGTGATGTAGAGCACAGGGAAGAACAGTAACTACAAATCTTAGAAACAGATTTTAGACCCACCTCTGCCTCTTATTCTCTGGGGCCTGACATTAATCCTTTAACTTTTTGACCCTCCCCTTCTTTGTCCATACAATACACCACTTTGAAGTGGTTTATCTCTAAGGTAACGTGCAGCCTTGCTATCTCAAGGCTCTCTTTTTGGGTTAAAAATAACCCTAAAAGAGGGCACCTGGGTGGCTCAGTCATTAAGCAAGTGTCTGCCTTTGGCTCAGCTCACGATCCCAGGGTGCTGGGATGGAGCCCTGCATTGGGCTCTTTGCTTGGCGGGAAGCCTACTTCTCCCTCTCCCACTCGCCCTGCTTGTGTTCCTGCTCCCCGCCCCCACCCCGTCAAATAAATAAATAAATAAAATCTTTAAAAAAAAAAGCCTAAATTAGCCAACTGATGTGGTTTATGGTAGGATTTTAAAGACAAGTCTTTTCTCTTCTTGTGAACAGTAAGTTTCTTGAGAACAAAACTATATATCTTTGACTATCTTCTTGAAGACCCTAGCAAAATACCAATCATGTAATAAGTGTTCAACTGAAATTTTTTTATTACTAAAGGAATAACTGAACACTTTATATGCTAAAGGAAAATGGATGAAATTTCAAATCAAAAGTCAACAGAAATGTGTCTGCCGTGTCTCAGATGATTTCACATCTACTTCTTAATCAAGTTCAAGAATAATAATTCTGGCTGGCTGGTCAGATGTCTTTGAAACCTTTGGGGAAAAAAAAAGCCCAACAAAACAAAACAAAACAAAAACCTGCTTTTTTTTTTTTTTTTTACAATTGAGTCTTAGTGCTAGGAAGTTTTTACAATAAAAAGTCAGGCTTACCTTTCTATTTGTTATTAAATTTCTGAAATACTTGTGAAGGACAGCATCAAGCTATCTGTATGTTCCTCTGAGAAACATATAATGTGAAATCAACTAGGTCTCTGTTTCTTATCACAAACTTCTGAACTCTGAGTCACTTGTCTCAGTGTGAGGAGATGGGCTAGAATCACAGTGAGTAAGTAAGGGTCTATGATGGGAAAGATTATCTTACTCGTTTTTAATTTTTAAATTCCTGGTACCTAAGACAGTGCTAAGCACATTACAATGATGAAAAACATTTGTTGTGTAAATGAATAGATGCCTAATTACAGAACTGAATGTGTACTGCTTTGAGGATAAATCTGTTTTATGATATATGTTCCATAGTAAATGGATTGATAACCTAGTTCCATCTAACTGCTAGCATAAGAGAAGGATCACTCTAAACCCAATAAATTTAACCCCAAGAATCTTAATTCTAACTGAACACCTTAAGGCCTACATAGTAACTCTGAGAATGCGAAGAGTTACTAAGTTGACCACCGATCAGCTTATATACTGGAAGATTACTCAGTTGAAGAGGAGCTATCAAACTGGAATAATGCACACAGTGAAATGAGGCTTCTGTGATGAATGACAGAATATTATATAAAATACAGAGATCACGGCTGTAAATGGAAGCAGAGCTTCAAGACAATAGAAATGAAACTATAAAGAGGGAGGATTCTTGAGGAATTTCCTGTGTGGAAATGAAACTGCAGGATAAGACAGTCCCTAATCTGAGCCATCGCAGAGGATGTGTCTTACTTCAGAATAACCACCAAGGGAGAGTAGAAAGTTTGAGAAAGGAGGCATGGAAGGCAGGAAATAGTATCAAAATTATAATTCAGGGGGACCTGGGTGGCACAGTCAGTTGGGCATCTGACTCTTGGTTTTGGCTCAGGTCATGGTCTCGGGGTCATGGGATCAAGCCCCACGTCAGGCTCTGTGCTCAGTTTGGAGTTGGCTTGAGATTCTCCCTCCCTCTCCCTCTGCCCCTACTACTCGTGTCCTCTCTCTTTCTCAAATAAAATGATAATAATAAAATGAATCTTTAAAAAAATTAGTAACTCAGACAAACATCAACTTACAATAATTTGTTCTTTCATTCAGTCAATAAGAGGTGCTAGACCTAGAACTGGGAGTTATAAGAAATAAGATAAACGTGAATAAGACATGACTCTTACCTTTAAATAGTTTATAGTGAAGTGGCTCCTCTACTTTTCAGGACTGTCATAATAAGGACAGGTTGGGTCACATGGGTGGCTCAGTAGGTTCAGCATCCAACTTGATTTCGGCTCAGGTCATGATCTCAAAGTCATGAGATCAAGCCCGCTGACAGGCTCTGCTGGGTGTGGAACCTGCTTAAGATTCTCTCCCTCTCCTTCTCCTTCTGCCCCTCCCCACCCATGTGCCTGTGTGCTCTCTCTCTCTCTAAAAACAAAAAAAACGAAAAACAAAACAAGTACAGTAGGACCAACCACCTACTGAAATCAGAGAGGGCTCTTCAAGAACTAAGAACTTGACAGAGGGCATGACATTGAGTCAAGTGCTCAGCACCAGGTAGAAGAGCAGATCCAAGAAGGTTCTCCAGGACAGCTGCAGAGCCTGGGTGGATGTGAGCCCTTCAGCTTCCGCCAAGACTGCTTGGGTCAGGGACAAAGCAGGGCCAGGAGCCAGAAAAAAGGGGCTTTGCCAGCCTCTTGGTATTGGTGTTGATTAAACTTAAGTTTAATTCTGTGCCCATTATGCTTGCCAACTTAGGGCAGAGCTTTTCATGTCGCACTAAGAACAGAACGGTAAATATACCTCAGTATTTTCTTTCTGCAGGAACACAGTCAGACTGGGATGGACTCCTGGTTTTGCCACTTACCACCTGGGTGACTGGGCTATATTATTTTACTTCTCTCTGCCTCAGGTTTTGCTCTTTTATACAACGAGGACAACCCACTAAATACGGTTGCTATGAAGATTAAATGAAATAATTGTGCCCATATAATATTGGCATATTAGGTTCTTTAAAAACATTATTTCCTTCCTTTCTTTCATCTATATCCTCAAGGTACATGGTCAGAATTCAAAATTAATAATCAATATCTGTTGAATCCTACATACTGCTTTAAGGGCTTTACTTGTAGTAACTACTTAATTGGCACTGCAACTCTGTAAGGCAGATAGAATTTTCATTTACATTTTTTAGAGAAGGAAACTGAGGCACAGAGAAGCAAAAAAGCAACTTGCCTGAGCTCTTATAGGTAGGAAACTGCAGAGCTGAGACTCAAACCCACAAACACAGGCAACCGAGCTCCAAAGCTGGTGCTCTTAACCATTGTCTTGCAATGCTTCTCTAACCCAAGGTCAGTACTGTAATCATGAATTCACGCCAGGGTTGTGAGTATTGACACGTAACAAGGCAATGCCTATAGAAGCTATTTTCTCTGCCCTTAGTAAATTAGGCTTTAGAAGAAGACCAGTCTGATTTCAGATCCTGGCTCCTCTACTTCTACCTATGTGGCTATGAACGATTATACTGATATTCAGTAATGGTGTTGGGAAGATTACACGAAATGATCTCTATGAGCCTGACACAAAGCAGCCATTCCAGAATGTAGTTGCTATTACTATCATGCTTTGGGTTTTTAAAAAATCTGCTGCCTGTAGGTTTTTTTGGGAAAAAAAAAAAATCTTTCTTATTGCCTGGCTGTAAGCAGTCATTTTAAGCTCTAATAGTCTGTCATTCGCTACGTTAAATTTGCTACTTTTAATAGGAGATAGTGAAATTAGAATTGGTAGTTAAGAGAGAAAAGATCCATAAAAATCAGGTAGAAATCCAATAGTGATATGAAGTTGGAATTTGTAAAAGCACAAACATAAAATTGCCTAGATATAAGGATAAAAATAGAACATTCTTAGGTTATAATGTCCCCATTACTTAGAAAAGGAACAATAAAATAGCGCTGTCATCTGACTGGAAAACAGCAAGAAATAACCTTTTCAACATGTGGCATTGAATTAGTCCTTGTTGAGACTCCTTTACTGTATGATCCAGCAATCCCACTTCTGGGTTTTTACCTGAAGGAGATAAAATCACTATCTAGAGGGATATGTGTATCCCTGTGTTCACTGCAGCATTATTTACATAGCCATGGTGTAGAAACAAACTATGTGTCCATCCACGGATGAACAGATAGAGAAGATGTGGTATATACATACAATGGAATATTATTCAGCCATAAAAAAAGAAGGGAATCATACCATTTTTAACAATGGATGAGACTTGAGGGCATTATGCTAAGTGAAATAAATCAGAGAAAGACAAATGTTATATGATCTCACTTATTGGTAGACTCATATGCAAAATCCTGTGGATTTTGTTCACTTATATGGAACTCATAGAAAGAGTAGGTCTTTATCAGTGGCAGGGTGAGGGAAATGGGTGGAAGTGGTCAAAGGGGAAAACTTCCAGTTATAAGATGAATACATTCTAGGGATCTCATGTACAGCATAGTAACTATATGTAATAACACTGTATTGTATACTTGAAAGTTGCTAAGAGAGTAGATCTTAAAAGTTCTCATGACACACACACAAAGGTAATTATGTGTTAGCTAACCTTATGGTGATAATCACTTTTGCAGCATATATATGCACCAAATCATCATGCTCTACATCTTAGAGTTAATGTTATATTTCAGTCTCAATTTGTCTCAGTAAACCTGGGGTAAGGACATTGGAAAAAATTTGATACTTTCCATTAAAAAAAACCTACTTAATAAATTGGCTATAAAGTAAACCTAGATAAGCATCCCAGTAATTAAAGGGCTAAAAAGGGGAGTAAAAAATCTTAAGGCTCTTTGGTTCCCTTAGTCTGGACAAAACATTATGAAAGAGACATTTATGGGTTACCAAATATTCACATGTTCCTCCTCTTTCCTGGGCCCCTTGCAATCAGGCAAGGCCCTGTGGCTTGACCTGGTCAATGGACTATGAGTGAATGTGTCAACATGCAAGCCTCTCTCCATTCCTGTCATGACTATTACAGAACTTATTCCTGGTGGGGCAGCGACGAGATTGTGGTAATTCTATCACACCGGGTACTGAGGGGCGACATGGAGCAGAACTGTGCCTCCGGCCCCGTTTAATATGTAGTGTGGCTGAGAAACAAAGTTTTGTTGTGTTAAGCCAATTTAAGAATTGTTTATTATGGCATCATAGTCTGTCTCAGCCTGGTTAAAACAGTCCAAATAAGCAATTTCATACAGCACTCTATAATTTACATAGAAGTTTCAAATGCATGATTGTTCTAGGCTAACGAAAGCCTACAGAACATTCTATTGGTCCGAAGAGTGTAAAATTAGATGTAATATTACCTTAGATTGAAGCAATCGATATATATATATATGTATGTGTATATACATATACATACATTTACATACGTATATACATATATATATATGATTTCATTTATTTGAGAGAGAGAGAGAGAATACGCGCATGAGAGAGAGCAGGAGTGGGAGGGAGCAACAGAAGGAGAGGGAGAAGTAGACTCCCTGCTGAACGGGGAGACCGATGTGGGGCTTGATCCCAGGACTCCGAGATCATGATCTGAGGTAAAGGCAGATGCTTATGCGCTTATGTGACTGAGTCACCCAGGTGCCCTGAAGCAATCAAAGTTCATATTAGATACAGGGGAAACTCCCTCAGAATAGGGTTGTTAAAGAGAAACCATGTGTACAGGACTCTTAGGGGAGGGTTTATAAGTTGGATGAGGAAGAAGGGTCACACTAGAAGAGATGGCCTCAATTTGCTTCTAACTCTTGAATTGCTACCTAGGGAGTTGTTGGATGTCCATTCTTGGGGGAGTTGTAATACTTGGACCCAAGTTTGTATGAGGTTTCTCAGTGAAAGCACGTAGGCTCCCATTGTGATTTTTCATAACTTGTTCCTATTTTAAAGATAGGCCAGATTTCAGGAAATAAATTAGGTGGGGCTCTATACAGCTTGACTGAATTTAAATTAAAAGGCAGATCTGCTGATTCCTGAACCGTAGTAACTAATGAAATTCATAACACTTTTATGCAGTGATGGTATTAATTTTCTCAGCTCTTCATGCTATTCACATACTTAGGAGTATTCTTTTATTGAGGCTCATTGGCTAAGGGCTCATTCTGACTACAGACATTCTCATATAAATTAGCTAATATATTTAAATTATCTCAGAGCAAGAAAACTTGCAAAGCAATAAATCTAATTAATTATGGAGCAATCACTTTTCTCTAGGTCCTTTGAATTCTCAGACGTAAACGGCAGTGCGGGGAGTTTCCTCCCAGCTCTGGTGTACCGAAAGATGTAAAACATTGTTGCAGTTGGTTTTCAACTATAACGGAAGTATTACATTATTTTGTGCTAGAGACTGTATTGGGTGTTCTATGTAGCTATCTCTTACAATTCTCAAAATCCCCCTTGGGTAGGCACAATCATCATTCACATTTTTCAGACGAAGGAACTGAGGACAATGGTTGATAACCTGCTACGCTGAGGCACTAAGTGAAAGGAACTGGGCTTCTTCCTCATTTTTTTTCCTCACCTTTAAGAATCCATCTAAGGATCTAAATTAATGGCTAAAATGTGCATTTTAGTTAATGTTACTGCATAGGTGGCTCTGTGACTCTATGAGGTTGAACTATTCAGTCCGATTTGCTGGGGATTTTCTCGACACCATGTTTCTTTGCAGGGAACTAGCAGGTGCTGTTACTAATGCAGCCAACTGCATTGCTCATGTATTTCCAGTCTTCATCTGATCCCCACGCCTCTTGGAGACACTAATTAAAATGCAAGTGCCCATCAACACGTAAAATGCTGTTGAAAACATTTTATGGAAGAACCTAACGAACAAAAGGGGAGTAACAGAAGTTCCAAAAAGCAAACAAAAGTCTGTCATCATCAAGTTGCTGGCCCTTAATTTCAGCCATGCCCTTGATGAGATAGAGATAATGATATAAAAGGTACATTATAAAGAATATATCCAAAAAAGAGAATATATCAAGATGTTATTCAGGCAGAAAGAAATTTGCAGCTATTGAGAAATTTTATGAAACCCTTAGAATGCATTTATCCCTTTGTTTTGCATATTGACAGGAATATGATCTGATACACAAAAGTTTAGCAGCAACTCCCTTATCTCTAAAATTAGCTTAACCTATAAAACAGTCAAATAAGATATGCATAATAGTAACAAGATTTAAAGGAAATGTGACTATGGCTCATGGGTTACCATATCAATCACCAAAATTGTCTTTGAAGGTCTGATGTGAGTGGGAGATGTGCCCTTTTCCTCCATCTCTCCCATAAAGTCAACATAATAAAGAATAATTTTCCTTCCATTACACCACTTTCTCCTCCTGTATTTTCTTTCCTAATTAATGGCACCACCATTTATCCAGCTGCCCAATCCAGAAAACTCAGGCTCATTGATATCTCCCTTTCCTTCAAATCTAACATCCTACTGGTATTGAATCTAACTAAAAATGTTGCTTCATTCTTTCTCACTCACCTCCATTGCTCTACCTTAATCCAGTTTCTTTTAAATATTGGCCCATGTTACTGTAATAGCCCCATTGGTTTCCCAACCTCTGATCTCAGCCACCTGTAACCCATCTTCTCCACTGCATTAGGGTAACATCTAAATCACCGATGTGATATCACTCCTCTGCTCAAACTTCTCCCTGTTTAGAGTCAGCCCCGAATTATTTAGCATGACATTCAAGATCCTTCACATCTGAATCCAACCTTCTTTTAAAAAATCTTTAGTTTGGGGCGCCTGGGTGGCTCAGTGGGTTAAAGCCTCTGCCTTCGGCTCAGGTCATGATCCCAGGGTCCTGGGTCCCCGAATCAGGCTCTCTGCTCGGCGGGGAGCCTGCTTCCCCCTCTCTCTCTGCCTGCCTCTCTGCCTACTTGTGATCTCTCTCTGTCAAATAAATAAATAAAATCTTTAAATAAAAAAAATAAAAAATCTTTAGTTTATGGCTCCCATGTTTCAATTACACTACGTTCATTTTTCCCAAACATAACCATTTACATGACCAACTCCACATTGCTGTTC
Source organism: Potos flavus (assembly GCA_028534135.1). Classification (NCBI taxonomy): domain Eukaryota; kingdom Metazoa; phylum Chordata; class Mammalia; order Carnivora; family Procyonidae; genus Potos; species Potos flavus. The sequence goes on along the minus strand of CM052884.1, from coordinate 40,224,387 downwards.
ATGTTTCCTCTGCTACCTTGAATGGCCTTTCCTCCTTTTCTGTTCTGGTTACTCTCTTAAGTCCATTTCAAATACTTCTTCTTCTGGAATACACTCTGAGAATGGATCTTATCTGAAATTAATTGCTCTCCCCCCTGAACTCCCATAGCTCTTAGTCTGTACTAATCAGATTTTTAGGGAAGCTCATTATGAATAGATCTGTTTTCTCCATTGAGATAATGAAGCAATTCTGTGATGATGGAAAGAGAGCTGAGTTTGGGAAGTCAGAATACCCGGGGTCACATTCGGTTACTTCCCAGGCTCAATGGTTACATCTATAAAATGTGGATGGACAATCCCTACCTCAAAAGATAAAATAAAGATTAAATTAGGTACCATAAACAAGAGCGTTACAGACCTGTAGCAAGAGCATGAGCTCTCTGAGAGAGGAAAACATACCTCCTCTCCACCAGCACACAGTATGTGTTCGCTGAATATTTGCTGAAAACAATAAAAGGAGTAAGATGAAATTTTCCACTTCCATCCAGGAGAATAAACTCTGCACTTATACAGAATATTTGACCTTTAAAAGCACTGATATTTCTTATGCTTATCTTTCTAACTTCCTAAAGAAGGTAAGTATTATCCTTTTCTTTTTACATGGAAAAGACTGAGGTGCAGAGCAATTAAATGGCTTACTAGCCTCACAAAGTTAGTCCCGGGCTCGAAAGAGGCTGCAGCCACGGTTGGATGCTCCTTATTTGAGTCTGGAGGATTGGCTTGTCTGCAATGATTTGATATGTGCTCCGGGGAGGGAATTAATTTACATCTCAAAATTATTTCAGAGGATATGTGTTTTGCATGGGCAAGATGGCACATGTTCCATTCTGCATTTCTGAGAAGGAAAAAAAAAAAAACAGATCAACTGTTATTGCAATAATTTTCTCAGCTCTGCACATGTGCTATCTCTTTTCTTTGGCTGCTCTTCCAGAGAAGCTATCACCTTCTACTTAGTCCCACAAAAAATTGCTCAGAAAATCCCAAGCACCATCTTAAAGTGAAAGACAGGATAGCCAACTTCAAGTACCTATTTGAGTTTGTATGATATGTAATAGCTTCTCATTTTAATCAGAATATGACTGCTCATTGAATAAGATGTGGCTAGTGACAGCATAGTAGAAAAGGCCTGGGCTATGGGATCAAAATGACCCTAACACTTCCAGCTGCAAAACTCAAAAATTTACTTCCTCTGAGCTTTAGATGGCTCATCTGCATTAGGATTCAAGAGTACTTTCCCAACAGGGTCATTCTAAGATTTAAATAGGTTTAAAAAAATTTTAAAGGTGTTTAAAAAAATTTAAACACCTACAGAGATCCTCAAATACTGGTTGCTCCCCAAAATGCTAGGTACTTATATATATTTAAACTCATTTATTAGAATCACTGAGAAATCAAACATTAAACATTAATAACTGGCAGGTAGAACTCTTTCTAAAATACATGTCATACTTCCCTACTTCAGCAAACAGAATATACTAAACATAACTTCAACTCTTCTGATGACTCATGATTTTCATTCAACCTGTCATTTGTGGGACTGTGATGTTTTCAAGGCTACTGAAGTGTAGAGAACTGTCTGCTCGGGCTCTCAATCTACCACATGGTCTAATCTTGTTGTGTGACCTTCCTGGACTGGTTTGTATCTGCCCCATCTTCTCCAGTTTCACTGTTCTTGCCTTAGTTTAAGGCCTCGTGATTATTGCCACGGCCTAACTGGTTTCCTTATTTCCAGTCTCGTCATTCCCAAGTCTTTCCTCTGCACTCAGTAAGAGTAGTTTTTCTAAAACCGAATCTGACCACTTCCACTTGCTTGTTTGAAAAACAAATCAAACAGACCCCCACTCCACTTCCCCCCCAGGCAAAACCACAGAAGTTCCTCTCTCTCCCTGGACTACAGTGTAAGACCCAGAGTCAGCATGGTGTGTAGGTAAATACCTGTGTGGGCTGGCATATCACCCTCTACCTTCCCCTCGCCTCTTCCTCACCCCTCACAACTTAGGCTCCAGTCATGCTGAACTGGGTCTCATATGGTAGATTCCTGAGCACACCGGGCCTTTCCACACCTTCCTGCTTTTTCCCATGTTGGTCCCTCAGACTGGAAAACTAATACCTCTCCCCCTAACCGTGGTTTTCTCATAAACATTTACCAATCTTTCAAAGGATACCTAGAGCATCTTAGGTTTTAGGAAAACTATCTTGCCCTTCCTTCCCTAATTCTCTGACTAGAAGTGATCACTTCTCATGTGACCCCATGGTGTCCTGGACGGATGGTCATAACACCACAATAATTCATAATACCTCCCACACCCACTAGACTTTGTGCTTCTTGAGTACATGAGGCTGTCTCAGTTAGCAAGCCCGAGACACAGAGTGGGTACTCTATAATCACTGGTAAGTATCTTTTTGAATCTTACTAGTTTCTTCTCTCCCCATTAGGTTAATTTTTACCTGCCATCCCTGCCAGTTCCTCACATTATTCTACTTGTAATCCACAATAAGTAAACAACATCAATAGCACAAACAAACCCCCCAATATTAGCAGCTTGGAAGAACTAAGGCTAAATAGGTTTTGCAGGAAAGTCTGTAGAGATCTTTCTAAGGCAAATCTATGGCCCTGGAAAATTCATGCTCCTACTGACATTTGTTTTGGTTGTTAGCCATTTCTTACCGGTGTTCCGGATCCTTGAGACTGACAGACAAATTGCCCACAGATAAATGGAGTGTAATATGACGACGACTGCCATTTATTGAAAACCTTCCCTAATGTGTCAGGTTCTGGGTCAGAAACCGAGGATATAAAGGCCTGGTCCACAGACATTTAAGAGGCTCGTGTGGATTTATACAATTTAAAACAAGCTCCTGATATACAGATTATTCACACACACACACACACACACACACACACACACACACACTATTTTCCTATTTTTTTAAAAGATGGGCAGGCGAGGGGGTGGTGATGAGGGGGTGGGGGGGATATGCTACTTAAGTCCATGTCCAGGTGAATCTAGCTGTGCTCTCCATTTCGCTATCTCCTCTTCCTGTTGGAACTAACCTCCGGTGACAAGAATGCAATGTTTCCCTTGGGAGATTTTCTATGTCTCCTTTCCTCCCACCACGACTTAACTTTTCATTCCTGACTGTATAAAATTTAATTGCAAAGCTGTATAGCCTGAAGTTAATGCAACTTTGGGAAACTTGTTCTGATGTTATGACTTACTACAGTAGCTGCATGTGGATGATGAAGGCAGACAGGAGAGACTAGAGACTGAATGTCAAAAACCACTCATGTTCTCATGCTTTTTCAAGTACACGGCCTTCCAGTAAAGGGAGGAGTGTGGACTGGGGCATCTGTCCTGGGTCTCATCATTGCTCTGGGTCTCATCACTGCCCACTGGCTTATCCCACAAATAAATGCTACGTCTGGAAAATCCTGCCTTTCCTGGAGTCTGAAGACAAGTTCAGTCACCTCAGAGGGTGAAGGCAGGAGGTAATGGACTCAGCTTCTCCAATGTGGTTTATAGCAGAGACAGCAAACAGGCTTTGTCTCGTGCGCCAAAGCAGTCAGTGTGACAGTGGCCATTGAGGAAGATTCTGAAGTTGCTTCCAGACACAGAGGAAAGAATGCTGGAAACTACAGACAAGGTCTTTTCTGAGAGAGAAGCATACCCTGTGTTTACCATCCTTGGCAGAAGTTTCAATTGTCCTTTAGCATAAGGCAGGTTATAGTGTTACTTATTTTAGGAGTCCTGAACTCAGCTGAGAGCATACAATGATAGATTAAGATACATTCCAGTGTATCTGTCAGCTCTGGCACACAGTAGGTGCTCCCTAAGTGTTTCCTGAAGGATCGAAAGCAAAATTCTACGGCCTTGTGTTGGAAGAAGGATAGAGTTCTTTTTCTCTTGTCAATAATCAGGGGAGGGGGGCATGCCAAGGGGGTACATTGAGGTTACTTTGCAAAGGTCACCGAATGTCACGTCAAAGAGTTTAGGGCATTACACTCTATGAGCCAATAGTTCCCAAACTTAGCTGAGTTTTCTAAGGTGCTACGTATGCATAGAATCTCTGACCCTCCTTGTGATGTTCTTATTTCATAAATTTAGGGTACAGTCAAGAATTCTCTGTTTTTTTGTTTGTTTTAAACATTTGCCAGCTTCCCAGGCAATTTGTATGATCGGCCAGATTTGGGAACTACAGCTGCAAGGTAGGACAGTGCCTTGCATTTCTTAAGTAGAGGAGTAACTTACTCCAATCTGAGATCCTTGTTTCTAATTCCCTCAGCTCCAAGGCCTGTCTGCCCATTGAGACCAAGTCCTGTCCCTGCCTTTGCTGAGACCTTGGACCTGCCAGACCTTCTTCTAGAGAATCAGACTGCAATCCCAAAGAACTCTGTTACAGTGCCCTCTCTCTCAAGAAGAAAGATGAGGATCAAGGACAACTTCTGCAAAACAGCAGAGAGATTCATGTGCTGCAGGGAGAATAAAACACAGAGGGAAGAAATGAATGAACAGCATGTTTCTGGATGTCAAATATCGCTTCTGGAAATGAACGAGACTTTCTGCTTTCCTAGCTCAATTAGTTTTCTGATGAACTCTCCCTAGCATTTTTCATTGCAGCCAATTACTTAACATGTTCCAGGATGAAAATCTGGTCATTACAAAAAACATAATTGATTTGACCTGTGCTCTGACACACTCTACAAAATACAGGTGCCTTCACACTGATTAGCCCTCCTGGGCCATTGTTTTTCAGTAAAGCACAGCATCGTGCTGGCAGTGGACAGTGGACTAGTCTCATGAACATATGAGCTCCTAATTCTTGTGGAAAATTACATCAAAGAAAGGGTGGATGGAAGTCCAACAAGGACATCATTAGTCCAAGTCTAGTAGACTTGGACTAATAATCTATTTATCTCCAGTGCAGACTCCCTGCAGGGAAAACGCTAAACCTAAAGAGGGAGCAGAGCACTGTGGAGAGAGCAGAACCTGGCCTGAGGAACTGAATCTACATTTTGGGGAGGCTGCCACTTTCCAGCCTTCAGACCAAGCAAAGTGCTCAAACTCTCTGATTCACAGTGCGCTTCTCGATAGGTGTGGGCACATTACCGGCCCCCCAGAGCTACTGTGAAGAACAGCAGAAGTGAAGAGTGCCTGAAATAGATTAAGTGCTCAATTAATAGTGGTAAGGATGCAATATTGCTGACAAGGTTACAAAAGTAGTTTGTCAGTTTTTGTTCCAATTTTGCTTACTTGTGTATCATTCAACCTCATCTGTCAAAGAAAAAAATTAAAGTTGTATGACAGCATTTGAAAGAATATTATTTCCTTCCTGCTTCTATTTTCCATGACCATACAGCCAATCTGGGACCATGCCCTGCCTTTTTTTTTTTTTTTAGTGGATAAAAACCAGTGTGTGTGTGTATGTGTGAAAGAGAGAGAAAGAGAGAGGAGAGAGAGGGAGAGAGGGAGAAATATTACATATTCAAGAAAGCATATAAAATCTCTGTAGAGTTTGAAGAAACGAAAATGACTTTTTTATATATGTATCTATATATATACATACACACAACTGAGGCAAACAAAGAACACTAATAGTAATTTAGAATTCCTCTGGATGCCCTTCTTGGTAATGGCATGTCCTTCATGACCACTCTCCTTCCACAGGTAACTCTCCTGACTTTAGGGCAAATCATCTTCTAATTTTCTGTATAGTGTTATCAGGTACATATGTACCCATAAAAAATATATAGAATATCAATATAGATATGGAATCTATGACCTGCTTCTTGGAGCCCACATTATGTTGTGTGGCTCACCCATGGTGATGTCTGTAGCACTTATTTATTAATCCTCACCCCTGTGGTCACTGCATGAATATAAGCACACAGACAGAAACCCTACTGCCGGACACTGGGTTATCTGTGGATTTTATTAACAGCACTGGCACAAATATCCTTACACATATCTCCTGGGTATATGTATAAAGGTTTTCCTAAGGTATATGCCTAACAAGTGAGTTGTTGGGTTATAGTTTCAATTTAACTAAATAATGTTTTTCTGTTTTCCAAAGCAGTTTTTCCAGTGGAGGAGAATTCCAGTCATCCCGTATCCTCTCTAACACCTGGAATTGACTAAAGTTCTTAATTTTTGTTATTTTGGTGAATGTAAAATGGTGCCTTATTCCAGTTTCATTTGCAATTCCTTGGCTACTAATGATTTTAAGCATCTTTTCATATGTTAATAGGTCATCTGTGTTTTCTTTGCTTTTTAACAAAACTTTGCCCATTTTCTATAGGGCTGCTCTAACCTTCTCTTTGCTTTGTATTCTCTACGTATGGCATTCTAGATAGTGATCTTTTACCAGAGATACACATTGCAAATACCTATTCCCTTCTGTTTTCAATTCATATCACATTTCACCTCAGGAAAGTCAGATATAGGATTCAAAGGTTTTCATTTCTCTAAAACTGCTGTTATCGATAGCTACAAATACAGACAGATTTCAAAATAAATAATTCATTAGTATGGTTTAGCAGAAATGTATTCATGAATATCTTTGCTCAAGCTTGCACAAAGTGCTTGAAGAGCTTATTAAAATAAACCAAACTAAATTAAAAAAAAAAAACAGCAGCACTGTGATGATAAAGGCTTTCATGCCAAGACTCCAAATACACCAAAAATTTATCTTCAGCAGTTTACTACATTCACAATGACAATACTTCAACCTGCTTCCTTTACTCATAAGACATTTCCTCTAGTTCAAGTATATTTATCACCCAGCCAGCCCAGACAAATGTTACCAAGTTTACCATTGAATTTCAAGTGTGGTCTCAGAGTAAAACTTCTAAGAGTAAATTTTTTCTTTCATACAATTTTCTTGAAGTCATATTTTTTGGTCAACTCATCTTTGGGTTTTTGAGGAACGGAAGAATACAGCCTATGAAAAATTCAGGATTCTTCAGAGTATTTCACTGTACTGAAACTACTCTGCAAAGATACTATAAAAGACACATTTGTCAAAACCCATAGAGTGTACAATAGCAAGAGCGAACCCTAAGGTAAACTATGGACTTTGAGGTGATAATGATGTGTTAAAATAAGCTCATCGATTCTAACAAACAAATCGCTTGAGAGTGGGAACTTGAACGTGGAGGAGACTGCATGAATTGGGAGCAGCGGGTTCACTGCAAATCTCCTTACTTTCTGCTCAATTTTGCTGTGAATCTAAAACTTCTCTAAAAAATAAAGTCTAATAAAAATAATTTTAAAAAATCAATTTTATTTTAAATTTATTTATTTGAGAGATAGGGTGAGAGCAATAGCAGGGGGAGGAGCAGAGGGAGAGAATCCCAAGCAGATTCTATGCTGAGTGCGGGGCCCTTCGTGGGGCTTGATCCCACAACCCTAGATCATGACCTGAGTCTAAACCAAGAGTCAGATACTCAACCGACTGAACCACCAGGGCGCCCCAAAGAAATCTTTTTTAAATGCAGGGAGAAATGAACTTTCTAACCCACTCAGAAGTGATACTAAATCATATGGGTGGGGGGGGGAAGCAAGCAAGCAAACATACATAAAAGTCCCAACTAGTTTCTAAAGCTATGGCACCTGGGAAATAATAACCACAGAGAAGACAACGAGGGCAATAGTAGCAACAAGTGCTGATCCAGTCCCGGGCAACATCATAAAGAGTTTCAGCCAATAAACTCGCAGTGAATCCTCACAAGTCCTCTATGTGATAAGAACCGATATTACACTCCTTTTAAAGATGACATAATGAGACTCAGAATTTAAGAACGTGTGCAAGGTCACTCAGCCAGTTAAAGGTGGAGCAGCTCCGGGTGTGGGGAGATTTCATTGGGCTGTTCTCTGCTGTTCTTATGCTTTGCACATCGCTCATTTTTCAGAGGAGCGCGGGAGCCAGGTTAGTAAATGGATCACAGAGCAGCACACCCAAGGATACTTTCGCAGAGCTGCACGGGGCAGGTACTGAACGTAAGAGCACAAAGATCAGGATGTCGCTAGTGGCCATAAATGTGAGAACCGTGTGTTTCCCGCATTTCCTGAGAGCGTTTTCCTGATATCAAGTCCTAAAAAGTAGTAGTGAAAACACTCACATCCGTGCTTTGCATAGCATTTGCCAGCCTACATTGTCTTTAGGACCCATTTACCTGTGCACCTCACTTAACTGGGAGATCCTCGGGGAAGGGGGCACACATCTGTCGAGCGTCTTTACTATGCTAGAAATTATGCTGCCCTCTGGAAATGTCATTCTGCAGGATCATCGGGGTAGACCTGTCATGTTTAACTTCATTTCAAGAAACAGAGCTGCTGCCCCTTGAAAACAAAGTCAGTTACCTACATGTACTTACAGAATTATGCAAACTTGGGATCCACAGAGGATTTAACCTCTTTGTTAAGAACCAGATAATTCACCATCAGTAGAGAGATTTAAAGACAATATAATGAAGGGGAACAATATTAGCTAATCCATATCTACCTATCTAAATGAATCTGTAGGTACTTTCAGTTTCACTAAGAGGAGAGAGGCCTTAAATGAGTGCAGCCAGAAGTTAAAAATGCAACCTTATCAAAGTACAACCTTAACCAGAGGTGCTGAAAGTCCTCGTCCTCTCCAAAATCAAAGAAATCAATTTAGCTGCCCTTGGGAAACACCAATCTATTACAGCTGTCAGTGGCTCTAAGGAGTTGAATTTACTTGCATTTCAAGAAACAGAGCTACTACTGAATCGTTGAACACTGCATCAAAAACTAATGATGCACTATACGTTGGCTAACTGAACATAATAAAAAAATTTTAACCAATGTTGGGGGGGGCGCAGAAGAAACAGAGCTAATACTACTTAAAAACCCAAGTTCATGTTTGCATTTCATACTCTCGACATTCAAAGAAGGAACTGTCTTGGTTAATATACTCATGAAATACAGCCATGGGGTTTATGACAGAGGCTGTTGATTGTCCCCCAATATCCGCTCTTCTCCTCTCCCTTTTCAGGAATACAAGATCTCCTCCCTCGCCCACCAGGGAGTTTTAGGAAGGCACACCTAGGTAAAGAAGACAATTCCTACAATCACTTTAGAAAACTGTTCAGCAGTTTAAAGCATCTGCCTACCCTAGCACCCTGCAGTTTCACTCCCTTGTATGTACGCAAGAGAAGTGGGTGCCTATTTTTTTTCCAAAGACTTGCACAAGAATGTTGATGGCAGCTTTATTCATAGTAGTCCCCAAATGAAAACAACATAAATATCCTTCAACAGAAGAATGGATAAACAAATTATGTTATATTCATGTAAAGGAATAATATATAAAGCAAGAAAAAGTAATAGACTACCAAAATACCTAAGAGTATGGATGATTCTTAAAAACATTAAGTTGAGCCAAAGAGGACACAGGACACAGACTGCAAGGTTACATTTATTTACTGAAGCTCAAGAATAGGCTAAACTAATCTACGGTAATAGAATTCGGAGTAGTGATCACCTCTCAGGTTGGTGGGGTGAGACCTAGTCTACTGACTGAAATGGACATGAGGAAAGTTCTGTGTCTTGATCCAGGTGGTGGCTGGACAGATGCATACTTTTATTAATACTCATTGATCTGTGCATTTTATGGCATAAAATTATGCTTCAGATAAATAGATCAAGAGGGAGACAGAGACAGACAGATATGCTCCAGGAGTGCCAATCAATGGGCACAACTTAAACCCTCTGTAGTGTTTAAAACCAACACCAAACATGTCATACTTTTCAAGGCAACTGGTTCTTAAATTACCAAGGCTAAAAGGAAGGATTCATATCTTCTTCCTAGTTAGGATTTGTTTCTTATTTAAATTATTTTTTTTTGGGCATATACCACTGGAAGTCAGCTAGAAAACAAAAAAGTCAATCAATGGTTAAAATGAAGTTAATCTGCCTAGGCATAGACAGTGTTAATGATAACCTCAAATTTCTCTAATAATTTGGAAGGAGAACCAGTGTACTCACATGAATGTTATGAATTTGGGAATCAGATCTACTCCTGTTTCTTTCTTTCTTTTTTTTTTTTTTTTTTAAGATTTTCTTTATTTATTTGGGAGAGAGAGAGAGAGAAAGGGAGGAGGAGCAGAGGGAGAGGGACAAGCAGACTCTGTGCTGAGTGTGGAGCCCAATGTGGGGCTCGATCCCAGGACCTTGAGATCATGATCTGAGCCAAAATCAAGAGCCACCCAGGTGCCCTTCATGTTTAATTCTTGATTCTGCCCCTGTGTGAACTTGGGTAGGTTTGCTGACTGAGACTGTCTCCTCATCTGAAGAATGAGGCCACACTTAACTCCTAGTGCTGCTAAGATCGTTAGCTGAGTGGACACATCAAGAGGCCGTGGAATGTATTATGCACTCAACAAGTTCTATGAGCCATTACTCTCTTGGGAGGAAAGTGATTTAGGGTGTACCTGTTTTGAGTTTTGCATTTAGTTAATTCTGTTGTGTTTTGCCTTGTTCACAAAAGGTTTACAGTATCTATAATATATTTATTACTAAGTGAAACTACTCTTTTATTCATAGCCCCCCTGATACCTTCAGTTCAAAGGCAAAACAGAACACCTGGCGGGCAAGGAGAACGGCCGACCTCCCCCAAATAAAGCGGTGCACGAGAAGCTGTCCCTTTCCTTCCTCTTCCCTAGGCATTTGTATCCCAGCAGCTTCTCACAGAGAGTTTCTAGCATTTTAAAAAACACTGCACACGGCTTGCCTGACTGAGCAATGACACAGACTTAGTAGAGTGCTGGGGTCAACCAGATATCACACAAACTTTCAGACACCCCACCTGATTCTAACACAAGAGCTAAGGTGGAATGGTTGTGCTGTTTGTTGGAGCAGCGGGCTAATGGATGACCTCTTTCTTTTATTTATAGCTCTATTATTTTAATGTAAAATCCAACAAGCCATGGTGGGGTTGTGTTAAACAGCCAAGGGTCTCCAACTAGTTAGATCCTTCAACACAACAGACTGTTTACGGAATCACAGACAGAAATTATGCATACATTTCTCATTTTGAACCTCCGGCACTCCAAGAACCTACTTTCCTGCCAATAATGTGACAGCGAGCCACTAGTCTAGTCAAACGGAAGCCCCCTTTTAAAGTAAAATATTAGGCAGGACTCTATGAAATGCTGTCCATTTTATAGGATTCATCCTAATATTTACATCAAACCAGAGGATGAGTTAAGTCACAGAGGAAAGTGACCATCTCTGAGGAAAAGGAGCTGGACAGAACAGTATTTCCCTGGGGCACACCCTGCCTACGTCATAATGAACTTAGAAGATCCCCCGAGCCAGGCAATCCCTTACCCCGGACACGACCTTCCACCTCAACACAGTCTCTGTAGACTTGGTGGGCTTCAGAGCCCTGAGATGACGACCATCACCCCTGCACCCAACATGCCCCAGCAGGGCTCTGTATGCCTCACCCTCATAATCCTCATAGTAACCTATTTACTGCTAATGAGAAATCTGGCTCTGTGAGCCTTTCTGGCTCCAAGGGCAGCTAGGGCAGATGGAGGAGCCCTGGGAGCTAGAGGTGGCAGCATTTTGAAATTTCCCATGAAGCTGGCTTGGTTTTTAAACTCATAACACACAAAAAGAAGACTCAGATTTCAGAAATCATCGAACAACTGATTTTAAATCCCAAAATGAAAAAAAGACTTTTCTCTTATGGATAACAATACAGGTTGCCTGTAAGAGCGCACACAGATCTTTGGGGCACGCTCCCTTCACCCGACTCCCCATCTTCAATCCCTACTCCCAGACTGGAGTTGAAATAAGCTGAAATTTGAAATTCACAAAGTGCAGTCCCTTTCTATCCCACAGCAAAGAAAATCCAATTGGAAAACTTTGCCTCTAAGGTAGCCATGCTGAGGCACTATTGTTTTCTACTGGATTTTCCTCATTAATACAGAATTATCTCTTCATGTGCAATAGAATTAACCTTTCTAGGGCAAAGGCTGGATGTGCTACATAGGAAATGTAGTCAAGTTTTAAATGCTTGGTGCTTAAACCTGCATGCTTGTACTTTTGGCAAAGCTAGGGATTATTTTCACATCACCAAATTTTGAGGGTAATCCCAGGATCTTAACACTCCTCAAATACCATACTAGGTCAAAGAATTGGAATAACATTGTTCAGAGTTCGTGGTTTTCAAGAGTGTTCATGAATTCATCACTGCCAATAGTGGTTCTCTAAGATAGGACCCTTTGCACCATGTAGCTCCCCCAACACCTCTGGTTAAAACAGAATCTGAGAGTCAGTGGATGTCAGATGGGGAGAGAGTTCAGAGACGACCCTGTTTTATACCTAAAAATCTGAGGGCTAGAGATGTGATTGGTTTGTAAAAGGTCATACAGCAACTCAAAAATCCTTTGGGGTGCCTGAGGGGCTCAATTAGGCATCTGACTCTTGATTTCAGCTGTGGTCATGATCTCAGGGTCCTGAGATCCAGCCCTGCATCTTTGGGCTTGCTCTTAGCAGGGAGTCTGCTTGGGATTCTCTCTCTCCTTCTCCCTCTGTCCTTCCCCTACTTCCACTCACCCTCTCTCTCTAAAATAAATGAGTAAATCTCAAAAAAAAAGTCCTTCAATTTTCCCCAGGCTGCAAGGATCTGTATCAAGGTGGGAAAAAGCATGTTTCTACCTCTGGGGTATGACTGGAAAGAAAACAAAAGGAAAGTGGGAAGGCAATTAAACATTTATGGAGCCTGCTATTTGCTTGGCACTGAAGCAAACAAAGCAAAGAGAAAAGCAGAGAACTTTGGGGAACAGGAATACAGCTATCATCTACACAACAATCACAGGATAATAAATCAATGGCAACCATAATGATAGCGAATGTTTATTAAGAACATCCTAACTGCCTAGAAGTAATGCATTATCTCACTGAATCCTTATTACTGCCTAATGAGATAATAATAATAATAGGTGTGACCATTTATTGAGCATCTTTTCATATGGGCTGAACACTGTGCTAAGCATTTTGTAAACAGTATCTGATTTTATTTATGCAACATGATGATGAGGCTGTTCTCCATAGTGTAAAGATGAGCTAAGTGAGACTTAAAGAGGAAAAATGACACATCCAAGTTCACCCGACTGGTAAATGGAGGAACCAAAGTCTAATCCTGGTCATCTGATTGAAGAACTTAAGCTTTTAAGTGCATCACTATTCTGGTTCTCAAATACAGGTGTACAAGGAATTGGGTTTCATGTATGTACAGCGAGGCCGAGATCAATGTGGGGAGAAAAGGGGAGGAGGGGAGAGAGAGAGAGAGGAGAGAGAGAGAATGTGATAGAAGGAGGTACTATTTATTCGCTGCTTCTAGGATTCTGTAGGAGACCATGCTGTTTAATAATTCCAGGACGACAGTTTTAAAAATCAGTAGCCCTGGTAACCAAGTCTATGATTGAAGCATGCTATAAAAAAAGAAACATTGTGTGGTAGCTGGTCCTAGACAAACTGACAAGCTTTGTTCTATCCTTTTGAAATCCAAGGCATTATTTACATACACTCAGCTGCAACACAGGATCCCGCCATTAAAAGATTTTTACACTTATCCGTAAGTAAAAATAGAAATATTTGAATAAAAGCACAATTTTTTTTCTTGTGCTAAATTACTGGTTAGAAAAGAAAAATCACAGAAATACACCGAATGGTATTGCATGAATTACACTAAAGCGTAACGACGCCTCCTTGAGTGGCACTCGCTTGACCAACCTCTTCTTCGTCCCCCCAGCAGCAGGGTGCCATGACGCTGTGGGACACTGAGGGGCTTGGTGCCCAGAGGCAGTGACAGCTATCAAGGTGATGTAACAGCTGTTTAAAGCCCCCCTCCCCCACTTTTTTTCTGCTTTGCAGTTCTCAAAGAGCCAATGTACCTTTCACTTCTTTGGGGATGGGACAGTGGTTCAAGTGGGAAGGTACATCTTTTTCTAGTAGCTCACAGGTATGAACAAAGGTGATAAATGACTTTACATTCTTGACCTTAGCCACATGCTTGGAGAAACTATGCATTTGAGACTTAAAAGCTCAAGAGAGGATTTAATTTTCCATTTGGATCCCCAAAGAGAGCACAGGATTGCTTTTTCCAGGACAATTTATCATTGATGCCTCCTCTATCTGTCACCCATCCCCTCCCAACCCTCAAGGGCAGGCACAGGGCTAGGTGCTCCATGTACAGACACACAGGCACTCGGGCAGAAAAATAGAGCCTCAAACCTGGGCTTGAATGTTGGCTCCACCACGCAGAAGCTGATTCAGGGCCAGTTTCTCAACTCCTGAGTCTTAGTTTCCTCACTGGAGAAAGGGGGTCAACAATGTTGCCTTATCTCTCACTGAATAAGTGTAGGGATTAAATAAAATCAAGTGCCTAACACATACCCAGCATCTGATAAGTAGGAGCATCATTCCTATTTCAGGCATGAGAAAAGTGACACTCAGAAGAGTAAGTGACTTGTGCAAGATCTCGGATCTAAGAAGGGATGAAGCCAAGACTCCACCCTAAGGAGTGTGAGAACCATACATGCTCCGCACAGTGGCTTGCTTCTCCTTTAATGCACTCACTGTCAAGGGAGGAAACAGTCACCTGAGCTCAGAGTTTCCTACAGTCCCTACAACTGAAGTGCTGGAATACAGGAAGGGGCAGAGGTATGGGCCAGGAGAGCTTCTAGGAAGAAGTGGTGCCGGAAAGACCTTCGAGAACCTCTTAGAATGCAAGGAAAGAGGCCACTGCAAAGGCAGGAAGAAAGGAAAGAGCAGGGTAGGGTGCTCGCTGAGGGGAAGCAGCAGAGGGGGGTGCAGAGGCAAGGCAAAGTCTGGATCAAGAAAATCTCCTAGACTGAGGAGGTGATCTGGAGCCATGGATAGGTTTTAAATAGATGGATGAACTCAAGAGTTAAAATGGCTGGAAGTGAATCACACTTGAATCGTTTCCATTTTCACTTGGAAACAGAATCTCTCTCCTACCAGGCAGGCTCGTCTAATGTTTCCATGCCAACGGATTGCTGAGGCTTGGGAGAGGCTAAGTCCTGAAGTGGGGAGTGGTGTGGGTAAAGGAGAGAGTGCAGGGGGAAGCTAGGGTTAAACTGGGCGGATGGGCCGGACTGGAGAGAGGGGATAGGGCACTACAGGGTGGGAAGGGGCAGAAGCAAGAATCAAAAATGAGGATTAGGTGGAAGTAGTTGTAACTGAGCTTATTGCAAGCCTGGTCATTACTACACACACACACACACACACACACACACACACACACACACACACACACGCATGCACACACACATGCACGCAGATAACATCATTCAAACCAGGTTTTTTGGACCTCAGCTGTACTCTCTGAACCTTTTCAATGAGACCTCATGTAATTTAAAAACTTCTAATCAGCTTATTTCTTAGTCACTGGAAATCAAAATATAAATGCTAGAACTTTCTGATTCTCAAGAGATCTTTCCAATCTTTGCAGCCTGCTTTGCAAAGTTATTTAGTCTTGAACTTGGAAATTCTATGTGTGCTAAGGGTTAACAAATTATAACATCAGGTTCAAGGTCAGTTTCCCAATTTGGAGTCTGAATGGGATCAAAACCAAAAGATGTCCCAGGAACTGGCCTTCCCATTAGGGGCGGATTTGCATCAGGCTTCCATGGAAGAAATCTGAGACTTTTTAAGCAAGTGCTCTCAGGTTGATGAGGAAATAAATAAAGCTAAAAACAAAAGAAGAGAAAGATAAAATAGTGGTTCTTAATATTGCTGCACACTGGTATCTGTAGGGGAGCTTTAAAAAATATTGATGCTTGGAACACATTCTCAGGAGATTCTGACTCAATATGTTTGGGCTTGGACCTGGGCATTAGGGTTGTTCAGAGCACTTGTGACATTGTGATTTATAATAAGGTTTGGTCTTTGTCCCATTCCTGGCCCCGAGCTCCTAAAACCCTTGAAATGTCCTAAGTGTTAAGAGCTAATAAAGTGTCTTTTATTATTCATAACAAGCCCCTTTCAATCACAGGTCCGTTCTGTTAATGAGCTGACTTTTGGAAAAGTTCCTGAGGGTGGGGGCTGCCTGCCAAGGGAACCATGTGGTTAGAGGGTTGGAGCATACAGCCTCACTCCCAACTTCTGAAGAAGCCAGAGGGGCTGGAGGTTAGGTTAATTATCAGTGGCTGATAATTTAATCAATCGTGCCTAGCCAATGAAGCCTCCATAAAAATCCTAAATGACAGAGTTAGGACTCGGTCAGAGGGTTTCTGGGTTGCTAAAAACATGGAGATGCTGGGAGGGTGGCTCTTCTGGAAATGACACGGAGGCTCTACACCTTACCTCATGCATCTTTTCCATCTGGCTTTTCCTGAGTTTTACTTTTTATAATAAACTAGTAATCTACTAAGTAAATTGTTTTCCTGAGTTCTACAAGCTGTTCTAACAAATCATCAAACATGAAGAGGGGGTTGTGGAGACTGCTGATTTCTAGCCAGTCAGCCAGAAGCACAGGTGACAGGACCTTCAACTTGTGGGATCTGATGCTAGCTCCAGGTAGAGAGTGTCGGCACGGAGTTAAATTCCAGGACACACAGCCGGTGTTGGAAAATTGGCTGGTGTGGGGAAAAATCCACACACACATGGTGTCAGAAGTGAAATATTCAGTGAGGAGCAAAAAGGAAAACAGAAGTTTTTTTTCCTTATACCTGCCCAGGTGATTCTAACGTGCAGCCAAGGTTGAGAAACACTGAGATAGAGCAAGAAGAGGCAGTTAGTAAAACAAACCTAATTTGGAGATTCTTGTTGGCTCCTCCCTGGAGAGGAAGCCAGTGTGGACCAGTTACAGCGAGAGAGAAGCTGGCAATGTGACCCACCCTGGCAGGGCTCCCCATGCTCAGAAATCCCTTTTGGAAGACAGACCAATCTAAATTCAATGCCGGATGGCGAGATGGATTTGGATATCAGATCTGGATATTCCTCACTAGATTGGGGCTACTCTGAAGCAGATGGAATGTTTTTATTCCTGCATTCCTTGGATGTGGCCAAGTGTCTGGTACATGAAATATCAATAACTGTTTGTAAAATGAATGAATGAAAACGTTTGAGGCACAAGGATATGAGATGAACATTAGACCTCATTTCACCAGGCTTCTTTCTTAGCACATTCAAGAAGTCACAGGGTTGGGCAACAGCCGCTTTAATGAAAAACAAAACAAAACAATAAACAACCAGATACCCTCCATAATTTCAAGTGAACTTAACAAATATTTATGGAATTTCTTTCTGCTTAGACTGTGTTAGACCCTAAGAGCCACAGACTGAGCTTTTGAGCAAAAGACCAGATCTAGAAGCATTGACTGGTGGTTCTACATTGATCTGGGATTAGTCCAACTACCTTAAAAAGTCCTTACTTTAACCACTTTTTCCCTGGTATGATAGGGCTGATTTGGGTTTGATTAGCTTAAAAAGTAGAGTGACTGGTATTATGGATGGGGCTGGAGCAGATCATGTAACACTTTTTATCTTTTCATCAATGTTTCAAATACACAAATTCCAAAGAGCACTATTTCTGAAATTTGCTTTATCCCAAGTAGCACCTGGAATTCCTGCTTAAATCCTGATTTCTAGGGGATATTCATTAGTAGGCCAGAAGTGTCAGAAGTCTGCGAGTTGCCAAAATATTCTATCTTGTATTTTTACAGGTGATAGGATGAAGTTGGGGGAAGGAGATGAGAAGGAAATAGGAAATAGCAAATACTGTGTTTATTTCATGACAGACACTTTTGTTGGATTTAATACTTGCAAGAATCCTTCAAAATGGATATTATTATTCCTAGTCTACATTCGGGAATGTGATCCCAAAGGTAATCATGCTCTTCTATCACCATAGGTTAATTCTGCTTGTTTTTGAGGGTTATACAAATGGAATCATATTGTTGTAGACAGATTGGCACCATAGAATGCCCATGACCTAATCCTTGAAATCTGCGAATATGTTACTTACATGGAGAAAGAGCCTTGCAGGTGTGACTAAGGTGAGGGACCTTGAAATGGGGAGATCATGTTGGGTTATCTGGGGGGCCTGACTAATCACATGAGTCTTTAAAAGCAGAGAACCTTTGTGGGTAGGCCAGAGAGGTGCAAGTGAGAAGGTATCATCTCAATGTTCCTGGCATATAACATAGAAAAAAAGGGCTACTAGCCATGGAATGTGGCAGCCTCTAGAAGTTGAGCATGGTCCTCTACCTGACAGCCAGCAAGAAAGCAGAGACTGTGATCCTACAATGGTAAGAAACTGAATTCTACTAAAAACTCTCATAAGAAGGAAGCAGATCCTCACCTTGAGCCTCTAGAAAGAAACATAGCCTGATCATACCTTGATTTTAGTTTGGTAAGACCCTTAATAAACTTAAAACCTACAGAACTATAAGTTAATACATTTATGGTTTTTAAAGCCACTAAATGTGTGGTAATTTGGTACAGCAGCATAGAAAACTAATACACATGATATTTTGCATGGCTTCTTTCACTGTATTTGCAAGATTTTTAAAAAAAGATTTTATTTATTTATTTCACAGAGAGGAGAGAGATCACAAGTAGGCAGAGAGGCAGGCAGAGAGAGAGGGGGAAGCAGGCTCCCTGCCGAGCAGAGAGCCCAAGGCGGGGGTTGATCCCAGGACCCTGAGATCATGACCTGAGCCAAAGGCAGAGGCTTTAACCCACTGAGCCACCCAGGCGCCCCTGTATTTGCAAGATTCTTATCTGCTGTTGCACATAGCAAATGCTCATTTTCATTGCTGTACAATATTCCCTTGCATCCATATGCCACAACTTATTTACCTATTCTATTGTTGGTAGACAGCTGGATTATTTCCAGGACTAGGCTATTACAAACAATGCAGCTATAAGCATTCTTCTGTGGATTTTTGTTGAACTTATGTAAATATTTCTATTGTATATGTACCTAGCAATGAGTCATAGGGTATAATATGATTAACAATAATAAATACTAACAGTACATGAATGTGGTCAAATGAATTTAGCTCCCATGAGCAACACATGAAAGTCTCTACATGCTTGCCGTTAATATTTTAATTTACATTTCCTGATGACTAATGAGATAAATACCATTTCATGTGGGAACTGACCATTTATATACCTTCTCTTTCATGAAATATCTGTTCAAGGCTTTTGATCATTTAAAAAAATGTGGTTTCTATCTTTTGCTTAATGTCTAGTGGCAGTTCTTCAGATATTCTGATTCTAATTCCTTTGCTGCATCTGTGTATTAACAAATCTCCTATGCTCTGTCTTATACTGTAATCCTATTCATGGTGTCTTTTGATGAATAGAAGTTTAGTGCATTCTGTGCCTATATTATCCTTTATAAATTAATATTTCATTCTGTATTCCTGATCTTATGTTTATGAGATAGGACTATAAGTTTCTTCTCTTACAGTCTCCTATAATTAATAGTTAGTTACTTAAGAAAAACTTAAATTCACACCCTTTCCACCATACCATACTTGCTATAAGTTAGTCAGAATGTCTTGCAAGCCTCCCCTCCTGTATGCAGTGGCCCACAGCCAGAAAACTCAGGCCTCTTACCTGTGAATGCTTGGTAGATGAAGGATGTGACTCTATGGTTCACATTTGAGCCATCATCGCTCCCTACTCATCAAGCATCTTTAAGGTACTTAGTTATTATTGAGGGAGATACATTATATGTTAAATGACTACATTTTCTAGTATAAAACTTACAGGACTTTCTATAACAATTTTAAGTACTGATATGGATGATAGGAGCATATTTGAAATCAAGCACATCTAAGAAAATGGGGATTTCTAGAAACCCTGGACATTAAAGTTAAGAACAGAGATTCGGCAGACAAAACTGAGCTTATTTTTGTTCCTCTTTGCTGTTAACTTTGACAGTAACATAAATTATCTAACTTCGGTTTCATTAACTGTAGAATGGGGTAAATAATGACACTCCCTCATAGATATTATGAAATTTAAATTCTTATCTCCATCTTGTCCTCAGGATACCTGAATCCATTATATAATCAAGGACTCATTAAGAGGATTGTAGCGTGTTGTGGAGGTGGGAGTAGTGTGGGACATCCACTTAAGAGGGAAGGGGCAGGAACAGGGAATTTTAGGAAAAGAGAAAAATGTCATCATTTGATAAAGAGCCTACAGTGGGATTCATTCAACATAAGCTTTTTAGAAAGTGCAGAAACTCCTCACTGACCTGGGTTCACAGCAACAAGAAACAGAGACACCTCCGTGATGACTAACTCAGAGCTCTCCTTGATAGGAAGAAGGGGATGCAACAGTTCAGAAGCCAGTTCAGAAGGGAACTGGTTTAAGAGCTTTGTCTGGAGAGTAAGAACTAACTACAAAGTTAATTTACATGAGAATCTGTATTTTTAAAATAGAGGTCACTAGCAGCTACCAAATATCCTGTTTACTGTAAAGTTCTATTTAGTTAGGATCACATTTTCTCAGTATTTTACCCATGGAATCAGATTTTTTTAAAAAAGTGTAGGATCCCACATCTGAGAGGCCAAATCTATATTTTTAGTAAAATTAAAGTGGAGATGGCACATGAAACAAGCAATCTGGCCTGAAATGATAACAGCTAAAAATGTTTTAAAATACAATGGAAGATACTATAATTAGAGCGATACTTTTTAAAAGAGTCTATTTTTATGGGGCACGTGGGTAGCTCAGTGGGTTAAAGCTTCTGCCTTCGGGTCAGGTCATGGTCTCAGGGTCCTGAAATCGAGCCCCGCATCGGGCTCTCTGCTTGGCAGGGAGCCTGCTTCCTCCTCTCTCTCTGCCTGCCTCTCTGCCTACTTGTGATCTCATTCTCTCTCTCTCTGTCAAATAAATGAATAAATAAAATTTTTAAATTAATAAATAATAAATAAATAAAAGAGTCTATTTTTAAAAAAGGATAAACAATGACATAAATGTTAATAAATGAAAGTACGATTTAAAAAATAATGAAAGGTAACTCTGATGATGGGAAATTCCTTCTTACCTTTTAATAAGCATCACTAAAAAGCATCAGTGTATCTTTGTACAAAGCATGGGTTTGGGCTTCCTACTTATTGAGAAAATTATATAAAAGATAAAGAAAACACAGGAGGAAAAGGCCAATCTAAAGATGATATATTTTCTCATGAAAAAAAAAAAACTCAAAAATGCACCCCAAGCATTTTCGAATCATTTAGGTTGGACCAAAAGATTCAGGATTAAGAATTAATGCAGCCATCATGTTTGCCTTAATTTTTTCAGTGATGAGGTAGGATTATATGGACAGGGGAAATACGGAGATTCATCTAGCAAGGTTTTAAATATATAAATTTAAAAAATTTGGAATACTTTTCCTGATGCTCCTATTATGTTCTTATTTTTCTTTGGGCATTAAAGTGCCCTCTCTCATATAAAATGGTGGCAAAAATAAAAAGCAATAAACAAAAAATATATATGATAATTTGTATGTGTGTTTATTATCTTTAAAATTCTTACATGGTGAAATCGGTTTGTCAATCCCACAATCAGTTTGTCAGGTCCCTGATTTTTTTTTTTTTTTTTAATTCTAACGTTGCTGGTCAGGGAAATCCGTAAGTCCTACAGCCTATGTATTTAGAAAATGACACCTGGAAAGGACAACAATACCCACAGGTTCCAAGGATTTCCAAAGTTCTCTGAGAAACTTCTGTGCATTTTCTTAAAAATTGAGGCCCGAGGAACGAAGCAAGGGAGCAGAAACTTGCAGAACAGGAAGACAAAAATGTACTGCTGGTGCTAAATAAATGTGAAATAATGACACTACTTAGCTTTTGGAAGATTTACTTCAGCAGAGAGAGATGACTCAAAGTGCACTGTTGAAAGCTCGGAGCAAGTGGGAATTTAAAGTTTCTCAGGCATTAAGAGGGCTGGCACAGAGTGTTTCTACAGATCATAAAATCAGGCATTGAGATAATTTATATAAAGTACTCTTGCAGGTAAAAGACAAAACTTGGATCCTTGAAAATGTTCTCAATGCTGACTTCATAGTTCCATGTACTGCATGCTTTACTAAGAAAAACACACATGCTTTCAGCTTTGAGCCAAATGTCCTAACCTAGGTGTCAGCAGGACTGGCTTCCTTGGTGTAGGACCTGTGTGGTAGCACAGGGTCCTATGTTCTGGTCTTACCATCTTGATGTTCTTCATTTTTGAACAAGAAGCCACACCTTCGTACTTTGCACCAGGCTCCACACATTGCATGGCTGGTAGTGGGTGTGCGGCGATAGTGGGTGTGAGGCGGTAGTAGGTGTGAGGCTGCAGGTCCCCCCACAGGTGGGGCAGTATGTGTGACAGGCATTTCAGTTGCGTTCCTTGATGTGCTACGCAGGCTGCAGAATTTGTCTTAGCTGAAGAGGGACAGGGCCCTGTTCACCCAGTTGGAATGGACACACCTCAACATGGACTCACTCAATTTAATCACAAAGCCACATGCTCTGCGTATCCTCAAACTAGGGTATCGGATCTAAGGTGACGAGGTTATTCAACTGCCCGTACAACGTTTCATAATGCAAAAGTAGTTCTATAAAAACAACATGCTATGTAACATGGCAGTAAATGAAACACAAGGCAAACACTAGACAAAAACACATGTGAGATGTGTGTCTACACATCTTTGAAGCAAGCGGACCAAGCAAAGTCCTGGTGCTATTCTATCCCTGGAGAAAAGAGTAGGGAGCTTAATATTCAGAGCCTCAGAGTCCTTAGCCGAAAACTGTGGGAAAACAAGACCTACTTAACAGACATAATGTATCGTATCGTATCAAATCAAATCAAATCAAATCCCTGACAGTTCTTCCAAAAAGCCACATGGCACTGTAGGTAGGGGCATAAGACAATGCTTAGATTCTAGTCCCATCACAGCCTCTTATGGGTAAACTTTAAACCTGGCCTCCATTTTCCCTTCCTTACAATAAGTATAAAAAAACAGCACCTATTTCATAGGGTTTTTCTGAGAATTAAATAAAATAATCCTCATGAGATGCTTACCAAACTGCTTGCCTGGAGTATGATGCAATTGTAATTTGCTATTTATTATGGTTATGATTAAGTATTTTATTTTTTTATTTTTAAAAGATTTTATTTATTTATTTGACAGAGAGAGAGAGAGAGATCACAAAGTAGGGAGAGAGGCAGGCAGAGAGAGAGGAGGAAGCAGGCTCCCCGTCGAACAGAGAGCCCGATGTGGGGCTCGATCCCAGGACCCCAAGATCATGATCTGAGCTGAAGGCAGAGGCTTTAACCCACTGAGCCACCCAGGTGCCCCTGATTAAGTATTTTAAAAGCATTTGTCTATGTTTGTTATCGTTAGTTATTATTGATTTATAATAAAAGGGAAAATGAATTTGAAGTCTAATTATATTAAATATGGCATTTGTTTGGCTAAATGGTTAAAAAACACCCAACCTAGCCTGAGATGATTATCACTACTTAACAGGGCTGCTTACTCATATGATCAGGAAGGCACAAAGACCTTTGTTAGGCAGAGAACCATTTGCAAGCCATGAGGTAATCAAGCAAAATTTTAATTAAAGTTAAATGCTCTCCAATCTTGTGACATCCATAATTCATTCACTGGATTGAGTCAGCAGTTACCATATGCCAGACTGTGCTATAACCAAGCAAATCTCCATCCAAGAGAGATGATCCCTATCCAGTCCAGGGGAGGGGACAGGGGAATCAACTGATAGGAAGCGGAGAGCATGTGAAGGATTGAAGAGGGAAGTTTTCGTGGTTCAGGGGAACACAGAGGGGCAGGTGCTCACTCAGCCAGCACTTAGTTGTTGATAGTCTTCCTAATCCCTTGTTCTGTTAATCACCATCTTCAACTGCCCCTCAAAAAGTTCATTCAACAAGTATTTACCGAATTCCTATAATGTATCAGGCACTGAGATTAAAGAACAAACAGCTAGAGTCTACTCCTTTGCTCCCAACCTAACCTCATGATTTCAGGTTAAGTTTCCCTCAATTCTTCCGTGCATTCACTTGTCACCTGTCCCTCCTGTGAGCATTCTGTGTCCCATCTTTTAATATTCTGCTCTCTTTTCTGGCTAAAGCTGTCTGGATTGTTGTAGGAGGCAGTAATTTTGGTCTAAAGGGACAAGCACCTCCTCTAGAGATGAGGGGGCAGGGAGCAGAAGCTAGGTTGGTAGGATAACCCTTGAACACCTTAAGGACAGAAAAGATGCCCTACTAATCTTTTTATCCACAGAGCACAGTGCAGTATGGGGTGGATGGTTATGGCTCAAAAAAGGGTTTCTGGATGAATGAATAACTGAATAAATTAGGGTACACCATTAATAAAAATGATACCTGGATTCTAGATCTCGGCATAGAGGGAAAGGAAAAAAAGGTTCTAGATTTTGGCATAATGGTCAATGGAAGGGCCACCCATGCATCTTTTGTCCTTCTTTCTATAGAAATCTAAAAATTAAAAACCTTTTAAAAATCAGGGCCAAGCTGTGATTTCCAGAGAAGGAGAAAACTCTCCCAGATCCCCAGTGACTCCTCCTCCTTTCTATTTCTGGCATAAAATTAGTTGCCTGAAGACAAAGCCTTTTATTCCACAATTAAAGATGCAGTTAAAAATGCAAATGCCTGAAAGAGTGAGCATAATGCTAATGAGTCTCAAAGTATAAATGAAGAATCAAATTCTATTCTGCTTCAAAGGAGCACCGGCTTAGGAGGTAGGCTCTGAGCACTTACAGTGGTAACAGGCCCTCCCCTTTACCTAATGACTCCCATCTGGCAGGCTCTCTTATAGACTTCGTTTAACTTAATCCTAACAACAAGCCTGTGAATGAGGTATTAGGTGCATTTAATAAATGAGAATTTCGTTTTAGCCATCGATAAACTTAGAAGTCTGGACCAGAAGCCACGTCTATCTGGAGGAAATCAGTATAAAGTGTAAACCAAACAGAAGGTTGACTGATTTGAATTTAACCTGTGCCCTGATAGGGTCGACTTCATCTTTACTGTATGGAAGCGCAATGAGCATGGGTTTCACTGAGAGATACATCAGGGTAAAGAATATGGCTTGGCCACATAGCACCTTGTGTAAGTGGATTTTTAAGCCTCTTTGACCCTCTACACTGTTGGTCTTCTGTAGAATGGTGATAGTAATCCTATCTGGCACAGCACTGTGGTAAGGCTTAAGGGAAGTCAGGAGTGAAGTCTGGGCACATGAGCTCTGGCCTTCCAGTGTGGCGTATGCAGGCCACCCAGACACTGCAGTACCTTCTCCAGACCTCTTCTGGTTTCCCAAGCCTAGACTTTCTCCAGACTTCCTGCTGCATCCTGTTCAACAATTTCACATACTTGGTCATGTATCTCTCAGTAAGATTCTAAGAGAGATAAGAAATCTGAATCCAAGCAGTTTAGACTTCCTTTTTTGCTGCAATACAGCATATTTCTGAATGAATAAATGATGCTTTTGCTAAATAAGAATATATGAGTGAAAGACTGAGAAGTAATACAAATGCCACTGTCAGCCAACCCTGTGCTAGTACTGGGCAGGGGGTACACGCAGATGAGAGTAACAGGTCCTCTGGGGACAGCTGCTGAGAGCATGTTGGGTCCAAGTTTGGAGGGAAGGAAGATAAAATCGTGACTTATAATAAGTCCACAGATTTCATGGCTTTGTCTTAAATGTCCTTGAGAAATCCATAGCCACGTGAAATTAGAAGCAGCTTCATACTGGAGTGAAGTCCCCTGACAGGCTCCATTTGACATTCTTCCTTACCACCCCCAGGTTACTGACCAGCAGAACACCATGGAGGCAGTAGAGTGGAAGGGTATGCTACTGTTTAAAGAAAAAAACAAAGACCAGAGTCTCTCACCTATATGATGATGTAGCTTTCCCCTCCCAACTAAATCAATTAGGTGAGAACATCCTCCCTCTAGAACAAAAACCCATCAGGATAAAGAATCCTGAGTGGAATTTGTTTTCTCAAGACCGCCCTTGATGTAACTTCCAATCGGAAGACTAGGGGTGTTGAGAATGAGATGCAAAGTCCTCTCACTGAGAGGGTATTGGCTGTGTGTGTTGGTCTAAATCTATTATTGAATTAGCCCCCAGTTTAAAGACAGTCACAGAGTTCAGCAGGCAAATGAAGCAACGTGAAAGGTCCTGTAGTGCCAGATGTTTCCTGGAAATCCCAGCACAAGTAAGTAATGCCTGTGTTCTTAGGACATGACCAGACTCTATGGAGTTGGTGGCAGCCCAGTTGGTATTGAACTTGCATAGGACTGGTTGTTCAAAGATCTTGACTTATATTCTACTTTTTTTTTCTTTCACGTCTTCCTAGGAAAGAGTGTCTAGGGATTAATTCATTCAACAAATATTTACTAAGGAAACTTCTTTATGCCAAGCGCTGTGGCATACAGCACTAAGGGTATAATAAAATGAAGACGTTAACCGGAATTTGCAGGTCCAGTACTGAATGGTGTTTCCATTTCAAGGCCCTTTACCATGAAAACTTAATAAAGACTAGAGTGATCAGTATTTTAACAGATGAGTTTTAAACACCAGTGGTCTTCTGGGCAGGTGTCACAGTAGGAAGCCTAACAGGCATATTGCAAAGATTAAAAAAGGATAATAAATGCAAAGCATATAACACATGATGTATCAGGAAGTAACGATCTGCCCACTATTTGAATGGCCTACAGATACGGACTATGGGACTCCGGAGGGAAGGTGTGTGTTCTTATTCATCTCTCCATCCTTAACATCTACCATAGACTGGTACACTGCAGGAAAGTATGTAAACCATGTTTACTGAATGTAAGAATCAGTGCACTGAGGAATCAATGTATGTTAAACAATGGGGCAGGAGGCAGACCTAAGAGCATTTGTCATATTAGAGCCTTTGAAGAAAAGCTGTCTTAGGAAGCAGCAAAAGGTGATCAGAAGGTTTGGAGGAGGTGAAGAATGCAGAGGAGAAGTGGAAGAATCATGGGCTGGGGATACCGACGATAAACTGGAAGGGCCAGTTGCAAGCACAGTGACTCTTCCTATCTGTGACTCCAGCTGAATAGTTTGTAGATTCTGCTTCTGGGTAGACTCTTGTGGGGTATGAGAGATGGCTGGTGAGTTGACAGAGCTGGGCCTTCTGGAGCCTGCAATCCTGGGGTTCCCTTCAGCCTTCACGGGGTCTAGACGAGCGAAAATGTAAAATGTCACCAGGAAGTCTGTCCTCCTTCCCTTGCTGAACGAAAGCAAAGGGACAAGCGTGTCTCATCCCTCTGCTGAGAAAACAGTAGTTTGTTCAGGACCAATTCTACGGTCTCTCTGTCCTGCAGGGGAAAGGTTGCCTATATAATATATGACAAGTATCACCAATTAAATTGTTTCCTATGTGACAGGTATTTAAATTCACTATTTTATTCAGTCCTCAAGACCACTTTATGGTATCCTATTATTCTCATTTCACAGACAAAGAAACCAAGGCCAGAGAGACTGAATTGTCCAAAATCACTTGAGCTAATAAGTGGCAACACCAAGATTCAAATTTTGTCGGATGGAATCCTGCAACTGTCTCTTAGACGCCGTTCTCCACTGTCTCACACACAGGACTTGAATATCTTCGCTTACATCCGGTCTAACTCTATGATCTTGGAGACATTATTTAACTTCTGTGAATCTCAATTTTTTCATCTGTAAAATGGAGGAAACATTCCTTGACTCTTCAAGATGTTGAGAGAATCATATGGGAAAACATACGTAGAACACCGCGAGCACAACGGTTGACCCACAGAAGGTGCCTGACAAATATTTCCCTTCACTTCCACTTCCTCATCTGTACCAAGATGGCTGGAACACCATTCCAGAGATTTGCTCCACATAATGCAGTGAAGGTGTGCTCTCCTGCCTGCATGCAGTGTCTCATCTGCCTAGAGCGCCCCTTCTGGTTTATTCCATCTGCAAGCTGTATATTGTGACCCATTAGTGAGTTATTAAATCAAGTTAATGAGTTGTGGCCTTCATTTTTTTTTAAAAGGGAGATAAGTAGAATGGAAAATAACAAAATACACTTTACATGAAAAAGCACAATTTAATAAAAAATTTTTTTCAGCTTTGTCTATGTATTTACGGGGTCACCATAAAGAATGTTTTTCTTACTTTGAGTAAAAAGACTTGAAAACTTATAAGTTAACTCACATAAGATCTTTACGGACCAATTCGGGTATCTTTGCATTACGAAGCAATAGAGGTTCCAGGCCTTTCTGGAGCTAATTTTTCACACCACGCTGCACTGTGATTGTCTTCCTCTCATCTGTTTCTCCCACTGGATGAGAGATTCTTATGACAGGAAACTTTGACTTCTGTGGCTGAGTCCTCAGTGTCCATTATAGGTCTTGGCACAAAATATACACTCAAAAACGGCTTGACAAATGCACAGAGAAATCAAAGCAAATGACTTTTAAGCCCAAATTGAAGACAGAGAGGTTATTCACTTCAACTCTCAAAATGGATACGTTTGATTAACAAATGAACATGGGCCTGGTTTCACTCTTTCCTGTGACCTTTTACTCCCCATTGGTGGACTTAGCAGTTTTCTTTCCTCCTCTCCTGATTCTCCAAGTCCCGGGTGCTCCTGCTCTCCTTTATGTTAAGAAAGGCGCTTTCCTTAGCTGTTTGCACTTCTGTGTGCTTTCAATCACTTACATCTCTGACCTTTCTTAGTAGCAATTGGATAAAAAGGTCCATTCCCATTAGTAGCAGGAAACACCTTGTTCTCTGTCACAGGGATGCATTCACCAGCTGGTAGGGAAGAAAGAGCGCGCATCTTAGAGGCAGAGAGAGCTCCATCTGCCCACAGAGAGAGCCTCGAAACACGTGCAACAGAATTCGTATTCTGGTGGCTCGGGAGCCCAAGTGCATCTACGTCTGAAGAATTCATAAATGTACTTGTGGAGCATTTTGAAAAATATTTTATTCAAATTTTTTACATTTTATTTATTTTTAAGGTTCTACAGCTGTGTTTCACAATGCAGGAAATACACAATACAAAGAGCCCAGTAGATCAAATATATCTGAATCGTTCGCACAGAACAGGTACAGCGTTAGCAGAAGCAGCAATCAACTCCATTTGCATAGCACCACCCAAGCACTTTGGGCACCTTACACAAAAGATTCAAAGAAGGAAAATAATTACAAGTAGATTGGAAAACAGAGAGGGTTGGCTCAAGTCTGAAACCCTGCCTGGCTCCGATGTGCGGATTCCCCCTCCCTCCTTTCAACACTTTCAGGCAAACAAATTGCTATCACCTGGGAGGATCACTTCTGGTGAGGGAATGAGGCCAGCTCATGCAGCATCCTGAGAAGACGTAGCCGCTCAGACACAGCCAGGGCTGTGTGTGTGTGAGTGCGTGTGTGTATGTGTGTGTGTAGGGAAGAGGAGGCAACTCCTAGGGGAAGGGGTGGTTTTGTGGCGCAAATATCCTACAAGTCAGCTAAATTGTTTATCACAGAACAAAGAGAGGCTGTTAGCTTTCTGGTTTAGGTTTTGGCTTCATGGAAAAACACCAATAAAACTAAAGAAATCCCATCTGTCCTGCAGTGCAGTTTATTGTGTGTAAAAACCCCAAAGGGGTTTATGTTTGAGTTTCTCCTCTCGGCTAACCTATTCCTTCATCTAAGAGTTGGGGGCTGTGCTGCCAGAGAAGCAGATTGGGAATCACAGCTCAAGTGCATTCAACAGCTGATCCCACAGAAGCTGAGCCCTTGGGAGGCGGAGTGAGAAGGGAGGGAGAAGATCTGACTCTGCCACCAAAGAGCTGCGGCAGATCTCTCCCCTGGGGGGGGGGGGGGCACTCAGTTTCCTGTCCTGTCAATTAAACCGTGGACCTGGGGCCAGCTAAGTTTCCTTCCAGTCCTAGACTTCCATAAAGCTAAGCAGAATAATAATCCAGGATGTCATTCTGAGATTAAAGAAACATGCTTATCATCTGATATTTATATAATCAGAGAAATCCTGCTACTCATTTATTTCGAGAGAGCAACTTAGTTGACTTTCTAAAATAAGTACAACCAACTGGCACCAGCCCTATTCCAGTGCTCTAGATAAAGCAAGCATCTCTATGAAAATCCTATAGCCAAATTTGGTGTAACCCACCCTCCTCTGTAAAAAATAAAGAGTGGGGGACAAAAGTACAAAGCTGCTGGATCATTTTTAGTAAGAATTCCCCTTAGGCCTTGCTAGTTCATTCCATTTGATTGCCTTTTCATTGCTGTTGTTGGGGTAGGCACATTGTATGAGAACAAGGCCGAGGTGGGGGAGGTCTCGAAAGTTCTTTTCCTCTGATATTACTCTATGCATGTCCCCTACCTCTTCAATGTTATGCCTCTAAGAGTCCTTCAGATGCTAAGGTCAGCCCTCTAGGTACCAACTAAAGTATTAATAATTATACATTTGGAAACCAAATACCATATTTATATAGTGGAGAGAGTATCCGGAAAATTTCCCATTAAGTGTCAGCTATTTTTAAGTGTCATTTAAAAGAGGTTCTCCTTTCAATTCCATTTCCAACTATTAGAATGTGATACAAGATAACATTTTTTATTACCTTAAGTCTTGATCTCTTTTGTACGTCATACTTTTATTTATCATTTTAGAGAATAAAGGTTTGGGTCTGATTAATACTACTCTTTCAAATAATTCTATTAGTTTTACATTCTATCACTTTATCACCCCATTTAACTTAACCTTAGACGACTTAATTCAAAAGACATTTCCTAACCTTCCACAACGTAATTTAGAAGACTAAACTATTACCAGTATATTTTCAGCAAAGTTTTTCTAGTACAATTAATATTTTTATGCATTCTATTTTTTTAATAAGACAACAATACGGGAACTTATCCTTCCAGTGTTATTCTATATATCCATTTCATTTCATTTGCATTAACTGATTTTTCTCTATCCTATTAACCCAATTGGCTTTTCCCAATTTGCTACCCAAGACTAAACATTTCAAGATTTAAAATATTTTGCATCACAAAGACCAGCAGCATAACGCCAGCGAGGAGAAAAGAAACAGCCACTTTCCATCACATCTGTGACTTCACTACAAGGCATGTTCCAAGGTGGTTCTTAATAGTTCCTGTTGCAGATTACACTGGAGTATATCCAAATAATCTTGGGAAATTCAGTTAGTCAAATTTGGAACATTAATAGTCAAAAATAGTTTTGCTTTGTTTTGTCCTGTTTTTATTGTAAATCTCGGGGCTTCTGAAGTATTAGAACTCCCTGGAATAAGGAGGGACTGACTCTATGCTTGTCCGAGCGGTCCAGCAACTCAAGGCCGTCAAGAACGTGTCACCATCTGAAATCCTGCTCCCTTCTTGGCCCGGCTGTGCCTACCTGATACACACAGAAGATAACTTCATAGCCAAAGTGGAATCAACGGGACACGTCAATTCGAGTACATAATTTAGTATCCATAACATACCCTTCATGCAAGGAAAAGACAGTGAAAGTTCAGGTGAGGAGGATATGACCTTAGGTGGGAGTCAGACCAGATTCTGGGGCCGAGTGAGGAGAGGAGAATGCAGTGAGGGTGGGCATGGTTCCTCCATCAGCCCAGAGATTCACCTTGACAATGTATTAGATATCACCTCCCCCCTTTGGTTGTTAGTACTTATATTATTTTAAAAAGTACAGTCAGCACTGACGAAGTATATTTTGGAAGAAATATAGGAGAATATAGGAGGCTTGCATTAAGAAGAGGTGCACGTTATAGTTCAGTGATGATGGATCTTACTCAAGAGTTAACTATAGGGATGAAAGACTGCAACACGTTTCAAGTCCAATCAGTCACTTTTTTTTTTTTCCAGCTAAATTAATGAGTTTTGTCAGGCAAGGAACAGGTAACTTTCATAGTCTGAGAAACAACTGGTCACAAGATACCACGGAAGAAAGTCTTTCCACTGAAACTTGTTGGGAAGAAGCACGTAACTTTTTAGCAGAGTGCTTTTGATTTTCAATCAATACACCAAAGTTCATGCAATATATATCAAGCAGATCAAGAGGCGATACAAGAATATTTTCTTTGTATATTGACAGTAAGAAAATGTCTAAGGTTTTGATCTATATATTCAATTTAAGATGATCAGAAATGAAAATACCATTCTCGAAATGATATTGTGAACTTATAGTTTTATGTATTTGGATATATGCCCTTCTTAAGGGAATTTGAAATCTGAAAATCTCTTTGAAACAAAATATATTTTTAAGAAGAAAAAAAAAAAGAAATGAAAATACCTCTTTTCATTATTTTTTACTGCAATCTGTGCTAAGAACTTGACCCTAGACCATAACATTCTCAAAGAGCAACTTGTTAAAAATAATGTAAGAACATTTCAAAAATGTCTTCAGAGTGGTTAAACTTAATGTCTTATAGTGACGTATCATTAATAAAAAACATGCGTTCCATTGCTACAAGGTGTTGCTTTTATCTCCCCAAGCTGGATGGCTCACAAAGTGCAGATCACAGTAAGAAATGCTCCGTTGCCTACCTGACGTAGAGGGAGCGTTTCTGATTGGTTCGCAGGGACCCGGACCCGGAGCTCATGCTGTGGTTCATCATCTGCTCGCGTAGGTCATGGATTTTGGCCTCAAATCGAGCGTAATCTGGGAAAGGAAACAAAGATGGTAGATTTGGTCCTGTGCCTTCAGAGAAGGAGATATGGTGCACAGCCAAGGCAGCTACCTGCCCCTGATGTTGGTTCCTTGGCCAAGTGTCAGGGAGATGCACAACTCAAAATAGTGAACACGGAGGGATCAGTTGCTTAATATTATTTATTTGCAGACATTGACAAAAGGAAAAGGACAGATCAGTTACTTCCCCAAATGTAACTAGAAAACATACTGCCATCAGATCCCCAACATGTGAAAAGTCCGTGGGGGAAGAGGTATGTGAGGTTATAAATGGGCAGCACAGGGCATTCTTTTTTTTTTTTTTAAGATTTTATTTATTTATTTGACAGAGAGAGAGATTACAAGTAGGCAGAGAGGCAGGCAGAGAGAGAGGGAGAAGAGAGAGACTGAGCCACCCAGGTGCCCCAGCACAGGGCATTCTTGTGGTGATGAGAATGTGCTGTCTTGACTGTGGTAATGGATACTGAACATGTGAAAAAATGATCTACACCTGACTATACTCACATACACTCAAACAAAGGAGTATAAGTAAAACTCGGAAAACTGGAATTAGATTGGTGGATTACATCAATGTCAATATTCTGGCTATGAGAACATGCTACAATTTTACAAAATGTTACCATTGGGGGGAACTATGAATAAAAGCTACATGGATCTTCCTGTATTATTTATTACAACTGTATATGAATCTACAATTATCTCGAAATAAAAACTTTAATTTAGAAAAGAGGGCAAAACCCCCAACAACACAAAACAAAAACCGCACAAAACACCAAGATCCATGAACAAAACAAATATCCGAAGAATTAGTAATGTTATTGGAAGGGGAAGTTGAGTCTACAGTTAACTTTCAGCCTGACAGACCAGAGAACCAAATGTTTAGTGATGAATTATATAAAAAAATTGCCTTTTGGGGCACCTCGGTGGCTCAGTGGGTTAAAGCCTCTGCCTTCGGCTCAGGTCATGATCCCAGGGTCCTGGGATCAAGCCCCTCATCAGGCTCTCTGCTCAGCGGGGAGCCTGCTTCCCCCCCTCTCTCTGCCTGCCTCTCTGCCTACTTGTGATCTCTCTCCCTGTCAAATAAATAAATAAAATCTTTAAAAAAAAAAAATTGCCTTGTAATTTGAACTAAGTTTTTTCTCTGCTAGAGGGTTGCCTGAAGCTGATCATTTGGGATCATACCTCAATCTTGCCTTGTAACTTTAATATAAAAAGTCCATATGTCAAACTTCATCAATTCTAATATACATTATATATTTAAATGAACTTCTAGGAGAATGGCATTGGAAATGGGGGTAAACATATTTTAGAAACATGGTTCTAAAAAGGTCAAGAATGTGTAGGTATATATCATATTATTTCTTCATAGGAAAAATATTTTTTCCATATGTCAATCCAATAAAAATGAAGACAGCACGAACAGGTTTTAAGATACTTATTAGCACAATCAGCATGTAAAAAGGAAAAGCTTTTAAAGTTTTGATATTACTGATTACAAGTTGTTCTATCATCTCCTTGGCATACAGTGTCTTGCTTTAGCAAAATCTAGCAGGTGAGAAGGCCAATTTACTCACAAGATAAATGTGAAAATGCTAGTTCAAATTATAAATGGTTCTTTTAATTATAAAGAAAGTCACCATAGAGAATTTTTTAAATGCTAATTCAAATTACAAATTGTTCTTTTATAGAAAGAAACTCACCATAAAGTATTTCCTCAGTACATTTCAAAAAACAATTTGATTTTAAATTTAATTTATTCATAACTTTTCATAAAAACAAGGATGACTAAGTGAACATAATAAAAGATGATCTCCTTACAGTGTTTCAAATTCTTTATAATAAAAAGTTCCACAAAATTAAATTTAAATTCAATTTACTGACTATCTGTTGATTATTATGGGGTAGGATATCATAAAGGAGAAGATTTGGCTTTGGTTTTCAGTGATAAGTAGATAACTGGATAATAACCTACGAATGCTAAATAGTTTTAAAGTTTAGTACTCTAAAGATAAAACCATCAAAGTTGACTGGAAATTTCTGGTGCTTAAGCAAAGTCTTATGTAATCTAGATTTGGAAGGCTTCCTCTTCAAAACTTAGCTTTTTTTTTTTTTTTTTTTCAATGTTACTTTAGTTACCATACAGTACTTTATTAGTTTTTTTTTTTTTTTATATTTATTTATTTGACAGAGAGAGAGATCACAAGTAGGTAGAAAGGCAGGCAGAGGGAGAGGGTTCAGGAAGCAGGCTCCCTGCTGAGCAGAGAGCCCGACGCGGGGCTCGATCCCAGGACCCTGAGATCATGACCTGAGCCGAAGGCAGAGGCTTAACCCACTGAGCCACCCAGGCGCCCCAGTACTTTATTAGTTTTTGATGCAGTGTTCGAAGATTCATTGTTTGTGTATAACACCCGGTGTTCATTTCAATACATGCCCTCCTTAATAGCCATTGCCTGGCTATCCCATCCCCCCCAACTCCCTCCCCCTCTGAAACCCTTGGTTTGTTTCCCGGAGTCCATAATCTTTCACACTTTGTCTCCCTCTCCCCCTCTGATTCCCCCCCCCCCCACCTTCATTTTTCCCTTCCTTCTCCTAATGTCCTCCATGCTATTCCTTTAGGTTCCACATATAAGTGAAACCATATAATTGTCTTTCTCTGCTTGACTTATTTCATTCAGCATAATCCCCTCCAATTTCATCCATGTCGATGCAAATGGTGGGTATTCATCCTTTCTGATGGCTGAGTAATATT
>CM052884.1:40123976-40188338 GCA_028534135.1 Potos flavus | reverse complement strand
CCCCCCCCCCCACCTTCATTTTTCCCTTCCTTCTCCTAATGTCCTCCATGCTATTCCTTTAGGTTCCACATATAAGTGAAACCATATAATTGTCTTTCTCTGCTTGACTTATTTCATTCAGCATAATCCCCTCCAATTTCATCCATGTCGATGCAAATGGTGGGTATTCATCCTTTCTGATGGCTGAGTAATATTCCATTGTATATATGAACCACATCTTCTTTATCCATTTGTCTGCTGAAGGGCATCTTGGCTCCTTCCACAGTTTGGCTATTGTGGACACTGCTGCTATGAACATTGGGGTGTGTGTGCCCCTTCTTTTCACTACATCTGTATCTTTGGGGCAAAACTTAGCTTTAAATAATTAAATCCTAAATGATTAAATAAGCAGAACACATATTTAATCTAAAATCTACTGATCATAATTTATGAAATTTATTTCAATCCCTTTTGACAGAGAAAGCATTCATTTATAACAATCAATATGACACTGTATGCAGATTTAAATAATTTTGGGCAAGTCATGTTTTCTTGCCATCCTAAGAGTCAATTAATTATTAATTGGCATCATATGGCAGACACTGTGCTTAGTGCTTCATGGGCAATTATTTCTTCCTTACATCACAAAATGAAGTTCATGGATGTTGTCAATATTTGGACTATATGGAAAAACACAGAATAAAAATTGAGAGGTTAGCTCTACTTCCTTCCCTCTCATTGCTGTCTGTTGCTACACCTTTCCCCTGAGATACATGTTGTATTGTGTGCTGGACTTGCACAGACATTTATCGACTCATTTCATATATATACACACACACACACACACACACATACCCACGTACATATGAGATCATCAATATATATTATGTTAATGCCTTTTTGTCCCTTTATAACTGTGTAACTGGGATCTTTTCCTGCCTTCTCCCAAATATGCAGATATATTTCTTAACACCCTTAATGGCATCACATGGTTAAGACTGCAATTTATTCAACAGTTGCAGAGAAGTATAGCAGAAGATAGACCCATCCAACTCTTTGCTCTTATAAACAGGATCTCAGGCTATGGAAGCACATGTATAGGCAGGATAGAGGTGCAGGTACTGTTCAGAATTTTGCACAGATGTCATGCAGCCCCTGTCAGCATTTCTCAGAGAAGAAGATAATCTCGTCTGGGACACAAAGCAGGATCTCTTAGTATCTTCTGATCATGCTCCACAATGCCACTTCCTAAATACCAGGCATCTCCCGGAGAACTAGTAAATTCCCCATCGGTTCCCAGGACTCCCTCCCTTACAACTTTGATGATTGCACTTCTATGATAAAAACCTAAAATCCCACCTCCTCTCCCCTACTTAAGCATCACAATTCAGTGCCAGTCCCCGGCCCCGTTTGACCACTTTGATACGTTTTTGTACTTATCACACCAAATTTCAGTGATTTGTGCAGTTGCCCATCTTCCCCATTAAACTGAGCTCCCTGAGAACAGAAGCCACAACTCACTCTCCTTGGGGTTCCCCATCCCTAATAATGTCTGGTGTGCGGGAGGCATTTAAATAATAGGGGCTCAACAAACATTTTCTGAATGAATCACAAATGAGGAAATGAGCAGAATCATTAAATGCGTTCAGTTATAAAATGCCTACAGGCGCTGAAATTGCCCATTTTCAATGTTAAGGTTTCTTTTAATGAAGAAAGACAACACGCTTCTCCTGTGGGACTTCTTTTTTCAAGGTTAAATCGTCTAACTTCAAGGTTTTATTCCTGTCTAATCATGGCTGCTCCCAAGTCCCACGGATATTTTTATCGTTCTCCAGGTGATCTCTGTGCTCTCCCCGTCACAGGCATGTCATACACTGGAAACTTCTCTGATACTTAACCTGTAGCTGATCAGCACTTTGTAAGGCTCTTCTGTCTGTCACACTCTATATGTCACAACAGGCTACTTGCTTTAATAGCAAACTGTGTCCTCCTTACTGTATGGCTCATTAGATCCCCCAGATGTTTTCTGCCTTGCTTTTGAAATGTTTGTTTTCCACCATCTTCTACAGTGTTTACACTCCCCACTGTGGACGAGGAAGTGTTGTGTTTTATTGCATTTGTCTTAACTGGAATATGTCCTGCCCTCAATTTCTCCACTTTGGCATTCATGTTAATCACAAATCCTATGTTTAAAAGTGCTTACCCATCTCTTCACACTTTTTCTTTTTTAATTTATTTATCCATCTTTTGAGAAAGAGCATGCAAGCTGGGAGAGGGGCAGAGGGAGAGAATCTCAAAGCAGAATCCCTGATGAGTGCGGAGCCCTACGTGGGGCTCAATCCTATAGCTCACATAGCCTGAGCCAAAACCAAGAGTCAGAAGTCTAACCGACTGAGCTTCCCAGGCACCCCTTTATTTTTTATTTTATTATTAGTTTTTAAAGTAGGCCCCCTGGCTAACATGGGGCTTGAACTCACAAACCCAATATCAAGAGTTGTATGCTCCACAGACCGAGCCAGACAGGTGCCCCCCCTTCGCTCCTTTTTAGAAAATAAAACTTAAGTACAAGTAATTTCATCAGAGCGAAAGCAGTAAAATCTGGATTTACAAATATAAATGGTACATGTATGTGTAAGAGAGACAGAGATAGAGAAGAGCACCGTCTCTAGCTTCTCAAGGATGAACGAGTTTATGGTTAGAAATGCTCTAGAAATAATGAAGAAAGCAGATACATAAACTGTGAGATTAAGTCTTCTTTATGTCTTATAATAGTACTGATAATCACACTTTTCAACAAAACAAAATCTAACACCACCACATCTGTTTAATCTTAATCAATCTCTGCTCCTTTCCCTGAAAGTTCTAGTCACATCTCTGCCTTCCCTTTTCATATATTTTTCAGTCAAATTCCTAACAGTAGGGAGAACATCTGAGATTTAACCGTGCTCTAATCTTTATATCATCTAAAGGGGAATTCTGTTTTCTGAGCACCTGTAACGAGCTAGTGTCTGCGCTGTGTAATTGAAATACTATGTTATTTCTCCTAACAAAGCTCTGAGGTAGTTTTAGAGATGAGGGGAAAAAAGTGCAGGGAGGTTAACTAACTTCACCAAAGTTACTGAGTTGACTTTGGATCTCTGTGAGGCCAATTTATTTCCATTATATCATCCCATCTGGTTTAACACCTTAATTCTCCTTTAGAACCTAAGGCGTCCTCAACTCTCTCCTTATCTCTCTTGACATTTTGCTCTCCTTCCTCTCATCTGCTGTGTTGATTATGTGAATGCTGAGCTTCTTTGTTGCGGTGCAAACTCCTCAGAGGTGGGGATGCCTCCCCCATCTCTGCTCCCCAAACCTCAGGGCCTATCGTTCCTTGTGCCCTAGATGCAGGACTGTGCCAGGTGCCTGGCATATGGTGTTGAATGAGACAGAATCTGAAGAGTTTGCTTCCAGAATGGGACACTGACAAGGAAATCAAGCATAATAACACTCAAGTGGGGAGCTGCATTAAAACAGCAACATCTCCTTCTGTCTTACTTTGCATGAAATAGGTGCCTGGTAAATGCTTTCAGAATTGCAAGTTATGTTTTATGTTTCTTGGGGTTTTCTTGTAGAACTAGAAGCAAACCACCGAGACCTGATTTCTAGGCAAATGTTTTAGAGGAGTTTCAAGAAACATTACTTCCAGCTGGTTCCTTCTCTCCAGGATGTATGAAAAATTTCTCCTTCTTGGGCATCTAAATCCAGTTGTTCCTGGCGACACATTCATACTGGGATTGTGTCACTTGCTTTCACTTGGTTGGACGTGATGCGTGCTAACAGAAGACAGGGTACAAAACGTGACTTATACAGATGGGGTCAGAATTCTGGCTCTGCCAGTTACTAGCTGTGTGTCATTGTGAAAATTATTAACCTTTCTGGGCTCAATTTCCTCATAAGTAGAACAGGAATAATAATTATCTCTACGTCAAGATGTGTTGGAAAGATTACAAGAGAGCATATGGACGTCAACGGTTGACTCTTGGTAATGACTGGTAATTCCTCCTGTTAATTTTCATATGTAATTCAACACTTACCCTTATTTACTGCTTGCAAAAGCCATAACCCCTTTCTGTACTAAGTAAAATGGAAACCTGTATCCACTCCAGAGCCTCCCTTGGTATAGGCTCACGCTGCCTGCTGGTTTCTCAAGGGTTTGAGCTACTGACGGACACTTGGATGGAGAAAGGCAAACGTGTGAACACCACATGCTACACACGAGAAGCGTCTCTACTCTACACTGGCTTCCGGTGCAATTTGTCAAGAGGGAACAAGGAGACCCAGAATGCAAACCCACCTTATCATTCACACAGAAAAGGAGGCACTGCCTCTCTGAGGGGGCAGGAGCTGTTTAATGCAGTAGGATTAATCCAAATTGATTAAAGCTGCTCACATTTTCAAGGCTCAGATGGCCAGCCTTGCATTTCCGAGAAGGAGATGATGAGCTCCGTGTGTTAGAAAACAGCATGAAGCTATGGGCATGTTCTTCTCCAAGTGAACTGGTGGGGAGGGCACCCCTCTCCAGTTACCACCTCATGCTGCTGACCCCCAGTTGTGTGAGTGGACGAAGTGGGGTTAGGAACCCTAGGTTAGGAGGCCAGCTCTAAATCTTAAGCCTGTCCTTTGCTACCAACGGGGCCCTGGGAAGTTTCCGAACCTCAGTTCATTCATCCGCAAAATTGTGAGTTTCCTCTTACAAAGTGGTTTTGAGAATCACAATGAGATCTGATATGAGGCACTTGGCAAATGTACAACAGTTGTTGCTGTTATTTCCCTGGTGGCTTCCTTTGGAATAAATGCATATGCAGTCCTTAGTGGCACTGGTAAGGACAGTAGCATCCTATTCCTATTTGCTCATTATGGACACTGCACAGCATTACCAACAACCGGTGAAATCATCGAGCTCTAAGTGGGGTTCTGCACATCCTAGCGACACAGGCTGTTTTCCTGCTGAGTTACCATTTCCTCGCTATGGGGAAAGTAGTTAGAAGAGGCCACCTGCTGCACGCCTGAGAAGCGATGTTTTTCATAGAAAAATCTGAACTAGAAGCTCTGAGTGGTTCATAAGCTAAGGAAGTTTAATCGCTAGGGCACTTTCCAATAGGGCTGAGGCAAACATCAATGGCGTGCAGTCTATTAGGGTCACAATATTGTTTACCTGGACATAACCCTCTTTGTCGCCAGGGTCCAGGAAGGGTCCAGGGGAAGGATGCAGGAGGAATAGTTTACATCTATTTTTAGCATGACATCTGATCCCTGCTCCAGGGATGAGATACTGTGAGCAATTATAAAAGCTTCCATTTCTTTGGGGGGGGGAACATCCTTCTTTCATTTATTCAGCAAACATTTCTTCAGGGTTTCTTACATGCCGGGCACAATGCTAATTGCTAGGGATGCCAAAATCACCGGAAAGACCTTTGCCTCAAGGGGCTCACAGGCTGGTGCTTTGCTGTCTTTAATTTTCTGGTTTCCTGTTGTGAATATAAAAAAAGAGCATCTGCCATTTAAATATCTGCTCCTTGTGAGTAGGATTAAGTGCTTTCTAGAAGGTAATGGGGTATCTCTGTGGTGGGAAGAAGCCAATATAGTCAGATTCACGTTATAATGGAGAAACTGCGGCAGGGTACATCTTTGTGAAAGACTGTGGGGTTCCTGGTGAAGGGAGAAGAGCAAGAAGTGTCTCAAAGTCGTGCCCTGGAATGAGTTGCTGGACTTGAATCTTGACTCTGGGGGGTGTTGGGAAAATCCCTTACCCTCTCAGAGATAACGGTTTCCTCATTTGTTAGGTGGGGAAATCATCTCTGCCCCTATAAAATGTTGTCCTGAATATCTAACACAGATATTCTTCATTTCATTTCATTTCACTTCATTTTCATCACTTTAAGTAGTATTGATATTTAAAAGCACCAACAATTAATAGCAATGCTAGCACCTTTTTTGGAGAGGGTGGATACCAGACTCATTCTGATCTTACAAGCTGAAATGCATGTGTGTACAGGGGGAAGATTTCGGCCTGATAATCAGTGCAATCTGATAAATAAAGTGTTAAACCAAGAAAATCCCAAATATGTTACTGCGCTCTTTCCACTAGGCTCTTAACAAAATCATGTATTTATAAGAGGGTCAGGCATAGATCAGAGGTTAAATCTCAAGTCCAAGAAGCAATACTCTGTCAAAATTCTTGTGTATGACGATACAAAAATAACTATTTACTTGGAGCTCAGAAAAAAAAAATCAACTGTTCCCATTTCACCACCTCTTCTTTTCTTAGTTGCCCTGGGATTTCGGAGCCAGACAGACACAGAAAAGGTCCTGCCATATCATATTAGGCTTTAGAGATACCTTAGAGCTTTCTCGCTCTGGCTGCTTTTCAAGCTGTCATGCTGGGAAGGGTACTGTTTTTATGGACTATTTCAGAAGACTGGTTTCCCTCCTATATAGCCATCGGAATGCCCACCTGCCTTCAAGAGAGCTGACCTCTGGCCAGTGGAACTTACTAGACGTTCACTTCAACCCCTGACTTAGCTCATCTCCCAGGTTGCCACCTCTATGTTAAAGTGGTGACGTGGAATTTTCCACTGCTAAAGATTTACAGATGTTGTTTGGCTTACTTCTAACCAAGCTACCATGCTACTCTGTGTGTGTGTGTGTGTGTGTGTGTGTGTGTGTGTGTGTGTGTAAGACAAAGAGATGGAGAGGCACAGAAAGAGATAAACAGATTAAAAACTAAATTCCCTAGAGTCAAACTTTAACCAGGAGGAATCCTGGACAATAAAGTAAGTCGCCTATCTTTTCTCCACTCCACAAAAGAAGAGGATGTATATACTAATTTCTTGTACATCTTTAGTACTGAGTATTAAGAATTCAGTTGTGGACACCATGAGGGCAAGATATTGTCAGAATTTTTTTCTGTATCCCTAACACTTATTTTTCATTTGTTTTTTAAAGATTTATTCGACGGAGACAGAGACATTGAGAAAGGGAACACAAGCAAG
Organism: Potos flavus; assembly: GCA_028534135.1. NCBI lineage: Eukaryota > Metazoa > Chordata > Mammalia > Carnivora > Procyonidae > Potos > Potos flavus. Next base: position 40,181,325 of record CM052884.1, on the reverse strand, counting down.
GGGAGTGGGAGACACAGGCTTCCCGCTGAGCAGCGAGCCTGATGCGGGGCTCAATCCCAGGACCCTGGGATCATTACCTGAGCCAAAGGCAGATGCTTAATGACTCAGCCGCCCAAGCACCCCAGGATCCCTAACACTTAAAATAGAATACGACACATAGCTATCAGTATATAAATGCTAATATAAATGTTTGCTGAGTTGGGTGAGTTAAATAAAGAATTCAGGGAAAGAAAAGTGATCCTTTAGTTTGCCAAATCTACTATGAAGTAGATCAAACCTTTTAGAATAATTTTTAATAACACATTGAATGAAGGTATACTGTCTCTCTCTCTCTGTCTCAGTAGAACTAGGGTCATTTGTTTTGACTTGAACAATTTTCTGTGCAGCTTGGCTAGAGACACTTTAAAGAGGTTTCAGCCAAATGCTTAAGAATTCTTTAAGGCGTAAAATGAAGTTAAGTTTTATGGGCAAACCACAGTCTGAATCCCTAACCAGCTATTTCACACAATATGCATCAACTCTGAAAATTAGATACATCAAATTTCAATTTGGCTTCATGCAAGTTTTGTTTTATAGATTCACAAAAGCAGGGGTTTTTTTAATTATCAGGATTATTGCAAAACAGAGTCAGCAAAGAACATTTTTGAGCTTGGCAAAGGCTTTGTCTTTAAGCAATTAGCCTGATGTAAGGTGATTTTTAAAAAAACTCTAAATAGGATCCAACTTTGCATATTAAGTTTACCACTGACTCACAACGTGGACTTCTGTGCAAGTTATTCAGCCTAGAGAAGATTTGTTTTTCTCATCTGTACAACAAAAAAATATCACCTACTTCATCAGACTGTTTGAAGATTAAATGCAATAGCATTTGTAAATGGTATACTTTGGTGCCAGGAACAGACTAGAATGCTCAATAAATGGAAAAGAAAAAACACTAAAACCTCCTGAAACCTTATATTCCTTGTTTATGAAATGGGGATGATATTAATACCCTACTTACATCACAAGTTTGTTGTGAGCATCAAATGAAGAATCAAATATAAAAATGTTTGATAAACTGAATGGTATAGTATAAAGACAAAGTGATAATAAAAACAATTCATACAGGGGCAGCTGGGTGGCTCAGTCAGCTGGGCATCTAACTCTTGGTTTCTGCTCAGGTCTTGATCTCAGGGTCATGAGATCGAGCCCTGCATTGGGCTCCACACTCAGCACAGAGTCTGCTTGGGATTCTTGCTCTCCCTCTATCCCTCCCCCTGCTCTCTCGCTCTCTCTAAAATCAATGAATAAATCTTAAAGAAAAAAATAAAAACAATTCATATAATATAGTCTTTTTTAAAACCCCAATCTGCCTGGATGAATATTTCCTCAGTAACCGAAATTCGTCTCAAATGCTGTGGAATTTCTATCTTGGCTATGGAAATAAAGCCACAGAGGGCATCATGCATGAGACAGTAAACGTGAAACTGTGAGGGGAAAATTGAAACTGCTGGTATCATTAGGGCCTAGCTGCCAATGGTGATTCTCTCAAGATTTTGCTGATAGGTTGGGTGAAAGGCTCAGAGCTGGGAGCCATACGCTGTTGTGTAATTGGTATGATTCGTAGCTAATGATGCATCAGAAGAAGGATCAAGGCACTATGCTTTCTAATTTAAGGCGTAGTGCTTGAGACTACATTCAACCAGATAAGAAAGCCTTCCTTGGCAAATAAAAATATTACATCTTTGCTGGATCTGTCTTGTTCCTTCTTTTGTATTAAAATCATGGAACTAGAAGCTAAAATAATAGTGTTCAAGCTTCCTGTGTTCTTCTGCAATAATGATCGGTTAGATCTTGCCCAAAGAGAAGGGTGATATTTTTGCCTAATTATAGCCCAGGGCAGAGAAAGGAGATAAAACAGTCTGGCTCTAGAGGTAGGCAGGTTGGCAGTCCCCTTGGGTGTGACTTAAGTGGTACAAATATCTTTCTTGCTTCCACAACATTCCTAGCAGATTTATCCTTTAATAGTGTTTTGAAAACTATGTACACATATTATCTTGGGAGATAACCCACTATTCTGAGAAAAATAGAAGCACAATGGGAAGAATTCCTTCCCATAGTGGCTCAGAGAGGCTAGGCAATTTGCCCAAGGTCACACAGCAGAGCTGGGACTTGAATCCAAATCTTATAGTGCCAGCCTCATCCAGTGCTTTTTTTGATACACTGATTCTACAATTTCCTCTACCGGTGATTGCCAGCCCCTCTCTTGCTCCTGACATGTACAGGCTGCCTCAGACAGGCTTGGTCACCCTAAGCAACCATTTAACAACCAATTTCTTCTATAACTATAGATTCATATCTATAGTGAATTCTATAAGGAAGGTTGGTAAGATCAAAATGAAAAGGCTTTGTTAGGTCTTCCCCAACATGCTGCCCAAATGAAAGCTGCTCAATATATATTAGTGGGATTTGGGGTTTAAGACTCAAAGTCGACTAGAAACCGTGGCTCAGGCAACAAGGATGACAGACTGGGCACTTACCAGGGTTGTGGGGAGGCGGGAGACGCTCAAGAGAGAGAGCATTGATCCCTGACTCTGACAGCCTTGAATCTATAACAATCTGGTCCCGGGATTCCGAGCAGCGGCTGCGGAGAGCAAGGCCACACCGCAACAGGGAAAAACACGGCTGAGGGTGGAGCAAGGGAGCGCTTCATACACCTAAACTCGTAGAACAGGCTAGGGGGGTGTCTATGTTCTTAAAAGTATGTCTTTCTTACCTTTTTTGTGATCAAAATGTCCTTTTTATACTTAAGAGGCATAATAACCAAACGTAATACCCTGTTTATACCCTGATTAGGAAAAAGACATTTTCGAGCCATTACAGACGACATATTAGATCATAAGAAGAATTATTTTTTATTCTGTTGAGTGTCATAAGAGTGTTGTGGTAATATAAGAAAATGTTCTCTTTTTTCTTTATCGTTTTCGCATACTGAAGGGATGAAAAAAGATACTATTGGAATTTGTTTTAAAATACATAAGCAAAGAAAATAAGTGACATAGGAAATAAATCAGCAAACTCCTGACTATTATTGAATCTGAGAGGTAAGTACACAAGCATTCTACTTTCGTATGTGTTTGAAAATGTTCATAATAGAAATGTTTTAACTGGATCTTAAAAAGATTAAACATCCTAATTTGATAAAATTAAAAAGCTTACACTACTGTGTCAGTTCTGTGAGAGGACATGGCTTGTCCTGGCCTCCTCACCTGGGCGCACCACTCAGAGTCCTGGTTTTCTCATGGTAAAACAGGGTAGGACACCTAGACTTAGCATCATTTTGAGATTCAATTTCGGTAAGAGCCATTAAAGTGCTATGCTGCTCAAATGCATCTATTCAATCAGCAAACATTCCTTGAGCATCAACCATGGCAAGGCTCTGTGGATACCAGTGATAAAATGATTAAAAAGAAGTCCTTGCACACCAGGACTTTCCATTATTCCTAGCTCACGTAGATGCAGATTTCCACAGTGAGGACAATTCCAGAACTATCTCTAGCCTCTAGTTTGAATACTACCTATGATTTTTAATAAAGGCAAGAGGCCCCTGCTTTACTCCCCAGCTCATCTCTTTGTTAATCTCCCCTTTCTTTTGGTTCCCTCAGATACTAGCTTTGGGGATTTTCTGTTTCATTCTCTCCCGGTTGCAAAACGCCATCCATGCTGTTCTACATGCCTCGAACACCATTCCCATCAGTCCTCATATGGCTTCTCAGCCTTCCCATCTTGTCTTCAACATCACTTCCTCACACAGCGCCCTGAACTACGACAGATCCTCCCATCAAATGCAACTGGTATTTCTCCTTTGTAACATGCCGCATTAATAAAACTACTTAAACTGTCCATAACTACTTGTTTGTTTGGGAGGGAGAGTAGATGCTTGAGAAATATCTGACAGCTGATTGAATGGAGCTGCTGATGTGACTATTCCTTCTTCATCCTGATGAAAAAGAGATCCAGCCATTTTGCAAACGTTGAGACTTTCATCCATATGTTCTATTCCTCCATGGCTCTCCCACTAAAATATTCCTCATTTTCCAATTGAAGTAAAAGGAAGAATCACCAGAAGTATGGATTAAGATAATTATTTATGCTTCAGTTCTTTCTCATCATAATTATCTGCTTCTGAATCCTAAAACGACCTAGCTAGATTCTTCTCCGATCCTAAGATTACCTTTGACTCCTTGAGATGCTATATGTGTTCCTGTTTATCATCTTAATATTGTAAGTATTTTATGGCAAGCAACCAAAAAAAGCACATAATGGGAAATGACCCACCCCCAAACACAAACAGGAGCTGAATAAAATTTCTTCAGCAAAATTTATAGTAACAATTTCATGCTCACTTTAGCTATTTTCATGGCTCAGAAAAAAGCTCTTTTTGCTTATTTCACTATTTTTTTAATATAAAATTTTCCCCTGAAAAATTTGGCAAAAGATCCATGAGAAAATGAAGAACTTGCCGGGTATATATGAAATTGGAATGGTCATTTAAGTAAGGACAAACTTTAACCCTATACGGTTCTCTACACAGTTATCGCATGCTAAGAAATTAGAATCCCAGAACAAAGATGGTTTAGAGCCACTGAGGGACTTTTAAGGGATATATTACATTTGTTACTCAGCGGGCACCATTCTGATGAAGATACGAAACAGTGACAGTTGAGAGATCAGAAACCTGGAGGTCATCTGGGGTCTCCTTCAATGGTCCAGGGGAGAGACGGTGAGGACAGTGGGAATGGGGAAGAGGGGGCAGGCACTTGGGAGGTATACAGAAGAGACTTTGCTGATTAATTCACTGTGGCACATGAGAATGAGAGTGGAAATATCCAGGGTTCCCTCAGGTCTCTTTCTTGGGCAACATGCTAAGAATAGAAAAGAAAGTGCCATTGAACAAAGGGAACAAAAAAATGATGGAGTCCATACCGGGACACATTGAATTTGAGGGAATATTATTATAGCCTCGTATTCTCATGCCAGACTCTCTTAATTCCAGTGATTGGGAGTATGGGGAGATACATCTTTAACAATCGGTACCATCTATAAAGCAGATACTTTTCGGGACCTGCGGAATGGTTATGGGAGAAGATTGCGTCGCATCAATGTTCAGACAGGGTTGTGTGAAACACACACTAGACTGATCATTCCATCTCCAGACCCATGGAAAAATGAGGGAATAATAAAAGTAAGTAACCATTAAAATTTACTTTTATGCACAAATAAATAAAAATATGCTACGGGAAAATTGATCCTTGTGGAATGGAGTCAAGCAAATTTATCTTTCCTCTTGATTAATAATTTAGGAAGAAATCCCAAGCATGCTGCCTCTGGAGATGTAGGAGTAGCTCTTATAATTAGACTCTAATCTGAACCATGAGGGTGAGGATCAGAAAGCTGACTCAGAGCCTGGTGTCAATTATTTGCAACTTGCACAACGAAAGGCTAAAAATTTGGAAGATGTAGGATGACTGAAGCCCAAGTCTGGGGGTTGTTTTAGCACAGTCACATAAGTTCTTTCAATTATTATTGCTGCCAAATTTCTTCTCCATCTCCTTTAGTCTAGGCCTGGAAAATATCTGTGGGACTTGCTTTGGTATTTGTGCTCCCAAGTCAAGAGCCAGAAGCAACGCACTCCAACAATTTTCCTCCTTATTTAAACTCAAACAGAGCTGGTTTCTATGGAGCAACTCTAGAAACTGCCCTTTTTAATACAATCTACTTACATTTGCCCTATTTTAGAATGAATTAATGAATCCACAAAAGCTCACCAAGCCCACTTTGCCCAACAGAAAACTGCAACAGGCCGGCAGGTTTCAAGTTGGCCCATTCTGGATTCATCAGGATACAAGAGGGAGTGAAAAGAATGCCTTTCACACAGAAGCCAGTTTTGAACAGGAGTTTAGAAGTCTTTGCCTACACCGATTAGTTTCTTTACCATTTTGAGATGTTATCTAACTCCTCTTTATCTATCTGTCTGTCTCAGTTTTATCTCCTAAAACTATATAGAACAGACCCTCTCCTCATATATAATTCTTCAGATATGGATAGAAATAAAGGAAGGGAAGGGATGGGAAGGGAGGGAGGAGGTGGGGAAGGAGACAGTGAGGAAGGGAGGAAACCAAGACGGAAAGCATTCATTTTCCCTGGTCATCTTTTCTTTAGGTAATATCCCTCCACCCTCATGTCCAGTGCCTCAAATCCAAAGATTTTCTGGCTCACTCTCTTAAGAAGAAAATCCATTTGCTGGGGTAGGCATGGGTGGCTGGCAGAAGAGGGGATCTGAGTCTCCAGTAAATCCCTTGTAAGACTTCTAAACAGTATTTGTATTTTCAGTCCTTCCCTAAATCCCTGCCTTCAAAGGCCCCAGCCCTTTAATACCTACATCCTTGCAGGTTCTATAACTCTCATAGGCTTCACACTCTTTATAAAAACAAAACAGTCTAGTCTCCCATCTGTGTAGGGAAGAACCCAGGTCCTCCCTACTTTGTGTTTCTTCCCTGGGAGGCTCCTTTACTACTCACATGACAACCACACTCACACAGAGCACTAGGTTCACAACCCTTGTGGTCACCTAATGTGTGGAGGTTCTTCCTAACACCAACTAGCAATTCTTAGACACTCGCAGGGTATCTGAGACCTCAACCCAGTTCTCACACTGTCTACCTGGACGTAGCATCAGATTGCACAGACCGAGCTCTGTGCCCCAAGACTGCACTGCCCCTTCCCCACTTCTGATGCCACTTGTAAGTCCAGGTTCTCACCTGTAAGCAACCGGCTAGAGATCAGAGGTTCCAACGACCCCCCACCTCAGGTTCCATTAATTTGCTAAAGTGGTTCACGTAGCGCAGAGAAACATTTCATTACCTTTACCAGGTGATTATAAAAGGATATGATAAAGGCAATAGAACATCCAGGTCGAAGAGGGGAGTAGGGCAAGGTATGGGGGGAAGGGCTGCAGAGCTTCCACGGCTGGTCCTGACCAGTCACTCTGCCAGCATTGCCATGTGTTCACTCATGCACAGGTGCTCAAAACCATATCTTTTGGGGATTTTTATGGAGGCTTCATCACGTTAATGATTGATCATTACCTCCATTTTCAGCCCTTCTCCTTTCTCAAGAGAATGAGGATGGGGCTGAAAATTCCAAGCTTCTCATCATGGCTTGACTTTTCTGGTGACCAGCTTTCATCCAGGAGCCCACCCAGAGTCACCTCCTTAGAAAAAAAGACACCGGTATCACCCAGGAAATTACTAGGGTTTTAGGAGCTCTGTGCTAGGAATCAGGGGCTGAGATCAATATAAATACATTTTCTAGTATCTCACATCCCTGTAGATATTTGGGGTTTGTGCTTTTCCACTTCTGCTAAGTCATTTTTCCCTCACTGATGCATCTTTCCCACTTCCAAAATTTGGTTCATATTGCCTATGTGTGTTATCAAGACTCAGTTATTTTGTGATCTCATAGACTTATACCTGTTTAATATCCTTAATTGTTACTTTAGTGGAGCTTTGGAAGGGAACAGAGATATATGCAGGTATTCAAGCTGCCACATTTAATTAGGAAGCTCAAAATTTATATTCAACTCTATGAAATTTAATCTCGGTGCTTTCTTGCCATCGATCTATTTTGTTAAAATCATTTGGACCCTGGGTCTGTCATCATTACATGTTCTATATCTCCAAACCTTGCAATATCTGCAGAAAGTATAGGACACCACAAGAGAATATAAGCTAGGATTCATCTCCTTTTTTATCTTTCATTCAGTCATTACTAAATTACTAAACCTGCATTTCCAGGTTGACACAGAATTATTCCATGAATTCATCTATCCATTCATTTAAAAAGTGTGCTGTGGGGTAGGGGTGGGGGGGCGCACCTGGGTGGCTCAGTCGGTTAAGCATCTGATTCTTGATTTTGGCTCAGGTCATGATCTCACAGTCGTGAGATGGAGCCCCACAATGGGCTCTGCACTGGGCATGGAACTTGCTTGGGATTCTCTCCCTCTCCCTCTGCTCCTCCTACCTCTTCTTTCTCAAAATAAATAAATAAATAAATAAATAAATAAATAAATAAATAAATAAGTAAGTAAGTAAGTAAGTAAGTAAGTAAGTAAGTGTGCTGGGGACAGAAACATTTAAGCAATCTAATCCCTGACTTCCAAGAACTCACTATTTGGGGAGACAGCAAAGAAAATAGACAATACAAATAAGCTTGTTACATAAACAAGGAGCTGTATCAGTGCAGAAGAGAGGTACCCAAACCAGCTTTAGAGGAAACACAAAGAGGATGGTGTTTCAGAGGAGAGAACACTGAGGATTCATCTTAAAGGATGAGGAAGCATTGGGCAGGCAAAGAAGACTAGATGCATGGCTGGCAGAGGGCAGATCAAAGCAGGCGGAACAGCTGTGTAGGAGCAAAAGATCATGTCTCTTCTGCTTCTGAAGAGGAGAAATTTCTCTCAGTCAATAGAAAGTGCAGCACAAAGGGGGCTGAATCATCTTTTGATGGGTAACTTGATGTCAGTGTCCTTCCAGCAGAAAATGGAAAGGAGCCTACTTATAATGAGCTCTTTGGCTTTTGAATTATCAAGCAAAATGGAGGTATCCGCAACCGTTGGCAGAGAGAGAAACTTGCTAATAGACCCCCTGCGTGAGTGGGAAGGGATAAAAGAGCTTTGAAAAGTATAAAAGCATTGCATGAATATACAGGATTATTATTACTACTCCACATTGCCGACCACCACCATTCGCAGCCCTGAGGCATCCTATTCCACCTATAAAATAAGGCGTTTTCTCTGTGGATTGTAGCAACGGCACTTCCCTGGTTTGGGTATTAAAGTAATAGGAAAGATATCAACATTGGGGGAAGGGGGGGTGAAGGATGAACAGAACTTCCTTGTGTATTTCTGTGCAATTTCATTTACAACTTTAAAAAGTTAAAGAAAAAAGAGGAGGAGGAGGAGGAGGGGTGGGGAGGTGGGATAGGAGGAGGAGATGCTTTTCAAGGCCAAAGACGGGAAGCTCTATTTTGTCTGCATCTCTATTCTGGGCTCTAATGAACTGAAATCAGTGTACTGCTGCAGGTTACTAGGAAATTAAAATCCAATTAGGATGTTGTCATGAGCCTGGCAAAAGGGTAGATTAGAGGACTGGCACAACTCAGAGGCTCGGTGGAAGGAGTCTGAGTGGGGAACATAAAGCGTCGGCCTCTAAGCATAGTAACTATGGTAACAATTTTTAAATGTATTTTGGATAGTTAGCATTTGATCAAAATCTACTGTGAAGCAAGGTATTTTTTCCTGCTGGACATTCTCTCTTTGAGCTCTGCTCTCTGGCTCAAACATGAGTGACTACATGTCCCACCAGCCCCCGGCTTCTCCCAGTTCCTATGATCTTCTCATGCTGGAAGGTGAATGGTAAGAAATTCCAAGGCAGGGTCAGGAAAGCAATCTCGGAATCATACACAGTGAATAATGCCATTGTTAATGGCTCAGGGGTCGAATAAGAACTGGTTTTTATGCAAAAGGGTATCTGGCTATTTGGACAAAAGTGAAGAGATGAGGCCAGAAAAACCAGTACAAAACTTATTTAGCAATAATTTCAGTCTTGGTTTTTCTGAGATTCAGTTTGTGTGCTGATCATTTTCTCTCATACCCAATTTCTACATCTCTCCTGCTCTCTTTTTTATCGACATTTCCTAGGCTCCCTTGAAAAAATGACTTCCAGCTAGGTTCAGTCAATGGGAGACACTGACAGGCACTTGGAGGGTGGGAGGAAGGGAGAGGGGAGGGTATTTCTCCCTTCTCCCCGCTTCAGGTAGCATTTCAGGAGTGTCTATTTTCTTTCATGATTTGTCTAGATGTTATTTAATTTTCATGTCTCCATTAGCATAGACATGAAGGTTTTTCAGTGTGATCTTGTGCTGGCTTTCTTTTGTCAAAACAGAGAAGAGTCTTTTGACTTCATTCAAATATATTAGAGGTTTGCTGAGGAACACATTATTTGGCCCCAGTGTTCTTGACGTTGTTAAGAGAGACAGACCCAGACAAGAGTACGTTAGCAATGCCGTTCTAATGACCACCTGATAAACACACTCACTAGGTAGCACCAGTGCAAGCAGTTTTGACTATAATGCTCTCAGGAGCCTGAAAATGGCCCCCCAAGACATCCATGTACCAATCCGCAGAACCAGTGAGTATTAGCTTCTATGGCAAAAAGGACGTTGAAGGTGTGACTGGGTTAAGGATCTTGAGATGGGGAGATTATCCTGGATGGTCTTGGGAGCCCTAACTGTAATCGCCAGGGTCTACACAAGAGGCAGGCAGGAAAGTCAAAGGAGGAAGTAGGAGAGGAAGCAATGGAAGCAAGAGTTGGAGTGACGTTAGGAAGGCGTCACAAGCCAAAGGAAAGGGTGCAGGTGCCTTCAGAAACTAGAAAAGGAAATGGATTTCTGGTAGGCTCTCCAGAGGGAAGCAGTCCTTCTGGCACCTTGGCTTTAGCCTGATATAACTGATTTCAGACTTTGGGCCTCCAGAACTGTAAGAGAATAAATCTGTGTTGTTTCAAGCCACTAAATTTGTGTAATTTGTTAGAGTAGCAACAGGAAACTAATACAGTGCCCTGAATATAAACAGATTCCGTCTGCTTTAAAAACTTCACATCTACGCTGTCAGTAAAATCCATACGTGAATTCTGGCCTGATATAGAATAACCCTTCAGGGAAGTAAGCAAAACTGCATTGCCTCAGATGCCACAGGAGATGTTGTGATGTACCTCTCAGATTCTGCTCCAAGACTGAGCACTTACTCCCCTAGTGGCCCATGGATGAAGAAAACAGCACTCCTCTGAGGCACTCCTCATCCTGGGGGCAGCCTGCAAATCCTTCCTGACTGGTTAGCGAAGGGGTGCGACGGGCCAGTCCCTTCATCCCCACTCAGGACAACTCTAGAGGGCCATTCCCTCAGAAGTCTTTGATGAAACTGCATCAGTGCCCAACTTGTCCTTCTGCCCAATCCTACTCCCCAACTCTGCATTTTGATTCTGAAGCACTCCCCGATAAATTTCCCATCCGCCAATCTCCACCTGAGTCTGTCTTCTCAGGAACCCAACTAAGAAAACTTAACCATAAATTTACTGCCTACTTGGTAAATTTCTCTTTGTATCTGCTGATATAATCAATCCACCTTCTTATAACACATCAAACTAAAAACCAACTCATCAGAATGCAAGATCCTCTCAAAAGAGACTGTGACCATTCATAAACTCTTCCTCAGCTGAGGCCTTAGGTGCAGTGTGAAGAAGAAAGCTGTAAACACTGGAGTGTCAAGGACTTATGTAAGGAAGAGGGCTGTGCTATTCCTCACCGTGCATCTAATTCTTTTTAAGCCCTCTCAGAGAGATGTCATTATCCCTATTTTACAGGTGAGGAATCGAATCCCAGGCTCCCAAGGGCATTAGATGATCCAGCTGATGAAGAACAGATGAATTCAGAATTGTTCAAATACAGTGACCATGTCTTTCCTTGCTATCAGGAGTGAGAATTCTTCCAGGAGGATATGGGAGATGGCAGGAGGCGCATTTCTCTACTGAATGCTGGGAAAAGTCACTGGAAAGGGAGAGGATGTTGCTGCTAAATACACAGGAGGAAGCATCCCTCCAAATCTATGAAAATCACGTAGGGTTAGATCCTCTCCTTGGGGCATGCTCCCCCTTTCCTGGGCTTTCTCTTTTCTCAAATCTGCGAGGAGCTTTCCCACCTCATTGCTTTTGCTCAGATACTATCTATCTGGAATGCCTTTCTTCTAATTCCATCCCTTCTTCCAGGTCCAGCTTAAATACAATCTCCTTTGAGCCTTCTTTGATCACCTCCAACAGAAGCCATCTGTCTCGGGCCTCGAAATGTCTCTAGCATTTAGAGTCTATCTTACTTCTATAAGAGCACAAAGGAATCCCGGACTCCTGGTGTTGTAGTTACTTTGTATTTATTGTATTTTCCTCACGGAACTGAAAACTAAAGGAGAGCTCACTTATACATATCTGTACCTCAAAGAGTCAGCATGAAATTATTTGTTGCAATATGTATTTATTGCTTAAAGTACTTCAGAAATGCTGGGCTCTTCATACTTCTCTTTCTTTCAATAAGTAAAAGGGCTGTCTGCTATGTATATTTTTTATCCTTATCTGCATGGCAAACGCCTTCTTTCTCAAATTCAAAACTATGTCCCCTTTAATAGTAAGTCTTCTCTGAACTTGCTCCCTTAAGTGGAATTAATCACGTCCTTCCTCATCTGGCTTTGTATCCCACATACAGATTCATTGTTGCGGTTATGACACTGTTACACTTGTTTGCATATTTGTTTTATCTGCTTCCCCTGCTAGTGTAAAACTCCAAGGAAGAATGCATTATGCCTTATTTAACTCTGTGTACCCAGCTCTTACTATAATACCTAGCATGTGATTGGTGTTCAGTAAATAGCAATTGAATTAAATAAGAACAGAGAGTTTGAAGCCAGCAAAATCTCAAAAGGAACACTAGATGGACATAGTTATGGCCAGGGTGATCAGAAGCAAATTATTTAACCACTCTGAGTTGGAAATAACACCACCTATAATTACCAGGCTATGGTGAGGATAAATAAGACAATTCATGTAAAAGAGTTGCACAGAGGTGCCTAGATGGCTCAGCCAATTAAGCATCTGACTTTTGATTTCAGCTCTGGTCATGATCTCAGTGTTGTGAGATGGAGGCCCATCTTGGGCTTCCCATTCAGTGCGGAATCTGCTTGTCTCCCTCTTTTTCTGCCCCTCCCTCTGCGCGCTCTCTCTCCCTCTCTCTCTCAAATAAATAATCTTAAAAAAAAAGGAGTTGCACAAAGTGGGGCCCAGAAAATGCCTGTTTTTTTCATATTAAATTGAAAATTAGTTTGTGATCAAATTCTTCATGTCTTTTAGGTACTCAGGGTTTAGCAAGGTCTTCTAAACGAATTTAGGACAACAGTGTTTGGGGTGACTCTTTTGTAGAATTGCTCTGTGATCACTATCTGATAACAGTAGTGATAATGAAGAAAAAGAAAAAGGAATTAAAGAAGAAAGAGGCAGAGGATGAGGAGGAAAAAGAGGAAGAGGGAGGTGGGAGAGAAGGAAGAAGAAAGCACTCAGTGTATTCATTTTATTATAGTTAAATTACTAACCAGAAAGAGAATGCTCTGGGAATCTATAATGCTGTTTGGTTCTAAATAAAGTGCAGCTAATAGAGAGACGTGTAATCCTGTTTCCAAAACACACTGGAAGGATCAGATCATGTTTGAAGTTCGCTCCCCACCTGGCTCAGAGTTACCAAGGTCACACTAGTAGTCCAAGGACATGTCTTCTGGCTGGAGGAAGTCTTGGTGAGATATCACAGGATATCAGCACCTTTGCAGAAAGCAAGAAAACAAACCACCTGAAATCTACACATATCACTAAACTCAGCCTGTGGTGGCCCAATCAAATCTGGCCCTTTTGGAGAAGTGAATTTTTCATGGCAGAAAAGAGCACAGTTTCTCCTCAGCTGAAATGCAGAATCATCAGTGTCCAACCCCAAATACTAACAGTATTTACTGTTATGCTGGCAGTATTATGTTCTCTTTTGTAATCTTTGCAGTGCAATTGCACCCCAGCCTCGAGCCATAAAGTGGGGGCTGCAGATGATGGAGGAGGGTATCTATCTGGCAAGAGCTTGCCCTTATTGTATTTCTCTGCCTGCTATCAAAGAGGGGGAGGATCAAGATTTAAAAGCTAATTATTTACTTTGGAATAATAGTATTAAGATGAACAGTATTCAGATGCACACTTTAAATGTAATTGTATGCTTTTTAAGTGTGTTGTCTTAATATGGTCATGACTTGATTAAATATTAATCAGAGCGACAAGCAGATTCCCCCTGAGTAGGAAGCCCAACTCGGGGCTCAATCATGACCTGACCTGAGCTGGATCATGACCTAAGCAGGATCATGACCTGAGCTGAAATCAAGAGTCAGATGCTTAACTGACTGAGCCACCCAGGCACCCCTCATTCTTTTTGATTTCATATCCCACTAAAACTGTGTGTGTGTTCTCTTTTAATCCTTCCAGGAGCTCATGTGATATTCTAATCCCAATGTACATACTGGAAACTGGGGTTCAGAGAAGTCATGGAATGTGCCCGAAGTCATACAGCTGGAAAGAGGTGGTGGCGGAGGCAAATCATAATCTAGTAACTTCCCAGGGGTGTATGCTACTGTAGGTGTGAATGCGACTCAATTGATTGTCAACACAAGAAACTACCTGAACAACAAAGAGGAGATGGTAATTACTCTATTGTAGGACCAATTATTATAATGACTTAATGTTCATTTTAGGCTACATCATATTTTAATGCAGCAACTACAAACTAAACCAACCTGACATGGGGATGGTAATGTCTGTGGGTTTGTAGCAAATCTCACTTGCTCTTTACCTTTTCCAGAGACAGAAGACCCAACTCACAAATGAACCATCTTCCAATACCAGTGACAGCCTCTCCTCTCTGCCTCCCAAGTATCCATAGCCAATTCTCTTAATCAACACAAATCTTTCTTATGTATGTTACTGCTACTTTTTCTCAGTCCTGAGTTAAATATATTTTGTTCATAAATCCAAGCAGGCTACACCCTGGGCCACCTGAGAATTCCTAGATTTGTGACTATCACAATGCATGTCACTTCCACTCGTAAAATCCAGTAAAATATTAGTCATTTCTTTTCATTTCCATCACAGGAGGAATTTCGGGAAGGGGGCATTTTCACAAAGAATATTTTATACAAGAATAAATATGTTTTATCTGTTAACAAGAGTGACCATATACATTCAAGAAGAAGGAAAATAAACCATGGGGAGTGTGAAGGCTCAGAGATTTTTTTTTTTAAATTGGCGAATGTTAAATTTTAGAAGGCTGAATTTATAGTATTTTGTGGATTAGACTGGGTGCCCACTGGACTGAGATGTCCTCAAACAGTTTCTTTTCTTTTTTTTAAATTCCATCCTTATTGCACCACTCATCCTAATTTTTACCAATTTTTAGCACTCAAGTTAAAGGACCATTTTAGACTCTGTCTCTAGGTTAGAGCAAAAAATGTAAGAGAATGTACCTCAAATGCCTTAATCTGGTATTCAAGGCTCTTGTGATTTGCCCTTGGCCTCTCCTTCTTCTTAACTCCCACTGACAACCCTCCCTGATAACATTCCAAGCACACCAAGAGTATTCAGAGCATATTTTGTATGTTCCCATTTACATTTCTTTCAATTCTACTTTTTCTTTCCCTTACAACAATGCTGCTTCTCTTTTTGATGACATTCTAACCAATCTTCATGACTCAGAAAAATTACCACTTCACCATCTAAATATTTCCTGATTCCTCTGGTCAAAATGAAGCAGTTTTATTCACTGCACACTCACAGAGCATTCTGCTATGACACCCAGGCCCAGCTTAGGATTTGATGATCACATGTGTGTTCCTCTCCCCTCCTTTTTTTTTTTTAAACATTTTTTAAAAAGATTTTATTTATTTATTTGACAGAGAGAGAGAGATCACAAGTAGGCAAAGGCAGGCAGAGGGAGAGGGGGAAGTAGGCTCCCTGCTGAACAAAAGCCTGATGCGGGGCTCACCCCAGGACCGAGATCATGACCTGAGCCGAAGGCAGAGGTTTTAACCCACTGGGCCACCCAGGTGCCCTTCCTCTTCCCTCCTTGAGGACACAACTTGACAAGAACAGAAGACATGTCCTAGCTACTTGAAACACCTCATGCCCCAGCACAAAGTTTTGTTTCTAATGGGTGTTTAAAAATATCTACAGAAATTGGAATAAGAGAAATCATTTTATTTTAATGTATGGAAGCATTCCCTCAGGGTATCGCTAGTTGCTAGTTAATACATTCATGAGGCAGTAAGAACTTGGTCCCAGAATTTGGCTTGTGTGGTCGGCTTGGGAGCCCTTGGAGATGGGAGGCATGGATTAGATGGCTCAGGGATTGGCCTAGAACAAGGGGAACAATTAACACAGACAAATCCATCTACATTGTGGAGCAGGGTGTTGGGAGAGCCCAGTCCATGTGAGGATGGATGGTGGTCTTTAGGCCTAGGTGCCCTAGCATGAAGCAGATGTCTAGTAAATGAGGTACCTCTGTGTTCCCTGTGTTCCTACACAGATACCCAGTGCTTCCCTTTATTTTAGCACTCCCCACCAAACTGTCCTGTAATGGTGACTACTCTGTCCCTCACCACTAAGGACTAGGGCACGACCATCTGAAAACACAGATTCAGCACCCAGTTCAGTAGCCAGCCCCAAATCGACCCTGCATTGATGGATAAATGTCTGCTGAATAAATGAGAGAATGTAAGAAGAAGGAAATAAAAATGCATGTGGATGTTTCCGATTCAGCTTTTCAGGAGAAGAGGGAGAGATCATGAACATGATGGGCTGGACGTGGCTACTGGCTTCATCACAATCTACCCAGCATTGCCTGTTCAGAAAGAGCTAAGCTGCAGGGGAGAGGCTTTGTCGGAGGGCTCATGTTGGGTCAGCTGGGACATGCTTTTGGACCAGATGGATGGGTGTCATCCCCTGCGTAGACCTCACAGCAATTGCTCTCTCTCTCTTTTTTAAGATTTTATTTATTTATTTGTCAGAGAGAGAGAGAGAGAGAGAGAGAGAACACAAGCAGGGGAAGCGGCAGGCGGAAGGAGAGGGAGAAGCGGACTCTCCGCTGAGCAGGGAGCCCGACTAGGGGCTCGATCCCAGGTCCCTGAGACCATGACCTGAGCCAAAGGCAGAGGCTTTAACCAACTGAGCCACCCAGGCCCCCCTCCCCCGGCAACTGCTCTTTAATTCGGGGTTTATACATGTATGCATCCATTTGCGTGGGTTTAAAAGAAGCTCTAACATAAATCCTCAAGAGTCTTAGATTTGATTTTGTTATTCACATTCAACTGCTTTGAAGAAAAGAGGAAGTTTAGAGTGTGTAAGAGCTCCCCACTCCCCTATACTCTTCCAGTATAACTGCTTCCCCCTTCCAGATTGCCAAAGTTTCATTGCCCACTTTCAAATCCAAAAAGATCTAGTCCTTTGCTCTGGTATCTACATTGTTTTCGCTAAATTACTGTGCCATACTGTTTTACTGTCTCAGCAGTGAGCTGCTGGCATCAGAGTGCTCTGGGGAAGTTGTGCGTATCCAAGTCCTGGCATCGCCTCAAAGACGCCTAAGCAACACCATAGAAATTCTGCAGATGTGACCTAAGCCTTCTAGGAGGGGCTCTGGCACCAAGGCATCCTGGTCAGCACCCAGCTCACCCAGCCACGGCACGTCCGAGACTACACAGTTCAGGGGAACATCTCACAGCGTTTCCTGGCCGTGTGGAGAGCTCCGAAATGCTAACAGATGGCATGAAGAACACAACCCTGAACAATCAGCAGGGCGACACTCATTAGGAGTTACCACGGAATCTATTTCCAGCAAAATCCCATTCCAAAGAAATATCACTTTCCCAAAACTGTCAGTCTGCTTGAACAAAAGAGACTACAGGGTACGATACTGCCAGGCCTGGCAGAAGCTTCTGCAGATGACGAGGACTCTCTCAGAGCCTCAGGGACCCTCCAGCCGTCATTTCCTCCTGGAGAGACCTGGTCAGATCTCCTCTCCAGCCTCCTTAGCCTCTGCGGCTGGGACAAGAAGCTGGGGAGCAGTTAGAACTTTCCTCCCTCTCCTAGCACTCATTACTCCTCTAAGTACTTTCCCTCCTAGCAAAACAGGGGTGGGGGGACGGGCTATGGGAAGTAGAGAAGAATGTGCGAAGGTGAGATAGAGGGAACTTGTTATTCTACAGGTCAGAATTTGTTCTGTGGTAAAAATTCACTTATCTTCTCATTTTTTCAATTACATTACCAATTTGTTGCTTCAGAAAAATCATTTTATCCCTCTCCCCCCACCCCCCATGGAATGCACTGATCCCAATGCAGATGGTAAAACTACATTTTGTTGTACTTTAGAAGCCATCAGTGAATTAACATATTGATATGTGACACCAGGGTCAGATGTACCCAACACCAAATGGATAATGATTCTTAGGTCGTGAACCCCAAACCACTTTGTACTTAATGCCACAGAAGCCCACATCTGTCCTTCCACCACTTGTTCCCCTGTCCTTACCCCTTAGAGGGAGAACCTCCAACATTCAGATTTTCACACTGCCTTCTCTCTACAAGGCCCCTCCTGCTGGTTACCCCATTAGTGCCTCCTTAATCCTACCCATGCTCCAAGACCCAGTGCAAATGCCGCCCCTTCTAGTCAACATTTCATGAGGCCTCAGTTAGCAAGAGTTGCTCTTTCACCTGTGTTCCCATAGCTTTGTGGTAACATTTAGGTTGGTGTTTGCCTCATTCTGGCTGTGATTTCTTGCTGCTACAACTCCAGTGGAAAGGTCTTAAACATTATTGTTAGTGCCAGGCCTGGTGAGTCAATTAGGTAGCTTAAGAAAAGGACAGAGCTCTTGATCTGGTTTCTCTCTAGCTCTCTAACTCCACTCTTAGAGGGGGAGTGAGGAATCACAGGAGTGAGGCCCCTGACACTGTCAAGATGAAAGGCTGATATCCATTAGGTGGTTGTTCATCTAGGATTTAAGAGACCTGGTTTCTAATCTCACCTCTGCCATTAACATTTCCCGCTAATCTCACACCATGTTTAACCTTTGGTTTACCAGACATTTACTTGGTCTATCTTGTCAGTAAACCTTGCCTTGGTGACACTGCTCACAATAGTATTCATGCTCTCATATATAGTCTACTCTTCCAAAAGACATTAGGCCAAGAGAATACCCATAGTTGCCAAAGGAAATAAATCCAGGTTTTTTCATGAACACACATACCTAGGAAAACATGGCTGCAGAGGAAAGAAAATGGGACTGTGATGTGTGACCCTGGGCAAGTTATTGACCCTCTGTGAAGTAAGAATAGTAGCCATACCTGCCCAGACTGCATGATTTACCAGCGTATGAGAGCTAAGGTCTGGAAAACACTTAGCAAGAAGTGCCCCCCCAAGTTATCTATTTCTCTTACATCTGTGCAATCTCAATTATAGTCTGGGTGCATAGCATTTCCTTAGTCTTGCTAATCGTGAATCCCCAGCGTATTTCAAACTGGACACTTTCTGGGCCTAAAGTACTTTTTGAAAGAACTTTATGGTTCTTACACTCTTAAGAAGGCTGTGGAAAAACACATAGAGACCTTCTTATTTCTGAAAAATGTGGCTTTACTGTGATAATCTAAATCTTGTACAGATACATGAAAGAAGAAAAAAATTCTTGCCAAAAATAATCGGTCCAACCAACCATAATTATGTTAATTCTATCCAATTGCCAGCAAAGAGATCAAAGGTTAAGTCTGTTCTCAACGTCACAGGATTATAATGATAATAAACACAGCTATTCTTAGTAGTGAAAGTATGTTTTGCAATTGTAATGGACACCATTTGACTTTCATTTTTGGTATGCTAAATGATTTGCAATATATTTTTTTGTTTGAAACAAGAGATCCTTTAGCTTAACAAAATTCACCTTTGCTCAGGCGACCCACCTTCTTACCATTTGCTCTACTGCTTGAGAACATTGCTTAACAAATACGACAGAGAACTTTGAAAAATATCTTCCCCCTTGGATAGCCCTGGAATTTTCTCATCTTCTGAGCTCTCTACCTTTTACACACCTAGTTTCACCATCTCTGTGATGTTTTCTTCAGTCTTTCCAGAACTGAGAGCTTACTATTTGCCAGGACTACACTGAATGCTTTGTATGGAGATTCATCTTACTTCTTCCCCCAACAACCCTATAGTGTGTGTTAGCATCACCCAGTTTACAGAAGTAGACACTTGTTCCAGGCCATACAGGAAGAAACTAAACAATAGATCCCATATATGAAACCAGGCCCTCGTATCCAGATGCTGCCTCTTGATTGCTATCCTATATTGCCTTGGCTGCCCGTAACTCTCTTCGTGTCCACATCTTAGAGCCTGTCACAGTTTGTGATTTATATTAGGGACACAATAAATGATTTTGGGTAATAGTTATAATAATAGCCAACACGGGGGTGCCTGGGTGGCTCAGTCGTTTGAGCATCCGATTCTTGATCTCAGTTCAGGTCTTGATCTCAGGATCATGAGTTCAAGCCCCGTGTTGGGTTCCATCCTGGGTGTGGAGCCTACTTAATTAAAAAAAAAAAAAATAGAAAAAATAATAGCCAACATATTGTGAACATTTGTGTCAGATAACATCCTGAGAGCTTTCCATGTATAAAGTCATTCAACCTTAACAAGTCTATAAGGTAGGTACTATTACTTCATTTTACAGATGACAGAAGTGAGGCATATGGGGATTGACCAATGAGACTGAGCAAGATAGAAAATGAGAAAGTAAATTGTAATCTCCTACTCCTTATCTATCCTTGTTCTACACCCAAACTAGTGGGTCTGCAGGAGCCCAAATATCCTCTCTACTAAGATGTAAAGTGTATACTCATGGCCCTACTTCCTTGGGTTTATTCCTTTCCCTTTTTGACTCTACTCCTGAATCTTTCTCCTGGTAACTATTTCCCCAGGTGCTGGAGGGCTATTTGCTGGCAGTCCAATAGGTTTTGGTTATGTCCTCACAATCGCACTCATTTGTGTGGCCTGCCAATGAGACTCTGACTATCTCTCTTTGTACACAACAACCCTGTGTAGTGGGGATTACCCTCACTTTACAGACGAGGAAGCTGGGTAGCAGACAGGCTAAGCAAGCAGTTCGTCTGGGATTTGATAGTAGACAATCTGGCTACAGAGCCTGGCTTTAATCCACACACTATAAAACATGGATGAATCACTCTCTCCCTTCGTCAAATTCTCAGTACCTGCCATTGGTAAATGTGATCCCATACTAAACTGTATTGTATTGGTCTCATACTAAATTGAATTCCTAATTCCTTATATGTGGCTTATCCTCATACTAAATTAAATTCCTAAATGCTTTCTAATATGTGGCTTATTTTATTGTAAACTGTGAAGAGATAGTGCCATTCCTTTTCCTTCTGGGGACCTTAGAATGCCTTTCTCCAATGCTAGACTTATTATTACTTGCTGAGTTCTAAATCGGAGGCTTGTCCCAGAATGGAATGTCTACTCAAGCAGAGGCAGAACATTCCTGTAACTTCAGGCCACAGGAGGGGTTTTTCAAAGGCTAAGAGAAATCTTCCATTCCTCACTCTCTCCTTGCTCCATAAATGCTTCCCTGAGCACTCTGCTCTCCCATCGATCACCTTCTCCACTGCCTCGCCTAACTCGGCTATGTGTCTCCTTCTGGATTTCCTTCAGACGTCCCAGCATGGTAAGACTGAACTTGTACCTCTGCCAACCTCCCTGAAGGCACCTTGGACCATGTATCTCCTAGGTCAAGACTCTCAGCAGGATCAGCTCTTGGTATTTGTGTAAAAGGCCTAATATTCAAGATACTACTACTAACAAACACCAGGACTATATAACAAGCATTCATATTCCACTTCGTTTTTCTAAGTTTGGCCTACATAATTATCCAAATATGGAAAAGTTTTCTGTTTCTCCACATGTACTAGATGATTGTTATTTCTGCTTTAGAAAATCAAATATACAGCCCTACTTCCTATGTATGGTCATATGGTCAAAGAAGTGAGACAAAGTGAGATGCCCTTTCCCCCCAAAGAATGAAACATTTATTTAATTTTTATTGTGTGTAAGGTCACACGTACAGTATTTAATGTAATCTCTACAATTATCCTTTGAGGTAGATGTTATTATTCCCATTTCACAGATGAGTAAATTGAGGCCCAGACAAATGAAGTGAGTTGCCCAAATTCATGAGGCTGACAAAGGACAGTGACAGGACTTAAACCTACATTTGCCCCTAGAATCTGCAAGCACTCTCTTTACACCATACCGCCCCCCAAAACTAAACCTGAAAACAGCACAAAGAAATGTGATAACGACTTTTGCTTATTTTTCTTACATCTGATAGACTACAAGTTCCTTAAAAGAAGAGTTAACTATTAAATTACCAAATATTTTTGCAAGTATTAATTATTACTATTTTGACTTATGATGGCTGATATTAGGCTTTTACAAATAAGTGTTGTATAGCTTAGAAGACTAAGACACAAATATTGTTCTGATGGGTAAACAGAGGCTCACACTTAGAAAAAAAAAGGGAGATCTGCAAAAGTATAGGGTGTGTGTGTGTGTGTGTGTGTGTGTGTGTGTGTGTGTGTGTGTGTTTTCTAAGTACCTACCATGTCCTGGGAACCATGGTAGTCGACAGTCTTAGAGAAATAAGACATAATCTAGCTCTTAAGGAGCTCTTAGGTAGTTACAAAAACGTATAACATTATTCAGATTCTAGGCCAGAAGATGTTGCCAAGCAGGCACAAAGTAGCAGCATGCCAACCATGTTTGACCCACAACTATGTCTTCTTTAGCTTCGTAGTGTTTCAAGAAATATGAATCAGGGGTTAACATTTCAAACGGAGAAATTTCATTCAAAATTCACACCCGTGGCTGCCCAAAAAGTGAAGTGAGCCCTGATTTCTGTTTGGCTGCCAGCACCTGTTGCCTTCAATGATGGTGTGTGTATATATTTGTATCTAAGGCCTCACATTTCTTTTAACTAACAACTTTTAGGAGAACTACCTAAGGCATTTTCTCCCAGGAGCACATCTGGTGCACTACTTCACCTTGGTAACACTGCTCACGTGACCATAGATAAAGTCACACATGACATTTAAGGTGACATACATAAAAATTATCAAGGCAGTATTGACAGGAGGAGAAAGGATTGAGGAACACGTGTGTGGGTGGGTGCAGGTAGAAAGGAGTGATGAAGATAGAAGGTGATAAAATTATACTATTTGACCTTCCCCCTTCCTTCCTTTTGTGTCTCTCTCCTTCCATCCCCCCGATGCATACACTTGTCATGACTTCTCCAAAGCTTGTGTTCTTCCTGCTGTGGTCCAGAGCCTGGATGAAGGACAAAGGCAACTGCAGATGCTCTAGACAGCCCTCATCCCAGATTCTGGAGGGCACTGCAGAGCTGCCTCAATGGGAGGTTATGTCAATCAACTGCCTCTTATAAGCCTGGCTCAAGACAGGAGACAAAGTATAGTGTTGGAGACAGATAGGGAGGTGATTGGCAAATGCTCGGGATAGAATAAATGAATCATTTATGTAAATGAACACATTAGCGCATGTCTTGATACGTTCATCTCTCAACCTCATGCCTACTGTGAGGCGGCAATGTTTGTATCTCTATGGAACTTTTGTATTTCAATATATTTGGACTGAGTTAATAGGCACATCTACTGATAAATGTCTTTAAAGATGGTCTGGGTTATCTATTGAGAGAATTCATGCTTTGAAGCATGTCCAAATGGCCTTCGAAGTCAATACAAATTAAAACGAGGCTCTATCCACAAAAGGCGAGCACTGCCAATTAAAACTTCACTATGTGGCCTCAGAGGGATGCCCTCGGCTCTTTCCTCTTTAATCCGTGAATTATCTACCTTGTCAGGAATCTCGTGAAGAGAAGACAGAGTGGGCCAGTGTGGGACCTAAAAGAAGGGAACAACCATTTCTAAGGTACCTCCTATGTCCCTGGCTCTATGACAACTCATTTAGTCTCCCACAATTAAACGTGAGCCCCATGCCATGAAGGGGATATTTTGTCTCTTTGTTCACCCTTGTGCCTGCAGAACAATTCCTTGCACAGAAGAGGTGCTGGTTCAAGCTCTTCTCTATTAGCCGTCAGCGCAGATCCTTAACTTCCCCACCCCGATGCTCTCCACTGCATCTCAGGGGCTAGAAGCCTGACAAGGCTCCATAGTCCCAGAATCTCCTGTCAGCAGGGTGCCAGTTTATGGTCTTCCAATCAGAGTAACCTGTGTGAATTCAGGGATGGGGAAGGGCGGAGGCAGACCGGCAGCGGACTTTGCATTACTGCCACTGCTCTGGCTTCTTGCAGTTTCCTCAGACCCCATGGTTCACTGTTACTCTCCAACAAGAAACTAGGACTCAGGAAATGCCTTCTTGAATTTTCCCCATTGGGGTATAGCTGCCCCTACCCCCTGACTATCATTCCTCCAACCCTTCCAACAATTACTAAGCACATTAATACTTTAAGTTATATCCCTTTCAGCTTAAAATATGTAACATGCTGTCTCTTTTCCTAATTTAGTGTTCATAAATATTTGTTAAACTGAGTGAAAACAACCAATTCAATGGGCAGCATCTCTACCTTGCAGTTGTTGGACTGCGGCTCCGAGAGATGAAATAATTCAAGATTACACAACAGATTCTTAAACGTCAGAGCTGAGGGTTGAGCCCTACACTGTCTAATGCCAAAGTACTTTTGCTCAGTGGGTACAGCATACTGTGTTGCTGCCAAAATCTTATTTCAGAGGTTAAGAGCTATTGTTTTCATTGTTCCTCCTGCTGGTACACCATTGTGGCTGGAACCTTCCTCATAAACTGGAAGGGTACATTAGTTCCCAAGACAGTCTGTCTACTAAATATGTATTAGACCTGGAAGGACACCCTGTTAAAAAGGGACATTGTATTTGCATTATCAGTGTAGATACCAAGGGTGTGTGGTCCAGTAGAAGCTTGCAAAGAACTTACTGAGTGTGTAAATAAGTGAATGAAAGCTTTTGGGTTTTGCTTGGCCAGAAGTTCCTCTAAAGATTGCATGCTGTGACTCAAGATTGCTTGGGTCATAAACCACTGGTGGGATGGTAATTCCATTAACCTTAGGGCCTGTATCCCATCCGTTGTTCAGCCCAGTAACAATGTTTCTTAGGCTGCTGATTTTCCTTGAGAAACCTCAGTTGTCAAGAGCATTGTAATTCTGAAGCAGATAGGGACAAGAATTCATCCCTACTTTCCAAATGTAAGACTGAGGCACTGAAAACTACTAACCTACGTCTGTTTTAATGGAGTAGCAAAAGCAATGCAGATCTGGGTTCTCATCCTAATTCCTGCTGCTTACTAGACCTGAAATCTTGGGCAAATTGTTTCTGTGACCTCAGTATTCTCATCTGTGTTTCTCCAGATGCTTCTAGAGCTACTGGAAGGATGAGCTATAGCAGACAGAAAGCACCTAGCACAGCATCTGACCAATGGCATGCATTCAGTGAGTGAAAATAGTAGTGCCATCACTAATAGTGAGGAAGGGTTTGGTGATACACAGGCTGGCATCCTGTGGGTTGGTCCATGTTACTCCACGGCTCTCCAGTCCCCAACTGGCAGCAGTGGTGTAGAGGGACACTTAAAAACATGTTTTTCACATTCATAATTATACTACCTAGAGAGGTTATATAATTGCAAAGAATTAAGTGTCTGCATTTTGTAACTTCTGTAGGCAACATGGTGTCTCGTGCCTTTGGGGCGGGAAAGGCTGGCACAGAGTGGGTGGAGCGTAATCGTCACACTGCACTTTCCCTTAAGATGAGATCCAAGATTAGACTCACTAGAAGATTCTGGGGGTGGACAGGTAGAGTTGGGTGCCTTTTGCATGCTAAGAGGTAGTAGTTAAAGCTGTAGCAATGAATGAGGTCATGGGTAGTTTGGGATTAATTGAGGGAAAGCCAAACCACACTTGACCTGAGAAAATCAGAGTACTAGATTCCTGTTTGGCACATAGCAGGTTCTCAGTGAATATCTGTTCAATTAATAAATAAATATCAGATGAGAAAGTATATCAATATTCCTTAAAAGGCTTGCGTCCCCCATTTCTCTTATGATCTAGTCTCAATTTATCTTTCAAAAGCTAACTAAAGTTAAGTGTACTTCTGGGATATTGTGAATCTTTCGGTTTGAAAAAGTCTTCTTCTGAAAGCCCATCACTCAGCACTAATATTTATTTCTTACTTTACCGAGACCTAGCAGGCACTGTGAGTGCCTACTTACATCGCCTAAGTTCCAACTAGACTTTGAGGGCAAAAACCATGTTTTCTTGCATGGTCAAAATTTCTTCCAGGTCCAGCAGGGTGCCTGGCTACACGAAGCTTTCAATAAATAGAAACTGTGCTTGATTGGTCAACAAGTTTTAAAGTATTGTCAGAGAAGGGAAAAAAAAAAGATGGAATGCTTTGGAACCTTAAGAGTGTTGAAAAATGACATGTGTGCACATAAATGACTGGCGCTCAGGCTGGAGAAGACAAAATTTTGAGGAATCCGAAGGAGGACATTGAGTGCTCATAAAAGTAGAACTGGACTATGAGGGAGAATTTGGGGTGGACGAGGCTGGCAAAGTTGGTTCTAGGAGGGAAGAGATGGGCTCTTCTTCATTCCTCAACCACTCCTGGATTATGTGCTTCTGTCAAGTACTGTGTTAGGCAATGCGGATACAATAGGTCAGGCACAGTATTTGCTAAGGACTTGACATTGTGCTGTAGAGATAAAGCAAGGAAAGAGGTACAACATAGCACACAGCTACGAGCAAAGGAGAGTACAAAAAGGGGGTACACTTCTAAAGACGAGATTAGCTCTTGGGTGCTCTATCTCTGCCAATGATGACTGGAGGGATATGACAGACATTGTGATTCGGGGAGTAAACAAGCTTGAGGAAGGAGAGATCAGAGAGAGAATTTCAAGACTGTAAAGTTTACCATTTTTTTCATATTTCAAATGCATTTGTTGTCCAAACTACAATAATAAATATTCAAACCGTCACGTGCCCTAGACAAAAGAAAGCCAGACCTGGCATGCCTTTGTTCAACCACTGCACAACATGCTTACAAGAAAAGGAATAAGCCCTTTTGGAGGTTCTCTGGATGTTTTTCAGAAAAAGAGGAGTACGCTGCCATAGAAACAGGGTTGGAGTTCTCTGTCAGCTATATGGGCTTTAGGACTGAAAAAGACAAGAAGGTGACATACACAGGAGTCCATGGGTGTTGGGAGACATGTCAAATGCTATCACATTCCACTGGAATTTTTCTCAGGCTCCCGCCCAGCTTGACCCACTAATTCCCACATGATTTTTCTAAACGTGTACGTCAGTTCTCTGCTTCATGCTTTCATTAGCACTATCTTTTAGATCAGCCTAGCCATTGCTAGACAGATCCTCATTATCAAAAAGTGAAATCTCTTTTAACTACCCCTCTATGAGACCTGCTTCTGCCCCCCCGCAGTTATATAAAATAAGTTTATAATCTCTCACCTCCTTAAGAGGCTCTCTTGTATTTG
Source organism: Potos flavus (assembly GCA_028534135.1). Classification (NCBI taxonomy): domain Eukaryota; kingdom Metazoa; phylum Chordata; class Mammalia; order Carnivora; family Procyonidae; genus Potos; species Potos flavus. Next base: position 40,154,004 of record CM052884.1, on the reverse strand, counting down.
AATAATGTTGTCATGGTGTTTGCTGTTCTTATTCGTGAACCTGAGCATCCGTGATTTCTTCAACTAATCTTTACCTGATAAAGCTTACAGACTTGTGTTCCCCAAGTGGTTACCTCTAGAAACAGCTTAAATATAACTCTGTAATAAAGTAACTCCGGTGCTGAGCACCAGACTCCACCATGGGCTGAGAAGAACTGATACTCAAGAGAGGATCATGACTTCCCCCAAAATCACACTGTTGGCAAGTGGGATGGACACAATTCAAAGCTGGAGCTTCAGCCTTCTATGCCAGTTCCCATTCAACCTATAAATCTGAATGAGGAATGAAGTCCCTTTCATTTCCTCTCCAACCAGATCTTAAACAACACAATAATCTCATTCTAGCCTTGTCTGCCTATGGTCAATAATCTTCTTCCAAATCCAGGTATACACTGGAACTGGCCTGGGCAACCTGGAATGTGTGGTCACCCTTGTAGATTTCCTTCGGCACATCTGCCTTTTGATAATTAAAGCTGCATGTATTTGTAGGCACAAATCAAGAGAATGAAATAGAGAGAAACATGAATAAAGGAAATTTCAAGAAAGCATTTCTTAAAATAAGCTTTTGTCTTTTGTCTACACTAAAAATCAGATAACCTTTTCTCAGTGCGTTCAATGAGTTTTCAAGCGCATTTTTCATTCATTTGCCCTTTGAAGTGGAATTATTGCCATTTAAAGGTGATAAGCAAACTCTGTTCTACCTACACTTATTAGAGCTAAAGCTGTCTAAGGATATGACATTCGGATTGACATACATTGCTGGAGGATGGTAGACATGGGGCGGGTGTGAGGCTAATAGATTTTCTAATTCACTTGTAAACAGAATTCTGTTTTCATTTTTGTCAATCCTGAGGTTTGGATTGAATTTTAGTTTTCCAATCCCTAGCACATAATCTTAAAACAGCCATTTCCAAGTGGTCTTCACAAATATTTATTACCAGAAAAATAGAGTTGACAGCATGGCAGTTGGTCCAGAAATGCAACTACCTTAGGTGAAAGTTTTAGGGTCTATGCTGGAGAAATCAGTGATGCTTTTTCCAGAAGTAGCTAATCTCCTTCTAGGTAGTCCAGGGTCCAGAACCAGGCATATGCAGAAATCAAGAGGGGTAAGCATGATCCCTGCCTCCCGCTTACTTTATAATCCCCTGGGGAGGTAACATGCAAAACCAAAAGATAGAGCTCAAGCTGAAACCCGTGCAAGAAGAAGAGATTTAAATGGACAGCACTAGTCACATCTGGCAGTACAGATGTGCTGGGCACTGAAGCAGGGTAGGATTTTCATAGAAAGAGGGTAGAGTAAAAGGCCTTTGACTCCTGCATTACAGCATCTAATTGTCAGGGCGAAACAATGCAGGGATAGAAAATCCATTTTCAACCCTTTCCATCCTCACCTATCACTTTTCTCGGTACTGACAACACATTTTATAGGCCAGTAATAAAAAAAATAAATAAAATTTAAAAAACCACCAAAAAAACTACACAGAATCCAAAACACACCTTGTCGTTTCATGTCTCTGGCCTTTGTAGAGGCAACTCGTTCCACCTGGGATATCCTTGGTCCTTCAGTTCTTTAAAACACTGTGGAGACGTCCCTTTCAGAGACGCTTTCCCTCACCCCTCTAAGTAGAGATAATTGTTCCTTTCCCTGGGTGGCCTCTGTATTTTGTTAACACTAATATAATAGTATTCATACCCTGATATGATAATTTAAATGATAATAAAATAGCAGTAAAATTGTACACGTATTTGTCTTTCTGCTAGACTGTGAGCTTCTAATGCTCAGGGACCTGTCTCACTCAGCACTCCATCTCCAGTCCCTGGAAGAACGTAGAAGATAATACATGTTTGCTGAGTTTAATTGAACCATTAGGCAGCAATGATTCTTCTTCATTTTCTGGACAAAGAATTTCCTGGCCCATCAAAGTGCTCTATTAGAATATTTTCCCAATCCTGAGCTCTCATTAATTAATCTGCTTATTCACTGAATGTTTAACCTGAGCTGGGCAGGGTGTTAGGTCCTGGGAATGGTAGACAAAACAGATACGGCCCTACCTCTTGCACACCCCCTCCTCCTCTTGTTCAAACTCACTCAAATTACTCATTCCTATTAATTTACTATAAAATAATATTTTTGCCTCCAGGATAACTTCTCAATTCAGAAGGCCATGTATAAAAGCAATTCAATGTAGAGCATGCTTCAGGTGAGAAATCTACAAAGAAACATTCTATCTATACCTCTGTGCCCCTTGCAAAGAGTACTCTTTCTTTGTGCATATATATGTATCTCTATGTACATGTATATTCCTATGCCAAATGTATGCATATATCATAAAGGTGCAACATGCATTTAAGGCCCATAGAAGAATACAACCCATTTATAAACAGAATGATCCCCTGGCCCTTCAAACTGTTTAATTAAAACCAGAGCATGGTTTGTACCTTTTAACATAATGGCTTATGGTTTTTAAGTTCAAATCTTTTAGTGTTGGTCCTTTGTTTCTTTTAACTCCATTGTGAAGGCCCCACAAATGTATTTATGTCCTGGAACTGAAATACAGATAACAGTTCCAAACTTGAAAATAAAGAAACAAAAAAATCAATACCAAACAACACAAAAAGCTTTCAGATATTTTCTAGTACCAGAACAGTGCTAAACAAAGTAAGCACTAAATAAATATTTTATGAATAACCGAATACATGAATGAAAGAACAAATACTTGCAGTTATGGGTTTCTTTATTAGGGCAAGCCAGTGGAAGAGGTTATGGCTTTCCAAGAGAAAGAAAGTTCAAAACCAAGCCTTGACCCAGATGGTGGAAAGAACTCTATCTAGATGATAACAACAACAACAAAAGACCCTAAACCTTAAATCTGTGCTTTAAATTCTTTGGGTTCTCAACCCTTCGGGCAATGATGTACATTTTGGTGGGTACAGCATCCCATCTACCTAACCCAACCAGCTTATCCTGTTGAAGTCAGGTATTTAACGTCCAATGAGCTCCAATGAAGATTAGATGTCCGGTTAACCTCTACATTGCTCCAAAGTCCTGTCAGTTATAGTTATTTCTTACATTACTGTGTTTTTATCATGCCTGGGCTTGCTTTATGCATCAGAAATGAAGTGGATGTTTGTGGTGGTAGGTGATAAGGCCCCTGGGAGAAGGTAAAAGCAGGAGGAAAGGTCAACATTTACTGAGCTCTTGCTTATTTTTAGGCCCTGTGCTAGATTCTGGGCATACAAAAAGAAAAATAACATATTCCACTGAAGGGTCTATATATGGATATTCAGTACTGATTATCGGGCACCATAATAGATCTGGGTATACATATTTCTTGTTTGTAATTTATTTGTATCAGAAACTATATGTATACCACGGAAGGAACAAATCTCTTTGGGACCTCTCTCATGCACATATTCATGAAATTCTAAGTTTGTGTTGTCATAGATGAAGAAATTTTATTAAAAAAATAGAAAATCCCATCTGGTCTGTGAAACAGGTTTCTCTAGGGAATATCATGCACGTTGTTACAAATTCATCTCATTGGATTGCTTCTGGTGGGTAACTAAGAATTCGGAGGGACAGATGGATTTCTTTCTATTGTTAACATATATATATATATATATATATATATATATATATGCGCCCAAAAACTTATTTGAGAAAAAATTTGGCAACATAAGTAAATTAATATTTCCAATAATAGTATACTACCAATGAGTGGTTTGCTTAAAAACTTCTTACAACAATAGAAATGGGGATGACTTTTGTTTATCTTGGCTGCTTCAGTACAGTTTGGATCAAGGGCAAGAGCACTGACTAAATCCCTGGCAAAGCCCCCTCCAGTCTTTTCATCCCATACTTTTCAGAGGCACAATTTCCACTAGTACAAAATAAGTACCTGAAACGGACTGAAAGAGTGCTCACAAGACTTTAACAAGGAAGGTGATGAAAGTCTCCTCAGAAGTTTTCTAAATTTATACGCAAAAAAAATTCAGATAACTGTAATTTATTAATAAATTTAAAATAGAAGAAAAGTGGTTTTCTTTATATTTTCCTTATCTCTATAACAACTAAGTAGGTTTGGAACAATGCTATCTTACACTAATTAAGAACATGGCCTCACAACATGGCATTTCATGAATATGAAATGCAAATGTGTGAATTATCTAATTTCAATTAGGCTGTTGTATTCCTGGCTTTCTTATGAGCAAATACTGTTTTGTACATAGAACATGAATTGAAATTTATTTTTAAGAATCAGATGGAAATAAGAGAAATGAAGAGGAGCCCACTGCTTGAATCACACACCCTGATGTAGACCTTGGAGGTCTGTATCCACTCATTTATTTTTCAACTTTCTATCCAACATTATTGAGCCCTTCCTATGAGCCAGTCGATGGGAGGACAAAGAAAAATCTCAGTCCTTACTAATGAGCCCCTTCTGGTGACGGCAACCCACATACACAGACAATTAGAAAACATGCCTAGAGCATTTGGGATATAGCAAGAAAATGAAACCCCCCACTGGTGGGGAGGGCAGGAAGAGAAATATCTTCTAGGAAGATGAAAAAAAACAAAACAAAAAACCCACGAATAATGCTTATTTACTTATTGATTTGTTTTATCCGTATCCCCACTCATTTTCTCTCTCTTTTATTATTGTGATAAAAATAATTTCATCTGTGAATGTGTCAGTGTGTATCTCTAAAAGATAAGGACCTATTCTGAAAATCACCACAGTACCATTATCACCTCTAAGATATCACCAACAACTTATCAAGTTATCTAGTTGGTATTCAAATCTCTGTCTCATGAATGTCATGATTTTTTTTTTTTTTACAGTTTGTTTGAATATGGATCCAATAAGTTTCAGTGGATTACAATTAGTTTATGTGTCTGTCCTTTATGTGGCTCCCTGTGCTTTTTTTCTTTCTTATTTGTTGAAAAAGTCTAAATTTTATTTTATTTTTTATTTTTTAAAGATTTATTTATTTGAGAGAGAGAGAGAAAGAGAGACAGCATGAGCAGAAAGGGCAGAGAGATAATCTCAACCAGACTCCATGCTGAGCATGGAGCCTGATGCAGGGCTCGATTCCAGGATCCTGAGATCATAACCTGTGCCAAAACCAAGAGCTGGATGCTTAACCAACCACGCCACCCAGGTGCCCCTGAATTTTAAAAGAAGAGTCCAGGATAAGACAAAGAAGATGGGAGTTGGGAAACAAGTCCAGAAAAATAGGTTGCCAGGAGCAAAAAACACTGCAAAGACACTGAGGCCTTCCTTGCTTTCCTTAAACGTGCAAACTTCGCGAACATTCTTATTTTGGAAACACTGCTCAGTATGCACAATCTCCTTACAACGCCCTTGCCTGCACAGGTAGTAAATTCCTGCATCATCTTCAAGGCTCAGCTTTAGAAATTATTCCCCAACTTCTCAATCTCACACTGTCTTCATCTTCCCTTGAAGACTGTATTACCTGGTAACTATCAGTTAACCATGCTAGTTGCTGGGCACACAAGGATAAACGAAATGAAATCCCTGCCCTCAAGGAACTCACTGTGAGGTATGTTTGGAAGAAAGGAGGTGATGCCATACCCTGGCCCATAAATGTACATTTTCCTATTTAATTAAGTTGCAGCAGGGACATGCTCATTGTTGTGTAAGGCATAGACTGGAAAGCAGAATTAAAAAGGTTTTCTATAAAATCATTAATAGTCTTGTTCTTTCAGTTTTCATTTAAAGATGGAAAGCAAAACTTTGTTAACAGACTAAATGTTTAGGCTGTGTGCTTTATTGCTTTTTCTAATGTTCCCACGCTATGGAAAGATTATAAGAAGACTAATATTGAAAGATTAGATAATCAAATTATAATGAATTTAGCTAGTTCCCTAGGGTTCACATTTCTACTTTTTATATTGCTACTGGAGCAACTGAAGCCAGCAGTATAAAAATGTATTACCCAGTCATATTTTAAAATGACACTCTTGATTGCAGAAGACCCAGGAACATTCTTTCATTCACTTAAGGGCTGTCAATATTTCCTTACAAGTAAATATTTACTTACAAGTAAAAAAATACATCTCCATGCTAGAACCTAATACCAAGTCTTGGGTGTAACGGACAAGAATGGGTAATGCACGGGCTTTCCAACCCTTTCTGGCTATGTGGTTCAAGCCTTATTTTCTCCTCTCTTCTCATTGTGCTATCATGAGAGGTAAACAAGATAATGTGGTAGCAAACAAATGGGGGATTTAGTTATTGCTGGTTAAATAAATAAATTGTACATTCTGCTCTTGTCCTTCCTGCCCTATCCAAATCCCTGATTAATTTTTTCCAGACAATCTCAAATAATATCTCCTTTATCACTCTTTAAAAAAAATCACACAGGGCTGTCCTAAACATCTTAGCACTAAATTACATGTTCTTTCTGTGTCTGAATGCTATTCTCAACTGTAGCCAGAAGTTCTTAAAAAATAAGATGGGTCTCATACAGCAGTGATGTCAAAATATTTAACAACTAGCTGTGCCAGGCATTAACTCCTTAGTGAATCTTCAGTTCATCGATGAGCTCCTTAGTTGCTCCACCATGGAGATGTGTGAAAGCCCTGTGAAAGGGACTGGAATGGGGAATGATCTAAAGCAGCGGGGAGGGAGGCGTTCACAGGGCTCTGAGTGGAAGCTATTTACCAACAAAGTATTTCAGTGGTTTAAGAACCAGGAATACCGTACGCAGCCTGAATATCAGTACTGGTCTCTGATACCTCTTTGGCAACCCCTATATGTCAGAAACTCGGAACACTTACTGACAAGGTAAGAAATTCAGCCAAAAAAACAGTTTCTCTTGCCATTTCTCTACTGGTACAACGAAATCTCAAAATGAAACAAAAGAGAGTTCATCTGGTTTGTGCTATGGGGAAGGAAAGTTGTGTCATGAGGTAATGACATCTTTTGATACCTGGGTGACATATATGTTTTTAAATCAACATTATCCATCATCCTTCCACTACTTTTAGTTGCTTCTTTCTCTGTACTGAAAAGCTGTCTAATCTGAAGATGAAGCACCCTGTGGAGCATTTCTGGCATGGCTACTGCAGTCTTCTCTAACTCATGCACATTTTCTGAGTATGTCTTAGGTTCCTCACTGACACAGCTGGGTTGGGACCACTTGCCCGTGACTGGCTGCAAGTTTTCTGAACAGATCTACTATACCAGAAGCAAATGGCCAGAACAAATATACTTTAATTCTGTGTCCTGCCATTATTGAATGTTGTTTGAAAAGAAGCTAGGCCAATGAATATTTAGGTGCAAGCTCGTTAGGTAGGCAGGTTGACAATACTGAGACAAGCTTCATGAGTAAAACAAAACACAAAAAAAATGTTTTATGATTACGTTTGGATGCCTGAAAAATCATCAACAGTTTGAGTATACTTCCTATAGAAAGTAAGTCCTGTCACATCCTCTTCTACGTTGTAAAGCTGGAAAACAATCCAAACACAGCTACTTGAATTTGAATCCAGGAGTTTTAGTGGAAACTGTTCCCAAACCCATCCACTACAATCTTATTCAGGAAACATTTTACTACCTCAAGTAAATGGTGAGTATTGCCCAAGGCTGAAGAACTGAAGGATTGATAAATTATATAAACTGTGAATCACACACTTACCAAAGTCTAATTTTGCCATAAAGCATTGACATTTGACTAACAAATATTTTATTCTAGTCTATCTCATTTTCAATGTGACATATATACAACTGGCAAGCACATTTTTGTCAAAAGGATCCCTGTTTTTTAGCACCACAAATTTCATGATATCAAAATCCGAATAAATTTGAGGCACTGGGTGAGTCATTAGCCTTCTTGAACAGGTTCCATCAGAAGCAAAAAAGGAGAAAAAAGATGACAATGCTATGGTCTAGCTCTAAAGTACTGTAATTTTGAGCCAGGGGACATAAATTTTAAGGTTCACACTGAATTGACCAAATCTGTAGTTGCACTGTACAAAATAAGAATATTTGACTATAGTTTCGCTTAAAACCCAACTGCCATCATTCAACAGCAGGTTTTGGTGAAACTGATACGTTAGGTTTTCTGTTAATTATACCACTGGGCAGATGGCTTCTGGCTGGTAATTTTTGCAACAGTGCCAATGTAAAGATAAGCAGAGAGTTGAACAATTACCTGGCTAGTTTTTCTTACTGCAGAGAGTTCTGTTCTCTACCTTGAAGTCTTTCTGTGTTTCTTATACCTTGGCAAACCCCTACTCAACATGGAAGTCAATCTAAGGAAATGCACCGTGGCCTTCTTTCCATTATGCTACACGTTAATTCTAGTGAACGTTTGTAAATGATGTGTTGTATAAATTACAAGTTGAAGATAGCTTTTGGATGCTGGGTCAGCATCCATCACCACCACCATCCCCTCCTAATAGCAACAGGTGCCAGATTTTGTTTAGGAACTCATAACATCACAGGGAGGCTGTCTTTATTCTGTCTAAGCTCCAGAATGCGGCTAGTGACTAGGTTTTACGTTCATGGGTAAGCCAGGCCATTCAAAGAGAATTTTATGGGCCACTCTCAGGATCTCTTCCAGGAAAGAAAAGACTAAGACAATAAGTTGCCCAGGAGCCTTTGACAACTCTCCTGAGATCACGAGGGTATTTAGTCTTAGGGTGCAGCCAATACCATAAGAGGCAGTGTGACAAAACCAAAAGAAATGGATTTCTTGACAATCTCATGAGCCACAGGATCAGATTTCTTAAAGTAGGCTTTACTGCTGTACTTCTGGGTTATGATTACCAATCCATTCCCTTTACTGAGCAAGTCAGTTCGAGTCGTGGTTTCTGTTACTTATACTAGAGGGCAAACTTCCCTGCTCCTACGATGGCACAGTGAGACTCCCACTGTGTTCGAATTGTGGGCTCATGTGTTCATTTCCCTTGGATTATAAACTCCTTGAGTTCAAACATCCTAATTTTTCATCTTTGTAATCTTAGCACCTAAGAGAACATTTGGCACTAGTCTATACCTAATAAATGATTAACAAGAGACAAAAAACAAAACAAGTAAATAAAGTAAGCTAATCTGGATTATTCAGACCAGAAAACATCTCTTTCCCAAGTATTTTGATATTTTTTTATATTTGACTTGACTTTCCCATAGAGTTAGAGATCTTTCACAATCTATCCATCACCCCTTCCCACTTTAATCCAAGTCCCTGAAAATATTTTTTCTCCTTTCCCCCCCAATCGTATAAACAATGTATGCTCATTACAAAGTTCCAACAGATACATAAAGTATAAAAAAAGAAAGTAAAAATCAGTGGCAGTATCATCACCCAACATGGACACTGTCAGGAGTTGTCAATGTAGACGCTAAATGATAAATTTTGTTTTGTCCTGTTTTTGTTTGTGTTTTATCTCCCTAGACTATTCCTACTACCACCTCTCCTGGGCAAAATAAATGTGGTGTACACCTTGGTCTCACAGAGTCGTCAGCTTAACTGCTGTATTCTGTTTTCTTTTTCTTCTTAGGATTTTACTTATTTATTTGAGAGAGAAAAAAAGAGACAGAGAGCAGGGGGAGGAGCAGAGGGAGAAGGACAAAGAGACTCTGCACTGAGTGCAGAGCCCAACATGGGGCTTGATCTCACAACCCGGAGATTATGACCTCAGCCGAAATCAAGAGTTGGATGCTCAAATGACTGAGTCACCCAGGTGCCCCTAACTGCTTTACTTTCAGATTGAGCCAATGTTTACTGTAGTCACACTATATGCAAAATATCTGCTGTGCCAGATGTTTCCACATGGCTGAGGGAATAGCTGTTTATTGGGATATGAGCTTTCTCACGTACATCTTCCCCACAGCCTTGTGACAGGAATTACTATACTTGCTTTACAGATAAGGAAAGCAAGGTTGTAAGATTTGGTAGTAAGGAATACTTCCCAAGATGTATTCTGCCTTTCTATCTAGAAACTACTTTAGGAAGCGTAACAAAAACAAAACCAAAAATCACTCTTCATTGCATAACAGCTTCTACTGCATTAAAAAGAACAACAACCCTAAATCCTTAAGATTCGTAATAATTAGAGATTTTGCTGCCTGGAACTCCTGGCTATTAGTTCTTCTTAGGTGGGTCTTTGTACCCAATACAACAGAAGATGAAAAGAAGCCTTTGGAGCATGAGGCTTGGACAGAAGAAGGGGCCGTGGTAATGACTGAAGGCCACACAAAGCCATTCCATGCCACTGCTGCTTTTCAAAACAGCCTGTAAGGCCAGGTCCCACGTGGATGCTTCATGCAGCCTTCCATTAGTCCATACCACAAAGGGTTACAACCATAATTTGAAACTAGAGATAAGGGCACCTGAAATTAACGACAGTCTCTCTGAGCAACTGTATTTTCAAATGGCATAAAAAGATAAATGGCAGAGAGTTTTAATCTAGCTGACCCTACAGTCACCTTCCAAAGTCAATCTATGCCTCTGAACAGGAAGAAAGGCCAATGTCTAGCCTTGATGGATCATGTTTCTGTCAGTTCCAAAATGGAACTTAAAAAGCTTTTAGTCTGACTTCTTCATAGCTTTGACCACTTTCTTGTTCAAGTGATTTCTCTTGGCTTAATGGGGAAAGAGGTCAAAAAAGCAAAAACAAACAAAAGCCCCACAAAACCAACCCCCTGGAATTTTAGCTTCACTATTCTGCAATATAAGCAAACATTCTTCGGCACAGGGTAGGGCTGTCCCTAACACTTTCGGGGTCCAGAGCAAGAACACAAGTAGAGGTCCCCAGACCTGGGCCAGCCCCTCTTCTTTGCCACTGTTTCTTCTTGCACCACAAAAGGACTTTCATGTCAATGTGTGAACATCCTAACTCATGAGTCCAAGCTCTGATCAACAAATTCCCATCCCTTAGCCTTATCCCCCCCACTCCCAGTCAAATAGTAGCCTATTGGTTTTCCTTCACATCTAGGGGTGGGTACAGTGTACAATTTCTGGAAGTGGACTCAGGGTTGCTTGGGGAAGAAATCTGGGGCTCTATTTATCCAGAATACGGTCTAGAGAGCAAGATCTAAATGAGCCCACTTCTTGGCAAACAGACTCCTCTAAAATCAGAGGTGCAGAGGAAGGCTGTCCAGGTCAAAGGGCAGTAGTGATTCAGGGTAACCTTTAGACTTTACCTTGAATTTGGTAGATTTATAATCTTTTAAATTTTTATATCTTTTTATAGTAAGTTTTATATTTTGGTGAGAATTATAAAGAGAGCTCAGGAAAATGTGATCTTGATTGGCATAGACCAAAAATGAGACAGAAGAAAAGGAAATCTTCAACATTATTTTTTTACACCCCATAAATTGATAGAGGTTAAATATGTGGGGAGAAGAATCAAAGCAGAATATAGGGCCAGATTTCCAAAATGGAAACATATAGAGCTGGGCAAATCCTACTAGATAATTCCAGTGTATTGTAGTTGCAGTGTAGATTCTAGTCAGACAGGTATGAGTTCAAATTCTGGTGTTGCCATACCCCAATTCAAATTAGTAGTATTTAAATGACATTTTCGCTAATCTCATTTCCTCATCTGGTATTGGGAAGCAAAAGAGACCCTACCTAGTAGGAGAGTGATGAGGACTAAATGAGAAAATAAAGGTAAGACATTGAGTACTCTGCATGGGACTTAATAAATGATATTTATAATAATAATCAGGTACTTTAATGCAGTGTTAAGGCCGGAGTTATGACCTAATCATTGCTGAGCAAAAAACTTAGAAGGCTAGCATATTATTTGGCACCAGTTTGCTTCCATGCTCCCCATTTGAAACCAAGTTTGTTCTTTGAATAACATAAGGACTTTGGATGCCATTCTGAGAATTAGTTAAAAGTACACTGAAAGGTAATAACATCATCTTTACTAGGTTTCCAAAACAAAAACAAAGACAGATTATCTAGTTATAAGAACTATATCTTACTAACAAGAAAAATTTTTATAACCTGTCTATTTACTGTGTACAGTCCTTTCAAAACCAACATCAGACTTTGTTAACCTATTTTGTGAAATTCGACACGTAACAAGAATGACTACGTTCTACTGGGTCCCCTTTGTGCCACACAGGGTACCAAGTGCTTTACATACAACATCTCTCTGGAGTCATCTTCCTAACTCTCCCCTCCCCCATCTGATAGATAAGGAGAGTGAGGTGTGGACACCCTCCCCACCCCCCCACCCCTGCACAAAGCCCCAGCCCTTTTCACTCCCACCCGGCTGAAGCCAGGCTCCGAATAGCTCCTTTAAATCTCTCCCCCTCTCACCCTTCCCAACCTCTCTCAAAGAAAATGATACATGTCACGTAGGCAAAATATTAATGCCTCTTTGGCTTTTAATCCTTTGTTGAGAGACGTATTTTTGTGTGTATGTGCTTTCTCAGAAGGTTCCTGTCACAGTTCATGTTTGTCTTGCTGTAAATTTAATTGAGAATAATTCATGCTAAATTTTCTTTTGTTACTATAAATAGATCTTATTCTTGGTGGGTGGAGAAGATGAAAAAACCACCACCAAATAAGAAGAAACTCAGTTTACTGAGATAGGTACGCTGGTTTATTTCTTGATAAAACCACGCTGGATCAAAACCCAGATACTGCCACAAAATAAACCACGGGCTCTGGCGTGTGATTTAAAAAAATGTGGCACAATAAAATCCAATGTACGATACTTCGTAAAAGTACTTTACGACTAGATTGTTCTTGGCATTAAAATATATTAACATTTTCAGGATCCTTCAGCTGTGTGTCCCGAGCTTTACAAAGCCTCCCAGGCTGATGAGAACGTCAGATGCAGATGTTTGTTTATACCTGCAAGGATCTGCTGAATTTGCTACCTTAATCATTAGTGCTGGAACCCAGAGGCTTTGAGCTGAACAGAAGACGAAAAGACGTTTTACAGACCCCATGTGGGGCAGCCGTTTGGAGATTAAAAACCAAGTCTCAGGTTACACACCCCTAAGTGCCAACCACAATACATCACTCCTCTGGTCTTTTAAACAGAACTTCTTCAGAGAAATGGAAAATATGGAAAAGCTATTTATGGACAAAAGAAATATGCCTGAAAAATGTGTTCCTGCCAAAAGATATATTCCACATTCCAAATCTGCCAAGTTTTGGCGCAATCAGAAAGTATACTAGGAAAGGAGAAATAACTTTATTGGAAGCATAGCGGTACTGATGACCAAAATTTTTATCAGGAAAAAGCAAAGAGCAAGGTAAGCCCCTGCTGAAAAATAAATGCATCATTCTTTTCAAAGAGATGCTAAAACAAGTTGTTTCCTTCAGGATAAAGAGGATGTTCTTGTCAGATCTACAGATTCTATATGCCAAGAGAAAGTGCAATTTTGCGTAAGGTAAACACTTCGGACATACAAACATGTATAGGTTCAGAAGACAGTAGCTCCTTGCTGGGGAAATAAAGCAAATGTCAACAAGCCAGACGCACTTAAACATTCAGAAAAATGTCTTGCTATTCCTCTCCATATATAATATGCCATATGACACCACAGTTAAATCTGCTACTGCAAAAAAAAAAAAAAAAAAAAAAAAGTACGTCAAGCTGTTGGTTTCCATGAGATTTGGACAGAGGCAGAAGAGCCCAGCAGAAAGGAGTCCAGGAAGGTACAGCTTTCGCTTCTTTCCTTCGGAGGAGGAAATGACTTCCTATGGCTAGCCGACCAGGAGTTAGCGCTCACCCTGCCCCTCGCCAGGACCCAGAACAAGGACCTGGAGCCTACCCAGCTGAGGAGAGTGAGGTGTGGACCACCCCCCGCACAAAGCCCCAGCCCTTTTCAGGTAATTCTTAATGGGAATAGGAAACTAGAGAAAACAATTACAAGTTACACAAATTCAACAGTCATGCCGTGTGCATTTGTTTGTCCTACGGGTGTGTTGTACAGCTCATTCCATACGAACCAGGCTTTTCTTTCACTCCCTTTTCCACATCATCAACAGGCATGCCAAATGCAAATCTCCTCCGGACTCTGATCCCATCCCGGCAAAATGCAGGGACTACCACCATACTGAGTTTCACAATCATCTCCACAATGACAATTATTCACAGCCCCTCGGTTCTGTTCACACAAAAGATTGCAATTTGAGTCTTGCCTTGCACAGGTTCAGCTCTGCTGGAGCTGGTTACCAGGCAAACGGTCTGTTTTAAGATTTACCGATTGCTGGGGAGAGTAAGCTGGGGGTGGGGATGGACAAACCACCCTGTACATACCTCCTTTTGGCAGCTAAGAAAAATAATTTTCTTGACAAAGAGACTTGCTCTTTTCAAAGCTCCTCCAACAAATGAAACTGACAGAATGAAACCTGAGAAACTTTAGCAACCAAAGAAAGCAGCCTTCCAAGGATCAAGGTGAATAATTGATTTGTCGGGTTTCATTTCATCTTTTAAGCTATTTTGCTCATTAAAGGGAACTGTGGAATTTGTCAGAAGCCCAAACACTGACATACACTTCTGACAGCAAGTGCATATTCCAAACTACACATTCATTTGCCAAGCTTATTCAACAACAAGGATTAGCTGCAAAGCCAGGGAACTTACCGAGCACAAAATTATTGGAACAAAGCAGGGAGGAGGCAGGAGGCACCACAGGCAGCTTCTCCGTCTCCTTGGTGCCAGGTTCTCCTGTCTGCCGTCCGGTTCACACTTGCCTTTATAACTAAGACTCCAACGGAACTCACTAGCGAAACCTGATGAATTATAAAACAGCCCCTCCTAGACTCTTATATTTTACATCACAGGGGGTGACCATGCAGCATTCTCGTTCCCTGGGTACATATATTTCCTTGTAACTCATCCTGATAAATACATCAGCTTTAGGAGCAGTGACAGTAATTGGTGCCTGGGATGTACCAGCATTAACCAATAAGATGCTTTCCCACCATCACTACTGCACCCCCATCCTCCACTTGCGTTCCCCCACACCTTGTTAAGGTGGATCCACCCAACCCAGTGGGGGGTAGGCAAGGATGGCAAAATGCAAAAAGCCCCTGCATCTCAAACGTATGCCTAGCGGGCCATAGTATTCACGGTTAATTCTCATCATAGTTCTGTACAGATCAGCCCTCATGTTTGCAGAGCACGTCACAGTGTATCAGACACTTTTGCTCTGTCTGAGCCTCTCAGGAACCACGAGAGGTGGAGCGCTACAGTATAAAGGAGCCACCAGGGCTCAGGGAAGTTAAGGGACTGTGCTGGATGTTCACCAAAATCCAGGGGTTCGAGGAACCCTGGCCATGAGGAAGTTCAACAGCCTCGCTGTGCAGATGGGGAACTCGTGGCAAGAAAGATAAAGAGACTTGCCCAGATCCCATAGTTTCCAAGTGTGATTTGAGCCTGAACCCCAACCCAGGTCTTCTGATGTCAAGAACAGCGTTCTTCTGTCCTACTGTGCTACCTCTAGAGCATGGCAGCTCTGGATATGAGAAGACATGCAGAAATCAGTAACAGTATCATTGACTGACCCCAAATCATTATTAGGCGGGCGGTGGGGAGGAGCAGAGCAGTGCCTGAGCTGTTTGCTTCCTCTCTGACAAGGTTACTACTACCTCTTTGTATTCACTGAATATCAGTGCTGGAAAACATGTTTTTGATACTAAGAAGAGCTACTGCTGAGCCCTTCTTATGTGTCAGGCAGTGTTCTAGGTGCTTAGACTCACTTAATCTTCAAAACATCCCCATGAGGTAGGTATTAGCTATCGTGAACAACATATGGCAGATGAGAACACTGACATTCAGGGAGGTTAACAAATCCGAGCGAGATCACAGCTGCTCAGGGGCAGGGCTGGAACCGACTCCAGGCAACCTGGTTGCAGAGCCCACACTCTTAAACATACCACCCCTTCCCAAGCAGTGTTTCCTACTTAATTCTCAGAGGCAGATGAGCAATGGGAGGAGATTTATTTACTATGACCATTAGCAGAGACTAGAAAAAGATCTTAGGTTTTGAGACCAAACAGACTTGTGTTTAAACCCTGGTTTTGGGGGCGCCTGGGTGGCTCAGTGGGTTAAGCCTCTGCCTTCAGCTCAGGTCATGATCTCAGGGTCCTGGGATCAAGCCCTGCATCGGGCTCTTTGCTCAGCAGGGAGCCTGCTTCCCCCTCTCTCTCCGCCTGCCTCTCTGTCTACTTGTGATCTCTCTCTCTATCAAATAAATAAATAAAATCTTTAAACAAAAATAATAAACCCTGGTTTTGCCACTAATTCATTGTAAAATGGGTTGCTTTATCTATAAAATGGGTTTGCTAATTCTCACCTTGCAAGATGAAGTAAACCATATGAAGAAAAGTACAGTGCCTGACTTACAGTGCATAACCCTAAACCGCTATTTTTCTTTGCATACTTCTTTTTGGAAAATGGATTTCTGCCTCGCTTTCCCTTTAAACTGTGTCTTAAAATGTCAACTGGTGTTTGCCAAGGAGTCTTCCCATCTGCCTGCCTGTGAAGAAGGGGCAACAGCCTCAGAGACGTCTTCCATCTAGATGGCAGAATGTCACCAGGAATACACGGGCTCTCTGCCAGAGAATGGCAGGCCCAGGGCTCTGCTCTCGGTTGCCTGCTCAGGTCAGTAGCTTCTCTCTACTCCACTTCCACCAGTAGTCAAATGAACTCACCAGCCCAGGAAAGCATATTCATGACAGTGAATTTCTGCACACAGCTATATCTCTACTGCCATTAAGTATGCCAGGCAAGGAGACAGGTTATCTCCTTCTCGAAGCTTCCACTGCAAACTCCTGTCCTAAGTCAATATACCCTAGCATTGGCCACCTGTCAGCTCTCAATCTGATGAAGTATTCCATCCATTTCAGAAACTGCTATATTCAGTGTATGCAATCAACATTCCTTGAGCAACATCAGTTAGCCTCTATGGGACGAAGTGACGCTACAACATTTCAGGCTATGCAGACTTAAACAGGAGAGATTTTCCTAGCTCTGTGTTTCTGAGAATGACTCAAGGGCCAAGCTAATTTGTTCACATATAGACTATCCCCTCCTCATTTATTTTTCTCTATATGCATCTTACTAGGGAGTCTGGAATATGCATGGATGAGGTGCTCCCCTCTTTCCTGACCAAAGTTAATAATAGGCACTGTAGGAGCAGAGGTATGCAATGTAATTGGGGGTTGGGAGGGAGGGACTTGAGTTTCTAAATGGTTAGAAAGGCCAGGTGTAAACACCATGTGTAGCAAAGAGTAAATAAGTGATAATTATGCTTACAAGATAAATGGTTATTTCCTATATGTTGATATGTGGGTTATCCACCCTATGACCTGATGAGACTTGGTCTATTCTAAATCTTTCCGTGATTTCCAGATCCTTCATCTGCCATGATGCCCAAAAATTCCTGCCAGAGCTATTTCTTTGTGTATATCCCTACATTGCCTGGCTATTCCACTGTGGAAAATTAATATAGATGAGTGTTTATAGTTTTTACATTATAACATATTGCTCTGTTTCCATATCAGATAAGGATAATCTAACACATATTCTTTTTTAAAAAATATTTAATGTATTTATTTGAGAGCGAGAGCATGAGCAAGGGGAGGGGCAGAGGGAGAAGCAGACTCCCTGAGCGGGGAGCTGGGTGCAGGGCTCGAACCCAGGACCCTGGGATCATGACCTGAGCCAAAGGCAGATGCTTAACTGACGGAGCCACCCAGGAGCCCTCATACAATAACATGTCTTCTGTCATAATTATTCCCTCACGCTACCAATTGCTCCCAGACATAACAAACTGTGTGGAGGCTTGAGACTACACCAGTACTTTGCTGACATTAGTGAAAGTTGTAGTATTTACTGAGCACTTATTATGGGCTAGCAAGGTGTTAAACTTTATTGCTTATCTCACTTAACCCTCACAGCATTTTCAAATGGGTTATACTATTATCCCTACTTTGTAGATGAGGACACTGTGGCTGGAGAGGTTAGGTGATTTGATAAATGGCACAGTCAGAATAATGACCAGTCTAAGATTGCAGAGCCTGCTCTCGGAACTGTTACACCTACTGCTTCTAAGAAGTTGAGATAGCAGAGAACACAAAATAGAAGTGTCTGTTCGCATTGTTTTTACTTCCTCCTATCCTCTTCTCTCCTTAACTGACTTACTTTACTTCCAAATCCCACCAGAATTGCTTTTATTAGGTAAGTAATGACCTGCAGACTAACAAAACCAATGGCCAGGTAGTCCCGTATACTCAATGTCTTCCTAGCCCTTTGGCAGAATTCGTTACAACTTCCCAGAATCAACTGCCTTCCTTACGTGGTACCTGAGACCCCCTTCGTTTCCCTTTGACCTCCCCAGCCCATCCTTCTCTAAGTCTCTCCTGCTAGATCCTTCTTCTGATCTTCCAAGTTTATATAGTGCCCCAGAGCTCATGATCAGACCTCCTTAGCTACATTCACTTGCTAGGCCCCAACATCCAGTCAAGGCTTCAGTGCTCCCCTACAGAGTACCTACCCTAGTCCCAAACTGTGCCCTGAACTCCACATTTTTACACCCAGTTGCATACCACATCTAAGAATCTCCACTTGACCATCTGATAGGCTTTTCATATTTAAAGTGTCCAAAACCAAATTGTGGTTTTTTTCTCCCAAATCTGGTGTGCCCCCAGTATGTTTCAATAAATGGCATAATCATTCACTGAGTTGCTCTGGCCAAAAACCTGGCAGTCATTCTGGACTCTCCTTTTTATCTTCTACCCCATGTCTTATTCATCAGCAAATGCTGTTAATTCTGTCTTCCAAATATATTGCCAATCTTTCCTCCATCTCTGTCCTTATCCCCAGTCTATATCACTACCAGCTCTCACATAGATCTCTGCAATCACCTCCTACTGGTTTCTTTACTTGACTCTTGCCTTGATACAAATTACTGTCCACACAGCAGCCAGAGTGATTTTTTAAAAACAAAAATCAGACCCCACACTCCCCGCTCACTTCCCTTCACTGGCTCCCCTTTCACTGAGAACCAGCTCCTTCACTGCAGTCAGGAAGGATTCTGCACACAGGTCTCCTCATAGAAGAAGTCTTCTGACATCCTGTAGAGAAGGGCATCTTCCATTCCCGTTATTTGCTACTCCCTTATTGGACTTGATTTGTATGTAGAGTACTTACCTATACTTCAGTGTATGCTATATATTTACTTGTTTATTTCATTAACATTTATTCCCCGCCCAACTAGAATGTAAGCTCCATGAGGTTGAGGGCCTTGTCTATTTTGTTCAAGGTTAAATCTCTAGCACTAGAACAGGGCCTGCCACATAAAAGATATTTAAAATATTTATTAAGTGGGTACGTTCAAAGTCCTATCTTCACTATTTCATAGTTATATATCCTTGTGTAAATTGCTTCCCGTCCCTAAATCATAAATTCCTCAATTATAAACTTTCTTGGAAAAAACAAACCCTTACGTTGCTCTGGTACTTTACAAAGCATTCAGCCTGTCCTGTGAATGGCTTTGATACAATTCCATGAGATTGGTCAGGCTATCAGTTAACTTGTATCCCCTCGAAACTCGTA
This sequence comes from Potos flavus, assembly GCA_028534135.1. Classification (NCBI taxonomy): domain Eukaryota; kingdom Metazoa; phylum Chordata; class Mammalia; order Carnivora; family Procyonidae; genus Potos; species Potos flavus. Next base: position 40,134,398 of record CM052884.1, on the reverse strand, counting down.
TGTTGAAGTCCTAACCCCCCAATACTTCAGATCGTGATGTTATTTGGAAGATGGATTATGTCAGATGTAATTAGTTAAGAAGTCATCCTATTGGAGTAGAGTGGGCCTCTAATCCAATAAGACTAATATTCTTATAAAAGGGAGAAATTTGGACACTGGCATGTGCACAGTAAGAACGCTAAAGAATGCTAAGAGCCCAGGAACTCTCAGAAGCTAGGAGAGAGGCCTGAGACAGATCCTTCTCTAGCACCCGCAGTGGGAGCACGGCCCTGCTGACTCTTGATTTCAGACTTCTGGGATCCAGAACCATGAGACAATACATTTCTGATGTGGTAAGCCACCTAGACTGTAATACTTTGTTACAGCAGCCCTAAGAAATTAATACGATCAGTCAGATATAATTCTCATCTGACGTGGGAGGAAATCCCAGGTCAGGAAAGTGGAGTAACCTGCTCCAAGTATCACAGCTAGGAATTTGTAGGGCCTGAACTTAAATCGGGATGTGCATGACTTCAAACCTAGGCATAGCAGAGGAAATGGTCCCTAGAGGCTGGTCCCTGACCGTATGGGGCAGAATGAGAAGTAAGCAGGGTGTGGTGGTTTTCACCAAGCTAACATGAGCTTCCTTTATTATAAGATTCTGTCCTTCCTACTCTTTGCTTTTTCTTTTTGCTATTTCATATTAAGTTGTCTTTGTATTTCTGAAATGATGGTGAGAATAGATCTTAGTTTTTTAATCCTATTTGCTCTGTTTTTTTTTCCATGGTCTTCATTTTATTGGCAAGATAAGCTGGCAATTTTGTTGGCCTATAAAAGTTTGTTCTGAAATGTTTCTGGTCTGTGAATTATAAAAGTCTGGGGACAACTGTTCCAATGCTGTCCCCTTTCAACAAGTAAGAAAGCCCTTCATATGCAGCAACATTTGGTGGTGGGAAGAAAGCTTTTCTCTCCATCAACTGAAAAGGCCCCTCCCTGCTCTGATAAAAAGTCTGTGCTAATGGTCACACTCTCTCACTTTATTATCAATAAATTAATTTGGTATAATCCCATGAGACAAATTTATATAACTGAATTTAGCAATATTCATTTGTAACTGAAATTAAAATAATTCCGACTTTTTCTTAGTCTTCTTGCCCTTGTTCTTCCTGCTTTCTTAGTGAACATTTTTAATTTCAGTAAAATTCTTTTTTTTTTAATTTTATTTATTTATTTGACAGAGAGAGAGATCACAAGTAGGCAGAGACAGGCAGAGAGAGGGGGGGAAGCAGGCTCCCTGCTGAGCAGAGAGCCTGATGTGGGGATCGATCCCCCAGGACCCTGGGATCATGCCTGAGCAGAAGGCAGAGGCTTTAACCCACTGAGCTACCCAGGCGTCCCTAATTTCAGTAAAATTCTTGACTTGCTTGTGATTTGACCCATTTTCTTTGGGTTCAGGACCTATGGGTTTGTGCAAACATCTGAGGATTAAATGAGATCACCTCTGCTGAGTATAATATTGCAAAAGCTCTCAGTAATGCCAGCTCCCTTTAAAGGGAGGTAAGGAGGGAAATAGCTTTATGACTACAGGAAATTTATTTTATTTATTTATTTTTTAAAAAGATTATTTATTTATTTATTTGACAGAGAGACAGAGAGATCACAAGTAGGCAGAGAGGCAGGCAGAAAGAGGGGGGAAGCAGGCTCCCTGCTGAGCAGAGAGCCCGATGCAGGGCTCCATCCCAGGACCTTGAGATCATGACCCGAGCTGAAGGCAGAGGCTTTAACCCACTGAGCCACCCAGGTGCCCCTTGACTGCAGGAGATTTAAAGCAACTGGATGACTCTGCAGGAACAGCCAACCTGGAGAGTGTTAATGAACTTTATCCTTTTGCTGAGCATGCTGTGATCCAATAGACAGCTTATAAAAATTGTGGTAGTCTATTTTTATGAATTCATGTTCATGAATATGTGTGGGCTTATATATGTGCATGCACATGAACATATATATGCTTATATATATATATTTATATTGATACATCAGATGCATTTTAATACAAATTTGATTGATTCAAGTCTGATTCAAGTTAGTTTCTGAGAAACCCAGAAGGAAAAAGCCTTCATACATATGAAGGATTGCTTTCTTTGTTTTTCCATTATTTGGTCCCCTATAATCTAATTTATATCCACTAATTTGTCCTAGCCTAGGAAACAGGTAAAGACAAACTTCAACCCATTTCTTTGCTAAAGTTATATCAGACTCCATATCAATGAAGAAGGAATTCCTTCATTCCATGAGTATTTATGGAGGGCCTGGTATGTTGCAGGCATTCTAGGGAGTAATGAGGAGATAACGGCTAACTACATGGCATATAGCTTATTTTATAAGGTCTTTCACTAAAGTTCTATAGACGCCTAGAGGAAAGGCATCCAATTTAGTTTTGTGGGCAGGGAGTAAAGTCAGGAAGGCTTCCTGGAAGAGGTGATGTCTAAGCTGAATCTTGATGGATAACTGGGAGATACCCAACTAAGGACATTCCACTCAGAGTAAGAAGCATGTGATACACAAAGGTCCTTGGTGGGAGTGGGGGCAAGAGGTTGATCATGGATCTCTGGGGGAGTGGAATTTTATCCATTTACCACTCAATAACCTAAGAACACATAACGGGAAAGTGACTAACTTCGGAGTTTAGGAATGCCAAAGAATGATGGTTCCTTTTTCATGAACTTCTTCAATGCAAGGAAGGCTGAAGTGGAAAATGTCATGCTTTATAGTTAGACAGTCCTGATTCATTCAAGCTGACCTTTGTAAGTTGTTTAACTTCTCCAAACTGATTCTTGGTTCATCATCTATAAAATGGGGATAGTAGAACCTATTTCATACAGCTGTTTGTTATTATGAAATTAAAAATGTAAAATGTCTTGCTACCTACTTCTCACAAAATAGACACCAGAGTAAATCTCAATTCATATCTTAAAAACACTTGTGTCATTGTGAATAAGAACTTACATCACTCATACCAACTCTTGTTTTCCATGGGGATACTTTTTACTTCCTCCTAGACCAGATGTCTTAAAAGTTTGGTTGCTGATATCATCATTTAAAATTTTTTGAGCACATTAGCCCTTATTATCTAAATACTTATAATATTTATAAGCTGTAGGATGTACAACCATTGTGCTATCACACAGTATATATATTATAAAACCTCTATGAGAACAGAAATTTAAAGGGTGAGATGAAAAATTTATATAAAGAGAAGGGCTGTCATCTTGCATACTCTTGGGATGTATATACACACTTTGGAGAAGACTAAGAGCTCTTAGAGAGAAAAGATCTAATCTCATTTTTCACAGAGTACCTCGCAGCACGGACCAAGTACTAAAGACACACCTAGAAGTTGAAGAGGCAACACCAGAGCATTAGGCGAAAAGACCAGAAACCAAAAAACCAAAAACGGTGTGACCTACTAATGCCACTACCTGTCCAAACCAGTTTTTTATATTTTTAATTTTAATATATATTTTAATAACAGTAAAAGTTTAACAGAAATGGTAGGCAACCAAATGTAACTGTCTCCCTTTCCAAACATCCATGACAAATAGAGAGTAAACAGATTCCTTTTTTTTTAAGGGCCAGTAGTAATAATGACTAGTTGCTGACCACTTATAAGGGGCAGATACTACTCTAATCCCTTTAGATGTATTTTCTTATTTTGCCCTTACGATGATGAGGGAACCACATCTCTCTATAGAGGGTAAAAAACATATTTTAGTGTACGTTGGGAGTCTGCAAACCATGGCCTGCAGACCAAATCTGGCCCACTGTCTGGTTTTGTACACTCTGTAAGCCAAGAATGGTTTTCACATTTTAATTGGCTGAAAAAAAAATCAAAGGAAGAATAATGCTTTGAGGCACATGAAAATTATACAGTATTCAAATTTCAGGGCCCATAAATAAAGTTTTATTGGAACATAGCCATACCCATTCGTTTATGTACTATCTACGGCTGCTTTTACATGACAATAGCAGAGTTGATTAGCCGCAATAGAGACCATATGGCCTGGAAAACCTAAAATATTCAGTATCCGGCCCTTTACGTGTTTGCAATATGCTGACCCCTAGTGCATATGAATGGAGCCACCTGCAATTATGCAGCTTGCATGGTTGTCCAGATAACAGTCCTATATAGAAAAAGAGGCTCAGAGAGAATAAGTCACTTGCCCCTGCAATGAGGAAATGGCAGAACCAGAGGCTTAGATCTAGGGCATATTTTTAAGGCTGAAATATGTCCATAATCCTACCTAGAGTTCAGGCCTTTTCTCTCTCATGATCTGGCTATATGACTGAGCCAGCCACCACCAATATAACTTCCCCCACTGTCTTCTCTGTGCTCTCATGCCTAGATTTTACTATTGTGATGACTAAGGGTAGAGTGGGGAACAGGTCAAAGGAACAAAAGCACAATTCACTCCTTTATAACTACCTCCTCGAGTCTCTCAAATATACACTTGGTCCCCGAGTATGAGGCTTTGCCATCTCTGGCTGAGCTGAAAGTGATGAAAAGGGCATGTGATGGAAAGCTGGGAACCTCATTACTGGCTCTTTGCCTACAGAAACTCAGCCAGCTTATCTTCTTTCCCAAGGAACTTCCAACTTACACTGGCTCAGCTGGTTCTTTCCAGGTGCCTGTAACAAGAGGCTCTGCCCAGCTGAGATCAGAAGTTGACAGATGAGACTCTGCTTGTTTTTCTATCCTGGAGAATATGTCCCATTTTTCTAACCCTCCCTGTGCCAGATCCTCTTAGGGTCCCAGCCCCTCCTGGGCTGTAATCTGGATCCTATAAAATGCAAGTCACAAAAACTTCTCCCTGGACAGTATCCTGGAGGCCCAGATGCATTAACATAATTTCTGTGGCTGCCCATTTATAGCCAGAATCTCACTTCTAAGCAGGAACAGCTAACGCTGGCAAGGCATCAAGTGTGTAAAGTTGTGGGAACAGCTTTCGCATAGGTTAATCTCACTGAATCCTCCCAGCAAACATAGATACATTATTCCTGTTTTAGAGATAAAAGCACTAAGACTCAAGAAGAATTAAGGAGCGTATTCTTTGCATACACTGGCTAAGTGGTAGGTCTGGGCTTCAATCTCAAGCTCTGTGACTCCTAAATGCCTGCCACTTTAGTAAAGGAGCCATCCATGAACAAAGCAGCTTTTTGCCATGACGGTCATTGAAAGCAAACAAACAAACACCCCTTCCACTCTCTCCCTCCAAATCATGGCATGATTATTCTTCATATTTGGGATTCAGCCCAGTATGATGGCATTCAGTGAGGGACAGGGTTTAAACTTATTAGCTAATAATTCAGGCAAGCTGATCCCCTGTTAATCTGTAAAATGGGAATAACAATATGCCTACCTTGTAGGGTTGTTGTGAGGATTATATAAAAGAATGTAGGTATTCTGTTTATATGAAATGTTCAGAACAGGCAAGTCTATCTAGACAGAAAGTAAATTGGTGGTTGCCTCAGGTTAGGGAGGGGATTGGGAGGAAGTGAGGACTGACTGCTAATGGATATGGGTTTCTTTCTAGGGTGTTGGAAATGATTTAAAACTGATTGTGGTGATGGTTGCACAACTCTGTGAATATGCAGAAGAACAATGAATTGTATACTTTAAATTGGCGAGTCACGTGCTATATGGAATTTAAAAATATGTAGATGGGGTGGGGGGATGGGTGAGCCTGGTGGTGGGTATTGAGGAGGGCATGTATTGCATGGAGCACTGGGTGTGGTACATAAACAATGAATCTTGTAACACTGAAAAAATAAAATAAAAGTATTTTGGAGAAAAAAAATAAAATAAAAAAATAAAAATATGTAGAGAAAGTGCTAACACAATGCCTGGCACAAAGCAAATGCTTTCTAAATGCTAGTTTTTGTCATTACTGTTTGGTGGCAGAGACTGACTAGTTCACCAAAATTATTTCCTCTTCTCCCAGAGCACAAAACCAGACCCCACCCAGAAGTTAAGTGCAGCCGTATGTCTGAGCTCTGGCCAAGGGAATGTGAGTTCAAGCCAATGAAATGGAATGGGCCTGGACCATAGAAACATTCCCTAAGAAAGCCTTCACGTCCTCTTTGCCTCTCACCCAGCTTGATGCAAATGAATCCTTGACCTTGGAAGCCACTTGTTAAAGACGGAAGAGCCACACACGGCATAGAGAAAGTCTCTGCGCTACTGCCCGGAGAAAACTTAAGACAAGTTTTGGACTTCATGAAAAAGAAAATACACTTCTGATATGTTTAAACCATTATTCATTTTGAGGTTTTATTGTTACAAGAGCTAGTACTGTAACTAATGTATTCCTGTTAGAATTTTAGCTCTTCCAAATTGTCTGAAATAAATTGGCTGTGGACTGGGGGACCATGCTGGGTCTGGGGTCCTGAGGGCATACAACAAAGGCCTGGCAAATACAACCATTCCTTCTACACTGTCGAATAGTCACTGGACAGTCTGAGGAGAGTATGCAGCGTCTAAATAGCTTTCACAACTTGGGGAAGTTCCGAGTCCTTGTTCTGCCCTCCAGTCCTCTCAGGAAAGGCCAAATGAACAGCAGGCAACAAGCAATCAGACCACGAGCATCACCATCACTAGGGTGCAGAGAAAACTCAGTCAGTCCCATGCCTGCCGCTTTGCACTTCTGTCCTGCTCTCCTTCATGCAGGACACGTACCCTATCCTCTTCTTCTTTGATGAAAAGGGAAAACAATATAAATCAAATATTGTGACCCAGTCAGATTATGTACCATCCTTGCTCAGTGTGTTCTAAAACAGTAGCTTTTGTTTTCTGAATGCAGAAAGCAAAGAGAGCTTTTAGCTCTCCTGGTGAATAACGCCAAAATATTTGATATTGTCTCTTGTTCAGAAGATTGGCTGTCAGAAGGAAAAGCTCTGAGTCACGCTGTGAAAAAGGTGAACAGAGGATATGCACCACCACCAAAAGGTGGCAGAATGGAGAGGGAACAATTACTGAGGAGAGGGGGTAGGGAGATCCTCAGCTTTATGAGCCCCTCCCCCTGCCAAATGGAGCCAAGGATGCCTTCCCCGCACTTTCTCACAGTGGGGACACTGTGATGACCAGTGGAGTGTAGAGTGACAGTACATTCAGATCTTATAAAAATAGTTAATGGCTCCAGAATATTTATTGTGAAGTTCTTTCGTAGAGCTTGTTTAATCTTCTGAACAGGCTTATTATATAAGTGTTATTAAAAATTAGCCCCCGGGGCACCTGGGTGGCTCAGGTGGTTGAGCGACTGCCTTCGGCTCAGGTCATGATCCCGGAGTCCCAGGATCGAGTCCTGCATCGGGCTCCCAGCTTCATGGGGAGTCTGCTTCTCCCTCTGACCTTCTCCCTTCTCATGCTCTCTCTCTCAAATAAATAACTAAAGTTTAAAAAATAAATAAATAAATAAAATAAAATGAAGTTCTTGGCTTGATCACCAGAGATACAGATTTAAAAAAATAAAAAAATAAAAAAATTAGCCCCCTTATGAGATAAGGAAACTGAGGTTCAGAAATGTTAAACAAAGTGGAATCTCCATGATCATTCGGGTGGGAAGCAGCAAAGCTGGGACTCTAAGTGGGATCTGAAAGATGCCGAAAGCTCCCATTGCTGACTATGATATCTTTCCTGGCTCTGTGCAAATAAAATGCATTCATCAAGGGCAATGGCACTTCTGCTGGAGAATCCAGGATGCACAAAGCCAAGACGCCTACCCTGGCTCATTCCACAGGCAGAATGTCCTACAAGGCTGCTTGATCTCAGGCACAGGAAGGGCCCGAGAGAATAACGAAACAGACAGGAAAAGGGAAGAACAAAGGCTATTGTCCCGGGCTCCAGAGACTAGCCTGCCTCAACATGACTCATAAAGTCATTCACAGACTCAGACCTCATGGATTTTGAATATCAGATCTTTGCAGGTAGAAGTGTGAACCTCTAGACTGAAAGCACATCTTCTAGCTGAAAATAGCTTCCTCCCCCCCAGCAAAAATCATAAAGAAAAAAGGATCTAAGTTTCTCCCTGCTTCCTGTTTGCCAAGCAGTGTCTTTTTTCCCCCTCAACCTTCCAGTCCCGTTGTCTCTCTCATTTCTTCTTAGTATGCTCTATTTAAACCAGACGGAGCGGTAGCGTTTTGAAACTACTTCTGAAGCCCAGGGGACTCACATCATAAATAAATAAACAAATGAACAATTCAGCAATTGGTAAATCAGATGGAATGCGTTTGACAACTGAGCTGGAAAAGTAGCTGAAAATCTATTCCCTGACAGATTCCCTGAATGTGACCCAAGCTCTCTTCACTTAACAGGTAACCACACTCACTCCTTTCAGTAAACCAGGGGCTGGAAAGAGAAGCAGTGGGAAAGCAGTTAGGAACATCTCCCCGGAGGTATTCAGTGGCTCTCTGGCCACTCTGTATTACCAATACGCTGATACATTACCCTATGGTTGCTATGAAATATTTGTTCACCACCTATAAAAGCAAGGCATTTCCAAGTGCTGCTTTTCTTTAAATATATTCTCCTTCCTTTAAGTCTTACATAATTCAACTATCATCCCATGTGAGGCTTAATTTAAAGAAAACCATAAGTTGAGTTAATTCACTGTGAAGGGTTATGGAAGTTATATTTATTCCAGAGAGTGTGCAGCTGTGTAATGGAGTGTCTATTATATGCCTGACCTACTGCCAGGTTCTGGCAACACAAATATGAATAAGACTCAGCCCCTGTCCTGAAGGAGTTCATGGCCTCCTGAGAGAGAGATGTATTCAAAATGTAAGTGAAAGAAGTGTTATGGCCATCAGGGTAGCAGGGAGAACAAGAGGGGCTTAGTGATCAGCTCTAAAGAGCAAGGGAGTAGGGAGGAGGAGGGGCAGAGGACAGAGATGGTGGTTCAGCCAAGGAGCCCCCTGACTGTGTAGAAGATACTAGAAGCTGCTGCCCACCAAGAGGAGAGATTGAGATGATGGTCTGGGCAGAGAGAGCAGGAAGAATGGGGGCGGCCATGTGTAGTGTCCCTGTCGACACTTGAACGCCACCAGGAAATAGGCTCCTGGGGGGAGAGAAACGAGAGGCAGGCCTGGGGTTCAGGAGGCGATCCTTCACTGCCCTGTGGGTCATGTGAAAGCATGTGGACCCTATCCTACATGTGGTGGGAACATCTAAAGGACTTTACACAACAGAGTAAACAAGATGTGATTTGTACTTCCGAAGATCACCGTGGCAACCATGTGGAGGCTGGGCTGGAGGTGTTGAGGCTGGCAGCAGGGAATAGTCAGGTGGGAGGGATGAGGCCTAGTCTCTGGCAGCCATGGTACAGATATAAACAAAGGGAGAGGGCAGATGCTAAGAAGACAGAAATTTGGGTTGGATGTTATGAAATCTGGGTTCTAGTTCTAGCTTTGGTACAATCTCTCTGTGTGACCCTACATGAGTCCTTCCCTTTTTGGACCTTGTCTCCCAGTTTGTCAGGTGAGAGGGAGACATTGCATGTGCATGAGAGTGCATGAGAGTGCAAGACAGTGCATGAGAAGGCACTTTATTCATGTTTGGTTCCTATTATTCATTCCTTGGGTAAGTCAGCCAGGGAGGGCACTCATTCCTTGATGCATACTTCTGGAGGTCTCACTATAAAAAAGCAAATTGGTAATATAAAGAACTCAGCAAAAAGAAGATGAAACCTGAAGTCCATAAGTGTTTGCTGATCATGCTTTAGGTGCAGAATGCGCGCCACAATACAGATATAGGTAATGGAAGTGGAAATGATCGAGATGTGGTCTCTGCTCTCTGGGAGGGAAACAAAGCAGCCTGTGATTAATTCAGTTCAACGAATCCTGACTGAATGCCTATGTGCAGAGCATGACATCTACCACAGTAAGGAAAAGAGGAAGACAGGGTCTCTGACATAAAGGAGCTCCATCCCAAGTGGATGAAGTGATACTGCTCTTCGAGCATTGGAAACCACTATGCGAGTCCAGAGATAGAGAATCTTACCAAATGTCCGTCTTTGATCTTTGTCACAATAAGCAGACATATGAAGGCTCTTTTCTGTGATCCAAGACTGCTAATAGTTCCCTTTATGAAAGCAGAGGAAACGAGAAGTCATTCACTTTAAACAAAGAAGGCCTTTTCATGCTGAGCTCCTATTATCAGATATTCCCTATAATAAGACATGCTCTTTGCCCTCGAAGAAATCACAGGTTAGTGTTCATAACATTTTGTATTGTGGGAAGAGAAATAAGAAAAAGGTGGGTTCTCCTCTTTCTGCTAAGCAATCCAGAGTGTCTTGAACGGCGCCTAGCATATAGTCTGTGCTCAATAAAGTTCAAATAAGGTGAACAATATCACATTTGTTACTATTGTTACTATTTGTTAGAGAAAAAAAA
>CM052884.1:40014612-40123476 GCA_028534135.1 Potos flavus | reverse complement strand
AGTATTAGCTCTATGAACAAAATCTAAAAATACAACCACTCTCAGGCAGTTAGAGAGAGTCCTTGTGTTCAAAAGTCCTGGGAATGACCATGAGTGTAATCTTCATAGTATTCCACTCGAAAGGGAGCAGTGAGAACAGCCAGCTGAGACCTACGGCTTACCTGCCCACTCCTTACAGTAACAACCTTCATCCCTGTCTTCTCAATAATTGTCTTCCCTACGATCCATTCTCCTTACAATAGAGATAAGTGACTTTTTTGCCCCAGAGCCTTCAGACTAAAGATCAAACTCCAGTTTAGGTATGAAAAGTGTTCCGTGATCTGGGCCCTCCTTAACAATCCAGACTCCATCACACACGGGTCTAAGTTCCAGTCTATTGAACTACTTTCACTTCCTAAGACAGGCTGAGTGCTCCTTCTTGCTGTCCTACTTTTCTACTTACTATTCTTCCTCCTTTCTACTCCTCAAGACTAATTTCTCAAAATTTCACAGCTCAGCTTTGACATTTTTTTCCTGCAAGAGGGTTCTCAGATTGTTTTGTCAAGCTGAGTGAAATGCACCTTGTAAGACCTCCGCGATTGCACTGCACTGCAATTACCCCGTAATTGGATTCTAAGCTCTGTGAAGATGCAGACTGTCTGATTTGCCCTCCAATGTCTCTGCCATGCCCGGCACATAGCAGATGCTCAGCGAAGATCTGCTGAATGCGTTTTAAAATTCCATGAGAAGAATCCTATCTCCAAAGACAGGAGCACAGTTTATTTATTTTGTTTGTCTGGTTTTTGTTTTTAATTCTTGGCAGAAGAAAACTGTGTATCAGTAAATCTATAGTCGGACCCCCAAGCACAGAGACAAGAAGTGAAGAGAGCAGGTCCTGGGGTCCTTGGCCAGGTCCCTTACCCTCAGGTCCTGGCTTTCCCTACCTAACTGGTGGAATTAGTACTGTTGCTAAGTTTTCTTTTTTATTTCTACAAGAACCTCAAGATCCCTTAGTGAGTTTTCTATAAAACTGGTGACAAAATTTGATGACTAGTTCAGTGAGCATTGCTTTAAATGTTCTGTGTTTTTAACATGGAATTTATGTAATATGTATCCTTGGGCATGTATGAACAGCTCAAAGGCTTTTCTAACTGCTTTTCAAAATGCATTCCACACAGAATTAGGTCACTGGGATGGATTACACCCATTTTGCAGATAGAAACCTGAAGACAGAGGGGTCAGGACTGATTTCCTTTTGAGCACACAACATGCAGTTTTGGGAAAGTTATGTTTTCTTTCTTCAATCCCACTTCTTCCCTTTTGCCATTATATGCCATCTTTAATGCTGCGTAGTTTTTTTTTTTAAGTTTATTATTATTATTTTTAGTAACCTCTACACCCATTGTGGGGTGCCAACTCACAATCCCAAGATCAAGAGTCACATGTTCTACTAACTGAGCCAGCCAGACACCCAGTGTTTGTTACTTTGTGAATCCTTCTTCTTCTACTAGACTTTAAGCTCCTTGAAGGCAGGGTCTACATTACTTTCCTTTTTGTCCTCACCAAGGATCTGGAATTATGTAGGCATGCAAAAAATGTCTGCTGAAATGTTTGCCCAACTCAAAAGTTTTCTGCTAACCATGCTCTTAAGTTTACTGTTAGAGAAGCATCTCCGTCCTGTGGTTTATTGAAGGAAAGTCTCAGCTTCAACAGAAACAAGTATTTTCTGGTGCCCATCACCTTTCTCCCCTTAATTCTACCAATCTGATACTCTGCTTAACCTCTTTCAGTGCAGTGGAGCTCCCATCTTTTCAAGGAAGTGCAGGTTACCTCTCTACATTAGAAAGTCCTAGATTTTTCCTTTGAAGCTACAGAGGACATCATTTGCACAGCTAGCTCCCAACAACACAAACACTAATACAAGTTGACCGAAAGCAATCCTTTGGGATTTTAAATTTAAATATCTCATCCAATGAGTTTAATTGTTGCTTTCCACTTCCACATATTTTTCAAATAAGTAACTCCTCAATATTAATGCAGATGTAAATCTCTCTGCAGATGAATGGGTTGCTGCCACATCTTAAAGAAGGCTGAGAGAGAGGAGTAGCTGATGGTTTTGTAGGGGCTTAGTAACATGGTTCAATAGTAACAGTCAGGAATGAGTAGAGAGGGAAAACAAAAATAAAAAAAAAAGCAACTATTCAATTAGTCCAGATGGAGAAAAACAGCCCATAAGCTAATTGATTATAGCTATCATGACAGCTGATTACAGTCTCTGCCTGTAAAAACACAGGGCTAAAAAAAAAAAAAAAAGAATGCACTGCCTTTCATTAGTTTGTTGGTGAAATGCCTTCCCAAAAGATGAGGCAACACAATCCAGCCCTTCTGTGGTACAAACAAAGTTAACCCATGATGTGCCACTTGCAGTGGGAGGTCCTGTCTGCTGAGCCCAGAGTTAGGCAGTCTTTCTGACTGCGGTTTGGAATGCCTTGGGAGCCAAAAGCTACAACACACTGCTTGTGCAAAGGCAGAGTCTTTCAGATGCAGCTCTTCTGTGCCCGCGTGACCTACAAATGATGACACTATTACAGCTACTCATCCACGGTCAAGTGAACAATCTGCAGCCAGGTGTTTCTTTCTTTTTCTTTTTCTAAGATTGTTATTTATATATTTGACAGAGAGAGACACAGCCAGAGAGGGAGATAGAGCACGGGGAGAGGGAGAGGGAGAAGCAGGCCTCCTGCTGAGCAGGGATCCCAACGCGGGGCTCGAACCCAGGACCCTGGGATCACAAGGCAAGCCAAGGCAGATGCTTAATGACTGAGCCACCCAGGTGCCCCCAGGTGTTTCTTTAGGATCAAAGATGATTTGGCCCCAGACTCGCTCCCCTCCATCCCCCTGGTAGCCCATGACTGCTGGTGGCCCATTCTGCTCAAGGGATTACAAAGTCCTAGATTTTGTGCCCCTGGGAGAACAGCTGGATCATCAATTGCAGATGACAATGCAATACACTGAATTCCTTGCTAGCGCTCTACGGGCACAGAGGAAAGGCCAGCTCACTCAGCTCTTGGGCAGCTGGGGGTAGGGAAATCTTCTCAGAGCAGGTCTTAGAATTGGGCTTCTGAGAGGCTTAGAGTCTCTCAGGCGAGTGTAGAACACTTAGTACAGGATCTAACAAATAACAGATTTCCAAATAAAGAAACATTTTGTTACTCATGAAAGTAATACTATTACTTTTAATTGGGAAGTTCCAGCATGGAAACAATATGCAAAGAGACCTTCAGAAATATGCTATGCTGAAAAAAAAGAAGAGTTCTCCGTGGCTAGAAGATGGGGAGAGTGAGAGTGGAATTCTCATTTTAGCAAGAGGGCTTTGTTGGCAGAGAGGAGAGTGGAACGAAGGGTTAAGAGAGGGAGGTGAAATCAAGGAGGTCAATTAGGCAGCAGTTATGAAAGTTTACTCAAGAGGAGGGGACTATACTGAAGAACTGCTGCCCTGGGGTAAAACGGATCCACAGCGACTGAGTTCTGAAACACCACAAGGCAGCCTGCAGCTCCCAGACCACGCTAGTCCCCGCGCAAGAGGTCACATTCATGGCCAGACAACTGCAGCCTGAGCTCGTTTTGATCTTGGACTCCGGGACCTACAGGCACTAGAACAGCAGTTCTCAGCTCTGCCGGCACCTCACCCGGGAAACATTTTTAAAGATTATTTTTTAAATTTATTTATTTGACACAGAGAGAGAGAGAGATCACAAGCAGGCAGAGAGGCAGGCAGAGAGAGAGGGGGAAGCAGGCTCCCCGCTGAGCAGAGAGCCCGACTCGGGGCTCCAATCCATGACCCTGAGATCATGACCTGAGCCAAAGGCAGAGGCTTTAACCCACTGAGCCACCCAGGCGCCCCAAAGGTTTTAGAATGTTTTTTTCTCTTTATTTTTATTTATTTTTCAAGTATTTATTTATTTGTCAGAGAGAGCACAAGCTGTGGAAGCTGCAGGCAGAGGGAGAAGCAAGCTTCCCACTGATCAGGGAGTCTGATGCGGGACTCGATCCCACAACCCTGGGATCATGAGGCAGACACTTAACCAACTGAGCCACCCAGGCATCCCCCGGGAAACATTTTTGTAATGTGGGTGCCTCATCTCTACTCCACATATATTGAGGCAAAATCCCCAGGAGGATCTACACTCTTTTAAATGACTCACATAGCCAGAACCCAAAGCCATCGCCCAGTCAGCAATCAAGTTTAACAGTGACTTAGCGCCTCTCTCAAAAAGTCTCCAAGTGTCTGCATATGGTTGTGAGGACGCAGGATAACCCAACCGGGATGCCCCTGCGGACAGCTGCTCATTCCAGGAGAGGCTGTCCTGTGAGCAGAGGAGCAAGCAGGGCCCTACCACTGTGTGACTTGAGCGTCTTATTCTTGAAAGCTTTGAAGAGGCTTCCGAACATACCCAAAAGACATACTCCAAAAGAATTTAGGGATCTGACTCTACAAGGGCAGAATAGAATACAGATTCTCAACCACCAACTGACAATCAATAAGGAGGCAGGAGAAAACATAGGTCTTAGTCTTTGGGCTCCCACGATCAGGCTGGGTAACTTCCGTCACATTCCATCTCTATTGTACACTCGGACTCTGCAACCAGAACTCTGCACGCTGTGGACAAGGCGGCCTATTGAAATGAATGACATCCACCTGAATAATGTCGCAGTAGCTAAAATCGTTCCTGTTTCCCAAGCTCTTACTCAAACAAAAGATCCTACTTTAAATGTGTCCGTTATTATGTTCCAGACTCTCAAAAACCCTGGGAGATAATTATTACAGTCTACAGAAAGAGAAAGGAGTTTGAGAGCCTAGATAGCTTGGGAAAGATCACTGAGCTAGGAAGTAGCAGAACCAGCCCTGAACCAGACCAGTGCTGGTAACCACCACTGTTTCTGCTTCCATGTGTCTAGGATTCATAGCCTGTGTTACAACGTAAACTCCTTGAGATCAAAGGCTAAGTATTGTTTAGGATTATCTTTGAGTCTCTTTCCCAAGTCTCCTCCACTTTCTTCTTACTTAGTGGATTTTAGGATTTTCTTGATTACTGGATATTAGTGAGATAAGAAGGCCAGGGAAGTTCTACCAATACAAGATCGTTCTCTTCTGCTGCCTACAGAGTCTGAACACTCCTAGTAAAGGCCAGACCCAAGAGGCCTCCTCTGCAGAGGCCTCTGGGTGGCTCAGTGAATTAGGCCTCCAACTCTTGGTTTTAGCTCAAGTGAGGATCTCATAGGTTGTGGGACTGAGCCCCTCGCTGGCTTCTCTCTCAGTGGGGAGTCTGCTTAAAAGATTCTTTCCCTCTGACCTTCAGTCCACTCACATGCTCTCTGAAAAATCAATCTGGGAAAAAAAAAAAAGTCCTCCTTAGCAAAATGCTGATCTCTTTCAGGGAAAGAAAGAAACTACCTGGGAGCCTGAGAGTCTTTTCAACATTTACAGTGTCAATCTGTTGATCAGATTAGTTCTTTTTAGAAGTGAGGTTGGGTACTCAGGGAGAAGTGTCATTAAAAAAAAAAGGTAGCTAGGAGCTGGGCCTTTATTTTTTATTTTATTTTTTTTATTAGGACTTATTTGAGAGAGAGAGAGAGCACCAGAGGGAGAGGGAGAGAGATTCGCCAGCAGACTCCATGCTGAGTGCAAAGCCAGATGTGAGATTGCCACCTGAGCTGAAAACAAGAGTCGGGTGCTCAACCGACTGTGTCACCCAGGCACCCCAAGAAGCTGGGCCTTTCACCCAAGAGGCACGAGTCTCAGAGTTCAATGACTTATTCGAAGCCAACTTTTAGCAGACTTGCATTTACCTGCTACTGGGAACATATTATACAGGAAGGAAGAGAAGGGGCAGAGGTGCAGGCAAGGCTATTAGGACACTGAGACTGCAAAACGAGGTCAGTTCAGCATAACTGCCTGAGCCCATTCATTCATTCAACAAACAATTATTATTGAGCAACTAAGGGCGGTTTTGCATTTGCGTGGTTTCAAAATGCCCAATTTTCCATTAATATGGTTTAATTAAGTAACATGCATTCCCTACCAACATGATTCCAATTTTGATTTTATCATGGTATATTAACTGCGAGTAAATAAAGTGAAAACTTGCTCCGGTCCACAAATAACTATGTAATAACAGATGCACACCACCATCGGTGGCCTACCATGTCACTTCTTTCACAGTATGTCGGTCTTGGGTCACCGCACACCTGTTGTTCGGGTCACACACAGACAGCAAAGCATGTAGTCGATTTGCTTCCTTGTGTCCTAGTGATAAACCCGCGGACATTTTCCCAAAATGGATAACCAAAAGGGAATTTGCCAACAAAAATGAGGGCACAGCATAGAAAGAAAAAGTGATAATGGAAGTGAAATTCACATGGGACAGTGGAATTACAGCAGATACAGCTTACAGCAGGCAGTCCACACTGGCCCCCTTTGAGAAAGGCCAGATCCGCAGCCAGAGGAACCTAGTAAAGGCAAACTTCAGAACGTAAGACAGAGAGTGGTTGGGATGAGAAAGGATGAAGATGTTTCAGAGGAAGAAACTTCACATCAAAGGAACTTTCAGAGATATTTTATAACATTGAATGTGCAAAGGATAAAAAGTTGAAAGCTGATTCAGAATTAGAAAAACGTAGGACAGTTTGCCAAGGCAGAGAAAAGATGCTTGCTCCGTTATTGTGTTTTATGAGCAGCAAGACGAAAAAGGCAAGCACTATTCAAGCTACTCTTTTTTACAAAGAAATCAAACTTTAATTTTCGACATTTTTAATACTTCGAATAACACCCTAAACAAACATTTGTTTTACTTTTTTTTTCCATTTTGTAACAAAAAGAGAGTTTTTAATGTTTTGACAAAAATTTTAAGAGGTCACAGACAGTGCTGGTTTTCACCATTGATCATTAATAAGATGTCATGCTTATGGTCTCACACTACCATGCAGAGCAAAGACTGCCTGTATTAGGTACCAGGCATCAAAAACCACAGTCCTTATTTTCTGGGTGGTCTTACAGCAAACAACTTAATTCTAAAAAACTGCGATGATCAAGTGTTCTATGCTTAATGGGGGTGCTAGCCTGGCTCAGAGCACCCAAAAGGGATTTAGAAGAATTGTAGAAGGAAGAATTGTGGAAGGCAGATTTGGCGGTGGGGGCCGGGGGTGGTGTGGGTGGGGGGGGATGGAAAGAATAAAGTAACAAAGAAGGTGCTGACTAGGGGAGCACCACATCTGAAGGGAATACAAATCTCGCAGCCCAGCGAGTCTACTTCCTCACCCCAGAGGCAGGGGGAGGAGTGACTCCCAGCTGTTTTTAAACTGGCTGCTAACAGCTCAGTTGTAATGCCAGATACATATTAATTGCCATCAGAATGCAGACATACAGGTTAAGGTTCCTTTTCAAAAATAACACCGAAACTGGAAATGCTAATACTGCTCTCAGCCACCTTGTGTGAATAAAGTTTCTTAAAACTAGTGCAAAGTGTTTGAATGCGAATCTCTATGTCCTCAAAGTCCAGACGTGCAGAGTAGCATCTGGGGCTATGAAAACACACGTTCTTACGGAAATCAAGTCACAGTAGTATATGAAATGATGCATCTGGCTTTATGCTCTGGCTATGATTTTTAAGTTCAAAATATATATTATGTTGGGTTTTCCATCAAAAAATAGGTTTGAATTTTTTATTTATGGCCCCTACCAAGGAAAATGTGGGGTTATGTGATATGCTCATGGCTGCACCTAGGAACACAGATGCTGAAGGCCCCTTAGGATTCATCTTGTCCAACCTCTGCATTTAAAACAACGAAGGGGTGAATTTCATCTAGTGATGCCAACTGTCTAGCTCCACAGTCAGATTCCTGCTTTACAACAACAGCTAATATTTACTTGAGTATCTGCTGTGTGCTAGCTTTATATACAAAGCATTATGTCTTCAAATCCTTACAGATTCAGGAGATCTACCACTACTCTTACCACTGATTCTGCAGCTGTGGAAACAGGCTTATGTTACTCAGCTAATCTAAGCTAACCACGAGGGAGCTGGGCTTAGCAATCAAGCAGGACGATTTGAGCTGACATTCTTAGCTACTTAGCTAAAATTGTTAACAAATAACATGTACCCCCAAATAAGGTAACCATGGTCTCTGTCCCTCAGAAGATCTTAGAGTCCAGCTTTCCACATACAACTACTAATCTTTAAACAACCTTATTAAATTAGTAATAAAATTCCATTTTTACAGATGAGAAAACTGAAGGCACCAAGCTCAGTGGTTTCCCAAGGCTGTATAGTTTATAATTGGTGAAGGCAGGGTTCCACTCCAAAGTCTATTGGTTCTTTCAGACACGTACCAGCCTACCTCCCTGCATTCCAACCACACTTTGCCTCAGCAGGCTCTGGCTATTTCAACAGAACATGCATACATTAAATATCTGATCTGAAATCAGTGTGGATCCAGGCATTTCTGGAACCCATTTAAATCAGCAACAAGAATTTCACTTTCCTAAATCTCTGTCTGTGAGACACAGTGGCCAGAGTCTGGCAGCTCACATGAAACAGAGTTACTATGAGGCGACCACTGATGAATTAAGTTCACGAAGTGTGGGTTTGGGGCTGCAGTGAGGTGGAGGAAGAGAACATTCACTGTGTGCGGTTCCTTTAGACCACGGAGAGCAGCAGATAGGAAAACAGAGCAGCCTTAAGACGTCTGTAAGCTGTGGATGCTGAGAAGTGGCAGGCACTGCTGATCTAGGAAGGGAAAAGGAAGGAAACCTGCCCTCCTCTTTTCCTTTTAATGGCCCCGACTCCCCACAGGCCTGGCAAGAGAAATGGGTCTGAGAAAAGTAGCATGATTCTCACCGCAGCTCCTTAGCCAGTTTCCAGAGGTTTTCAGCATAGCAGGCAGCTGCTTCCCAAATTCAGCTCTGCTCCCCTCGTCCGGGCTGAGTTGTAACTGGGGTCTAACTCCGCCCTGCCCAGCACACACTCCTGAAGATTTTGAGCTGTGGCCAAAGCCTCTTCGGAGTGAGGCAGGTGGGGCCACCTTCCCAGCCTACTGGCAGAGCTTGTTTGAGATGCTTTGCAACACAAAAGGGACAATTTAAGAGATGGGATTACTTTCTCCTGGCCGTCCTTTTAAAGCAGTAACAAGGCACTTTCCAGATGTTTACTATTTCACTCAGCTTTTTCTTTCTCTTTTCAGCTGACAAGGCCTTAGCTTTGGAAAGGCAGAGGAGGCGGCTGCCTGCCTGGGGAGCCTGCTGAAGGGAAGCTGGAAGACTTCTCACCTACCAATCCTGACCCACCCTCTAGTTAGCTGCTGGTGTTTGAAATGCCATCATGGAAGTGCTGGTCTGGTATCTTCTTTTAAAATGTAGAAGAGAGTAAAAAAAGTTCTTCACTTAGGTTGAGTCTTAGGTCAGCAGGCTAGAGTCTGCTAGCTCCCCTGGGAAATGCCTGCTTCACTGAGCCTTTAAGTGGAAAGAGTAGAAAGAGAAGGTTTAAGGAAGCAAATTCACCCTCCACCTCTTTGTGTGGCAACACCAAGAAACCAAGTCCCTCCAATCTGAGAACTCAACCCCTTTTCGCATTTGAACTAAAAAAATATCCTAATGCTAAGCTCAAGACCTTGCTGTTGAAAGCTTTTCTTGATATTTCAGGAGGAATAGCTAAACTCTGGAAATTAGGATAATTTTTATTCTAACCTAGAAGTGTTTTTCCAATGTGCTTAATGACTTAATTTTTATATATGCTGCAATTTCTTTTTTGTTTTGATATTTTGATATGTACAGGATATAAATGTGAAGCCACAGTGCAGATATTGATGTTGGCATATTGATTGATTGATCGCTGCTAAGTGGAGCCCAGATGCTTAAATTTCCTCTCTGAACTATTGATCATCATTGCAGTTCAGTTTAGTATGGATGGCACCGTTCCCCTCCCCTGCCCGGTCTGTTCCTACTTCAGTCAGCTGTGTGGTGGTCATGGAAACCACCTACTATTTCTGCCTGTCATTTCCTGTGTCAAACTTAAAGTGCCCAGGCTAGAAAATCCAATGATGATTTTTAAAACTCAAATAAGAATCAATCAAGCTCACCTAAGATGGGGAGGCATTTCAGTGTAAATGTTTAATTTAAAAAAACCTGCTGTAAGTGTGTTCATCAGAAACAAATTATCACTAGGAAAACAGAACTGAAGGGTTGAATCTGCTCAATTGCTTGAAGATTTAAAAGATGTTCAAAGTGGTTTTCAGGGATAAAATGGAATTATCACTGACACTTCCAAGACGTCTTGACAGAACGGCTACCCTGACGGGCTTGAAAGCTGTGAGAGTCTCAGAGGTTTTAGGCTGGGTCATGAAACTAAACAAAGTCCATTTAAACCACACCTATGGGTGTGGGAGTGCCTTTTTCAGTATGGATTTCTCCCCCTCCACATACAACATTTGGGAAAAAAGTCAAAAATAAACGAATGTTCTTTAAGAGCAGTGCTTTCCTTATTTATTTTACAATTAGTTGTTGAATCTGCCAATCACAGTTCTATAGGACAAGGGACCAAGCTGAAATCAGATGAGTCCCTGAGGCAGGAGCTGAGAATCTAAGCAAGAAGACAGATAATCAATGAAACCTCCCCATAGGATGAGGGCTGAACAATTACAGATCGTGTCTCTATTAAGTACAAGTATTTGAACACCATTTTGAAGTCAGTCAGTCACAAGTGGGAGCTGATCACTAGAGCAAGAGGTTACTGAGGATCCTGGCAGACATCACATCTGTCTTAAAGAAAAGAGTGCTTTGAGGAGTTTTCATCAAGAATCCTCTTTCTTTCTCTCCAGGCATCTTGAAACCACTGCCCCTTTTGGCTTCTTGAAAAAGACAGTAATGATACCTGAGATGAAAATTCTTTTCATGTCCACAAATGCCAAAATTATCTCAGACCAGTTTTCTCTCTTCCCAATTACCCACACGGACAGAAGATAATTGCAAAAGAGGTCTCCCACCATGGCGAAATGATTCTACTATTTCTAATAGAGAAATTTGGGTTTGCAAGAACCAAGACCCTCCATTTCCTCTGCTCAGTGAAGTTGAGATTTCATGTTCAAATTGGCAGTCTCATTTTCACAGCTTCTGCATAGACAATCTCACCCAACATGACCAATAAATCTAAGTATTCCCTGGTTGAGATTGCTGGGGGACAGGTTTTGAGTGTAATGCTGATGAGTACGCCACACAGGACCCTATGAACAGGCTTGAGGGACCCAAGGACTAACCTAAGTTGAGTGCCATTCACAGGCATTACCAGCTGGTCCTTCCCTGCCTTCCACTCCCACCACCCTGGGCTAACGTGGAGTGCAGTAATGAGGTTTATAGGGACACTAGTACAATAGGATGCTTCTGTAGCAATACAGAAGGCCTGGAATGCTCATCGCCAATTGCTTGTTTTTGCTACTCTGCTGGCTGCCTCTTCCTGCCCAGAACTCCCAAGATTTCTCTATGGCTTTTTCAAAGCTCCCGGCCTTCTCTGCTACTCAAAAGTCTTTCTGATTCTAGTATCTTCCATGCGAAATAGAAAAAAAGGTGAAGGGTCTGGAGTGAAAGACTATCAAATTTGGAATTTGATTTAAAACTGAGACTTGGGTTTAGTCCCACCTTGGGCAGATTCAGGTAGATGATTTTAGCCAAATCACTCACTTTAGTTTTTCATCTGTCAAACTGCATATTTAATGAGATCAAACAAGAAGAAGTGCTCTGGAAAGTGAAAAATGGCAGATGCCACAGAACTATTATGCGATAGTTGAAGTCATATCACAGTTCTGAGAAGGTTTCAGACAAAAATCATGGGTTTTGGCAGGCATAAAATCTTTGCTTACTGGCATCACGGTTTTCCTAATAATCTAAGCTAGAAATTTCATCCTCAAACCTTGATTCCACATCTAACAAGGCACCAAATCCCATCAATTCTACCTCTAAAACATCTCTGTAGTCTGTAAATCCCTCTTTGTTGCCGCCATTGGCATGAATGAAGCTCTCTCCAACTGGTTCCCTCCCTCTCATCTAACCTTCCCTCCATGCATTTGCTACACCAGCTGTCAGAGAACTCTTCATAAAATGGTCACCTGATGTTGTCTCTTCTATTAAAATCTTTTGCTGACTCCTCATCAACTACAGCATGGAGCCTATATTCTTAGCGAAGCATGTTACTGCTTCACAAACTTGTTCTTCTGTTAGCCTCTCTTTTCACTGTCTTCTTTCTGAAAATTCAGTGATTTTTCACAGAAAGCTCTTTCTTCCCTTCCATCCACTCACTTCATACATTCTTCTAAAGCACATTCAAACACTGCTGTCTCTGGGAATCTTCCTGAACTTCACAGATAGAGTTAATGACAATCCCACTCTTTCCACATATGTCTTATTCCAGAATTTCTCACATCACCCTCTAATGTTTTAGATCCTTGTTTAGCTGAAGGTACCACTGGTATGACCCAAGGTAGCATTTCTGATGGCCTGGTTTTACTGAAACACGAAAGACTCAGCACAAATCCCTGGGCACATCTGACAGCTCTGAGGCAAGGAGCCAACCCTACCTTACTTTCAGTAATGGCCTATGTCATAATGGCAACACCCTTGGTTTAAGCCTGAATCACAGACTCCTCCTCTATGAAAGAGATTTAGTTCCTGGGAACCCGTCTGGTTCTCCCACTTGAATGAATTTAAACCTGAAGGGAATGGGGACTTCAGAGCCTATGCATCAGTAATGGCAAAGTAGTACTACATAGTTATTTGCCCAGGAATAAATTAAGGTCGGTAGAACATTATTGCCTTCATTTCTATTCTTTCCTTCTATAATGCAGGAATGATCATTATGACTTGCAGGTAGGTAGCTTCTAAGGTACTCTACCATGAAGATCTCTGAATGAAGTATTTTAGACAGGGTTAGGTTAGGAACAGTTCCATCCATGAGAGAGGTATGTAAGTCTATAAAGCACATCTTTCTTACAGATCAAGTTAAAAGGCTCAAATTCTCCTGATGTTTTGCCCTAGCCTTATTCGCTCAATGCCACAAAGGGTAGTATTAAAAGTTATTCTGTAAATGATTCTAAATACAAAGTCTGATACTACACAGTTTCCACTCAGATCCAAAGCCAAAAAGAGGAAAAGGGACCTTAAGTGGTAGAAGTTTCAAGTGGCACTTAAGTAACAATTAATGAATCAACAAAAGAGGTGGGTAGAGTTTTCCAAACACATGTCAAACAATAACAACCTCTGTGTTGGGATAGCCCAAGCTTTCCTAAAAAAGAAACACCCCAAAACTCCCTAGGTTAATCATACCTGGTCATAAAGGAATTATGCTTCTTCAGTCCCTGAGGCCTAGCACTGACACCCTGGGACCTGGGGACAGATAATGTTTAGAAGGAATTGCCAAAATTGACTATAAATCATATCACTTTGCCTTGAGTTCTCCAAACCAGCCTAACCAGTCTTCACTATCCTCTGTGAGCTCAAAAATACCAGATCACCACTCTCAGTGCTGCTGATAAGGAACTCAGCAGTAGGCAATTAGATGGAACTTTCAGGCTTTTACAGTTCATTATGGGCAAAGTACAATCAGCAGACTTTATACATCTTAATGGTCAGATGCTTTACAGTGAAGCTATGTTGCCCATTTCTATACAGATTCATTAACTGCTAAATGAACATCTGGCCATTCAAATATACCTTCATTTAAGAAGAGAGAGCATGATACTTTATATACCATAATGTCAGATCAGAAACCGTGCAACTTGTATGAGACAATTAAATGGCTTTATAGAACCAAAAAGAAAATAAAACTAACTTTCTTCTTTAAATCATAGAAACAATGCAAATTCATTATGGAAAAACAATTTTTTTTAAAGAAAAAATATTCGAACAAAATAGATATTACCACCCAGGGCCAATCATTGTATTTTAGTGATTTCCTTCCATGAATTTTTTTTAAGAAAGCTGAGGTCATACTGCACACAAAAAAATTTGCACTTTACTATTGCCTTTTCTGTGACTGCACACATTTTCCTATGTTCTAAAAGCTCTCTGTCTAGAGCATTTTAATGATTCCTTAAAACTTTAGTGAAGAGATGTATTTTCATAAATTATTTAACCATTTTCTCTTTGTTGAAAGCTTATGACTTAATATTTCAAAGTTTAAGACTGGATACTTAAGCTATTATATTTATGATATTGCCAAATAATTCAGATGACTAAACAGACATTAGCAAGGGTCAGAAACACTTACATAATAGTCATTATGTACAGACTAGTAGTTATGAGTGTATTCTCTGGAGTTAGCATACTCTCTGACTTCATGGTCTGGTTCTGCCTCATCTAGGTGCTGTCCCAATTTTCTTACCCATTAAATGAGAAAATGAGTATACCACCTGATAGAGTTGTCATTAAATTAGTGTCTTAAAAGCACTTAGCCTAGCATTTGCCACACAAAAGTCAATAAATTTTAGCTATTTAAAACCAATTATTGATGTTATTAGTACTTTGTTATTATTCGATATTTACTATTAGTAATTATTATTACTAGTAACTTATTATTATGATTTAAATTTGACTTTCCTGGGCTGTGGCAATGTTGTCAGAAGAGACCAAATGGCACTTACTGGCTAATTTAGATCTAACTGATTCTTGAAAAATACATTCATTTAAGGAAAAAGTCATTTTGTATTTTGGGATATGATTCCAGAAGGCAGGAACAGGAAGCTCTTTTCCGGAAAAGAACCCAGTAATGGTGGGTGAGGCTGGTAGGGAGCTAAAGGGTAATTTTGTGTAACATCTCTCCCTCACTCCAACCAAATGTCAGGTGAACTTAGACTATTTTTGAATGTCTCTCACACTGGGCAAATTCTTACCTACCACAGTAGGTTTTATACTTAGAAGATCCATTTTATATTGAACCAACATATGTTTTCTATAACTTGAACATGTAATAATAAACTCACAGGTAAACCCATACAAGCTTTAACATTGAATTTTGAATACAGTACTATGATGGGGATCACGAACGAGTTCTAATGGATTTCTTTTAGAGTTTAAGAGATTGGTGAGAGCCCAAAGGCAATAAAACCAAGACTGCATTACTCAGACTTTGTGAGAAATTGAAAAGATTTATGTATTCATTATATGTGTGCTTGCAAATGGAATAATCTAAAATAAAAGAAAGCTTAATGATTTTTCTCAGAAAAAAGTATCTAAAGCTGGAATTCTAAAAGTCTCCTTTAAAGTTGAGATGGAAGCTCTTTTATAGTTTCATGTTTTATCTGGGGAGCAGAATATGGGAGAGGCAGCCTTGGGACAAGTTTTGTCTGTGTTTGTAAGCTTGCAGCTCATCTTCTGAGGGCATCTGCTTCTCCATAACTGAACCACTTTCTGCATAAAACGGAATACTTAGAAACATTCAGAAACTGACATCAAATACCTTGATAAACAAGGGGCTATAAGAGTCACTAAAGCTACTCAATAGAACTTAACAAAATCTCTCAATACTGTGGATCATAAATATAGATTTGCATTAGTTATCAGGCATACTTGACTGTCACATCACTGGAAAAGTGTAGTTTCTTTGCATAAAGATTACCTGACTGTATTTGCTATTATTTTTTATTGGTAGTCTCTAGCACAGAAGCTGGCAAGCTGCTGGTCCTCAATAAATGTTCAGTAGGCTTGATGTGGGAAACAAAGGCAGAAGAGAAATTATTAAATTTCCTTACTACCTACAGACCGTTGACGAGTCCTTGAAACAGGCAGGATGATACTCCTCTAGGGCTCAACTGCCTTGATGTTGACACTTTGCTAAGGGCAAAAGGCAATCCTAGCCTGACCTCCCTCCCCTGCCTCCTTAGGATTCTGTAAGTCTACTTTAACATGTAAAAATTCTTTTGAAAACGTCCTTTATCTCTACCGCTCCAGACACAAGTTGGCAATCATCCCCCAAAAGCATATGGCCCACTGATATACATCTGAAGGGTCTCATGACTAAGGTTTTATTTGATGGTAATAAATGACCTTTTCCCAACAACAGCTAGCCCCCTCAAGGTCCTAAACGTTGCTTCCAAAATTCCTTAGAGACTTATGCCATCCCTAACCCCGTCCCAACTTGAAAGTATATAATGGTCTACTCCTCGTGACCCCAGTGCAGTCTTGATTCCTGTTCCTATGCTTTAATAAAACCACCTTTTATGCACCAAAGACGTCTCAAGAATTCTTTCTGGGCCATTGGCTTCGAACCATAATGCCCTTCCTACATCAGGCTGACTGACTATCCATCCCAAAGGGTTAGTCAAATGCCCAGTCCCTCCAACATCTGGTTACCCTGATAGCCACTGAAATATTGGAGGACTGCCACTTACTTTCTTGGCCTCTTTCTCCCCTCCACTGCCATTACTTCTTTCCTCCAGGCTCACCATACCCAGTTCCTGCCATCTTTTCTTATAACCCACAATTTCAAACACATTCATCCAAGGAATGTGCTTTTGTTTGTGTGTAAAGAGGAAAAGATCTAACTTTAAATCTCTAAGACAGAAGAATCTCCCATGCTATTTCTGGAGGTCATAGTGAACATGTATCTGGGCAACATTCTTTGAGAGTAGTGTTTTTCAAACTAAATCACAACCCACAAAAGGGTTGTGAAACTAACTTATTATATCATGATAAATATTTTTCTTTAAAGAAAGAGTAGAAAATATCAGAAGGCATTGCACAGAGTTCAAGAATATTAGTGCATGAAATTTTAATTTTAATTTTTTAATTAAATTACACATTAAATCTAAATATTTGTCTGCACACACACATTCAGGGCATCACGAAAGGTGTGCAGAATTTAACCTAGGAATTAGCCCCTACTCACCTGCTTGTCCTGGCATCTCGGTGTAGGGCTCAAACTACACCAATATAGTAAGAGATTTTGTGCATGTGTGCCCTGAATTTTAAAGTAAATATGTTTCTTATTGTGAGCTGGGGTTTCACGAACAAAGTCTGGCCAACAGGAGAGAGTTAGGAATGGAAGGTGAGGGCATCACAATCATGCCATGTACTCTCTTTGGCTCTGTTAGGTAAATCACTTGTAATTTCATATGCATTTTTAATTCATTTTATATTTGTTTTCAAATGGGACCAAGAGCTGCTGACTAGCAACTACTAAGTGAATTGGGGATTGTTAATTTGGTACTTAAATTAGCATGTTACTAGAGAGTTTATTAAGGACTTTAATTTGGTATTGCTCTAGGAAGGCTGGCTGCCACATGGTGTTTGGCTATGTCACACAGCTTCTATGGCACAGGCAGAGAGGTAGAAATCCTAAAATTTGCGAGCAAGCCACTACATCCTCATTTTCTTCAATTGGTCATCATTGCCACTTACTACCATTGTTGCTTTTAATTATAAATTTAGCTTAGGTTTACCATCACCCCTTCTATTTGCTATTAATAATTTTCTTAACTCTTAATGATACATAATTTACATTAATTAGCTATATTTTGACCTAATATTTTCCAATAATTAGGCTTCAAGACACATACACTCTTAAAGATAAATCATCTCTAAATAAGCATAAATATATCCCTATTGTGAAAGCATATGCACACATAACCCTCCCACACCCACGATTTGTTTTTACAGTCACATTCTTTGTTACCAGCTCGTTTGTTTGCCACTAGAACTTGAGAGTGATTGGGGGATATGAGACATAGGGTGTTTTACTCTTTCTAAGTGAACAGAAGTCCAAAAAATTTGAGATCCACTCATTTTACAGACAAAAAGACTGAGGTCCAGGGAGATGAACTGATTGACTAATCTTTGATTAGCAAAGATACTTGGACAATTCAAATGTCTAGATTCTCCCTTAGCCATCATTACTCACTCTGACTGTAGCTATACCCCAGAACACAGAGCCTGACCTGGAGCAGAAGCCTCATTTTTATGCGCTAAGTCACTGTTTTACTTATTATGAGGTTGAACAATGTAAACTATAGATTTGTTAGGTCAAAAACTGTCAAATATTGCCACTTTCATATGGTTCAACCCAAACAGCTTTATTTTAACAACTCTTGCCTGTCCCACTCTGAGATTGTGATTTTCATACAAGGAACAGCACAATACATTTCTTAAGAACATAGGCTTAAGCTAAATCACTGAAGTTCAAGTCTCAGCTCTTACACTGTCTGGCCTTGTACCCTAAGCCGGCTTAGATTTTCTATCTTTCAGTGTCCTCAAAGGGGAATATAATACTATATAAATGTTTGCTTTTATTCTTATTCTTCTTAAAACTCAACATAGTCACTAATTAGCCAAATGGACTGACCAAATGAGGGCAACTTTATACACCTATTGTGATGATTTCAGGTATGGAGGTCTCTTGCCAAGACAGAGGTTTTGGAACTCCTTTCTTTGGGAAGATTGGACACTTATTTATTCTGAAGATTAGATATTTATTTGTTTGACTGGCATTTTACTTTTTAGTTACCAATGGTATTCTCAAAGGTCCTATTTCTTTCTGCATATGGCATGGGTTAATAAATAAAACAGAGAGGCTGAAACAACCCAGTAACAAAAATCAACTATGTGTATGATTTGTTCCTGTTTTATTTCATGTAGTTTTGAAAATGTAGTTATTCTCTCAAGTGCCTGTTAAAGTATTGCAAAGAAGAAGAAAAAGAAGGAGTAGGGGAGAAGAGGGGAAGAGGAGGAAGTGGCAGGAGAAGGAGGAGGAGGAGAAAAAGAAGAAGATGATGAAGGAGAGAGAGAGGAGAGGAGAAGAAATAAGGGAGAAGGACAAGAAGAAGGAGGAGAAAAAAAAGCACCCAAACTTGAAGAATAGCTATGCTTAGCTCATGATGCAGAGCAGACAACAATGTAAGGGTAAATCAGAGTATAGCAAAGTGATTCCAATGCACCCTGATGCTGGCTAATTACTTCTCTATAGATGGTGTTCAATTTACTGAGCATCTGTGCATGACAGAATTTGGGACACTGTGGGTGGTACAATTTCAAGATACCTACATAACTCAAAAACAGAAGTCCATCTCAAGCATCATTTTATTAGGTGAAATAAAATATAAGTACAAAATCTCACTTTGTAATTAAGTGATGAATCACACTTTTGAGCCCTCAAACCCACATCTACTTAGATGAATGTAAACAAACAGATCAGGCCATGGAAAGTGTGCCTTTTCAAGAATAAGATTTAGAACAAGAAAGCTTAGAAGAAAGATGCCACAGTGATTCTGGTTAAGACTCTTTACCTCTCAGATTTTAGGTGTGAGATGGAATAAACTTTATATGACTCCTTTAACAGATAAAATTGTTATGGGATTAGTTTTTACTCTACTCTTACAATTTCCTACTGAAAATACAAATTTTCATGAAGAAAAAGTGGATAGAGTGGAAGAAAATCAAAATTAATCAGACAAAAAAAAGATGAGAGGATTTGTTGAGAAACAAACTTTCATATTGATCGATCCTATTTTTTTTAACCATGCTTTGATTAATGGCAGAAGTTTTCCTCCTCTCTTGGATCTATGCTTTTCTCCCCCTTTCTCTTGGATTTAAAAGACTTATTTTCTACTTAAGATGCATTTTAAGTAACAGTATATTCAGTGGCAAGGTGCTTCAAAGTACACTGTCCCAGGGAACGCTGATTGGAAAAGGAGAAGAAATGGAACTGTATGCTTGCTTGGTCCATAGTCAACTCTAGACAGCTGTTAAATGAATGATTAATTGAACAATGAATAGATGAATAATTAAATTCATAATTAGGAATAATAGATTCTTCTAATTAGTACTGCTTTAACTTTGGGGTTTCAACTTATATTTTGATCCATCCCTTTAACATTCAATAATTTATTCAGTACTTTCTTCATATAAGACAGCATTCTAGGTGTTGTATATATGTGATCTCAAGACTTTCCTGTAATTTAGCTCAGAAAATTACTAGTTGTCTTTCATCTATTCTTGGTTCTCTTAGTCCCTGGAGCTTTCTCCTTGGCCATTCCACCTAATCTGCCAATTTTCTCATCTATAAAAATAGGACAGTAATGTCTGCTCTATCTACATCACAGTGTTGCAAAAAATGATTAGTTTGTGAAATGACTTGGGAAACGCAGTAAAGGTGGTAAGTACACATTATACTACAAGTTGGCAGTAGATCACTGTGGTAAAGAGCAAAGGCTCTGGATGTAGCCTGCTTGAATTTGAATCCCAGTTCCTCAATCACTAGTGTGCTGTCTTGGCCAAGATACTTAACCTCTCACCCTTCAGTTTTCTCAAGTGAAAAAAGAATAGTAACAGCACTGACCTGTATTAGTTGGCTTGGGCTGCTATACAAAATACCATAGACTGGGTAGCTTAAACAGCAGAAATTTATTTAATCATAGTTCTAGAGGTTAGGAGTTCAAGATCAGGGTGCCAGCATGGTCGGGTTCTGGTGAGAGCTCTCTTCTGGCTTGCAGATGGCTGCCTGCTCACTGGAGGCTCACGTGCCTTTTCCTCAGTGTGTATATGTGGGAAGAGAAAGCTCTCTGGGGTCTCATAAAGACACTAATCCCATCATGAGGGCCCTACTCTCATGACCTCTTCTAAGCCTAATTATCTCCCAAAGCCCCCATCTCTACATGCTACCACACTGGGGGTTAGGGCTTTAATATATGAATTTAAGGGGGCACAATTCAATCTTTAGCATGACTTCATAAGGCTCAGAAGGCTGTTATGAGGATTATGTACATTAATCTGCTTATAGCATTTTAAGCAGTGGCTAGGACTTGGTGAGTTCCCAGGAAATTGTTTGCTGTTATTGTTTCTAGAGCCAAGTGAATAAAGAGGGCAGCCATTTATTTTACAAAGCAGATGGTTTAATAACAGTTTATAGACAATCAAAGACGTCAAATGTAGTGATCTTCAATCTGGGTGTTTTACGTAAAGGCATTCTTAAATATGTCAACACTACTGAATAAGCAATCATTCAAAAGACCTCAGGGATCTTTCCTTCTTTTCTGTTCCCTGACTTTTCAGTCCTCCTTTGAGGACTCCAGCTGTCTCATCTTTGGGAAGTTTCTCCCCTCTCTGGAACATAAAGCACCTCCCTCCATCTCTGTTTCATTTTCTGTGTTGATGACATGGGCAAAAGAGAGGAAGTGAGGCTAGTATCTCTAACCCCACCTCCCTAACCATGGAAGACCACGGTTATTGAGAGCAGCTCTATTTTAAATGAAGACTTTGCTCAGAGTCTTGTATTTGAAATGGTTACTTAGAGGGCAACTAGTCAAACTGCATCCAATGTAATGGTCTCTTCTCAAACAATCCTGTTTTCATACTTAAATTATGGACACCTCACTATAAAACAGGAGAGTTCTTTTTGTTTTTGAACAATTCCCTAGATGAGAAAATTATTTTTCACTGTGAGTTGAAATTTACTTCCCTAAAACACCTACCCACTGGTCTTAAATATATCTTCTATATTGTAGTGTTGGATATATAATAGGTCTCTAAAGGGGTTAGGTGAACTGAATTGGTTCTTGAAGTGTTCTTCTGGGCTCTGAATTTTCCCATCTTCTCTCCTTCCAGTAATGCTGTCCCACAAAACATCCTACAGTATCCTATGTGTTCCAGGTCTTACAATGTCCTATAGTGATACTGTCCTTTTTTATTCTTCACTTCTATGTCTGTCCCTTTGCTTTGTGCTGTCAGCAGCTCCATATTCAGGGCCCCCAGAGGAATATAATAGAGGGAGTTAGAGGAGGGCATTGAATAGCCTATGGAAAAGGGTCAGTGATGATACCAAATCTCTTCCTCCTGATCCTTCTGTGAGAAAGGAAGTTCAGATCAAGTTCAGATTCCAAAGGGTCTGTTTTCCAGGGGGTTTAAACATACACCATCACAAATTATATCCTTTTGCTCTTTAACCCCAGCCAGCTACCATTACAATGTTTACCAGAACCCACATTAGCAAACTATTTACTGTCCACATTAATGCTATAATTTACCGATTTAGGCTGCTTGGAGATGATGTGATACGCAGCACATAGCCAAGACCTCTTCCCCCCCCAAACTTGTTAACATTTTAAAGAAGGCAGGCTTAGCAAGCCCTGAAGATCATTCACCAAACACACACATTACTTACACGCGGGGCACTGGCATTATTGTCCACATGAAATGTACCTGTGTAAGACAGTGCAGCTGGGTTGGCTGTCATTTCCTAAAGCATCAGGCAGAAAATCTTGGAAATAATTTGAATTTGGTCCCAATTTCCTTCTGTCTCAAAGCAGAAGGAGATACAGTCAGTCTGGGAAACTGCTCTGTACAAAGAGGAACAGAATTCTAAGTCATCAACTCTCACCAAAGTTGTCATCACCTTCCTCATCCTTCTGAAATCTGCTCTCCTCAGAGGTTCCTTCCCTATCCCCCCAAATGCCTGGACATCATATCCTAATGATCAAGTCTTGCCAAGCCTACTTCCTCAGTACTTCTCTGGCTGCATGGCAACACACTCTCATTTTCTCTCACCTGGACCATGACAATAACCTCCTGGCTTTACTCCGATCCATCTTCCTCATTGCTATCAGGGGGACTTTCAATATATAAAAACTACTCGAAATCCTCTAAAAGTTACCCACTGTTTGTGGTAGTGAGCTGCAAAGTGCTAGGGGGGTGGTGGAGCACAGCTCAGGGATTGCACAAGATAGTGCCAAATGCCAGGAAAAAAAAGAGCAATGCTCCTAACTGTAGTATGTATTTTCTTTTAAAAATCTGACATCAAGCCTTGCTGTATTCAATATATGGACTGCTGCTGGTGCTTCGTTTTTCTTGTGTGTGCACCCCATTTTTGTGTGTGGTTCAGGTCAAGAAGATTTGAACTATAGAAACTTTCCAGCATTTTGCTGGAAAGTGGCCATAAGGATCTTTTGTACTATATAGGGATTCACTGGTTATATTGGTCAAAGTACTTGAAAGGTGTTAAACCTAATAATAAAATATACATTTTTATTTTTCAATAAGGACCCTAATTTTGCTTATCTCCTCTGTGGATAAGAAGTTGTTATTAGAAATATGCCATATAGCAAATGACAGGGTTCAGAAAATGGCACTTTCTGGGACTCAGGAAGGACTCTCTGACCTTCCCTGAAGATTTTAAGACACTTATGTGAGAGGTATCCTCCCTATACCCAGTGGAAAGAACCATCCTTATCTCTGAAGACAGAGGAGGATACAAAGAGGAACATTAATAAATAAGCCTTTATAAATTTCCCTCAATTTACTATATCTAGCTCATACATTTTTTTGTCATATCACATCTTTCCACAACTTGCCATTTCTCATCAAACGTAGCATAAAATGTTCATGTTTAGCAACTTCTTCCAATCTTCTCTTCCTTAGGAAGGCTCTCACGTCAGATAAAACATATCAATAAATTTTTGTGCTTTTCTTTTGTTAATCTGTCTTTTATTACAGGAGCCCCAGCTGAGAACCTGGAAGGGTAGAAGGAAAGATAATTTTCCTCCCGAGAGAATTAAAAATTAAACACATTCAGGATTGGTAGAGAAAAATACGAATTGAGTTTTAAGTCAAATCATTCACAGAGTCTATTTCAAGTGGATTGTAGATCTAAATTTGAAAGGTAAAACAATATAGCTTGTAGAATAGAATATCTTTATGTTAATGAAGGTAAATATTTATGCACAAAACCACTAACCATAAAGAAAAAAAGTTGACAAATTTGACTGTATTAAGATAGAAATTTGTTTCTCAAAATATATTGCCAAGAAAATGAAAGGGTAAGCCACAGTAACATGTAACCAACAGAGAGATGATACAGAATATATAAAGTACTCCAACAAATCAATAAGAAAAAGATAACTCAATAGAAACAATCAGGAATATTCAAATGACTGATAAACATATGAAAAAGAGTTCAGACTCAACTTCCTTCCTCATTAGGGAATTATAATTTAAATCAAAATGAGGTTTCCTGGGGAAGATGGAATAGACTTATTTTTCCCTTTCCTCCATGTGATTACAACTAATAATTCTGGATGTTACATATAAAGCAAACAGAAGAAGACCCTGAAATGTAGACAGAAAGAGGCAGACTGGCAAGGGACCTCAGGACCCACGGGCAGTGTCGAATTTCCTGGGTTCTCTTGCTGCCATGCATATTCCAGGGTGGGTGCTGGAAAAGCCAGCAACCCAGGAAAGCCAACAAGAGCAAGAAAAAAAAAAAGCCTCTCAAATCTTACACTCGCTAGTCAAAGGACACAGAAAGGAGCAGTCTAGCAAACCAAACTTTTAGACAATAACAGCTCTACTCCAGTCAAATACCTCAGAGAAACCTGCAGCCCTACCATCAACAGCAGCAACAAAGGCTGAGTGGGAGCCAGCATTTTCATCCCCACTGGGTGGTGAGCGGAGCTGGTGGTATCATGGATACCAGGTGGCAAGACTGGACTTTTACCCCCACTGGGCAGTAATGAGATTTCCCAATCCCACCCTGTTGGAGTGATAACAAAGGAGGCCTTGAGCTCCCATTCTTACCTCATAATAACAGGGAGTTCCTCCCCTACCCTTTGAAAACTTTGGTGTTTTTTTTTTTAAGATTTTATTTATTTATTTGACAGAGAGAGAGAGATCACAAGTAGGCAGAGAGGCAGGCAGAGAGAGAGGGGGACGCAGGCTCCCTGCTGAGCAGAGAGCCCAATTCGGGGCTCGATCCCAGGACCCTGAGATCATGAGCTGAACCGAAGGCAGAGGCTTAACCCACTGAGCCACCAAGGTGCCCCTCTGGGAGGCTCAAGTGGAGAACCTAGACTCCATATATTCCTGGAAGTAATGAAGTTCCTCTTCAACTACCAGAGCAAGATCAGGGGAGTCTTCCTAAAACATAAGATTTAAATAAGATGCAGAGTCTTAAATACTCCAAATGTCTGGTTTCAGTAAAAAATCATTTGTCTTATCAAGAACCAGGAAGGTCTCAAGTGAATGAGAAAAGACAACGGACACTAACACTGAGATGATACAGATGTCAGAATTTTCTGATCAGGATTTAAAGCAGCCACTGAACTTCACTGGGCTTCATTGTTTTATTGAGCAATTACAAACATACTTGAAATCCGTGAAAAAATAGAAAGTCTCAGTGAAAAAACAGATGACAGAAAGCAAAACTGATGGAAATTTTAGAATTAAAATACACAATGATGGAAATAAAAAAAC
Organism: Potos flavus; assembly: GCA_028534135.1. Taxonomy (NCBI): domain Eukaryota; kingdom Metazoa; phylum Chordata; class Mammalia; order Carnivora; family Procyonidae; genus Potos; species Potos flavus. Next base: position 40,098,224 of record CM052884.1, on the reverse strand, counting down.
TCAATGGATGAGCTCAAAAGAAGAAGGGAGAGACTGCTAACTTGAAAATAAACTTCAAAGGGAACTTGAAGATAAAACATTAGAAATTCACATTGAGTTGTATACATTAACTATGTACAACCTTTTGTATGTCAATCATACACTGATAAAACAGTTAAAAACAATAATGAAAACAACAGAAACTATCCAATCTGAATAAGAGAGATAAAATAGACTGAAAAAAAAAAAAAGATGAACAGAGCCTCAGGGACACGTGGAGCTATGACAACTGACCTAACGTTCATGGTGGCTGAATGCCAGAGGAAATAGAGAAAGAGAGTGGGGCTGCAAAAGTCCAGTGGACTTAGTTTAGATGAATGACTGAAAAACTTCTCTAATCAGGGAGGCCTGGGTAGCTCAGTCAGTTAAGCTCTGCTTTTGGCTGGGGTCATGATCCTAGAGTGCTAGGATCGAGTCCCGCATCAGGCTCCTTGCTCAGTGAGGAGCCTGCTTCTCCCTCTGCCTGCTGCTCCCCCTGCTTGTGCATGAGCTCTCTCTCTCTCTCTCTTTTTCTGACAAATAAATAAAGTCTTTAAAAAAAAAAAATCTCTAATCAGAAGCCAGTCCCAGAGGACCACATATTGCGAGATGTCCTTTACATGTAATATCCAGAATAAGCAAATCTGTAGAAACAGAAAGTAGGTTATTGGTTGCCTAAGGCTGGGGGGAGATGGGAGGTTTGGAAGGATGACAGCTAAAGGGTAGGGGGTTTCTTTTTGAAAACTGTAGTAGTGGATCTACGACTCTGAATACACTAAAAGCCCATGAATAGTTAAAAAAAAAAAAAGGAATATAGCAGAAAAGAAAAAAAAACAGAAACGGAGGTAATGATAAAAGAATCCTGAACATGGTAAGAACAAAAGTAAGGGTAAATACAATAGACTTTCCTTTTCCTGAGTTTTCTAAATTATATTTGACATTCAAATAAAAATTATAACAATGTTTAATGCAGTTCTCGTATGTAGTGGAAATGGTTAAGACAGTTATACTATAAATGGGGGCACCTGGGTGGCTCAGTGGGTTAAAGCCTCTGCCTTCGGCTCAGGTCATGATCCCAGGGTCCTGGGATGGAGCCCCGCATAGGCTCTCTGCTCAGGAGGGAGCCTGCTTCCCCCTCTCTCTCTCTGCCTGCCTCTCTGCCTACTTGTGGTCTCTCTCTCTCTCTGTCAAATAAAAAAATAAATAAAATCTTTAAAAAAATTATACTATAAATGGGAAGATAAAAGGACATAAAGGGAGGTAAAGTTTCTATATTTAAGTTAGTAAAATGTCGACACTTTTTTATTGTAATCTGTACATTTGGGTATTATGACTCTGGATCTTATTTAAATCTTATGTTTCAGGAAGCGTCCTGACACTGCTCTGGTAGGTGAAGGGAAATCTTTTTGACTTTGATTATATATCTATAACCATAACTATGTCTGTATACATTATATATAAAATGTAATATATAGGGCAAACAATAAAAAGCTATACAAAGTGAGATACTCAGAAACACTATAGCTAAATCAAAATGGAATTTTTTTTTTTTAAGATTTTATTTATTTATTTGACAGAGAGAGAGAGACAGCATGAGAGGGAACACAAGCAGGGTGAGTGGGAGAGGGAGAAGCAGGCTTCCCGCTGAGCAGGGAGCCTGACACGGGACTCCATCCTAGGAACCTGGGATCATGACCTGAGCCAAAGGCAGACTCCCAACGATTGAGCCACCCGGGTGCCCTCAAAATGGAATTCTAAAAATGTTGAAGTAACCTGCAAAAATGCAGGAGCAAGTAAACAGAAAAATAAAAATCAGAGAAAAAAAGCACAAAACAGAAAATAAAACAACAGAATAAAATGTACTTTAGTGTATCAAAAAGGAAAGAAAAGAAAGCTGGGTTTATAAATGTTTCTCATTGGCTTTTATTCTTCTTTAAATGAATAGCATTTTGTGATGAATGCTCACTTTTAAACACTAGGGCCAAAGTAATTTATGAAATGCTAAAATTTTATATCTAGTTGAATAAAGCAGATTGTGATTTTATTCAAAACTATCTTTTTCTCAATTTGGTATTGTTAAAGCTGTAAAATAAAAACAGAAGGAAATAATGAAAACAAATTTAAGTAGATACAGATATTTTTAATGATCAAGATAATTGTGTTGAGTTAAATTTCTGTTAGATGGTAGATTAATATAATTGAATACCTCAACTAATTCGGTTTTGTAGATTATTGGCAAACACAAAATAAGAATTCTACAGACTCTGTCTGTGTCACACCCCCACACACAAATGGTCAAGAAGAAGAAGAATGAGATCAAGTGTTGGTGAGAATGAAGAACTCCTATGTTTCTATAAATTCACTCTACTTTGGAAAACCATTCAGCAATTTCTCTTAAAAATAAATTAGTCATACTCTATATTCCAGCAATCTCATTTCTAAATACCTTTGCTTGAAAGAACATGTACAAAAATATTCATAGAAGTGTTATCAATAATAGGCAAGTACCAGAAATAACCTAAAGATTTATTAATAATAAAAAGGGTAAATGAATTGATTTCACACAATGGAATATTATACAGCAATAAAACTAAAGGATCTACAGTTATAACCAACAACATATAAACCTCACAAACATCCAATCGAGTGTAAGAAGCTAGATACAAAAGAATACATATTGTAGGGTTTAATTTATTTATAGCTCAAACTAGATAAAAACTAACCACAGGTGTTAGAAGTTAGGATAGTGATTACCTTTGGCAAAGAAGCAGAAGGTAATAATTGGGAGAGGCAAAAAGAGGAACCACCTTATTTCTTGATCTGAGTAGTGATTACATGGGTGTATTTAGTAAAGAAAAACACGAGCTGTACACTTCTGTTTGTGTACTTTCCTGCCTATATGTTATACTCCAATGAACACTTTATAAAAATGGTAGGAATAAATACTTTCCCTATCCCTCATGGTACAAAGTAAAGGTGATAGTTGAGTGACGAGTGAGAATTTGACTGCTTTTTGAAAGCTCTTGTGTCACGGAGGGAGCATTCTAAAAATAAGAACTGGGACATTTTTTTCATTGCTATGTGCTTTTGCTGCCCGAAATGATTAGTGTGTTAACTCTCTGCACACTGAAAATCATGGGGACAGGGTTTTTATACTGTTCAAAAGTCTTCCAAATGAGGTTTCAGTAGACTTTGAACTATTATTAATAATGCCCATGTGAATGTTTTTGGTTTACTACCTGGTGATACAGTGATTGAGTGATGTCTTCATCTGTTTGGGCTACTATGACAGACTACCACAGACTGGGTGGCTTATAAATGCCAGAAATTTATTCCTCACAGTTCTGGAGGCTGGGAAGTCCAAGATGGCGGTACTGGCAGTATATCTCAGTGTCTGGTTCAGAGACAACTGTGTTCTCTTCTGCTGCATCCTCACGTGGTGAAAAGGTGAGGGAGCTTCCCGGGGACTTTTTATGAGGGAGGGCACTGAACCCATTTATGAGGGCTCCGTCTCATGACTTAATCACCTCCCAAAGGCCCTACCCTCAAGTACCATTACAGGGGGGATTAGTCTTTAACATACGAATTTGGGGGGCACACTTAAGTCTATAGCAAGTGATTATTAATTTAGTAAAATCACAATAGTAATGATAACTAGTACTTATTGATCACTTCTTATGTGCCAAGCACTTTTTTTCTAAATGTTTTTCTTATATTAACTCATCTAGTTCTCACAATAATCCTATGAGGAAGTCACTATTATTATTATTATTATTTCTATTTTATAGATAAAGAATTTGCCCCAAATCACACAGCCAGTAACGGCAGATTCAACATAGTATATGTATACAATAAGCAAACATGCAAAAAAAGAGTGCGCAAAGGTTATTTATTGATAGAAAAAGTTTGGAGACAAATTTCAGAGCTTAAGATTCAAACTCCAGAGTCAGTCATGATCTGTTCCCTTTAAAACCTGTTCAGCCTCACCCCTCACCAGTCTCAGGCTCACATTTGTGGCTCCTATGGTTCCTGGCACTCATCATACTCTTGGATACCTGGGTATTCCTCCATGATGTTCTTGTAAAAGGCCCTCCCTTCTGTCCATCAGACAAACTCTTGTTTACTCTACACATTTCACTTTACCCCCCACCTTCCCTGAGCAGCTTTCCCTGATACTCTGGTTGATACATGGGTGCTCTTTCCTTTGGATTGCCCTGGCAGTTTGGATGCTCACCCAAAGGACTGGGAATTTAGGGGCACCTGGATGCCTCAGTCAGTTAAGCATCTGCCTTCAGCTCAGGCCATGAATCTGGGGTCCTGGGATCGAGTCCTACATCAGGCTCGGCAGGGAGCCTGCTTCTCCCTCTGCCTGCTGCTCCCCCCTGCTTGTGCTCTCTCTTGTGCGCTCTCTCTCTCTGGCAAATAAATAAAATCTTGAAAAAAAAAAAAAGACTGGGAATTTCTTCAGGACAGGGGTTATGTGCCTTTTAATTTCTGTATCTCAGGGCCTGACAGAACCTCAAAGTGTAGAAACTTGACAAACATTTTCTGAATAAATGACTAGGCTATACAAACTAGAGAAAAATGACTCTTCTCAGGGGAAGAGCTTCCTTCATTTTCCAAAGTCAGATTCTTACCATTTGGGTTAGTGGGAAGAGAAAGCCACCAGGACTCAGAAGGCCTTGACTCTGATCACAACTCAGCCCCAGCTGGCTCTGTGACTTTTTATAAGTCACTCTCCTTCCCTGGCTCTTCATTTCTCATTTGAAGGGATTAAACTAGCTCAATGCTGGGTTCTTGCTAACTTTAACCATTAGGTACTTTTCTTTCTGGGTGTTTGTCTTGAAGTTAGTAAATCGACAGTATTCACTGGGCACACACCACATTTAGTCTTCCCAAAATATCTTTCACCCTGACAAAAAGATTGCCTAAGTCATTTTTACAGTAAAATTAGAATTAGAACTTTCCTGTCTTGGAGATTCAAGTCCCTTTATTCTCTGGTCCTAATCTACCATTGTCACATTAAATTCCATTAAATTTAACATATTTGAATGCTACTAGATACCCCAAAATTAGGTAAATGAACAAGTCTCCATCTTTACCTTAAAGTACCACATAATCTAGTGAGAAAGATAAGATATCGACACAAATAAAATGTGACTTTGTGGGTTTATGTGACTATGTATTTAATGTGAGTCAGTAATTCTATTTCTGGCTGCATTAATGGTGACTAAATATAAATAGATCCATCCAATTAAGGTCAAAACAATCTTTCTACTTTGGCCAGATCACAGGTAGGACCTATGTAAAGTTCTACAATTTACACTTGAAAAGCAAGCTTGACTGACTCAGAGGAGGGTGCAGTTTTATCCATCTCTGCTAATGGGACTACCATCCACACTCTTCCAACCTAGAAGCCTCTATCACTCTTGTCTCTTCTCTTTTCATAACTGCTGCATCATGCAGGTCCCAAATCCTGCCAGTTCTACTTCAGAATTGTCCCTTCATCCCACTGCTTCCTCTCTGTCTTAACTATTCAATTAAAAAAAAAAAAATTATTTATTTGTCAGAGAGAGAAAGAGAGAGAACAGAAGTGGGGGGGGGGTGGCAGGCAGAGCAGGCTGAGGGAGAAGCAGGCTCCCTGCTGGGCAAGGAGCCCAATGCGGGGCTCCATCCCAGGACCCTGGGATCATGACCTGTGCCAAAGGCAGATGCTTAATCAACTGAGGCACACAGGCATCCCTTAACTATCCCTTAACTATCCTATTTTATATCAGGCCTTTCTCCCTCTCTCTTTCTCTGGCCTGAACTACAGAAACACCCTCCCCCCCTTTTCTTCCCCATTATGTCCAGCTTTATCTTTTAGACTCAAATCAGGTACATTCCCTGCATAAAGCTTTTCATTCGCTTCCTTGCCTTCATAATGTTGATACCTCTTTACATGGCCATGTTCTTCATTAAACTGACTTCGTCCCTCCTCCACTTCATTTCACTTTGCCTTCCTCTCCTGTCTATAATCCTGTAGTTACAGGGAATCCTATGGCATACTATGAAGATGCTGTGAACTTTCAGGACTTTGACACTTTTTTTTCATTCCCTTCCTCCTGCTTGGGATGCCCCATCACCAAACTTTTCCATCTAACTCCTACTCTTTTACTTATATCAATTATTACCTCACACTTGTTGTCCCAGTAGTGAATGTGTGTGTGTGAGAGAGAGAGAGAGGAAGAGAAATAGGAGGTGGGGGTATACAGAGAATGAGAGAGTAAATGTATGTGCGCTTGGAAGATCAAACAGGATAGACTGGTGTGATGGAGAAACTGGTAGAAAGCTTTGAAAATGCATACACCTAGGAGTGGTGCTGGGTTTTCAATTTAAAGAGCCTTTACATTTGTATTTTAATTCTTTTTTTCTCATATCCAGGAGGCAATCTGCAGAGTACTTCCTTGCTTAGATCATAGGGTTCTGACCTCTTATAATGAAGGGAGATCCACCCATTTTACATACAATTTCAAGAAACCCCAGATCTTTCTCTTCCAAAATGTTACCTAGTTGATTGTATTATTACCTGACAGTCTGAAGCCCTAGGAAGAGAAGGACCATGATTTAGAAGGTGTATATAAGAAGTAGCCCTTGATAACAAAAATTTGTTATTGTTAGTGTTTCTCCTACATTCCCTACCTGGCCAACTCACACCCATTTATGATCTCATAGTAGGTTCATCTCTCCAGTAAAGATGAAGTTACCAAGGTATGTTAGATTAATGATGCAAGCTCATAAGATAATCTGATTAAATCCTCCTGTTATAGCTCCATGCTCACCCCAGAGCTTTCTGACAATATCTTAGTTTCCTATGAAGATTTCCCATCTTCTTGGGGGATAATTTTATTTTTTGAAAATTATTATGTGCTTTTAAATCTATAAAACAATAGAAAAATGTCAGATGTTATATGAAAGGCAAAAATCAGCTATTACGTAAATGGCAATTCCATGGAGGGGTAGGTGTTTGTGAAACTAGATTGCCTGGTTTGAGTCCTGAATCTTGCACTCACAAGGCATATGACCTTGGACAGGCTAGTTTAAGTTCTCATACTTCAGTCTCCTCATCTGAAAATTGGGAATAAAAACAGCATTACCTCAGAGAGTTACCATGAGGATTACGTAAACGAAAATAGGTAAAGTACCTAGAAAATAATGTTCCATAAAGGTCTGTTCTTTTATTATGATGTACTGGGTATGGTCCATGGGCCCTCAGCATCTATTCCTACTTTTTTTTTTTTCTGTGGGATTCTCTTACTACAGAGGCTGGAAAGCTAAACACCACATTTTCTAGACTCCCTTCCAGCTAGGGTTCATCCCACTGTTGGATGCCCTTCTGCTGGCTTTGGGAGGCTGATGTTAGAAAGAAGCCATTTTTCTGCTGTCTTTGGCTGTCAACCAGACCATCCAGAATTGGGTGTTGAGAGGCAGTTCTGTGGTGGTGAAGGATACAGCAACTGCTTTCTAATCCCTTTTCCCTTATCTTCAGATTGCAAGTATGGTGGTGTATTTTTTATTTTTTTAAGATTTTTATTTATTTATTTGTCAGAGAGAGAGCACAAGCAGGCAGAGCGGCAGGCAGAGGCAGAGGGAGAGGCAGGCTCCCTGCCAAGCAAGGAGCCCGACGCGGAACTCGATCTCAGGACCCTGGGATCATGACCTGAGCTGAAGGCAGCTGTGTAACCAACGCCACCCAGGCGTCCCGGTGGTGTATTTTTGACTTTAATCCAGCAACAGCCTCTTAATTCTTATTCTTCCAATTCTTCAGTGATACTACAAACACTTAACTCCCTGAATTAAATCTTTCTTAAATAACATAGGATGCTTTCTATTTCCCACAGGGACTGTGACTGAATCACATGGCAACTTGTAGTCTGACACCTGAGTACGGAGCTGGGATAAGAACCAAGCCCCGTGCTTTATAAGGAATGTCACTTGTAAGGTATCACTCTAGCAAATATGTGAGCTCATTTCCTATGTTGAATGTGGAAGTCAACATCACCATCCTCTCACATCATAAAAGGACGAACTCACATGTACACACCCCCCTAGTCATTCTCACATAACAGAGCATGTTTTACAATATGGTAGGGACCCAGAAGGTTTAATCCTGACCAGAGATCATCTGCCTTTTGAAAATTCTAGAAATCCTAGGCAGCCTTTCAGTCTCTGGGTCCATTATCACTTTAATTTGATAGCCGAAAACAGTGACACAGAAATACCTCATGCATGTTTATGATTCACCACCTCTGGGAGTCTGGGACACCTGTTTGGCACCAGTCTTTGGTGTAAACAAGGGTTTCAGGAAGTTTTTTTTATTCCACCTACGCAGCAGCTAAAACTATGTTAGGTTAGCTGCCCAGGCCTGCCCTGTAGCCATCAGATTTCATTCTGAACTAAAATGACTAATTTCTAAAACCTTTTATATTGAAGGGAAAAATAATTTGCTTCCCTTGCTTAGAATTTTAATCTGGGCTGGCACCATGCCAGCTGTCTTCTTAGGATGCTCTAATACACATACCTGTCATTAGCAATTAGCAGAAACAACCAAAAATACTAATCTCAGTTCCCAAACTCTCTGGATATCGACACTCGAGTCTGATTCCCATATGCATCTTGATCAACTTGTCTACTAATCCTCAGGTTCTTTTAACAGGGTTTAACCCACACATATATTTTCAGTGCTCATGAGACACACTGCAGAACGAAAACCTAACCAGATGCTGTCAAAACACATTTTATCAGTTGTGTCCTTTTACACAGCAAGTGGCCAAACTTGCAGTGGGGAGGGCGGGGGAGAAAAATGTGCAGCACTAGCTCTGAACCAAATTTACAAACCTGCATTCGATTTACTTTCTCTTGTTCTACTGCACTCTTTCCACTTTTGTTTTTGATTCCTGTCTCTTCCAAGATCTTACTCTCTCAATTACTTCCTCACTGTATCCTTACACTCCCCTTCTCTCCTCGACCCTTCCCCTTGGTAACTGAATGTGATTCAGGCTTTTCTTTTTTAAAAGTTTTTAACACTATACTCCTTCAGTTATTACCTATATCTTTCAAAGCAACTCCTTATAACCTTATTTCTTAGATTGGGGTCAGATGATATATTGCTAAGGTCCATGAGTTCTTCACAAGAATATTAAACTTTCATTTTCATGATTCTCTTAAATAATGATGTCAACACATTTTAGATCACCTGGATGACTGCCCTCTAACTAAGTAGTACCATGATATTTTGGTGCCTTTTACCTTTATGGATATCTTATATATATAATATATATGTGTGTGTGTGTGTGTGTGTGTGTGTGTGTATGTGTGTGTGTGTGTGTGTGTATATATATAGAGAGAGAGATAGAGATATCTGGGAAAAATCAGGGTGTGGTCGGTATACATAAATACCTTGACACCAAATGGTATTGCTTTCATTATCTTGAACTGAAGAGAAAAGAAGAGGGGCAGATATGTTATAAGGTTAAATATTGTCTTGGGGGCACTGCACAAAAATGGGAAAGTGGTGGGAGGACTGAGTGATTACATGGGATGTGGAAATAGAAGGATACCAAATGTAAAACAACCCATAGTCACTAGCATAACTCATGTTGATAATGGTTATTTAGTTTGACAAACTAATTTAAGCTATTGCCTTAAATTAATATTGTAAGTTTGAATTTAATTTATATTTAATTTATAAGCACGTTTTGGTTTCATGGTTGTATTAGTGCAATAAGTACAGATAACATATATACTTGATGTGTATATATATTTAAGTAATTTAGACAAATTCAAGCCAACTTGGGGTTAAGAATTCTTTCTCTTCCTTATTTAAAAATTTACCTTACAAACACAAACATTACAGAGCTTACTATATTCTGACATTGTTTTAAGTGTTAACTCATTAAATTCTGAAGTCACACGGCTAGTGAAAGGTATAGCTAGGATTCAATCCAGGCAAGCTAGTTCTCCGGTCTTGCCTTTAACCGTATGGAATGCTGCCTCCCTTTGGAAGGAGTCTGTATTTACTCTGTTAAGGTTTGAAGAATGCTACCTTAGAGGATATAGTATTCACTGGGGTTCTGCCTTTGGCTTTTCCTCTTTCAACTTGGTGTGTTCTCCTAGGCAGCATCACGAATTACTATAGTTTTAATTACCACACCCTGATTATTTCCAGATCCCTAACTATAAATTAGAGCATTATCACCTTCTCATGATACATAAAATCAACTGAACATTCTCACCTGCAAGTCTCAAAGGCATGTCAGCTTCAACCTAAATTGAATGACAAGCATTCCCATTCCCCCATTCTACCCCTGCTCCAATAAGCCTACTCTATTATCTGTCTTGTTTAATGGCTCTACTTTCTACTTAAGATGCTCACTGTTCAGTTGGGGAGAGAGATGAGCAAACTAATCATTATCTTGACATGTGACGATTACATGGGTATGTCCAAAAGACCAATGAACGCAGAAGGAGATATGACTGCCTGATGGAAGGGTCTAGGATGGATTCATTAATAAGTCAATAAGTCATTAATAAGTCAATCAATAAGTCAATGTTTAAACTATTTCAAAACAATGACTGCTTGTACCTTTCTTTTTGCCTTTTGTGTACAGTTGAAGGATATCTTTTAGGTGCACTATTTATATTAGTGATAGAAAATGTAGGATACTTCTTCATTTTAGTTACAAAATGTAATTTCTACAACTCATTCCCTCTCCATTTCCCCCCAAAATGTGGACTAGCAATTGTGCAGGGTTTTTGTTTTTGTTTCTCCATTTAAACTGAAATAAATGAAAGAAAAAAATTTTCTATGCCCATTGAAAAAATCAGATTCATTTATCTTTAAAACATTTTCTAACACTTTAACCTTTTATGGGAAAAATACTATGTAGGTTTGGGTCCATCATGTAAGTTTTGACTGGCTCTGTGATAGCTGCTGTATGAAGTTCACTGGACAGGTCTGCACCTGTGGCTTCTGTGGGGTTAACCATTATAGCAGATAAATCCGTCTAGACATGGTCAGCTACCACTTTGCAATTCTAGCCGGGCCACACTGATGAGAGGTTGTGGTGATTATCAGCATGGAAGGCCACAGAATTGTGTCACAGCTGCCAAAAAGCCAACCTTTTTGCCTTCCTCAAAGTGTTCATCATGATAGTATCTCTTTCAGGAATAATTTTGTTGAAAATAAATATTCATTCAAACTGTGTAAGCTAAAATGGGAATTTTAATGTCAGGATATAGGAATCATCTCTGAGATCCAAGGGGAAAGATATGGAGCCTGACCTTGAAAGGGTCTAGAATACAAGGAGTTCTCAGTTATTGTCTCTGGCGCTTGTCTCTGTCCCTGGCCATATGGTCTTCTCTTGTTTCTCTCCTGTGTCAGTTCTCCTCTGCAGACCCCCTCTCTCCACATGCATGCCAGATACAGCAGCTCCAGCTTCTGTCCCCATTGCAGCCTTATGTCATCTTCGAGTTTAATCACTAATAGAGAGAGAGGAACATCTCTAAGACCTCAAACCCCGGGAAGAGGTATGGTAATTTCCTTTTGGTTTGTGTCTAGCTGTGCACATGAAGGTAGGATCATTTCATATTAATGTGTATGTAGAGGCCTATATGGGGGGAAACTGGTAGATATATTCAAATTATGTTTGAAGGTGTATCTTGTACCGAAGTTTTATTCCAACAGAGAATGGCCATAAAGCCTGACCTCCTGAGATAAAATAAGTGAAGCCGTTGTTTGCTTCCTAGTAAGAATTATGTGTTATTAATCATAAAAATCTGCCCTACTTATAGCCACCTGTGCTAATGAATAAACACGATTCTCTGGGATCAGACTGTCATGAACTAATTACACCCATGTTCCCTTTCACTCTCAGGGAAGGAGAACTCTGACTTGTGCTACGGAAAAGTCATGGACAAAGACCAAAAGGGGCACCAGAAAAAAGGCTCAAGCTGTCTTTGCTCTAGTTTTTAAGTTAAAACATCAAGAGGAACTCCTAAGAGTTTCATATGATCCAGCTCACTGTCCCTAGGATTTAAGGCTAAAACTCATGTAGGGAAAGAATGTGTCTTTGCCTAGTATTCTCTATGTTCCCTATGGGAAGTCCCTCTGGGAATCAAATTGGTATTTAGTGATGGGGAGTACTCATACATGCAATGCTATTAACAAATATGAGTGGTTATTTCCTTAATGTTCCTAATGCTGTCACATCAAGTACAGTTAGAGAACAGGGTCTTCTGGTAAGTTAAATATTCAGACTAATATGAATTAATATATGTAGAATAGTAGGTCTCTTTGGATAAATGTAGACTCCAGTTACTTTTAAACCCTGCTCTGAGGTGTCATAGATGCAACTGGGAGAGGCTCTATTCTCTACCGTACCCTACGGCCATCACCATTTTCATTTGTTCTACCTATGAGGCTTTCAAATAATATTTCACTTGATTCCATGAAATTTGTGATATATACACAAATGTGTATACATATGTATATATACATGTGTATATGTATCTATACACACACTGTGATCTAGTTCAGTCTTCTCAGGAGGAAACTGAGAATCCCACAGAAATTAAATTTCCAACATTGACCCTAAAATATCAGAATTAAAAATAAAGAACATACTAAATGTGATTTATTTTTTTCAATAATGACTCAAAAGGTACTTTGGGACTTATTGTGCCCTGGAGTCATAGGACTCCTTAGCTTACAGTCTAGGTATGAAGTGAGCAGAATTTATTTATTTATTCAAACATTATTGACCACTCCCTCACACACCACATACTTTACTACGCACTAGAGATTTAATAATGAACAAAACAGATAAACTCCCTGCCTCCATTGAACTTACACTCAAATGAGGGAACAAATATGTTAGATAAATAAAATATATGTTTGATAGTAATAAATGTAAAGGATAACAAAAAAATAAATGAAATATAAAGTGTCTAAATTGTGGAAGGAGAAAAATTCTCACTGAGAAGCTAGCTTTTTAATAAAGATTTGAAGAAAGATGGCCATGCAGATTCTCTGGGAAAGAATATTTCTGGCTAGCACTCCTTGCTGGTATCAACAAGGACCTGGTATGTAGATGTGCCTGGTATATTACAGGAACAGCAAGGAGGCCAGTAAGACTACAGCAGAGAGAGCAGAAGAGTAGCTAGCAACAAAGTGGGAAAGGTTAACATGGAAGATCTTAGAAGTCAACAGTAAGGATATGGGTTTTGCTCTGAATGGGATGGGAGGGGTTTTGAGCAGAAGAATGACATGATCTAACTTGCTGAAGACAGTTTAAAAGGGGAAGGACATCACCAAAGAGACCATTAGGAGTCAGCTGCATTGCATGCAGGCAATGGTAATCATATAGACTAAGAGGGGAAGATGAAGACACTAAGAAATGATCAAGGAAGGGCTGTGTATAGATTGACAGTGTAGCTGATGGAAGTTGCTTATGGACCAGGTATGAAGTATGAGAGACAGAGAGGAGTCAAGGATGATACCAGATTTGCTGGCCTGAGCAACTGAAGAAATGGAATTGCCACTGAGGTGAGTAAGAATGTAAGAGCTGCTGGTAGTAGGGAGTGGAAGATCAAGAGCTCAATTTTGGATGGTTATGATTGAGATCCTATTAGACAATCAATGAGAGAAGTCAGATGGGAAGGTGACCTTGGATTTGGAACTCCTGGCAGAGTCCCAGTGCCCCAACTTGAGATAGCAATGAGACTTATTAGCATAGACATGAAGTTTAAAGTCAGAACACTGGATGAGACCAACATGGGGGTGGGGACAGGCACAGATATAAATAAGAGGAATAAGCCCAGGGGAACTCCAAATTAGAGGTCTTGGAAATATTGGCAAATTCACCAAAATGATCGACAACTGAAAACCAGAAAGAAAAACTATACATGTGGGTCATGTAAGCCAAGGGATGTAAGTATTCCTAAGAGAAAAGAATGATCAACTATATCAAATTGATTGGGAAATAAGGTGACAACTGAGAAGTGATGATGGAGGTCATTCATGGAACTGGGAATACAAAGTAATTTTGGGGAGCTCTGCTGGGGGAGACCTGATGGAGTAGACTCAAAAGAGAATAGAAGAAGAAAAATTAGATGCATGAAGAGAACTTTCCCATGAGCTTTGTTATAAAGTTTGTTTTATTTTAAGATTGGATAAATAGCAGTGTCATTTTTTTTTTCTTTGAAGAGATTGATCCAATAGAGAAGAAAATGTTGATAATGCGGAAGAAAAAGAGGGAGAATTATTAAATCAAAGTGTCCCCTAGCAAAATAAAGGAGAAGACCTTGGCTGAAACATGGGGAATCCACCTACAGCTCTAGGAGAGAAGTCACAGATGCAGACAAGTAGGCAGATAAGGTAGTGGGAACGTGTGGAAATTCTCCTTTGATTAAATGAAGGAAAATAGAAATAAGGTCATCAGCTGAGATGAGGGTGAGGAAGGAGTTCTTAAAGGTTTGAAATGGAGAAAAATGAAATAGTCATGTAGAAGAGAGTGAATTTACAAAGGAGATGTAGTATAATTTCCATGTAGTAATAACTGAGACTCAGAAAGGGTAACTATCTTGACTAAAGTTATTTATTTGGCAACACAATTAAGACCAAAATACCCAGGTCTCTTAAATCATGGCTTTTTTTTTTTTTTTATAAGATCTTATTTATTTATTTGACAGAGAGAGACAGCGAGTGAGGGAACACAAGCAGGGGGAGTGGGAGAGGGAGAAGAAGGCTTACCACTGAGCAGGGAGCCCGATGTGGGCTGGATCCCAGGACTCTGGGATCATGACCTGAGCCGAAGACAGATGCTTAATGACTGAGCCACTCAGGCATCCCAAATCATGGCTCTTCGACCAGATTATTTTTCCTCTATACTGTACAATATAGATGTTTGTTCAGGGAGTTCCCAGCAGAAATGCAAAATTTCATTACAAGTACAATTAAAGTCTATTTAATCCTGCACAAATCATCAATGTTTTTTATATATTTAGAGTCTATTTCACAGTTTTAAGTTATGGAGTCAAGGGCAAACGGAAAGAGAAAAAGAAGGCAATAAAACAATTCAACTGAATCTTACCTCCACCTGATGTCCTCCTTCCTTGCTCTCCCCTCAAAAGATGCCTTTATTTTAAATGTGGAGCTCATTTAGTTAAAAATGCTAGGTTTATAATTGGAGGAAATTTATCCTGAATTATCCAAATGACTATTTCAATTCTCTACCGGTAGACTATCTGATAAAATACTAGCAGAAAAAAACTTGTATTCAAATCAATGGTGACTTACATTTCATGGGAGAGGGGAGAGTTTCTAACTCTTTAACTTTTTAATGAGTATCTACTATGTTATAAGTACTCATTTATAAATATTCATTGAAAGACAGTGGAGTTCCTGCTTTATATTAAATGTCAACTATATTTAATAAGAGGATTTGAATTATAAATAATGAATGTGACTTCTGTCTTGATTAATTGTGTTTATTTACCATATTGAAATCTTCTACATTCAGGACATCATAGAGAAGCAGTGTGTCTGCTAATTAAAGTGAAAAGGAGTAGTAGTTATCATTAGCGCTGAAAAGGTGAAGGGCTCTTGTCCTGGTTGGTGCCAAATAAAACAAGGGGCTCTTGACAAAGCTCATGTCACATTTCTCACTTTGGTGTCTGCCCTCCCGGTTCCTGACCTGGTGATTAGAGAATGGGAGGACCAATGGTTACGGGCCTTACTTGTGGTTGTCAAAATTTGTCAAGTAGAAGATATGAGCATTTCCCTGAAACACAAGACGCAGGAGGCAAGAGTCACAGGAAAAATAGTTCGCTCTGGGAAAGAGAAGTAAAGAAAGCCAAGAGAGTGATGTTGAGACAGGTACAGGGACAATGTTGACAAAGGTAAGGCCCCGGATGGAAAAGATGTAACTATCAATGATATTTTAATTTATAATTATTTACTCTTCTAAATGTTATAATGTGTTCTTCTTTTTTTATTATGTTCAGTTAGCCACTATATAGTACATCATTAGTTTTTGATATAGTGTTCAATGATTCATTAGTTGCATATAATACCCAGTGTTCATCACAACAAGTGCCTATAATGGTTTTCAATAAAAAAGGGGAAAAAAGTTAACCTGCTTCCAGAAAAATGTAATATTACTTTAGGTGAGTACTAGAATATATTTCTAGCTGCTAAATACCAGGATAGTTTACACATCAGATCTGTTTAGGAGAAAATTTAAATGAATGTTGCCTATGATTAACATTCAAAAATATAAATTACTATGTTGCAAGGTCTTATCTACTTTTACCTTATTTCAAAGAAGATTAAATAAAGCAATATTCATTTAATATAGATTGCTAAAATAAATATAATAAATTTAACTAGAAAAGAATACAAGTTAATTTTTTGACCAATTAATATATTTTATATACCCAGAATAAATTATGTATTGGATTAGTGACTATAACACTGTTTCCTCAAAATCAAGTCAATTCTTTTTTTTTAAATTTTTTTAAAGATTTTATTTATTTATTTGACAGAGAGAGAGAGATCACAAGTAGGTAGAGAGGCAGGCAGAGAGAGAGGAGGAAGCAGGCTCCCTGCTGAGCGGAGAGCCTGATGCAGGGCTTGATCCCAGGACTCTGGGATCATGACCTGAGCCGAAAGCAGAGGCTTTAACCCACTGAGCCACCCAGGCGCCCCCAAATCAAGTCAATTCTGATGCTGAGAATATGTGATGTTTGTCAGAGCTCAAATCAATCCAGTGGATGAGGTCCATAGGAAGCAGCAAATACCACATATGACTATGGTGACAACTGTGTTTGCAACTTATATTCTCACCTATATAAATATAAATGTACACACACACGTACACGCATTGTTAATGTAACAGACTCTATGTTTCTAGGAAGCACATTTAGATTTATAAACAAAGGATCAACGTAAGGATAATCTATTACTTTTCCAGACTCAACGAACAAATTCAATGCTCACTGAGTAGATAGATTAATGGACGCACATATTAACTGGCTGGGAGTCTGAGGCATTGTAATAAATATGTAAGTGACATGATGTGGTTAACCACACAAACCCTAGAGGTCAGTTATTAGACCAGTTTCAATACAGCTCTGCCTCTGAGAGGAAGGGGGAAAGAGAGAGACAGTGAGGCACAGGAAATGGCTCTAAAAAGTCTTCAAAGCAAAGAAGAGGTGTAGAGGAGAGCCTCTCCTGGTGGCACACAGACGAGAACAGGTCCTCTTCCTACACGACGGCAGGGTTATCTTTGTAAGCACTTGCTCCCGGTCTCAGCAGAAGAAAAAAAAAGCATTTTGCTGTGGACGGCTACAACAGAAATTTCAGCAGAACCAGACAAGAGAAGGTCAACACGGCTCAATTCCCTAGATCGCCCTGTCTGTGGGACGGCCAACAGGGATGCCAACAGCCAGTGCTATGCAGACATGGCAGGGAAGTGCAACTTAGTCTACAAATCCTTTGAATGTATACATGAGAGCTGAGAAATCTCTGCAGCGCATGTGTCTGGGAAACAGACCAGCACAGACACAGAGGAGAAGTAGGAAGATACTGGAAAGGCAGCCCTAGACCAGGCCCAAGGCAAAGAAGACTGATGCCCTCAGCTAATAATGGCAAAGCATGTGAGCAATCAGCAGAAAGAGGGGGTGGTAGTTAACACCAGAACCGCGCTGCAGTTACAGGTCCAGAGGAGCCATGTATTCTGTGTTCTGTATATTTTGTATTTTGCTACACAGTGGACCCTTGGCATTCCTCAGCCACCAGTTCCCCCGATCAGCCAACATCCCCAAATTAGCAGGTAACATTTTATTTTATTTATCTATTTATAAAAGATTTTATTTATTTAAATACTAATAAATAAATATTTATTTATATATTTTATATATATTTATAATTATATAATTATATATAATATTTAATACTTCATATATAATTATAAATATATAGTTCATATATATTTATAAATTAAAAATAAAATTTTATGTATTTATGCAATTTATATATAATTTATATATATTTATATAATATATATAATTTATATAATGAATATTTATTTAGATAAATAAATTTTTAAAAGATTTATTTATTTGACAGAGAAAGAGATCGCAAGTAGGTAGAGAGGCAGGCAGAGGGAGAGGGGGAAGCAGGCTCCCTGCTGAGTAGAGCCCGATGCGGGGCTCGATCCCAGGACCCTGAGATCATGACCTGAGTCAAAGGCAGAGGTTTAACCCACTGAGCCACCCAGGCGCCCCACGTGTTTATTTTTAATAAATGCACCAAAAGACTGAGATATGTTGCTAACTTCATAGCTTCTGTGTTAAAACAAAGAAAACAAACAAAACAGCGATAAAAATATATAAGGAGACACTATGGTAGTTTTAAGTCCAGGCTCTGAAGGTAGACTTTGTGGTTTGAGTCCTGGGTCTCCCTCTTATAAGCTGTGAGCCTGAGCAGACTGCTTTACATTTTTATGTCTCAGATTCCTCATTTGCAAAAGGAGATCATAACCTCATGGGTATCTGGAAAGCATTAAATGAGCTAATACGTGCAAAACATTAAGACGTTTTCTGACACCGTAGAAGGCACTCAGGAAATGCGAAATAGTTTTGAAGAAATAAATAAACAAATAGAAAAATTTTCTATCTTTATAATCTAATGCTGGGACCATAATACAGAGTCAGCATCCTAAGGGAGTCTTAGATTTAATTCTGGACTATAAAATAGAATGTGTATGACAAAATAATCTATATTTAGCCTTTCAGCCTCATTCAGCAAGTATTTATTGAGCATAGACTAGGTGTCAGACTGTATGTCTCAGGCACTAGAAATATGTAAAGCACTAATGTGGAAATATAGGTGATACATTCTATATTAAACATGTCTACGTAAGGCTCACACGTGGCAAAGGTACTTATACTGATAATTAGCAGCATCTCTCCCATTTACTGAGCATCTATTTTCTGTCTGTATTAGCTTGCTTATGTAACTTACTTTTGAGGTACTTATATGATCCATCCCTATTTTCATCCTGAGAAAACTGAGGCTCTGAAAAGTTAAGACAGTTTTCCCAAGGTCTGTATAGCAAGAGGCAGAGCTGGAATTCAAACCCAGGTCAGTCTGATTCCAGAGCTGGGGCTTTTCTACTTTCTGATATTTCTTTGGCTCTTCCTGACTGAATTTCAATGAACTTGCACATTTCAAACAATGTGGCTTGAAGGCCGACTGTGTTATTCACAGTCTGAAACTTTTTAAAGCTAGAAAGTCATCACTTAACAAATAACTAATGAATGGTCCAAAGTAGCCTTAAAAGTGTTAGGTAAGCTAGGGACTTAGAGTAGGATCCAAGGTGGCCACTAAAAGCAGAATGGTTGGGACAACCCACTGTGTTTGGAAGCGGTGTTTTGAAATAGAGGCTGAAATGAGTAGGTGGAATGTTTCCAACACTGGGGACAAAGGAGCAGACACCTTAAATAATGTGTGGGCATCAGAACCAGAGATTCTATGCCTTGTGTTAATCTCAGAGTTGTTTTCTTTTTTTTATTATTTTAATTTTTTTTTTTAAGATTTTATTTATTTATTTGACAGAAAGAGACACAGTGAGAGGGGGAACATGAGCAGGGGGAGAGGGAGAAGCAAGCTCCATCCCAGGACTCCGGGATCATAACCTGAGCCGAAGGCAGACGCCCAACGACTGAGCCACCCAGGTGCCCCTCAGAGTTGTTTAAGGGAGCTAGTTTCATGAAGGGTTTGTAGAGCTTCTTGGAGAGTTTCTCTGACCACATACACACACATACACTCACATGCACGCTCACACAACACTCTCACATGCTCTCCATCCGCATCAGACAGAAAAACTGGAGTCAGGTCATTCGTACTTGAATACAGATCACCATGTCTGCTGCCACTATTGACTCTGGTCAATACAAAAGAGAAAGATAACATCTATGTCCACCAACTATCAGTCAAGGACATAATTATTATAGAATTTAGGTTAGAAAATTGCCATATGGAAGTAACCATACAAAGATCTACATTCAAATAAAATTTTTGCTGATTATAAACTTCTCTTATTTTAGGAAAAAGACTTTGAATTTCTTTTTTTTTAAATTCCATTTATTTATTTTATTTTGGGGGGAGGGGCAGAAGGAGAGGAAGAGAGAGAACCTTAAGCAGACTCCCCACTGAACATGGAGCTTGACATGGGGCTCAATCTCACAAGCCCTGAGATCATGACCTGAGCCAAAACCAGGAGTCAGACACTCAACCAACTGAGCCACCCAGGCGCCCCAACTCTGAAGTGCTTAATAAAAAATTCTGTAGCTTAGGGGCGTCTAACTAGTTCCTAGACTAATCTTCCAAACCTGACGTTTCTGTTGGTTTCTGCCAGGATCTAGTACAGCTTTCTTAGTCTGTCATTTAATGCTGTCCACTCTCATGCATGATACTCCTTTCCACACTAAGATTCTGGTCACTGCTTCCAATGTGTGTGGGTTTTCCCCACACCACTAAGCAATTTTCCAACACCAGCTGGGTGTCCTACAATTCAACTCAATTCTGATATTGTACCTGGAGATAGCATCAGATTAATATGTTATTATTAATTAGTCATATTGCTATATTAATTATACAATAATTATATCAGTAATCATAAAATTAATACATCATTGATTAAATCTATTAATAATTAACAATTATTATTAGGGGCTCAGTCCACAAGACTGCCCTCTAGTTTAGACACCAAAAACAAGTACAGCTTGTTACCTATACTTCTGATTGTCTGTAAAGAGAGGTTCCTACGACCTCCTCCTTGGGTTTGATTAATTTGCTAAAGCAGCTCAAAGAACTTAAGAAACCATTTTACTCACTGGTTTATTACAAAAGACATTAAAGGAAACAAATCAACAGCCAGATGAAGAGATACCTAAGGCAGGGTCCTGAATTAAGGAGCTTCTGTCCTCATGGAATTTGGGGCATGGCACTGAGGCACACAGAAGCATTCCAGTTCACCAACCTGGAAGCTCTCTAGTTCTTTTGGGTTTTTACAGAGGCTTCATTACACAGGAATGATTTATTAAGTCATTGGTCATTGGTGATTTAACTCAATCTCCAGCCCCTTTCCTCTTCCTGGAGGTCAGAAGTAGGAGTGAAAGTTCCAATCCTTTAATCACTTGGTAGACTCCAATGGCAGCCAACCCCATCCTTAGGTTTGGGCTAAGAGTCACCTCATTAATATAACAAAAGAAAAGGTTTTAAGGCTTTTAGGAGCCCCATGCCAGAAACTAGGAGGAAGACCAAATATACATTCCTTCTTATAAACCATTATATCAATACATCGTATTTGATTACCCCCACAGAAATGCCCTGCTGGCCAGTCCATCAGAGGACCAGAACCCTTGATCCTTAAGCTTACCAGTCGCATTCCCTTTTCATACCTTTGCAGATCTGGGCTCAGGCTGCTCTCATGATCTAGTCATGTTTATCCAAATCCTACTGGTCTTTGTAGCATAGTACAGCACGAATGAAGTCATACATGAGTCACGCATGAAACCCAGTTTTGCCACTTAATGGCTGGGTGGTCTGGGGTACATTACTTAGTCTCTCCAAGTCTGTTTCCTAATCCACAAAATGAGAATGCAAGTAGTACCTTAGAGGCCTGCTTTGAAGATTAAATAAAACAATGCATGTAATCTACTTAGCTCAGCTCTTGGCATATAGTAAGGGCTTAATAAAAGTAACTTTAAAAAAATTAAATATCGCAGCTCCAATCCTACTTCTTACGCTGATCACTCTGGTTTTGATTATATCTCTCTCTTCTTTACTCATAATACTGCCTGCAATTGTATCATTTCTATAATGTCTTAGGCTGTTTATCATTTTGCAACATAATATTTTGTGGATATAAGTGCCGACCTTTTGGTGTAGAAGAAACCACAAAATAGATGCTCTCAATGGCCACCGAGAACGTACACTTCAAAAGACATGTTCATTTATTTTCATTGATTGAGTGGTTACCTGATTGTTTCATTTACTGGTTAAGTAGACATGCATTAAATATCTTATATATTCTGGACACAGAGATGAATCAGAAAGATTGTGATTTAAAGGAGAGAAAATTACTATGATGTAAAGTAAAAGTCATAGAGTCTACATGGATAAAGAACAGTGATTGTTTTAAAGACAGAAAGCAACTAGGAAGCTTTACAGAGGAAGAAGCCTTGAATGTGTCCTTGAAGGACAGGTTGTATAAGGTGACTGAGAGCTGAGAGGTGACAAGTGGGTGGCTGAGTGGCAGAGGGCACAGTCTAAATCAAGGCACATGCAGGAGCACACCCCTGGGGTTGGAGAGAGCAAGTACCCACAGTGAACAGCAAGGGAACATCAATTATGTGGGGGCACTGAAAAGCTCTTTTCAAAATTCACTTGACCCCCTGGGGCTTTTCTTTAATTAACACAACTGGGACCTTGGAGACTTCAGTAAATGCCTTTGCTTTCCAGCTGTTTTATTGATTTTTGGTTCGGGACTTCGATTTTCACGGGTCCTCCCTGGACTCATTGTTTTACAAGTTACATTATGCTGCTGTCCTGCCCCACAACCTGTATCTTTGAGAAGTAACTTCCCTCTCTTGGAGAGGTTCCTCTTGACACAAAATTATGGAATGCTATATGGCACCTTGGAGGGCTTTGTGCTCATAGCGAACAGTAAAATTTTTACCAGTAGCTGAGGTGGACCAGCCAAACTACTGTTTTTCACCAGGCAGGGTTCTATAAAGGATACCCAGGAACCCAAATTAGTAATTACAACATTGATAATAATCACAGCTCAGTCCAGATCTGTCCCAGATCCCAGAACCCACAAGTAGGGTATCAGAAGGGGAATCTTGAAGTTCCTGAAGATGTTCTATTAAATATCTCAGCATGGATAATAATGAGATTGGTTTGTGATTTTTGGACAGCAGAGAGGATATACTGACTATCCATGCAAGGGTGGTTTCTATTCTCGTACATAAACTCTAAGGAATTGACCGTGATATTGCTTAATCAACGAAGTCAATGCCCTTAAGACTCTTAAGTGGATAAAATCATCAGGATTTTATTAATAAGGATTAATGTCTTGTGAGTTCTTGAAGTTCTGTGGACATGCTCAGTTCCTTTCATGATAATGATAGTGGTGAATTTAAGTACAGAGATTAAGTATTAAGAAACTTTGAAAATCTGGGTCAGGGTCTATGATATGGTTTAGATCAAGTAAGGTTATTTTCCTCTTCCCGTCCACCGAATAGACTTTTTGAGCAGCAACCTTTCTGTCCAACCCTGGAGGCAAAGCCCCCTATAAAGGGCGTCCAATAATATCTTCTTAAGAGCTTGGGACATCAGGTCTCGTCCATGGTATGATTAATTACTTACAGACATGTCATTGCTGGTGGTGAGATGTGTTACTAAAATGGTAGTAATAATCTCAAAATTACTAACTATACTCAAAAAACTCAAAAAACTGAAATTGAGTATTAAAATTGATTTTTAATAACTTAGTATGAATCAAGGTTGTGAAAATAACTTCATTTTTACAATCTCTTGCATTCCTGTTTGCTTGCTTGATTAGGATTGCATGTAGTGATGTTATCATGAGTGTCTAGGGAAGCCCACAGAACTTGCAACCCGTCTCACTTATGCCACAGCCCAGGGGGCATCACGTGACTATCCACCATGTGAGTTGCAGGGAAAATGTAAATGATCACCACATTTCATCAACTGTAAAGTGAAATATTTTTTTCACATTTTAACATCTCTGAAAAGGGATGCATCTACAGTCAGTGGCAACAATCTTATACTATTAATACACGAGTTTTTAAAAAAAAAAATCAGTAGAATATAAAACAATGCATTTTACATTAGTTGCATTTTAGATTCAAGGTTAATTACGCCAGGACCCACATCCCACTCCTTGCTTCGAAATTTCTTTTCTCTCCAGTGAGACTCACTGGCCTTTAAAGTTAGTCTTCCTCTCTCCCTAGTCTTTTCATATTGATAACTCATTTAAAATATATCAAATGTTTGTTTTATGCCAGATCTCATATTCTTGTAAAGTGTTTCCATTTATAAAATAGATATTACACCTAAGTGCAGAGCATTCAGAACAGAAGATAAGTCAATGCTTGCCAAGTGCTTGAGCAAGAGCCTCTGAAAACAAAATTTTGGTAGATTCTTAACTGTGAATAAGTTATTCAGGAATGAGAGGTCATTTCTAAATGAATGGGAGCATGCCTCATACCAGCTTATCTAAAATCACAATACTATCACAAGGCCAGAAGCATATATGTAACTAGGCATTTGCTACCAGGTCTCCTAGGACAGGTGCAGAGCTGGGAAAATCAGAGTGGAGGTGATGGTGGTGGCAGTTTCCTGCCTGACTACCCTAGTGCCTGGACCTAGAGAGTGCTGGTGTCTAATATGTGTTCAATATGTGGCTGTTGCATGAATGACCACATCTAGCCAGGCAAAGTCAGATGAACACACTCTGAATGAGTGGTGCTACAGGGAAATCACCAATGTTGGCTGCCCTTGAGGAGTGTGTAAGGGAGACAGAAGGCTAAGGTTGCTGATCTTGCACTGCTCATGAGGTTGGATGGGAGTCACTATCTATCAATAACTAGAATTTATTATCTTCAAGGTACTATTCAAAGAGCTTTACAAATATTAATTCATTTCATCTTCATAATAATCTTATAAAATAGCGACTATTATTATCTCCATTTTACTAGTGAGGAGATGGATGGACCAAGAGGTTAAGTACTTTGCCCAAGGGCTCACAGCTGAAAAACAGATTTAGGAGTGGAACACAGCAAGTCTGGCTCCAGAATCTGGGCTTGGACCATTCCACTACAATGCCTCTTTATTCACCCAGCAGGTGCTTTCTAAATATTTTAGCCACTATAATCACAGCTCTTTTGAGGCCAGATGTCTGCAGTCTGTCCCAGCCTTGAGGAAAGACAAAGGCTCTCGAGGAAAGACAAAGGCTCTCAGGCTCTAAGAAGTGAGGCTAGTAAGCCTGCCCTGTAGGTGTTGGCAGATAGGAAGGCATATATCCTGGATTTTACTTGGACATGATCCAGGTTTCTGGAAAGATCACTGAAAACTTTACCCCAAACGGTCTGTTTCATTACCATATTAAAATAAACATCTCCTCTCCTCCACGCCCCACCTTCTAAGCCAGAAAGAACTGATGTTGGGAAACTGTGTTGACTTTCTTTGTTTCTGTTTTGTTTCTTTGGTCCCCAGTGTTGCAAAAAATGTAGCCTAAAGAAAGGTCTAGGGAAGTTTTCATAGTTATATATTAACTCTTTCATCAGTGTTTAAAACAATTCTTAAAGAGTCTCCAATTTCTCTTAAATTTTTGGGATTGAAAATTAACATCTTAATAGGACACAGAATCAACAGCAAATATTTTTTCTAAAATTACTGTTAAATAGAGGTTAAATAACTTGCAACACTTAGAGGTAGCAGACTTGTTTTGTAAATTTTCCTGACGTCTTAGTTTCTGTCTTGAAAAGGAGATTTACATTTTCTTTTCTTTTTTTTAAAGATTTTATTTATTCATTTGACAGAGAGAGAGAGAGAGAGAGAGAGAGCACAAGCAGGCAGAGCTGTAGGCAGAGGGAGAAGTAGGCTCCCCGCCGAGCAGGGAGCCCGATGTGGCCCTCAATCCCAGGACCCTGGGATCATGACCAAAGGCAGTCACTTAACCGACTGAGCCACCTAGGTGCTCCTATTTTTAATTTCATTAAAATTTTTTTTTTTTTGAGATTTACCTTTTTAAATTCCATACCCATGCTACATTATAGATCAAAATGCAGGCCCCTATATTGTTATTTTATATCCAGAAAAAGTCTTTTAATTTGGGCTTGGCTTTGAAGAGAAATCACAAAAGTGTCCATCTGTGCATGGTTGACTCCAGCTAGACCCTGGTACCTGCCACTAAGAACACTCCTTCAGTTCTAGCAGAGACCTTAGAAGAAGTTTCCCAAAGCCAGATTTAGCATCCAGTACATAGTCAGAAGCCCCAGACTCAAGTCAAAGAGACCTTGCTTTTTCAGCCTTTGAGAGTGAGGTTTCTTTGTTCCCAGTGCCCAGCAAAGGGCCAGAACAAAGGATGCCAAATAAATTTTTTTTTTTCTTTTTCCAGCTGGGTAGAGTTACGAAAGTATATTGCCTGATCTTCCCATGGACAGCAAAGGCAACAGTATTATGATTGAAACACACACAATGAAGTGATAGGATATGTTTGCCTGGGCTGCAGATGTGGATAATACATGGAAAGCAGGCCCATGTGGAATCTTGTGGGCACTTGGCAGCATATAATGTCCACTTTACTTCCTTGACATTGTGTTTTCCTCTGCATCTTGGATCACGGCAAATGCTATTATCATATTTCCTTTTTATAAACAATATGGGTCTTAGGATTAATCTCAAGGGATTCTACTGCTTTTTTTTTTTTTTTACAATGAATTATGAGGTAATCCTATTTGTGTCTGGTACTTCTTTGTGTTCAGTGGCAATGCTGGATTGTGTTCTTTCTTCTTATCAGTTTGAAAAATGAGGAAAAATGGGATTGTGCCTGTCTTTAATTCTGTTATCAACAACTTAGAGAAAACATATGTGCCATGTATTTTGCCAAGACTGTATTTTGTAAACAAACTGCCGTTGTTAATTTTAGGGAGTGTTTCTGATTCATTACTAGCTAGCCATGATTCTGCATATTTTTATTTTTTAGAATCTTACTTTTTACACATATTTCCTTTTGATTCTTTCATCATCCTTTATGATTTCTCAACATTCTTCTCTATTAAGAGTAAGTGCCACTATAATTCAACATGCCATAAATAATTTTGTTGAATATCTACTTTGTGCCTAACACTGCTCTGGTTGCTGAAGATGAACTAATAAAGAAAGCAGTCCAGGTTCTTGCTCTCATGGGGCTTATTTTCAGATGGGAGAAGACCATAAGCAAATAAACAAATAAGATAATTACACATAGTGATAAACGCTACGGAGAAACTCAAACGGGCTATCATTTCAGTATGAAAAGGTAGTGTGCTCGGATGGCCAAAAACAGGGATAGTAGAGTCAGACTAGGACTTGAATCACAGCTCTAACACTACCCTGCTGTGTGATCTTGACAAGCCATTTTAGCCTTTCTGTGCCTTAGTTTCTTCATCTGTAAAACGGGAACAATCACAGCCTCTATCTCAGAGGCTTGCTTTAAGGATTATATGATTATATTTGGGAAGCACCTAGAATAGTGTCTGACCTATACTGGGCACTTTGCAACATTAGCTTTCATTATTTTAGTAGTTAACATTTACTGAGCGCTTTCTATGAGACAGGAATTACGATTATGATGTATTCATCAAAATTACCATATTAAGAATTCATTTTTAACTCCTTTTCACAGATGAGGAATCTGAAGGTCAGAGAGGCTAGATAACTTTCAAAAGGTCATGTAGCTAGAAAGTACCAGAAGCACTGGATGACTTCTGCTCTGCCCTCAAACATCTCTCTCTCTTCATAAGAAGTAAGTTTTATTTTTTCCAAATATTTACTTTCCAGTGGCTTGGTAATTAAGTCCATTATATCTGTAATCTCATGTTTGTGGTTAGACAGATAATACATATTTACTGAAAATAAAATTCATCCTCAGGTTTTATTCTTTTCTGATTCTGATCTTTTTTTTTCTGTTTTGCTACAGGCTAAAATTCAGCTGTTCATTATGTTAACAACATATTTTATACACACCTGATGTTATTTTATTCAAATAGAATTCAATAATTATTAACCAACTCTCTTGCCCCGTAGAGGTTACATACAGTTTCCTATAGCATTTGTACTTTTTACATTAAATGCTTTAGTGTAGAGAGCTTTAGAAAGCATTTCCATTTGTGATGTCCCAAATTTCATCCACTTAGTTGAAATTCAAAATTGTTACTATTTTTTGTAATGACCTTTTCAGATGTCTTTCTCCTCTTCCTAATCACAGTTCCATTTAGACCAAATGACATGCAGAAATCCTCACTTCAGTGGCAATCTGCTTTCTTTTTATATCTAGTTTTAAACCATAATCACTACTCTCTTCCTTCAATTGCTCAGACACTTGGTGTATTTTATTAAGCAACCATCTTGCTAGATTTAAGAAAAGTGCTCTCTTAGAGCAAAGGGGAGTTCTAAAGCCCCAGGGCTTATCAAAGTATAGCTCCACAGATTCTAAGACTAAGCATATAACACATTTAATGAGGCTTTGAAGAGAAAGCGCTATCGAATCAGTGAACGTGGCTTATACTAGTTGTATAACCATGGACTTTTTCTCCTTTCTAAAGAAGTGGGGAATAGGTGAGGACACAGAGGGCATTAGTTGAGATCGGACTGTTAACCCTTCTTCAAGATGTGGTTGCAAATGGGCACCTGAGTCAGGGAGACCACTGCTGGAATCTGCCTCTACCACTTCATTATGTAAGTTGACTGGGATTTTATTCCCGTGTATGCAAAATGGGAATAATAATGTTACGATGTTGGTGAGGATTAAATGGCATATATAAATATCTACACATACTAGGCATAATAGTAACAATTAATATTATGAGTTGTTACCTCTTTCGATGTTCACTTATGAGTTTTTGAATTCTTTAAATTAGTTCATTCCTTGAGACACCTGGGTGGCTCAGTTGGTTAAGTGTCGGCCTTCAACTCAGGTCATGATCTCCTGGAGTCTGCTTCTCCCTCTCCCTCTGACCCTCCCCCTGCTCCTGCTATCTCTCTGTCTCAAATGAATAAATAAAATCTTAAAAAAAAATTAGTTCATTCCTCAACATATGTGGACATTTCAGGATGGTGTAAAGCAAGAAATCCTTTTGCCTCCATCTGACTGTTTATCATGTGTTTTTATTATCATCTTTAGACCTAGTGTCAGCTTTTCCACATGTTCCAACCCATTTTCAAAATTCTCACTAGCACCCAAATCTTCGCTGACTGAGTCATTCATCAAACATTTATTGACTGCCTGCTATGCTCACTCCCTTCCCCCATGAAACATTCTGTGGAGACACTGGATATTTGTTTACTTGAATTACAAGACGGAGGGAAAAATGCAGTAATACCAGTTACTAAGGTAGCATGAAGGAAGCAGTGGTACTCTACTGGTACTCTACAGTGGTGCTGCCAGGAAGGCTTCCTGGAGGAGATGATCTCTAGCTTGTTCTTTGAGAGAAAAAGCGTTTGTCAAGTGGACAAAGGAAGAAGGGAATTCTGGCAGACAAAGTAATGGCCTCTAAGTCACAGAGGATGAAACATCAAGGCCTGTTAGGTGAAGGATAAGCAAATTTGGTGTCAGTAGAATATAAAGTACAAGGAGAGGTGCAGCCGGGGATGTGAAAGGAGACATATATTTAGATGCATTTATTTAGAATATCTAAGAAAACTGGGCCTGGTATATAATATTCAGTAAGTGCACTTAAATTTTATTCAAAAGACCAACCAACTCTTGTTTTATAAAATAAAGTACATTATAGGGGTGCCTCGGTGGCTCAGTCAGTGAAGCATCTGCCTTCAGTTCAGGTTATGATCTCAGGGTCCTGGGATTGAGCCCTGCATTGGGTTCCCTGCTCAGTGGGGAGCCTGCTTCTTCCTCTCTCTCTCCCCCTGCTTGTGTCCTCTCTCTCACTTGCTCTCTCTCAAATAAATAAATAAAATCTTAAAAAAATAAAGTACATTATATTTTACCCAGATATTTTATTTGTATCTCATTTATAGCTTGTTCTAGAGTCTCAGCCTCTCTGTAAATTTTATTTATTTTTTGCTTTATAATTAGCAAAGTCAAAGATACAGAATTGCAATGAGAAGACACAAATTGTGAGAGAAATTTCATAGCTCAGAGGAAAGAACTATAATAATGTATACCTAATATATCAATATCATCCACAATCACAAAGTAATCAAATAAAAGATCAACAAGAAAATCCTCTTTTCTTTGCTTCCAATAAGATTAAGTATTCCTTGGGGTGCCTAGGTGGCTCAGTGGGTTAAAGCCTCTGCCTTCGGTTCAGGTCACGATCTCAGGGTCCTGGGATTGAGCCCCCACATCGCATCTCATCAGGCTCTCTGCTCAGCGGGGAGCCTGCTTCCCCCTGCCTCTCTGCCTACTTGTGATCTCTCTCCTCTCTCTCAAATAAATAAATAAAATCTTAAAAAAAAAAAAAAAGAAATGTTTAAAAAAAAAAAAGATTAAGTATTCCTTTTTCAGAAGACAACTGGAACTGTTTTCTCCTGAATCTAGGAGAAGGGAAGATTGTGCTCCTAACTGTAAAGACAAATACGCAGGTTGAAGATCCTTTGTTTTCCTCAGCAGTTTTCTCCGTACATCCTCCCTGCCAGGACCTCCCCGGCCACACCCCTCCAAGAATCTTCACATCTTCATTTCTTTGGACTGTATCCCCTGCGTTTCGATGATGATTGTGTAGACATTCTACTTTCATTCTTTCTCACTAATAGTTACCCAAAGCAACTATTTCTCTGCAAATTTGTAGATAAATTGTGTTTCTTTTAAAATATCCTTTGTGTTTCTGCTGCTCATTGCTAAGTCATAACAGCTGGGGACTATTACAAAAATTCTAACATTCTTCCTTTTGCTTCCCAGAAAAATCTCCCACAACAAATGGTACCTATTTTTAAGAAATTCAAATATTTGAAAGAAAACAAATATATTTAAAATTTAGATAAAGTAGGGTATGATTATTTATATTACTAAGAAATCAATCTTCTTATAAAAAATCTGAGTGACCTTAAACAAAGAGGAATTTATGTATTTGCTATTATGTAATCAAGAAAGATTACAAATATCTTTTTATGAAGCTACTTATTATATGCAACAGATAATTCTTGCACACATTTCCAAGGGAATAGGGTGGCTTTAACCTTGATTTTAGATCTCTTTTGACTCCAGTGACCTCTTTAAAGAATATTAAGTGCTCCGAATTTTTCTAGAAAGAAAATATACCAGTTAATGAAGAACAATTGCATGAAGGTTTCTTTTGGAACCTGTGATCCCTTGGCAATTTACATATCACACTGGGTATTATGATAGTCGCACTGAAAGAAAAGCTAGTATTTATAAAATTATTCCTGAATTGGGAAAACATCTTACAGCATGAGGAATAGTGGCCCCTGGCTGGCTTAGTCAGTAGAGTGTGAGACTCTTGATCTCAGGGTTGTGAGTTCAAGCCCTGCACGGAGCTATTTTTCTAAAAATAATTAATTAAGATATGAGGAGCAGATATAAATTTTACCCAAGTAAAAAAGAACAATTTTTTATTCCTTAACTCTCCAGGCTATTAAGCATCGTCCTATTAGGCATTTTTTTGTTCTCCTTTAAAACCTACAAATAAGATTTATCTATATTCCTTTATTGTTTCAGCTTCAGTTTTTATGTAAATAAGTTATTCATTAATTACAGGGCTGCCTATAAGACCAAGAGGAAATGAGTCTGATGTACATGAAGTGGAAGAGAGACTTCTCAGTGTATAGTTTTTAACACTATTTTGAATTTTGAATCCATGTAATTATATTACTATTAAAAAATAAAGTTAAGGGGCGCCTCGGTGGTTCAGTTGGTTAAGCATCAGACTCTTGTTTTCAGCTCAGGTTATGATCTCAGGTCCTGAAATTGGCACCTCCCCCACTTTGTCCCAAATCAGGCTCTGTGCTCAACATGGAGGCTGCTTGTCCCTCTTCCCCTGTTCCTCTTTCCCCATCCCCCCTCATAAAATCTTTAAAAAATAAAGTTAAAATGATATACCATCAAACACTCACCCATCAAACAAACATGAATATGTTTTCTCAAAATGTGCTTATTTAGCAAACTTCTGGAAAGCCTGGTAATTCTAGATTGATTCAAGTATCTTTATTTGGATAAAAGAATTATAAAACAGTACAATGCTAAAGAACATCTGAAGAACAGTATGAAGCATGAGAAACAGAATCAGAGGATCTGGGTACAAGTTTAGCTCACAGAACTAATGGGTAGCACGGCCATGGCAAGTTACTTAAATTCACCGAGCTTCACTTTTGTTACCTATGAGAATGATAAGATACTACCAGTCTATTCAACTCCCACAGTTGTGTAGATCCCATGAGAAACATATGTGAAAACTCTTTGTGAATGGAGAAGTCTTAAACTTGTGCTAGTTAATATCTTATATATATACATAAACATATATATATATATTTTCAAAGATTTTATTTATTTATTTGACAGAAAGAAAGCACAAGGATGGGGAGGGGCAGAGGGAGAGGGAGAAGCAGGGGCTCCATCCTGGGATCAGGACCTAAGCCGAAGGCAGACACTTAACTGACTGAGCCACCCAGGTGCCCCAATATTTTATATTTTATTTAATGTTTCTAAGACTTACAAAAAAGCCATTATGAGATTCATTGGAAAAAAGTCTATTTGTTTGCTTAATTTTTTGCTTTCACATACCAAACAACCAAAGTCAGAAAGTGTTTTTGTCTTTGGCAGCGTGGTCAGCAGCAATGCCAAAATCAATGTTGGGACCACATAATCTACTCTCCTAGATTGACTACTTTTTCAGCATGGAAAATCAATGTTTGGGAGCTCTAGTTAATTAACATGATTCCCAATAGGCATTTCAATGGGAGTAAATTTGCTCTGCCACTAATGTTCAAGAGCAATTGCAAGGCATGAATATTTGTTCAGCTCATTCATTCATTCACAAATATTTACTGAATGAGTACTCTGTGCCAGGCACTGTTCTAGGCCTTGGGGACAAAACAGTAAGCAAAACAGGCAAAACCTGATGTTCCCATGGAGTCTACATTCTAGTGCAAAATTAATTGAGCTTACAGCTTTTTTGGATCCTAAACACACACACACACACACACACACACACACCTTATTTCTAACAGTTTTTCTCGCCTTCTGCTAAAACAGCTTAAAACTGTTTTTTGGTGACAGAATCCTTCATTTATCCAAGACCAAACATGAAAAACAAATAAAGCCTGTTCTGGTTGGAAGGGGACTGAAGCCACGGCCCAGGTTGTTTCCTCTGGTACCCCTCCTTCCAACTCCCTGCTTCCGTCCGCCATTCTTTTCCTGGACCCCAGGACTCTGTGGAGGACAGTTTATTTGACGCTCCCACACAGGGAATTATTTCCACATCGATTTTGTTACCTAAAGAAATCCCTCAAGAGCCCGTACCCACAGACTCCCAAGGGCTTTTTAAACTTTCTTTACCGCTGTGGGTCCACTTCTCCCTCTCTCTCTCTTTCCACACAATAACCACGTTACAGATTTTTCTGGACTTTCTGACAACTACCATAATAATAATAGTTATTACTTATTGAAGATGTGCTATTTGTCAGGGTCTGTGCTTGGCATTTTACACGCACTGACTTCATTAACCCTCAAAATAGTCCTGAGAGATAGGTGTGAGTCTTTACTTTACAAATAAAGAATGATGTTCCCAGAGGTGAAGTAATTTGTTTAAGGTTACACAGCTGTTAACAGCAGAGCTGGAATTTGAGCCATATCTATCTGATTTCACAGTAGGAACTCTTAACCACTGTTGCTTCCCAAATTCTGTGAAGCTCTTTGATTTTGTCTGTACTTCGATAGTTTTAAGGATAATGCAAAGATTGATGAGAGTAGGGGTTGGGGGGTAAAGGAGGGGAAGGGTGAGTTGGGTGCAATGTTTACTCAACAAGCTTGTTGTTGAGCGTTATCATACTAGTTATCATTTGCAGATGGCCTTATATATTCTAGACATTCTTCATCTATTTTCTCCAATTGTTCCAGAAACTTTGGAAGGTAAATATGATTATCCCTATGATACAGGTGAAGAACTTCAGGCTCAGAGAGGTTATCACTCACTTAAGGTAGTAAGTGGTGAGCCTTCTGCCTGCCTTTACACCAGTCTGGGGTCACACCTATTCTCAGAGCTGAACTGCAGGTCCCTAACTCCCATATCTTGAAAAGAACAGAAACAACCACCACAAATTAAAAAGGAAGAGAATTCATCCACCTAGCCTGCATCTGCTCTTTGGCCCAGGGCCTACAGCAAGCCAACAGTGGCCAGTCTCCATGCTCAACCACATCTGATTAGTAGACTCTCTGATCTGTCTGCCTGTTGGCCCCTCCTAGCCCGAATACTCTTATCTCTATTTCCCCATCTGACTCATCTTTGTCCTCTCTGTACCTCTGTCCTCTCTCTCTCTTTGGATACATGGCATTTATCCTTCATTAGATTCTCCACATCCCTTCCATTGCTTCACTCTCTTCTACTTCTTTTATCATCTTGTGAATCTGCTTCCTTTTCCTTCCTCCTTTGAGAAGTGATCTAGCGCAATGGCTGTTTTGGACTCTTTC
This sequence comes from Potos flavus, assembly GCA_028534135.1. Taxonomy (NCBI): domain Eukaryota; kingdom Metazoa; phylum Chordata; class Mammalia; order Carnivora; family Procyonidae; genus Potos; species Potos flavus. Next base: position 40,063,707 of record CM052884.1, on the reverse strand, counting down.
TGCTTGAGAATGTCTCCTGGTTGTACTCTCCTGGTTAGTTGTCTGACCTTGGGAAAACCACTTATGCTTTCTGAGTCTCCATATCCTCATCTGTCAACGAGCAAATGGGCAATGCAATCGAACCTCTGTTGTAAGTTTTTGAGATGTTTAAATGAGTAAACCTATGCAGAGATTTTAGAATGTCATCAGGCATATGGTGAGTGCTCCATACTAGTTTTAATTATTCTCTCTTTTGCTACTAATTCCCTTTCTCTTTCCATCTTCCTCTCCTTGACGTCTATATTTTGTTCTGCCTTAGCTAAAATAAAAAAGTGGAGAGTTCCTACAGAATAGATACATTTATTCATTGGCATCATTCATTCATTTTTTTTTGTTTGGTCTACATTTATTGAGTGCCTACTGTGAACGAGGTTGTGTATTAGGGACTAGGGTATAAAGATGAATAAAAAATGCTTTTCCCTGAGGGGTTTATTTGTCTTGTAACAGTCAATCATGCTGTCCTATATTTTAATAAAATGAATGAATTCATGTATTTTAAAAAGCCAACATGTAAGTCTACTGACTTTATTACCAACTTTCCCCTGAGTCTGTCTACTCCTCTCCATCTCTTCTGCCACTACTCTAAGCAGACCACCACTGTTTCACCTGGATGAGCGTCTTTTATCTGGGTCTTTCCCAGCCTCTCTGACACTACTGGCCTATTCTCTATTCAGCAGCCAGGGCTATTTTTTAGAAGAACAACTCTGATCCTTCCAGCCTTTGGCTTAAAACTTTTCAACACTGGTGCTTTCAGGGGAAAGACCCAAATACCTGTCCTTCATAATCTGCCCATGACTCCCTCTTTCATTTCCTCACGCACAGTGTCTCTCCTACTTTCTCACATACATTTCCCTCCTCTTCCTCACAACTGCTTCCTCTGCTCTGCTTTGACAAATTAATGCCTACTCACCCTTCAGATTCAAGAAAATATGATTTCCTTGAGATGCCTTCTTGACCCTCTATCTAGGTCAGAGTGTTTTGTTGGTTTTATTTTGGTGTGGGTATACACTGAGAATATTCTTGAGTATGTAGACTCTGAGAGTCTAGATCTAAGTTCTTGTCTTTTTCTAGAGCACTCACCTGAGCTTATCTGATTCACTGGTGTGATTTTACTCTGCTAACTGTAGGTATATCAGGAAAAGGGTCATGTCTATTTTACTCATCATTCTACCTCTAATGTCCGGGGTAATGTGTCACTCATTGGAAGCATTTAATATTAGCTGAATGAAGACTGAATGAATTTTTGTTCTGCCATTGCTTAATTTCCTCAGTGTGTCAGCAACTCTTATTAAGGAAGAAAATTACCCTTAGCAGTAGGAACGTGAATATGAGAAAGCTGAGTGAATAAGAGAAGATTATTTTGAGCCCCGAAGTATAATTTGGATACTTTTGTCTTTTATAGACTTAGTCATTGAGTCTACCAGGAATCCTATTTGTATTAGGAATCTGTAAAGCACATTAAAGATGTATACCTTATATTTCCTGGGCTTGGTTTTTCCATTCTAAAGTTGCTACTACTTGTGATTCTGAGAATCGAAAACATCACCGTTATTTCAGCTTTCTGAATCTTTTATTTATTGAAACGGATTTTTTTTCCATATTATTCCTTTTCACCCCAATAACTTTATTTCCAGCCTTGGTAGTTACAGTTTAGTTTAATTTAATTTATGAAACTGGTGAGATTTAGGCTATAAGGGGTCTATGAATATACAATAAATTGTTACTCTTGAAGGCACCAACAAGCAGTAAGTGTTTCTACTTGAATTAAACTTAAAAACCATTATGGAGGGTTCAAATTCTCTTAAACACAGAGAGAGCAATTTCCACAGATATAGATCTTTCCCCTTCCTACCAACTGAGTGAAAGCAGAATTTCCATGTGTTTAAAATGTGAGGAATGAAATGAGAACATTCCGAAATTATCTGCTTGCAATAATTGTTCCTGATGACACATTCTAATTAGAAGACACAATAAGTAAATTTCATAGAATGTCAGCTAGAAAGAGCCTTAAAAATAATCTCTCTAACCACCTTAATTAACAAACAAGGGCATCACTGTTAAGAAGTGATGTGGCTCAGGCGTGGTCAAAAAAGCATCAGCTGCAGAGTCAGGGAAGGGAGCAGGAAAGTGCCTCATCACTCATTATTAAATTTGATTCATTATTAAATTTGGCTTAAATACTGGGATTTTCAAACAAAATGTGGAGGTGAACTACACTCGGCACTGAGAATATGGAGTAAAGTTAGTAGGTATTTTAGATTTGTTTTAGCTTATACTCCCCTTCTGCTTGTCTCTGTGGAACATTCTTTAACAGTTGTCTATAATGTCCTGAAATTCCTTATCAGTGGAGGATCTGGGTTCAGTTGGTAATACTTGTATAGTCAAGAATATGATTAGGAACCTTTACTTATTTATTTTTTTAAGATTTTATTTATTTATTTGAGAGAGAGAGAGTGAGAGAGAGAGCAAGAGAGGGGGGAGGGTCAGAGAGAGAAGCAGACTCCCCGCTAAGCAGGGAGCTGATGTGGGACTTGATCCAGGGACTCCAGGATCATGACCTCAGCTGAAGGCAGTCGCTTAACAACTGAGTCAGCCAGGTGCCCCTGATTAGGACCCTTTAGTTCTGGGCATGGTTAATGCAAGGGATGGATTTAAGGGATCTTTTTGGTTGTCAAAATGTCTCTAGCACAAAGATTTATTTAGCCTTCTTTCAGTATTAGCTAGTGAGTGCTTTATGACACTGGATGCCAAGAGTCCTTCAAAATATTATAAAATCACAAGATTAGACACCCAAAGATCAATATACTTAATTATGGAATGAAAATTGTTATGAGGCTGGGCAGAGATGGAATAACAGGAAGGGAAAGGACCTGTATCAGCTTTGTAAATATTTTTAGCCCCTCTGATAAGAGTTTGAGATATTGTATTCCCAGGATAGATAATTAGGTTAAGAGAATTTTTTGAGACAGGAAGTGATACCTCACTTTGTCCCTATTACATTACTCTAGGTCCAAACTCTAGGTATAATCATAGAGAATAAAAAGCGGCATCATTAATCACTGAAGTATCTGGAAAGAACGTCCCATGAATCTGCAGACTCTGTTTGCAGGAATCATCCTTTCTGTCATATACTGTGGTGGAGGTTGGGGAGTTAAAAAAGCAACTGGGAGAAGGCTAGAAACAAGATAGATTAAGTGAAGGGACATCCTGAGAGATTTCTAGTTGCAGGAGGAGGCAGTATCTGTTGGTGGAGTCTGTATGCATATGAGAGAGATTTGAGGAGAAAGATAAGGCTAAGCAATAAAAATTCTAGAGTCATATAAAGTCTTATGTTAGTTTCTTTCCTAACAGTTTGATAAAAATTAGAATATGCCAATCAAGTTAGTTAAACCAGATTTAATGCAATATATTTGGAGAAATCCCAATGTGACAAAACAGAATATCACTAAGGATGAACTGATAATGGATGGATGGACAGATGGATGAAGGATGCCACCTGAAGAAATTGGGATAGGGAAGAGGAAAAGCATAATATATTTGAATTGTTTCTTAAACTACCAATATTTCCAGAGTGGTGGTTATTTTTTAAATTAATAGTAATTGCTTATATTTTTAAAGCTCTCTTATATACATATCATTCAATTGTGGCACAGGAATAAAAGCAATTAACAAGAGTAATAAGCTAGAAATGAAAGTGCAATTATGTGCATGAGAAAGCCCCAAGGATCCATAAGAATTTTTCAAACCCTCTTTGATCATAATAATCTAATTGGACTAGATTCCTTGGGCTATGTAAGCCATCAGCAGCTACTACAGTAAATTTGAAGAATTAAGGACTTTACTATCTGTTTAGCTAGCCTCAGTTTTAGTAGCTTTGACAAATGTTAAGATAATGAACTGCTTTCCTACGTGAATATTGACTGAACTTCAGTTTCCCCATCTGTGAAACTGGATAAGGTTATCTTTAAGGATTCTTCCAACTCTTAATTTCCATTTCTCAGTGATTCTAGTTAAACCACAGAGAATACACCAAGTTAACCAGATTGTGCATTCATTTCTTCTTAAAGAATGCAAAAAAATGCAAAGCATAAAGATGCTGTATTAGTGATAAAATCTTCAAATAATGGAATTTATACTTCTATTACTAGACAGGGTATATCTTTTATCTAGAATTCAGTAACTGGAGAGTTCTTTCGAAATATTTTACTCATCCTAACTTTTTCTAACTGAGAAAATGCAAACTCATAAAGAATAACTAGCATGAGGTCACACAGCTAGAATTAGAATTGGCATGAGAATACTGGTCTTCTTTTCCTAGTCCAGAGTCTTGCACAGTACTTCCCATTCCAAAGCTTATCCTGAATATTCCCTGATGATGCTGATGCAATTTCTGACCAAGACCTACAGCTGGACTTCATGAATATTGCCTGAGCATTTAAGATGCAGTTATCTGCATTCAGAAACTATCTCAACATGCCACAGCTGCTCATTCATATGCATAAACTTATGTAGACATTGATTTAAGGAAAGAAATATAGCTTGTATTGTAAGTAAGCTTCTTGGATGTTGTATATACTCTCATTTCTGGGAACCTTCAGGTATAGGAGGTGTCTATTTTTCAGAGGGTAAATTACATACTCATTTTAAGTTTCCATCACATCTTTGACCTTACAGAGAAATAGACCATGGTGTCCAACTCTGGTTTAAACTTGTGACTTAATTCAGAGTAGTAACTCTGGAAAAGATCAGAATTCCACTTCATTCTGGAAAGAATGAGTACTTTTCTTTCTGAATTAGTTTCACAATTTACATGGAGTAAAAAAGATTACTGAAACGAATTTCTGCTTTAAACTATATTAAGTAACTTAAAGAAATTTTATTTATTTTTTAAGTTTCTTTTTTTTTTTTTTTAAGATTTTATTTATTTGACAGAGAGAAAGAGATCACAAGTAGGCAGAGAGGCAGGCAGAGAGAGAGGGGGAAGCAGGCTCCCTGCTGAGCAGAGAGCCTGATGCAGGGCTTGATCCCAGGATCCTGAGATCATGACCTGAGCTGAAGGCAGAGGCTTAACCCACTGAGCCACCGAGGCACCCCACTTAAAGAAATTTTAAAGTGATGCCTTAATGACTTTATTTTTTTGGTCTGTAAAGCCATCTATCAGGATGAAGTTCAATCTCACCTCATCCTCACTCAACTACTTCTCTATGCACTTGCAGGAGAGACCATAATGAAAGGAATGAAGCCTGAGTAGGGTCACTGTTTCACTAGATGGGGAGTTCTAGCAAGATTTATGAATTTGCTTGATAATATGTACTTAGAGGGGAGGTATAGGCTAGATAGAGGTGAATGACACATGAACTTCTTAGAGCCCCTGCACCCTGACCTGTCCCTAGTAAAACACTGAGGTATGATCAATCATTGAGTAACATGCCAGAAATCCAACCTAGTGATGCCGCCTTAGGTGACATCACCCTGGACTCCAGGTAGAGGGAGTCCAACCCAGAGTGCCAAATCACAATTTCTGCAGGGTCTTCAAGTATTCTAGTACAGTGATTCTCAAACTATATATAAATAACCTATGGATCTTGATAAAATGTAGATTCTGACTTAGTAGGCCAGAGGTGGGGTGTGAGATTATGCATTTCTATCGGCTCTCAATTGATATCTATGCTGCTGGTTCAAAGACCACACTTGGTAGACCAGGACTCTAGAATAATTCTTTTCTTCCTCTAGCTTCCTGCATGGCTTATTCCCTGATTTCTTTGAGATCTCTGCTGAAATATGAACTTATTAGCTAGGCTTTCTAGACCTACCACATACTTCTCTGATACTATCACTTTTACCTTTCTTCCTATTTATTTATACTACTTATCATCATCTAACAAATTTAATATTTATTTGAGAGGGCCTTTTGGTTCACTGCTTTATCATTTCCTAAGAACATTGAGTGGGGGCATAGTAAGTGTTCAGTAAAAATATCCATTAACCAAATACATGTATAAATGAACCACATGGTCACTCTGCCACAGTTACATAAACCAGACCACATTTATAAGTCTTATTTATAATTAAGTCTGTCCTTTGGGCTTTTCTTTCAGGAACTCAAGTAGTCTGTTAAAAAAATAAAAGTTGGATCACTGGGGGTTGTATGGAAGTATTAAATCACTATACTGTATAGCAGAAACTAATAATACACTGTATGTTAACTAACTGGAATATGAATAAAAGCTTAAAAAAAAGGTGGACAAAATCAGACCCCTCTACGGTGTCCTCAAGTTCCTGCTTGATGATGTCCGCCCCCCCCCCCGCCCCCCAGGTCCTCCTCTTCCCTGCTTGCAGGCCCTTCTAAGCCTTTGCAGGATCTAAAACAATCCCCCGAGTAGTCAGATTAAAGCCAAGAGAATATTGGTGGTTGTCATAAGAATATCTTGGCAATTAATTGTCTCTATTTTGTGCTCAACTCAACAATTTATATTGTTCACTTCATTCTCATACTGAATATCTGGTGTTTTTTTTACTTCAACCCCAGTCAGTGGTCTCACAGTAAACAGAGGTATTATTACATAGTGAGAAGGCAGCAAATGCTGTGAAGGTTTGCCCCAGTCTGATTCAGAGAAATGCTGTGTTAGACCTTTTCTGACAAATGTACAATTTGGTTATAATCAATGACTTTTTAAAAAAGAGATTTATTTATTTATTTGAGAGAGAGAGGGAGAGAGAGGGAGTGAGCGGGAGGGACAGAGGGAGAGAATCTCTAGCAGATTCCATGCTGAGCATGGAGCCCAATGCAGGTCTTGATCTCATGATCCTGAGATCCTGACTTGAGTTGACTCCAAGAGTGGGATGCTCAACAGATTAAGCCACTCAGGAGCCCCAGTGACTTTTTAAAATTCATCAGTGGTGTTAAAGTTGAGTTTTAGAACTTTAGAAAATCTTAGAGCTTTAATCCTCTTTTCTTTGTGTTATATTACAGAACGATAGCTATAGATATTCCTCAGTGCAAGAGAAAGGATGTTTATCCACCAGGGCCATTTCTTTGTAAAAAAAAAAAAAGGCACCACCTAAAAACTGCATCAACACCAGATGTCCAATCTGGGGATTCATTTACCATTTCCTCATCTAATACCAGAACCCGAGGCAATTCATTCAATATTCATCCAGCAAATATTTCTTAAACACTTACTATTAATTATTTGCCAACACTCTGAAGATATTATATTGCACTTTTTTTTTTTTTTTAAAGATTTTATTTATTTATTTGACAGAGAGAGAGATATCACAAGTAGGCAGAGAGGCAAGCAGAGAGAGAGGGGGAAGCAGGCTCCCTGCTGAGCAGAGAGCCCAATGCGGGGCTCGATCCCAGGACCCTGAGATCATGACCTGAGCCGAAGGGAGAGGCTTAACCCACTGAGCCACCCAGGTGCCCCTATATTGCACTTCTAAAACAAATGGAGACCCATTCAATAACACTTTAATAAAGCATAGTCAAATTCATATTGTGCAAATGCTCTCAGGACATAAGATGAATGATAAATGGGTTCTTGCCCTCTAGAAGCTTACCTGAGTGGGGAAATGTGCAAATCATGTTAAGGGACACACAAACTATCTGAATACAGGTCTAGAGAGCTCAGAGAAAGAATCAATCAACATCAACTTAGCAGATAAAAGATGACTTCATAGTGGAATTGACATCTGCAGGCCCTCAAAATAAGTAGAGATAGAAGAAAAAGGGAATTCCAGGGAGAGGAACCCACATGAGCAAAGGTCCAGAAACATGACTGCTAAGGGCCAAGTGTTGAGAAACAGAAAGCAGTCCTGTGTAGCATGGGAGGGTAAAAAAGATGATGGTGGTGGGTGATGATGGTGCAGTGAGTGAGGAGGGAGCACGGAGGTTGGCTGAGACCATACTGTGAAGGGCATGGAGTTTGTGCACAGGTACCTTGGGGTCATATCCTAGAGAACAATAATTCTGAAAGCAATGGGGAAGATGGCTGGAAAGGGACAGTAAAGAGTGTATATGTGTATGCATGTGTGGGGGGACGGCAGGCATTATGGTTCCTTTTTTTGAAGTGGTGTTGGAGTAACTTCACTAACTGAACATAGGTAATTGGAGTTTATAAGAATTAACTTCCTGTATTGCTTAAGTTGAATTATTCCTTAAGTATCAGATATACGATCCTCTTAAAAAAAGAAATAAAGAAAATAACTTCATTATTTACTTCCTAATATCAATATAATACATATTAGTTTCCAAGTAAGCATGTGATAGAAAGTAGATTAAAAAAAAGATGGTATAAATGAATCACAATCATACCACCAGAAAGAAACATTGTTTGTACGTGACTCTTCAAATGTGGCTTTAATTCTACTACCTAGAACTGGACACTGAATAAAATTTCATGATGGCTAGAGTAATTTAGACGACTGGGGGCAAGCTCATTTTAAGCAGAAGTATAACAACTTTGGTCTTACTTTGCACAGTGAAATTGCCAAGGAAGACATTTATTGTTACATTATGATAATTATAAATTATTTGTAATTATTCGAAAAATGTGCTAAGTCTTATGAAAAACACAGTTGGAAATTGTTTTATATTTTGCAATACACACTTGCTTAGCACTTATTTTTCCGCTTTGAAGCAAAAATGAAAAAATGCAAGATGTAAAACTGAATCATCCCTCCAATCTTCAATTATTTTCAAGTGGAAACTCAAGTGCTAAAGAATGGTAAATGTTATTCGCTAGTTCAGCAACTCTTTAAGAAATACAAATAATATGTATAACACTAAACATTGATTTATCGGTGAGCAAATATAGGTTTTGTGCCTGCACACACACAGTTCAAAATCTTATTTAGTTTAGCGAGATATCTTTTCTCTCTGCTTTTCAGAATAGAAATCCCGCCCATTTTTCAAAGTCTGGCTCCATTTCCCCATTTCCATGAAGTACTCTTGTACTCCTCCACCTTTATCCCTTCTCTGACATTCCATAATTCTCAGAGATGGTGTCATTATTATACAATTTTGGTCCTACATCAAAAAATGATTTCTGTTAAATGTATCAAGTCCTTTCTCCTCAGTAAGATTAAAAAAACATTCCTTAAAAGACAATGACTTGGGATGGGGGTAAGGACCAAATTTTCTGAATATTTAGTAATACTAAGGAAGGAATCTAGTATATTCCTGATAAAAGCATTTGAATGTAACAGAAAAACTTAATTACTGAAAGAAAGCCTGGTTCCTGACCATACCAAAAGAGAAGTCAATAAAATTTGTCTTAGCATGGACACCTCACAATACTAGTACAAATGAAGGAGACCTGGTAAGAATTTCCTAATGGACTGTCAGGGCACATTCTTCTTTTCACTTGTTATCTTTTTTTTTTTTTTTAAAGATTTTATTTATTTGACACAGACAGAGAGAGAGATCACAAGAAGGCAGAGAGACAGGCAGAGAGAGAGGGGGAAGCAGGCTCCCTGCTGAGCAGACAGCCCGATGCAGGGCTCGATCCCAGAACCCTGAGATCACGACCTGAGCTGAAGGCAGAGGCTTTAACCCACTGAGCCACCCAGGCACCCCTCACTTGTTATCTTAAAGGTAAATTGCTATTTCCTAAAAGTGGTGTATAATTTAAATGTCCCTAAATTATCTAAACAACAATCCAATCAGTTTTCCATTTCGAACAATAGTTAAATTAAAGCTCAGTTACACATTAAATTTACAAAGGGGGAAAGAGGACTGCTTGATATTACATTACCACATTTCCAACTGATTTAAAGCTGTGACAAACTAGAATACAGTTAGACTATTAAAATAGGGAGTTCTGTGAATCCTATCTGTACTTTGGCATTTTGAAATAAGCTTATTTTTATTTACAAATTTCTTCAGAAGCACTTCAAAAATCTATTTATGATTTATAAGACGTACTTTGAATAGGTATCTTCACAAAGTACAGCATAGCATCCAAATTAAGAATATTGCTTAAAGGAAGCAAAAGCTGTAAGGAAGCTTAAGATGAAGATTTACGTTGATAGAACTATGACATGCTTGTCCTTTACTGTAACCTTTAAAGTTTAAAATCACTCTGTTCGAGGTCATTTGAATGGTTATCAAGGGCCTCCAATTGGTGTTAATTGGTGTTGGAGATGAAATTGTTTAGAAATGGGAAAACAGCCTGGAATATTTATGTCATGTGCCAGGTTATGGTGAAGGGCACACAGTTTGAGAGTAAACAGAAACTGCTGTAAAGAAAATAGAAAAATTCCACGGGAAAGTTCTTATTCTACATGAAGTAGAATTTGCTCCTCGAATTATGCTAACCCAAATGTTTTAATTTTCTGTTTTACAATGGATCCTTCTGGAGCCAATTTATTCCTAGTAGAAGACATGTCTACTAATTTTTAAGAAGTAGAAAGACTTTCCAAACTGTCTGGGCAGAACCTTTTCTCCTGGTGCTGTCATCACCCATCTGTGACAATCACAAATCCCCTCTTCCTCAGCTCTTTGGCCATATCTGGGCGAGGCCAATAGGAGAAAGCATTTAATACATTTTTTAAATAACTTAATTGCAAATTCTAATTCTAAATTCTGGCAAAATAAATGTAACATTCCAAAAGACACATGGCAGAATGTTTTATTTTCACGTTAAATATGTGGTTGGCCACCATTACGGTAAAATCTAAGACATCACAGGCAAGACACAAACCTCTGTCTTCCAAAGAACAGTAGACCAACTGACATTAAGAAAGAATCACTTTAAAAGGTCAAAGAAGCTCTTTATACTCCCACGCAAAAAGGCTCTCCTTTAATGGCATCTTGTGCTTTCACGTTTATCTGTTTAATAGTCCTGTCTACTAGCCTTGTGAACCAAGGGTAATTAACTACCTTTCTTAAAGACAGAAACCACACCCCTCTGCTTTTTTGTAAAGTCTAGCCCACTTGGGTGCTTAACTGCATTTCATTAACAAAAGGAGTAATCTACATACAAATTCGCTGAAAAATCAACCACACAGTAGGTCACATCCCTTCCTCTCAAGTGAGCCTCATTCTGATCACAGATACAGGTTGGGAAACAAACCAAAGAGCAGGGTATGGGTAATGCAGTTTAGGATATCTCATCAAGTCTGTTGGCTCATCCAATTTATGACATCTCACCAAGTTTTAGGGTTTACAGTAGTGTATTACAAACAAGTGATACTATAGCAGAAAAAGCAAAAAACAAAACAAAACAAAAACCCACACCAGGGACAACCAAAAATCATGTTAGCATTAGTAAGAGTTAATGCCACAAAGAGAGAATATGGTCCACTGATCACGGTCTGTTTCTTTCTCTTTTTGCTTCTGAAGGGATTCAGGAACAACCACCCTCCCCCACTGAATGTGCCACTTTGGCCTGTGGATTTTGACCTGAAGGCAGTCTAGACCTTACAGGCTCAAGAGAAACTTTTGCCCCTCCCATAAAGTACATAGAAGAATCTCAATTGGGGGTCTTTCCCAGAACAAGGGTTATGAGCAGAGATAAATTTTATCTGAGTGACTCATCTGTATGGCAGGGCAAATATCTAATTACCAAACATCTGTTCTTCTTATGGCCCTGTGAAGTGGACTCCTGTCCTCTGAAGTCCCAGACCCCTGCCTACTTCTTAGCTCAGGATGACATGTATATCTTATTTTGCCTGTCTGTGTGGATCCCCCATACATATGCTATTAAATTGGATTTTCGCCTATTTATCTGTCTCATGTCGATTTGATTCTTAGTCTGCCTTAATTCTTTTTGCAATATTCATTGCTGACCAAAAGTGTGTACCAGGTAAGAACATGAATAATAAAACTGATGGCTGGGTTTTTTGGATTTTGTTTGTTTGTTTGTTTTGAATTCATATTTCAAACAGGACTTTTTAACTGACGTTTTCTTTGGAAGATTAAAAGTAACAAAGCCTCATGTGCTTTGGACATGGAGCACCCATTTTTCAGGATGGGTAAGTTTTTAAAAAAACCTTGTTGGTGGAGACTGGTTAATACAGGTGATCAGAAATGTGGGCACATATTCACAAAGGAACACAGTGGAACTTTGTAAGTTTGGGTTCTCACTGACCTTCAGGTTGGTATTGTGCTATAATGGTCACCGTCTGTCCAGCCCCCTTCAGTGCAGCAGCAGCCTGCTCATGAGATGCTCCACGGAGATCAATGCCATTCACCTGCAGAAGGAAGCCAGAGAATTTTGGTATTTCATAAAGCAGATTATTCTGATAGAAGAAAAATGTTTCTCCACTGAGAAGCTATCTAAGACTATGTCACCTGCCTCAAAACCCCTCCTGTCCTACCAAGCCATTTCAGTGTTACTTAGCAAGTTTGAGGCTCTTGACAACTTTTAGTTAGCGGAGACATGAAATTTCATCTTGTGGTGTTTATAGCGTGTCTGACTGGGTTGAAACTTTCTCCAGGAATGTCTACAAGAATTTTAGTGTGTGCATTTAATATGCCTCTGTGAGTTTCCTAGATTTCTGGGGTGGATATGAGCCTTCAAAATTAGAGGAAAAACAGGATAATAAGGAAAGACACATGTAATGTACATAGACGAGTACGTGCTGACAGATTAATATATTCAGATGAGGTTCTGGGTAGACTGTATGAAATGGGGCTGGCTACCTGCCAAATCCCTCTTTTTGGTCAGATGCCTGGTCCTGTCATCTCAAGCTTGGTTAGACAGCCCTGAGCCTTGTTCCAAAATAAACTTGACTGCCCCATTTCTCATGTACAATTCCAGAATGAATTCTGACAAAATGAAATAAAGGATGCCTGGAGTTTGTGTTGCTGTTGCTAACTCCCATTTTGGGGCCAACGCCAAAAGAGAAACAGAACATCTAAAAAACAAGCACAAAACTCTGCCAAGAGGGAAAAATGATTCTGAAGTCAAATTTAATGAGAAGTAAAAGCTAAAATCTTTCTCAAATCAACTCAGTCTAAGTCAACATAATATAATTACTGAGTGCTTTCCAACATCAGGGCTCTGTTTCTGCCCCAGGAGTGGGACCAGGGGTGGAGAACAAAGGTGGTGAATGAGGCAGGCCCATAAGAAGCTTTACTGCTTCACTAAACACACAGTAAGTCCAGTTTTTCTAACTACATAGAGCTAGTTTTTTGCAGTTGATTCCACAATTCTGCTTCCTTTTATTTACAGAGAAGTTGTCTACCAGCCATGAAAAATAATAATAAAAATACCCTGACCAGTTGCATGTAAAATATAAAATCTTATTTTGCCTCTCATCTCTTTGACAACAACACTGGGTGGTGGATGGTGAGTTGCCTCTGTTTCCCTGTTGAGCCTGTTATCTGTAATCTTTAGTTCTGCATCCTAGTCCTCTCATAATAGCTTTGTGAAAGTCTCCTTATCCACTTTTATAATTGTCCATGCCTCTTCCCTGCTTTCGATTCTGGTGAGCATTACTGAGAGCATGAATGACATGGTAACATCGAGAAGTCCAGTGAGCTGGGTGTGGCCTGACTGTGCCGCTCACCAGCTGACCAACTGTCCTTTCACCTCCTGAGACTCAATACTCTTCTGCCTTGGAGGGAAGTGACTGTGAGGAGACTCTCTGAGTCTAAAGCCCCTTTGAACTATAGAATTCCGGATTTACTTGTTAGTAGATGACAGTCATTTCAGAGACTGTCTAGGCATGGATGAGTCAGAATATGACTCAGACAGCTGGAAGAGACAGGAAAAGTAATAAGATGTAGGCTCTTGCCTACAGGAAGCTGAGTGCACAAAAGTCGTGGGCCAAATAACCTCTTATCTTGTCGAATAATTAGGCTTAACTTCCTATTAAAAATAACATATGATCGTGGTAAATGAATTCTAGTGTTTCAGAAAGGGATCTAAGGAAAAGTAAAAAAATCCCCTCACCATCTTCCCTCAGTTTTTTGTGTATACTTTCTAGAAATCTACCATATACATATGCACACACACAGCTTTCTCTATTTCTGTTTCTTTCTTTACATATTTTAATATATCATCACATTTTTAGTTAAGTGAGTAGGATCATATCATTCATTCATATATATATATATATATATATATATATATATATAATTCTATAACCTGTTTCTGTTTTGCTTTTCATTTAACAATATATCTTGGACAATCAGCTCATACCATTTACCTTCTTAACACAGTAATTCACAATATGGATGGACCAGCATTTTTTTTCCAAAGGATCCCCACCATTGTAAGTTTTAAGATTGTGTCCAGATTTTTGCTACTATGAACAATTATGGAGGTATTTCGAAAGGGTAAATTCCCTGGAAAAATATTTTCTAAGTCAAAGGGTACAGGCATTATTTGTTTCTTTTAATTTTCCTTGCATGTTTTTAACATGATTATCTATTCACTAAGCAAACAGAAACTAATGAAGGAGAAAGCAAAAAGAAAAAGGCCAGAATCTCCTTGCTCAAATAATGTATTGATAAAAAAAATAAAACTAACATATGTACATAATGCACATACATGAAAATTAAAGCAATATGAAAGCCATAAAAATAAAACGGTTCCCCTAACTCTTATTATTCTAAGGATAAACATTTTGATAGCTTTTTGTTTATACTACCAATTATTTTTGTTATGAATATAAGCAGGTTTATCAAATTATAATTTTAAAATTTTATACAAATAAGGTATTTTACATACAGTTTTATACCTTTATTTTTTTCACTTAGTAATATATCTGAAAGAATTTTCTTCACTCTCATATTCCTATACGTTGTCCCATTCCTTTTGATACCTGTGAAGTGTTCTCTATGATTCAGTATAAATTTATTTTATCAGGGCAGAGTTGATGGACCCCTAGATTGTTTCAGTATTTTGCTATTATAAACAATGCTGCAATAAATACCACGTAACAACAAGTTGTTGGACAAAGGGTATGAGTGTTAAATTGTGATGCTATTGCTAAGTTGTCTCCAAAAACTTATACTCCCACAAATAAAATAGGACTGACGTTCCTCACAGTCTGGTAGAAATTGTATATACTCCAACATTTGACCTTTGCCATTCTGATTCTGGCAATGGCAAATTTTGATCCATTCTGGCGATTTTATTTTTAAATTTTGCCTTTCTACAATTATGAAGTTAAGCATCTTTTTATGTTTACTGGTTATTTATGTTTCTTTTTGCATAAAAAGGCAGTTTGCTTATTTCACCTACTTTCTATTTGTATAGTTTGTTCTTTTTTTAAAAAATGATTTATTTATTTATGAGTGAGAGAAAGAAAGAGAGAGAGAATGTGTGGGGAGGAGAGGCAGAGGGACAGGGAGAGAGCATCCCATACTGACTCCACGCTGAGTGCAAAGCCTAATGCAGGACTCAATCCCATTACTGTGACATCATGACTTAAGGGGACTGCTAGGAAGTACTAAATGCCTTAAAAACTAATTTATCCAGCACTTATACATTAGAACATTAAAGTCATTCCCATAGGAGAAGGGACCTGCCCAGAGTCATACCAGAGTTAGCATAGGGTTGGACCAGCCCCGGGTTTCCTTGTCCAGCTCAGGCTTCTTCCCACTGTAGTAGATGTGCCCGACTATGGGTGTGTGTTCATTTTCCACTGGGCCAGTAATAACCAAAGCTGGCTGTTATCCTCAACAATACCACACTGCCCAGGTACCTGTTGATTTTCCTCCAGGTTTTAGCAAACATGCTTCTCCTCCAGTCAAATTTTTCAAGGTCACTTTGATTCTTATTTCCGTCCCTGAGGTTTTGAGTTTTGATCAGTAATCTTTGCTCGAAAACATTTTTAGATGCATTTAAAAACAGTTTACATCATTGATATATTTTATTTTTTCAAAACAATTTTTGAAAGATATATTTATTTATTTGAGATAGAGCATGAGTGGAGGGAGGGGCAGAGGAAGAGGGAGAGAGAGACTCTCAGGCAGAGTCCCTGCTGAGCACAGAGACTGATGGGGGGCCTAATCCTCTGACTCTGAGATCATGACCTGAGCAGAAATCAAGAATCGAATGCCTAACTGACTGAGGTACCCAGACACCCAGGGAGGGAGAGGGTCTTTTATTTATTTTTAAGATTTTATTTATTTATTTGACAGAGAGGAGAGAGATCACAGGTAGGCAGAGAGGAAGGCAGAGAGAGGGGGGAAGCAGCTCCCTGCTGAGCAGAGAGCCCGATGCAGGGCTTGATCCCAGGACCCTGAGATCATGACCTGAGCCGAAGGCAGAGGCTTTAACCCACTGAGCCACCGAGGCGCCCCAGGAGAAGAGTCTTAAGCAGATTCCACTCTGAGCATGGAGCCTGAAGTGGGGCTTGGTCCCATGACCCTGAGAACATGACCTGAGCTGAAACCAAAAGTTGGACGCTTAACTCACTGTGCTGCCCAGGTGCCCCTGGTGACATTTTAAAATACCAAGCATGATGGAGTCTCGTATATTTATTATTTCTATTTTTCTACTTCAGCCTGAATTTTCTCTTCTTTAAGCATGAACTGGGAAAGTGGAGGTCACCGTTCTTGAGTTTGATAATTATAACCAGTCAACATTCATTGAGCCTCAAGCATGTTCATATACTTATTATACATATTATATATTAGAGAATTATTATACTTATATATTTATTATATTATTATACTTAGATATTTATACATTATCTCGTAATCTTTAGGAGGCTGGGATTATTTTTCTGATTTTACAAATAAGAAAATTGAGCTCAGAAAGAATCACTAACCTGCTCAAGGTTAAACAGTTGGAAGAGTTTAAGGATTTAAAACAGTCTAATTAAAACTCCTGAGCTCTTAATTCCAATGCCTACTGCTCTCCCTTTAATATTCTATTTAATTCGGAGGGTCTATGCTTACAAGACTCCAGTTCTGAAGCTTGCCTCCCAAGATCCCTGAGACTGACAGAACACAGGTGGGTGTGGCACCCTGATCAGCTCTACCATGGCCCCAAGCAACCTGGTTTAAATGACCCAGTTTATAATGATTAGATCACGCCAGGCTGAAGCAGAAGGCTTTAGGCAGCCTAGAAAAATTCCATCAAGTGCTGTTTATGTATACAACTGTCACTGGATCACAGAAAAAAATAATTCTATTTGTTAGGACATCCTTTTCACAGCCATGTTGGTAATCAATAGAAATTTTAGCACTTCTCGTTGATTCGAGTAGTTGTAGTTTTTATTCAGATGCTAACGTGAAGGTGAATAGTGCGCCATGTCCAGAGTCAACCCTTTCTCTGTTTGTTTTCAAAAGATGAATATTATGTTGGCTACTTTAACCACGGGGGCCCCTGGCTTGGGGCCCCAAGGGTTATCTGAGTAAATGACTCTATCTTTTCCAGAAATATTTATCTATTTCTTAGTATTATAGAAAGGATGATATCAAGGGGTGCCTGGGTGGCTCAGTTAAGCGTCTGCCTTTGACTCAGGTCATGATCCCGGGGTCCTGGGATCGAGTCCCAGATCGGGCTGCTGGCTCAGTAGGGAGCCTGCTTCTCCTTCTGCCCCTTCCCCTGCTCATACTTTCTCTCTCTCTAATAAATAAAATCTTAAAAAAAAAAAAAAGGATGATACCAAATTGGAGAATTTCAGAAATGGGGAGAGCCCATTTGTATGTATATATGCCTTTAAACTGATTCAGTCACATTACATATTCTTATATCCTTGTCTCCCATCATGTTGACCTTTTAATTTCTCTAATTTAGGCATTTCTGCATCTTCGCACATGCTAATGTCCCTATCTAGAACATAGTTTTTCATCCCTTCCTCCCCTGGAAAACTTCGCCCAAAGATTCAGTCTGAATGGATTATGGAATGTGCTTTCTTGTGAGCTCCTGAAGGCAGGAACTCATCTTAATGGAACTTGTGTCCCTAGCATAGCACCTGGCAAATGGTAGGTACATGATAACTAAGGAGGTGAGTGAATAAGGAAGGAAATGAGTGGAAAATATATTCACGTTATGTTATTCCAGGCAAATGGTCAGCTAAGCTTGATGTGACACTGGCTTTACTCTGATGAACTCACAGTCTTTCAGAGAAATCCATCGCACTTGGGGTCAGCTTTCATGATTAAACAAAAAAAAAAAGTTCTTTGTGTTGAATCTAAATCATCTTCCTGGTACTTTCTACCTCTTGGTTCTACCTCCTCCTTCTGAGGGCTCACAGAACATTTCTTCTTTTTATTTTTTCTTTTATATGATTTTCTTTCTAACATTTGAAGACAGTTTTCTCATTTCTAGGTTAAATGGCCTCACTCCCTTCCTCATGGCTCCATATCATTCTTACCAAATGACCACTTGCCTCTGTTTACATACTTCTAGTGACAGGGAACTCTTTCCTTCCTTGGTCTGTCCATTCCATTTTGCGATGGCTCTTATGAGTGTTATTTCCAGAATCTTGACATTATTTAATACCTGATCAGAGACTCCGCTGAATGCCTGTGAGGTGAAGTACAGCAACAGGGATGCTTACTTATGGCTATTATCCTCGAATGTTTGTACCCATCCACAGCTAAACACAGAACTGACATGAATTTGGTTTTTAAAAACTATCCATTTTAGTCATTTCCTCTTCCAAGTTAAGAGAGGAAGTGAACTTGAGTGACATGTAGCTATTAGCAAGCGATTCACCCTTTGATAGAGGACACTGACAGCTAAACACACAATTATGCAGCAGGTGGTGAATGCTAAGACAGGAAAAGGTCAGAAAGTTCTGGGGCAGGAAGGAGGGGCCCCTACTGAAGGTATGAGAAAGTATGAGAAGGTTTTCTGGAAGAAGTGAGATCAGAAACAAGATATGAATGAGTTATCCAGGTCAGGATGGGTGGGAATGCCCGTGGAGGTCTATGGCCCAGGAGTAGCAAGATATTCCAAGCAGAGAAGGGAGGGACATGTGAAGGTCTGGAGGTAGGACAGGGCTTGATACATCTGAAGAAAAGCAAGCAGTTGTTGGCAAATGGCAGGGAGGGGAGAAAGGAGAGTAGGAAGGAGGTGAGAGATGACGAGGGAGAAATGAAGGTGATGACGTTGACGATCATGATGGTAGTGGTGGAGGTGACAGCTGACATGCACACAGCACTTACTCTGTGGCAGGCAATGTTCTAAGCATTGCCTATTATCAATTCCCTTAACCCTCATAATAGTTCTATGAAGAACGCATAATAATGCCCATTTTACAGAGGAGGAGATTGAGGCACAGTCATTAAATAGGTTGCCCAAGGGTCCACTAGTAATAAATGGCAATACCAGGACTTAAACTCAGGCAATTGGAGTCTTTCTTTGCTTTGCTTGTGCCTCATGACTGTTCTTATCCTTGAAATGGTTAATAAAGCTCGATACTGAGTCAAATTCCTTATCACTCCTAACTATGACATATTAATGCTTTTCAAAGATCTGGCAGTGCAGGGCATGACAAGCCATATTCGCGAATTTGGAGTTTATTTTGATGCAATGGGGAACCATTTCTCAGCTGAGAATAGAGAAATATTATGTTACC
Source organism: Potos flavus (assembly GCA_028534135.1). Lineage (NCBI taxonomy): Eukaryota > Metazoa > Chordata > Mammalia > Carnivora > Procyonidae > Potos > Potos flavus. The sequence goes on along the minus strand of CM052884.1, from coordinate 40,044,174 downwards.
ATCACTCCTGTACCCTAGGAGTGCTTCCAGTTAGAGAAAATGCAGGAGGCAGTTGCCCTTCCCAGCCCTGTTAAGAGCCTCCGGTGATGAATGGATCCTTTTGGAAATGCTTCTCAGAGTACAGCACCACTCCTTGTGGCTGCTTTGGTTTTCTATCCCAGCTCAGGTCATTTGCCTGCTATGAAAACTGTCATGGGAAGAACACTGGTTTAGAGTTGGAGCACCAGGATTCAAATCTTGGTCCAGCCATTTCTTAACTCCAGGACCTTGGGTAAGTTACCTAATCCCTTGAGCTTCAGTTTCTCCTTATGTAACAAAGAGAATGCTTATTTTGCCAGCTTGTTGTCAGGATGATTAGAGACAACACAAGTAAAGTACTTAACACTTCACACACTGAGTAGGCCATCAGTGGTTGCTATTCCTATTAGAACGTAGCTATTATCTATGAATCAGGATTTTAAAATGGCTTTTATTGGCAATAATAAAATCAAAGAATAGACTTAGTGTAAGACTGTCTTGGAATAAGAGTAGTTAAAAACTACAAATTTAACTGGATTATTATGAAAAAATGCAAAGGGGTGACCCGGTGGGAAAGGGGGAGATAATTGGCACCAGATTTCAATTAAAACTAGTCTGTACAGAACACAGGGGGCTGTTTCAAGCACAGTATTTCATAGCTGGGGGTCTAGCTGGTATGTGGCAGGGGGCAGCAGGGAAGAAACTGGGGCAGAATCCAAACTATTTCTACTTTATTCAGAGAGACTAGGGATAATAAGATGAGCAGATGTATCACCAGTGAATTAAATGAATGTAGAAGGCTCCAACTTTTCTCAAGAGGGAAGAAATCTATTTTCATTTTCCTAAAGTGATGTGATGTAGTAAGGTGGAAATTTGCATTCAGTTCCTAACTCTGCCACTAACTTACTCAAGCCAGCTACTGAGCTGCTGTGGGAAGTGGAATGTTCTAGGCCCCACTGTCTCTAGAGTCCCTGTAATTAAAAAATTTGATGATTTCCATGGCTTAAAAATAACATCTCAAAAGCGTTTTAGAGTGAGTAGTAAATTGTTTTCCTACCTCATATTTCTTACCGAATAAGGTGGGACATAAACAAACATAATAAAAGCTTCCCACGTATTAACCGATCCTGTCACATACTTGTGAGGGAAGCAAGGAAACTATAAGTAACCTATTTAATCTTGAACTGTGAGCAGGCTGGAATGGCTCACATAGAGCATGGAGAGAGAGAAAAAACATTGTGCCAACAGAAGCGGATCTTGAATGCCAGGTTAAAAAGTTTTGTCAGTTAAGTGGGGGGAGGTGGCTACAGTAGCATTTAACACAGTTTGACTCGTGTTTGGGCTAGGATAACTATGGCAAGAATGAAAAGTTGGAGTTGAAGAACTCAGCGAAGAAAAATAGGATAACCAGGTGGGAGACTGTTGCAATATTACAAATGGTTGATGATGAAAGCCTGAATTAGAAAACAGAATGGAACTGTAGGAAATGGGGCACAGACTTGAGGGAGAAAACAAGGAGGTACTAGATAGCTATTCTCAAATACTTCTGGGGACTAAATAGAGTTTAAATAATATTTATAATAATGTTGAATGTTTGGAAATGGGAGCTGAGAAAGGGAAGTGATGATACCCTGAGAATGCGAATGCAGGGTAGAAAGTGGGTTTGGACAAGAGGATAATAATGCATTTTGTTTTGGACATGTTGAGTTTGCTGTGTCTCTTGAAGCTTAGGGAAAGCTTAGAGAAAGAGTTAATGTTAATAATCAATTTAGTTTTAGGATTCTTAAGGTCAGTACCCTGATCTGACTAGCCCCAGACATAGAAGAGGCTTGCTGTACAAAGGTTAGATTAGTTCACAACAGTGCTTACTACATAATAAGGACATTTAATTATTAGCTATTATTGAGCCCTACTCTGACATACACAAAGAGGAATGACCTGGGCTAGTATAAAATTACCTCAATAAAGACTCAGCAGGGCACGGAGAAGTACTGGGGTTAGAGGTACTAAAAGAGGGAGCATGGCACTCTGGAACGCATGTCCTAGGAGTGAGGAGTCCTGAGTTTCAGTCTTATCCTGCTGTTAGCTCATTTCACTTTGGGAAGTCTGTTTCCCTCTCAGATGGCTCAGTTTCTTCATCTAGAAAGAAAGCCTTATACTAAATTACTGAGCCTCCCCCCCGCGCCCCCCCCCCCGCACCCTCCCCCAGTGCTTCATAAACAAATATATTCTGTGCCCAATATGTTTTTTGTTCACAACGTGAGAAAAACAAACAGTTCATTTAGTGATAACTTTCTAAACACCCTCCGGCATGTCTCAGAATGAACGAACTATAAATTGTGTTTGAAGTGGAAATTTCTAATTAAGTTCCTTTTTCCTCCTGGAGGCTGTTGTGCTTGGTGCAGAGTGATAACAGTTCTGACAGTAGCTGTATAAGAACTCAAGATCAGAATCTACCTAGAGCAGAAGCAAAATGAAAACTGATATTGGATATTTACATGGCTTGGCAGTTAAAATTAACATCCCTTTTAAATTTGGCTTGCTGATGAAAAAATAAACATGTAGTAAAAAAAAAAAAAAAAAATATTTTGGTTCACCAGGGCATTTACAGAGGGCTGATCATTTTGAAGTCTTTAAGTGAAAATAATCCAAATATTTTAATACATATATAATTTTATCATATATTTATATGTTTATATATTTTATTATATACTTATATATTTATATATATATTATATATAACCTTACATACAGTGTGTGTGTGTATATATATACACACACACACACACACTATATAATTTTCCAAACCCAATTTAGTATAGGCTAAGACACGGTAAATAATTTAGGATTCATGTGTTTTGAGTAACAAGAATATACTGCAAGAATATGTAAGCAAAAATAGTTCAAGTCTTGTAACATATTATACAAATACAAGATGATACTAGTATGTCTAGTTCTAGACTTGCAAATCTGTGTGCTTACTTGACATCTCCAGCTGGATGTCTAAGATTTTTCAAACTTATCATGCTCAAAATCAAACTCTCAATTTTCTCCCGAAATTGTGTCTGGGCAATTTTGCCACTTTCAGCAAATGAGTAATACGACCATCCACCACTCAAACCACTCAACCAAGAACCTATCTGCCAGCCTTAATTCTCTCTCCTTCCCACTTCCCTGTGCAATCCGTCAGCATGTCTGCTTACTCTAGCTCCAAGCCACATTGCAAGTCTACTTTTTTCCATCTCCCTGCATTCCCCTTGGCAAAGCCACTGCTTCTCCCAGGGATTCTGCACTAGCCCCCTGACTGGGCTCCCTGCTCTCATGCTGGCCCCCCCACACTCCTTCTATCCTTTTCAACCCAACACATTGGGATCTTTTCAAAATGTATGTATATCAGACCATACCTCCCTACTGCTAGTTTTCTTTTTTTTTTAATATTGATTTCTTGTACCTTGCCTTGACCTTGACCCATCCTTCTGATTCCATTTCATTCCACTCTGCCTCCCTATTTCATAGGCACAAGGGCCTTAGATCTGCTTCACCTAAATCCAATTTCCTTCCAGCCAGCCTTGGGTCTCTTGTACCAGCTATCTTTCTGATAGTAGTGCTCTTTCTTTCTTTTTTTTTTTTTTTTAATTTTTTTTAATTAACGCATTGTAGTGCTCTTTCTTAGCAATTCTCACAGTTGATCCCTTATTTTTAAGTCTCAGCTTATAGGCTAATTCCTCACAAAGCTCTTTGCTGACTACTTTTAAAGTAGCCTGGTATCCTATCTTTAACATCCTTTTTCAATTTCTTCTGGAACTTAGGTCTACCTGATATTGCATTATTATCCCAGCCACACCAAGAAAAGCTTCTTGTAAAGAGAGACTTCGCCTCTTTTGTCTCCATACTTCTAAGGTCTGCAACGCTATGCAGATACTTCACAATACTCCTTGAATTAAGAAATGATTATAACCATTAGATCACATCATTTAATTTAAATCATTAAAATCTGACCACTATTTATTGCATACTTATTATGAGCCAGGTACTGATCAGAGTCCTTTTCAGAAGGAATTTGTCCTCCAGGGGGAGAACGGTTGATTCACCCGGACTCACTGAATCAAAATCCCTGAGGGTCCAACCCAAGAATCTTTATTTTTGAAAAGCTCTCTAATGACAGATGCTCTGTCAGATGTGGGCCCCTCTCGTGGAGATGTAGCTCTTTGTTCTCCTATGCACTCTTGCTGGTCCTTCATTCATACATACTTGATTTTAGTCTCAAGTTGTACTTTGATGCTTTACAAACTCTCTGGCCCTTTGGGACTCTATCACCAGTGAGGACTTAGGTGATAGGAGAATGGCTCTGGAACCTCCTTTAAGATATACTTTGGCAGGGAACACACGAACATGACAACAGTGACCTATACAAGCTGTGCCAGACCCATTCTCTTCATTCCAGGCTTCTGTCTACCATACTGCCCTTTGGGCATGGGTGTCTGTTGATACGAGCATCTCTCAGAGCCACATAAAACTGTAGGTATCATGGCAAAAGTATCTTTGAAGCTCCCATCCCATGTCTCAATGCCCTTGAAAGCATGGAATCACTCACTTGCATATCACCCAAGCCCCAAAACTGCTTAGGCAAAAGGTAAAACTCTGGGGTGTGAGGCTAAACTCCTGCCCTCTCAGATCGACTTTGCATCTCATCTCTAAGCCCTCTATTCTGGGATGGCATGTGTGTGCTTTCAGGCCAGTGGATTCCCTTAGGTTAGTGTCAGACTTGAAGCTGAGGCCTTTCCTTGATGGATGGTGGTAATAAAAGCAACCTTCCGAGTTTGCTCAGCATGTTTTCCCTTTTGAAATCAGTGGACTGACCGCAAATGCTCAGTTATTTTTTTTTAAACTTAGTTTTCTGTGGTTTCTGGGTTTCTGATATTAAACTAATGCTAAATTTAATCTACCATTAAAAACACCATCAACAGGGAATTGATTAAATAAATTATTTGGACTATGATGTAGCCATTAAAGGCAATGGCATACATGCCTAATCTCATACCAACAAATAGCTGTGAAATATTGTTAAACTAAAGAACAAGTTAAAAACTATATATAGAGATAACCGTGCTAATTAAAAGAGAAAGAAAGAAAAAGAAAAAGAAAAAGAGGAAGGGAGGAAGCGAGGAAGGGAAGAAAAAGGGTATGTGATCTCATAGAAAATGCCTGAAAGGTTACACAACCTAAGCCTAAGAGAGGTTGTGGAGGGCTGTGGTCTTGAGGCCATGGTGGTTGGGGGTAACGTTGAAGAGGAGAGAAGGGGTTATATTGCATTTTATAGCCTTTAGTAGTACCTGAATAATTCTTAAGTGAACATGTATTGTCATACAACAATTTTAAAAGTTATATAAGAAAAATTTTAACAATCGAATTTGAGGTTTGTGTTACTTTGACAGTAAAAAAAACAAAAAGGGCTACCAAGCCACATGAAAAACATAGTGATGTTTTCAGAAAAAGTGAAAGAGTTGTAATCAAATATTCATATGTTACATGAAGTCATTGAACAGATTGTCCCTGAGCATCTTCTTTATGGCAGTCATTGTACTACATGTTGGGAACGCACTGGTGAAGAAGGCAATGATTCAGTCCTCAGTGGCTTGGACTCAAACATCAGTTCTCGACTGGGTATAGAAATGTGGACGGGGGATATTCTTTGTTCTTAAAATGTCAGAGTCTGGGGGGAGCTTTGGCATTGATTGTGCAAGGCCCAGGCATGTTAAATGTTCTGCAAAGTGTGGTACAGGCATACGAAGTGAAAAACGGTCATTTCAAAAATGCAGTAGCCCTGTGATAAATACTGGATCACAGAAATATGCTAATTCCAAATGAACCTTAATGAGATTATAGTGTAGGTGAAAGAGGTTCTTGGTTCCTTCCCCCCACCCCCACCCGCATGCATGACCTTAATCATAAGCATTAAAATCAATTTTAAAGGAAGGAAAAAACCTTCCATACATGTCAAATAGCCCATTTCTAAAGCACTTGAAAGGCTTCAGGAGGAATAAGGTGCTAATTATAATTAGCTAAGATAATTATCTTGGTCAAAAACCATTAATGCAAAATTCAAACTCTGGCCACTGTGTGTAGGACCATCTAATGTTGGTTTCACTACCCTTCCCCAGGATAATGACATTCTTTTGTGTCTGGGCTTAGGTATATCTTGGCATCTGACTGTTGTCCATAATTACATTGTAGCATTTCTCCTACTTATTCCTTATCTAAAAATAAGGTTTTCATCTCACTGCCTAAAAGCTCTCAGGATACAGGTTTTCTGAGTTCAGGCAAACTGTGTCAAGGACTCCTGAATCCTCTTTCCAATTGTTTCAGTGTTAGATGAAGGGGAGGAGATCTGAACAGACATGAACGCTGAAAATCGAACTGTACTTACCACTATTGCTGAGAAATGATATTTATTCATCTACTGTCCCTTCAAAATATCTTCTACTTTTCTCTTTCTTTTCTAATTCATTTCTATCCCTAAATCTCAATTTAGACTATTGTAATACACCCCCTCCAACTATTTATTTTGAAAAATCTCAAACTACAGAAAAAACTGAAGAACTAGATGTAAAAATCCAGATATTTTCATCAAGATCCAACAGTTGTTAATATTTTGGCACATTTATTCTCTCTCCCTCTCTCTCCCTTTCTCTGCCTCTCTCTCTCTCTCAGAAGAGACACACACATAAACACACACACTTGTTCTTTTGGAACCCTCTGAAATATGTGACAGATATCATGTCCTTTCCAAACCTAACATACCAGCAAGGCATCTCCTCAGTATAAAGATATTTTCTATATACCCACAGTATCATTATTAAATCAAAAACGGTAATGGCAATTCTATACCATCCAATATACTATACCTATTCAAATTTTCTCAGTTGCCCTCAAAATGTCTTCTATAGTTTTTTCTTCAATCCAGGATTGAATCAAGGTTTACTCATTGTGTTTGGTTGTTATGTTTCTGCTCACTATTAACCTAAAAAACTACCTTCTTTTTTCTTTTATGACATTGAGTTTCTTTGCTTTCTTTCTTTCTAAGAGTTCAAGCTAGATACTTACAGACTGCTCTACATTCTGGTTTTGTCTAATTGTTTCTTTCTTATCAGAATCAGGTCAAACGTTTTTAGCAAAATCTAGTGAGTAACATTGTGTACTTCTTACTGTATCACATTAGGAAGACTATAACTGTGAAGTTGTCTCACTACTGGTGATACTAAGTTTGGTTACTTACTTAAGGACCACCAGATCTCTCCATTCCAAAGGCACCTTCAGAATGACACCTTTGTAAATAACAAACCTGTGGGGTAATTTTTAGAGATCATGTGACTATCCTTTTTCCCAATAAGCTTTCATCTCAATTTTTTTTAGTATCTCTTGACTATGCTTGCCTAAAACAATTATTTTACTCAGAATTACAAATTGGTGATTTTCTACTTCTCTTTTTTTGAAAAAGATTTTATTTATTTATTTGACAGAGAGAGAGTGAGGGCATAAGATACGAGCAGAGGGAGAGGGAGAAGCAGGCTCTCTGCTAAGCAGGGAGCCCTATAGAGGCTCAATCTGGACCCTGGGATCATGACCCGAGCTGAAGGCAGCCGCTTATCCAACTGAGCCACTCAGGCGCCCCTACTTCTCTATTTTTTTAAAATTATTTATTTATTATTTGAGGAGAGAGAGAGAGAGCACGAGCACAGGGGAGCAGAGGGGGAAGCAGGCTCCCCACTGGGCAGGGAGCCCGACGACGGGGCTTTGATCCCAGGACCCTGAGATCATGACCTGAGCCAAAGGTAGATGCTCAACTGACTGAGCCATCCACGCCCTCCTACTCCTCTATTTCTGTTAGAATCATTAGCTGGTATTCTTCTGTGCAAAAGAACTTCTTTTTATTCTTTCTCTCTATATAATTATGGGCTCATGTTTTTGTTTTTATTTATTAAGATACAATCCATTACGGTGCAGTAGACTTTTTTTTTTTTTTTTTTTTTTTAAGATTTAGTCATCTTATTTTATAGAGGGAAGGGGGAGAAGGAGAAGGAAAAAAGAGTCTCAAGCAGACTCCAGGCTGAGCACAGAGCCTAATGTTGGGCTCGATCTCATGATCCCACCTGACCTGAGCCTAACAAGAGTCAGACGCCCAATTGACTGGGCCACCCAGGCGTCCCTGTGCAGGGACTGACCTGCAAACCTTCCTCTAAACTCTGTCTCTCTCCCTCTAACTGACCTGCGAACCTTCCTCTAAACTCTGTCTCTTTCCCTCCCTCCCTTACTCCTTCTGTTTTCTCTACTCCTACTATGTTGACGGCCATATATCATTGTATATCATGGACAGTCTACTTTTCTCTACATAACTGCTTTTCACATTTTACACATGAAACAGATGGTTATATGTTCCTCAACTCTTGTAGGTTATATGAAAATTCTGTATCTTCCTTTTTAAGGCCTTGCATAATCTGGCTTTTACTATACCTCTCTCTAGTCTCATAAGACCATGGACAACTCTGGTGAGAGTTGATCTTGTCAATCCTCCCATTTCACAGGTAAGGAGACTGAGGCCCAGGAAAAGAAGTCACTTCCAGGGCCACTTTGTATTTGTGACAGAGGCCAGATGAGAACTCTAGTGTTTGTTCCCCTATATTATTGTATATGTCCTTTCCCAAGCAAACCCTTTGCTGCAACCAGAAGCTTCCTGTACAACCCTATCTCAACGCCATTCCTTATGGACCTTTTCCTCTCTGTCCTGCTTCCTGTTGCCTAGGATTACCTGACGTCTGGATCTTTCTTCATGTCTACATCAAGTTCTACTTTTCCAGGCCTCCTATTAATGGTCTGTACCACTCACTTGGCCATTAGCCTCACAACCTGGGAGCATTACATGGATTTTTGTCCCTTATAGTGCTTTATTATTTTTTTAAGGTATAGAATTCAAGTTCATTTTAAATAATTAAAATAATATAGAAGAACAGCAAGGAAATTAAATGTCTTTTTTCTACTCTTTCAGGTAACCACTGATAATAATAAATTATATATTAACTTCTATACATTTTCCCCACACATGTATAAATACCTCCAGCTATAGTCCTGATGTCTTGAATAGTACCTGATACATGTCAGTGACTGAATGAATATACATAGGTGCAAAAATACATATATTTACATTCCTATGTAGTTACCTTTTTCAAAAATAGATCACACAATACAGTGCTATGTAATTTGCTTTCTTTTCCCATTTAAATTACTTTTATATGGATCAGTGTCATCAACTAGACTGTAAGCCCTATGAGGGCAGTCCCAGCCAATGTTTTACTTCTCTTGTATTCCCAGAATGTGGCACAAATTTCCTTCCTCATAAATTATTATTTAGGGTGATTACACCTAATGCCTCATGAATCTCTTCTTCTACTCTGAAGAGGTCTTAAGGTTCACAAAGACTCCTGTTCTTCTAAAGAAGCATCATTAACTATGGAGTTTGTCCTTTCAGAAGAGTTTTGAACTCTATCCCACCAAGAATTTGGTGGCCAGCTCCATTGGCTAATAAGGAAAAGGAGACACCCTAGAAAGTGAAGACGGGAGACCTACTGGAGGGGATATGCAGGATGATGACAAAGAGGCAGTCAGTTTTCTTTAGGGATGGGGGTTTTCTGGGCTGGAGCTGCCATCTTGAATATGGCCTCTTCTGGGAAGTGGATCACACAACATAGAGCCTTAACTCTAAAAGTCAATGATCTTATGAAAAGTTTCTTTCTGGTCACCGGAAGAACCAGAAGAAGCAAGAGATAGAGTTCAAAAGTCTTCTGAAGGGACAAACTCCATAAAATCAAAAGAGTGAGGAAGAACGACATCCTCTGCAATTATCTCTCCGTCATCATTTCCTTTGTTCTCTCGAGTATGTATCAGGACTTAATAAAAACAGCCAAGGCTGTGTGCAGTCTTTTACCACCCGTCCCAAGTGAATATTGTAAACATCAGAAAATTTTCCATTTACACAGTCAGAGAGGTATTTTCAGTCATTTAAATTTTCTAATTACTAACCAATTCCCTCCTTCCAGGCCTCCCAGTTTAGCGCACAGAATGTTGCTCCCCACAGAAAACAACTCCCCAGCGAAGTGAGTTTCCATGGTTAGTTGCCAGAGCTCTAGATGTGAACAAAGCCAAAAAGCCACTCTCCCTTAGAGAAAAAACATCAAAAAATCAGGTTCCACTGCCACGGTATGGTTTCTAGCACAAAGTAAATGCTCAGTAAGTGAAGGGAAGGATGGAAAAAAAAAAAAATTGAGAAGAACAGGAAAGAAAAGAGAGAGGAACAAAGAAGGAGGAAATCCAGTGAAATTGGCTTTCTTCACTGTGACCAGAGGTTTAACTGTGGTAGTAAGGAAGTTACTGGTAAGGATAACACTAGTAACAAAATACTGGGCAAGAGGGTACCGTGCTGGGCTCGTTAATGCTAATCTTTCCAAGAACTTTTCTGAGGTCAGCTTTCAAAAGGAGGAAACTGAGGCACAGAGAGGTTAAACGCTTCCCAACCAGCAGAAGTGGGTTAGAGATCTGCTCTTTGTGACACAGAGGTGTCCTTTCTCCCCTCAACACTTAGCTGCCCTCTTCTGTCATCCCGGCTGCCTCTAGCCTCAGTTCTGCAGGTAACACTCCTCTGACTGCCACCAATGCCTGGATGCTGCTGAATCAACCCCACCCCCCCCCAATCCCTTCACAAGATGTCACAAAAGGATGACTTCTAACAGCAGACTTAGCTCCAGTGCTTGCCATCACTGCGGGCTGCTTTGCCTTTCCATCTCCATAAACAGCCCCCTCCAGGTGTGTTGTCTCTCATGGCTGCTCTCTTTGCCTGTCTGCCCCCCAACCCCGTCATCATCATCATCCTAGTACAGGGTCAGCTCCCTTCAGCAGCTTAGACGCTTTGGGCATTAAGGAGAGCTCCACAATCCCTCAGAGCCTCTGAATCACTGTCATACCCTTTTATGTCCTGTGGCCAAGTTCAGTGCCTCCCCACCCAGCACACTCCTTGAACTTACTGTACCCCCTCTAAGTTGGGGCCAGCCCTGTGAAAGGCTGGCTGCAGGTGCTGACCAGCCAGGCTCTGCCACATCTTGTGAGATGGGCCAGCATTAAGTTAGTAAATGCAAGGGCAACAGTAGAACCCAGAAACAGGAGCAGCCCTGGAGGCTGCCTGAGACCAGGACTGAGCTCAAACTCCATTCACTGCAGTAATAGTTGGCAGCCCCAGAAGAAAATGCACACGGCACACCCTTGCTCTTCTTGGTGCTGGGGAGTTCCGTGGAACCCAGACGCGTAATTGCAGATTCTTTAAAATCCCCTTCCATTACCTTTCCCCTTTACAATCTAGCATCGCATGCAGCTTCCTACTGTATTGTTTCCTCTTTTGCCAAATGTCTAGCCACCCAGAAGAGTTACCACATACATTGCCCTGCAAGGGTAGGGTCCCTTGATTCTCAGACACGGTTTCCCACTCTACCTCCTCCGTCTTTTCCTCCCGCCGCCCCCTGAGAGGCTCACCTCTTTGATCCTCTGAGGATCTCTGCATCTGCATCTGTGACAACATTCCCTTCGCTTCCCCTTCCTTACCTTTCCTCTGCGGCTGTCTCTACTCCCTCCTCTACTCCCTCCTCCTGCGCTGAGCTGATCTCTCCGCCTGCCTTTCTCCTACCCCCTCCGTCTGACCGATCTGCCTCCACTTTCTTGCTACATCCTCTTTTCTCTCCTCCGGTAGATTTCTCCTGCTCTGTTGCGAGGACAGCCTACGACTTAACTGTGTTTACCACCTAAGCAGAATTTTATTCTCCATTTAAAGCCCAAACTGACTTTCTGTGAGAGCCCTATAATTACACTAATAGAAAATTAAAAAGTTTTCTTATTCTACCATTAATACAGCTAAAACATTGGGTTGGCTGTCACATATAGGCAAACCAGAGGCCCTTGCTCTCAAACTGAAATAAAATGATCTCTGCTTGCATTTTCAAGTTCTACCTCAGGCTGTCTTGTTTATATTTAATGCTCTGTGGCTCTAAGTCAAGGACAAGCCTAAAGTTAGGGTTTTTCTACTTCGTGCTTCTAGGTAAGCTCCCTGTGATTTATAGGGCCCTGGAGCTCCTATAAAACATTTTTTAAAAAACCCACTTGTTTCTAATGCAGAGAGCTGCTGCATATCAAGAAACTGATAGAATGTTTGCCCTCCTTCTTAACATTGCTATTATAAGCTGAATAGTCTAGATTTCAAGGTTGCCTCCCCATCTGCCCCTAGCTCCTTACCTAGCATCAGCCAGCTAACAGCTTTGGGCCACGGAAATGGGCACAGCTCAAGGCTTACATCCCTGTACAGTAACCTCTATTTCTTATTCATCCTTCACCAAAAAATCATTCCCTCTTAACAGCAGGAAAAGATCATTGTGTTCACGTAATTTTAGTATGCACCCCAGATACAAAATATGGGGTTGAAGAAGCACTTAGGGGAAAAGTCACATTGGAAACCTATAAACTGACTAATTGAAAACCACGACTATTCGATGACAATAGATAATTATGCATGCATTCCACCCATTTACAGAGAACACATCTGTTCTAAATATTACTTCTCTTTAAAGCTAGGGATCATGACAAAGTTTGGTCAACCAGAAAAAGGTGTGTTTTTTTTCAATGAATGGAAGATAAAATAAATGTGGGTAAAAATTACAAATCACTAAGAAAGGTATGTGTAATTGTACATTGTGTGTTCTAAGAATAACGTACGTAAAGTACCTTTTGTATCTAAAAATTCACCTGTTCTTTCTTCTTTAAAGGTGGCTTATAGGTGTCTGGCCATGTAAGTTTCCTTTCTGGAGTATGAATACACCCAAGGGTCAGTAAATGTGTGGGATTCTCAAAGCAAAAAACTTGTATTTGACTTACAGGCATGATATTCCTGGCTAATATTTATCTTTATCAGTTACATGTTTCTATGCAAGAAACTTAACATGTAGCTATATTATTAAGTGCTGCTGACAATCAGTATTTCATTTTGGAGAACTATTTACCTCTCTCTCTTTCTCTAAATCAATGAGGGCAGGGGCACAGTCAGTGAGTGGCTCAGTCAGTTAAGCTTCTGACTCTTGATTTTGGCTCAGGTCATGACCTCAGGGTCATGAGATCCAGCCCAGCATCTGGGCACTGCGCTCAGTGGGGAGTCTGCTTTACATTCTCTCTTCCTCTCCCTCTGCCCCTCTCCCCGGTTGTGCATACATACACTCTTTCTAAAATAAACAAATAAATCTTAAAAAAAAAAATCAATTAGGGCAGTGTGATAGAAGGGGACTAGTGTGGGTTTCGTCCAGCAGATTCAAGTTTGGAATTTTGGCACTGCCTTATACCCATGTGTGATTCTGAACAAGTTACCTGCTCTGAGACTTTATTTTCACATCTATGAAGTGATGATAGGAATATCTACTCTCCAAGAGTTGCATAGTTATATTGGGGACTGAATATGGTAAGATGATGCATACAAAAACTACCTGATAGATGGTGGCTATTGCTTTGAATATGGGAAGTTAGAAAACATTTCTGCTTTAATAGTTTTTTCACATAAGTAAACCAATACAGATAGCTTTTTTTGGCCTGAATCCTCTGAAGTTTCCTTACATGCTACCATCTATGGCTGTAACTTCTACCCAAAAGATGAAGGACTGAGACACCTGTGGGGATGCTGTGGGTGCTAGATAGATACAAATCCGTATTAGTTTGAACCATACAAAATTGCCAGTATTTGACTTGACCTACAAAAGTGACAATTTCGCATGTTGCAACTTAATACTACTAGGGAATGATACTACTGAAAGCAAATTTCAACTTTATACTTCTTAATATGAATGGCATATAAAATTTAAAAATTGCTTTGGGGGATTATTTCCCGGTTTAAAAGGTTTAATGGGTAAAATTTATGTCATTTGCTTTTTAGATTAAGGAAGAAATGGTAAAATACATCTGCCTGGTTCTTTTTCCCAGAGGAGTCTTAGGAGGCTCGAATTTGAGTTTGGTGTTGTGGGAATTTCAGCCTCAGGCAACAGGATAAGGGACATTAAAATCGATATTTATTGTTGGCTGTTAAGGAAAAGAGCAAATCTCTATTTCAAGGGAATGAGATAAGAATGTCAGCTAATGAGCTGAAACTTATTCTGACTGTGACCTATTACTGAACAAAAGATTAGAGGAAATTAGTACAAAAGAGAGATTTCGTTTACCTTTTTTTTTTTTGGCTACGTAAGTGAGAGAGCCAGAGGATTGGGAGTGCGTAGGAGAAGTGTGAGAGGATATGTGGGAGAAGAAGTGTTTAGAATGTTCAAAGGAAACTAAAATGAAGACATGAAAATGTATGCAGGGGTAGAGGTTTCCAAAACCAGTGATTTAGACAAGTACTCCCAGTGTTGCCATCAGCGTCCTTTACCAGTAGCTTTTTGAACCTGTGCTTTCTACTGGGCTGAGAAAGCTCTATCTTCTTGATAGTCACTTGTTCTACTCACCCTTGCCTTGGGAAGCCCAATTCAGATCCTACTTCTGTGAAATTCCACCTAGTAAGGAAAGCGAATTTACTTTGTTTATCCTTAAAACTTAAGCACACAAAAATACTTCTTTTTCTTCCAACTCCTTCTTTCCAAGTGTTTTGCAAATGGCAGGTGTTGGTGTTCAGCTGTGGTATGTGAGCTAAGAAATACATCTGTACATCTGACATGGCCTGTAGGCTTGTTCCTGATGTGCACCTGCTGTGACAATCCCTAAAGTGGAGCTTGCAGTAACAAGGAAACAATTTTGGCATTTTTGTGAAAGGACTGCCACGTTTAAGATCCACCATCTCACCTTGCAGTTTGCTTTCATCAGCCTCCATAGAGCCAAGTTCATCACTTAAGCCTTCTAATAAAATGGTGATAGCACAGGCCATACCAGCCAATCCAGCCAAATAATAGAGACCTTATTGTCATGAATTACCTCCATGGAAGTGAAATTCATCATAAGTTTATATTTATACTTGATGTTGCTATCTTAGAGATGAGGATGCAGGGACAGCTGAGCACAGGCAGGATGTCTGTCTCCTGCAGGAGACACAGAGCCAAGGAAATACCCTCCTGCGGCACCCCTCTCTGGCTGACTCGTAGGACTCCCACGGCAGCTCACTCAAGAGATGAACAGGAGATGGAGGCCCTCTCACTGAGCAAGGAGGGAGGAAGCCACTGGCTGTTTTAACTCTCCTTTACCTGGCTACTATAGCTATGTGAGGCCAGACCCACCTCCTGCAGGCCTCCAGAAAGGACTTCTCATGTCTGCTCAGACACAGGCAATCAAGGGCTTCTCTACCAAGTGAATCCTGAGTTCTACCATTTTACAAACACATACTGACTTCCATGTTGGAAACACATAATGGGCCAACCTAGATCCCTGGATTTATTAGTTTTCTATTTTTAGTGTATATGCCAAGTGAGAACCATTCTTTCTTTTTTCTTTCTTTTCTTTATTAAAAGATTTTATTTATTTATTTGACAATGAGAGAGGAAACACAAGCAGGTGGAGTGGGAGAGGTAGAAGCAGGCTTCCTGTTGAGCCGGGAGCCCGATGCGGGGCTTGATCCCAAGATCCTGGGATCACAACCAGAGCCAAAGGCAGATGCCCAATGACTAAGCCACCCAGGCGCCCCACAACCACTCTTTCTGACTCCAGAGCCAATGTGCTTAAGAATCCCTATATCTAACTCCATTTCCCTTGATCTCACCCTCTTCAGGGCACCCCAATTTCCCTTTCACTTTCTAATGCATCATGTACATTCATCCTAGTCTGTTGCTTCTTGATTCCTTTATAAAAATGCAACACATGGGGGCATCTGGGTGGCTCAGTTGGTTAAGCGTCTGCCTTTGGCTCAGGTCATGATTCCCGGGGTCCTGGGATTGAGCCCCACGTTGGGCTTTCTGCTCAGCGGGGAGCCTGCTTCTCCCTCTCCCTCTGCTGCTTCTGCTCCTGCTTGTGCTCTTGCTCTTGCTCTCTCTCTCTCAAATGAATAAAATCTTTAAAAAAATAAAAAAATAAAATAAAAATGCAGCAACTGTAATGGAACACATGTCCCTAGGAAGGTCCTAACCAGTGTGGAGTCCAGAAGCATGCCTCCTTCCCAGGCACCAGCACCACAGTGTTGTAATTAGCTTCTAGGGAGATACTGTGGCGGCATCATCAAATGGTTACCTGTGGTCACCTAAAACCAAAAGATCTTCTTCTAAGGAGTTGCTGCCAGATACCTCTATTCTAAATTGGTGCAATTAATTTTGGGAACTGTTTTAGTTTTTCCTAAACTGTCTGCCTGGGTGTCTCCCGGTAAGTGCAAACAGTCAATAAGTACTTATCAGGTTGGTGCTAGTAATTTGCTTTCTTATGGATACTTAATACCACAGAACCCGTTTTTCCATTGGAAAATGGACAAGGATATATTCTCTGCTAGTTTTGTGGGAAGTTCAAATGAGATAATGCACAAAACGTAAGGTGATATTATCATCACAGATAAACTAGGTTTTAATATCACACTAGAAAGGTAATTATAACTGTTAAACCTGTAATCACAGAAACTACAGCCTAGAGGTCCTATAAACTACCCCAAACATAAGATCAACTACCTAGATTTTAATCAGAAAAAAAAAAATTACAATTCTGTTTACGCTTTAAAAGATGTTCAACGTTTGCTTTCATTGCCCTCTAGTGGTTGTTATGTAGAAGACGGGACTACAGTTTTGACATTTTTGTTTTTGAGATAATAGGCACAACCTCATAAACAGTTACACTGTTATGTTACATACTTTCCTATCATTTGCTAACACGTTAAGAGTCAGCCTAGAGGGACAGTACGTAGCACTGTATCCTGCCCAGTGTAGATGCCCTCCGTCGTGCATTAGTGGTTATTCATCATTTCATTGTCTCCACAAAGAATCTGCCGACTTCAAGTAATAACCTAACCTTACTCACTCAGTAAATATTTAGAGGAGATCTATTCTGTGTCAGAAGCACAAGACAGACATTTTCCCGGCTTACATTCTAGTGAGAAAAATGGAGTATTAAATATGTCCTTGCAAATTAGCACAGTAACTCATAGGGAAAGAACTGGGTATATGCGTGCATTGGGAAACTCTAACCTGGATGTGTTTCTGTGTGTTGGGAAGGCTGGGGTGGGATTTGAGAGAGAAGCCATTAGAAGGCACTCTGAGAGTGTAACAAGTAATCTGGGATCTGAAGGATGAATAGAAGTTATTCAGAGGAATGTAGGGTGGGGAGAGGATACCAAGGTAAGACACCATGCTAAATGAGGTTAGATAATAGAGAAAGGAGGGTTTTAGAGGTGAGGCTGGACAAAATTTTTTAAAAGCTGTACTGGGGAATTTAGCCTGCATTCTCATGATTAATTTATAACCAGTGGACTCTGACAAAGCATGAACTCATGCCCTCACTTTTGATTTTTTTAAGATCATTATTTAAAGGGAAAATTCTAGTTATTAATTATAAAGTAATTGTTTAAGAAACTTTAAGTGTGTCCTTTTTTCAAACCCAAGCTTCCCTCAAACACACACATTCCTAGAATGCTGGAGCTGGAAGGGCCTTCAGGGGTCACAAGTTTCCCTGGTTTTACTTTAGAGGGGAGGGAGGTGGGGTTGGAGGGTTGAGGAGGTTGGGGGGGGGATGGTCAGGGATTTCCTCAGATTGCACTGAGTGACTACACCTGGAAACTGCTTTTCCTTCATCTCAAATTCCTCCATCTCATGTCTCGTGGGCTCAGAGCTTTCAGAATTCTTAAGCACCTGGCTTTTTACCTCAGCACTGGACTGCATGCTCTTTCTTTGTGGTCTGATAAAAAGGTGGTTTAACTTAGACTTGCAGAAAGATCTGGAACAGTCTTCTTCTTACAACTAGCCTTCTCTAGGGAAAGAAAAACCCTTTAAAGATTTTGTTCCAAATTGTTCCAAATTGTTCCAAAAACATCTGGGAAGAGCACCAATCCAGCCTGGACCACCAGTCAGGTTTTGCCTCTGTGAAGGAACTCCCTGGCCTCTCTGTACTTTTCTTATGGCACAACTCATTGTGAACTGATTCATTTCTTCTCCTAGACTGCAAGCATCTTGAGGACATGACACATGGCTTAGTCATCACTACATCCTATATAACAAGGTAATGTGGGCAATGAAAGCCCTATCGAGTTTGCTGTAGGCATAGGTGGGTGGATAAATGAACAGAGTGGGAGATCTCATTTCCTTACAGAAGGTTTAAGTAGATTGAGTAAGGGAATGAAAGATAGATTATCTTAATAGCTCGTATTAGATTTTTTTCACAGGGAAGAATCTGATTTTAGAAAACAGGATGATGAGTCATCTGAGGTGAAAGGAAATTCTCTTACAAAAAGCAAAAATAATAATTTTACTCTTTTTAATAAAGAATGACCATGACTTTGAAGGTAGTAAGAGATTAGAGAGGTCAGGACAGACAGAAAGAGAAAAATCGGGGCAGCATGGGAAAGTGCCCACCAGAGAAAGATATCCAATACTCAATTAAAATTTTTTTTACAGGTTTGATGTAAACCACTGCCATCTTTTTGAGCCTTATGTACAGCCTACTACACACAAAAGGAATGCTAACGAACATCCATTTGTTAGATTGAGAAAGAGTGTGCTTTTCTGTGATGTTCACAATTTCAGAGACAACTAACTCATGCATGTGTACACTGCATATAAAGGCAATCAAAAAATAAAGAAAAATGTAGTTTATACCTTCCTTAATTCTACCATAAATGTGTCAGTAGAATAAAAATACACGAAAAAAAACCCCCAAAAAACCCAGCCATGATTTAGTGATTATGTTACACACAAAACATGAGAGATCTAGGCAAGAAATGTTTTTGTAGTTTGGATCACAGCATCATTTCCAGCATGGTCCATCAGTAAAGTTTCCCCCCAGGGTAGATTTGAACATAGAGAAATAACAAGCAATTAAATTATATGGAAGATTACCTACTGCCCCTTCACTGATCCCTCTCTTTCCTTCAAGCAGTAGAATCACTGATCAGTCCCTGTTAAGAAAGGGACAACATTTCTCATTTTGAGCTTTCTCAAGAAATTTTGGCTTCCTAGAGCTCCTGGCTGATTCTCAGTACTTGGTTACTTGTAAAAATGGGACTCTCTCAATATTAAAAAAAGCAACAAAGCCATACATTCTACTTTCAGGTTTTAACTCAATTTTTATTCCTTGAATTATATTTAAAAAATCTAGCATTACGATAACAACCTGTTTTAAAACTGCAATCAAATAAATCAGTGCAAAATCCCAGCAAACAGGTCAGTACCAGCAGCATATAGTTGTGTGCAAAATCTTTTACTGCCATCTTGTGGATTTTCAAGAAATAGCCTCAGTTGAAAAGTGAGGTTTACTGTAGAGTACTAGGTTTGTATGCCACAGTAAATGAAAACATCTGGGAAACGTATATAAAAAAAAAGTACCTAAGTATTCAGGTTCCCATTTAATTTGACCACTTTGGATGCACTATTTAACTTCTATGTGGCTTAAATTCTTCATGAAAAGTGCGAATTATAATAATGGTGCGTCCCCTGCCTGTTGCCAAGTTTGCTTTGAAATTAAAACATAAAATTACTCTGTACAGCAGAAAGTACTCAGAAACAATCAGTTATTATCCTTGGTGTCATGCAGCACCTCTAGATTGATGATACCTAGCAAATGCATTGTTATGTAAGCAACAAGATAAATACGGTTCTGACTGAAGAGTCCAGACCTTAGTGCCTGTCTTCACAGTGATTTATCTTGTCTTGAGGGCTTTGGGGACAAGAGAGTAGATGTTTCCAGTGAAAAGAATCCCTGGAGATCATCTCTCCTGGAGCAGATAATAACTTGGGCCTAGGGACTGAGGAAGAGGTATTTTCTTTCTTACTGGTTTACTGATGTGCAAGTGGATCCTGACATTCCAAAAACACAATAAATATGCAGTCCAGGGACAGCTGCTTTTGCCACCCTTGGGATACCATCCACTGACTCACACTTCAGTCATTTTCTTGTAATGTTTTCAGCTTTATTTTTTCTCCCAAACACTTAAAATGGAAAATGGAGGCAATGTGTTGGATCAGAGATGACAGTGGCAACTTGAAAAAAAAAAGTCATCTGTGCATTTCAGGGAACAATTTGGAACAAAACCTTCAAAGGGTTTTTCTTTCCCTAGGGAAGGTTTCTTCCAGTTCTTTCATTCACTAACTTACTCACTGCTCACTAACACCTCTGTGTACTTAGCACTGGGTTAGGCCCTGGGACGCAGTTATGGCCAAGACACAATTCTATCCTCAAGGAACTCTGTTGAGGAAATATTTCTGAAAACAAACCAAGACCAAAAGGAAAACATGGGGCATTATTAAACTCTGGGGACACAAGGACGGGGAGGAGGGGAGAGGCTGTCTTCCTCCCCGTGTACCTGAGCTTAGGGGTCTTAAGCCTTAGGGGTCTTTTGTATGTCTTTTAATTTGGCCTCCTCCCTGTTCAATAAATTTCTCCCTCTTCTGAACTCGTAAAGCTCTTAACTATAATAACTAGTTCACCTGGTGATCATCTCAGGTACTTTGCCTGGTTAGTTTTTACCAAGCCAGTTTCTATCATACTTCTCTACCTGCAACTAACCTTAATAATTAAAATCATTTATGGGCACCTGGGTGGCTCTGTTGGTTAAGCAGCTGCCTTTGGCTCAGGTCATGATCCCAGAGTCTCAGGATTGAGTCCCGCATTAAGCTCCCTGCTCAACGGGGAGCCTGTTTCTCGCTCTGCCCTTCACCATGCTCGTGTTCTCTCTCTCTCTCTCTCTCTCAAATAAATAAATGAAATCTTTAAAAAAATAAAAATAAAATCATTTATAACAGTCTATGGTTTCAAATATAATCCTTATTCCTTCCTTCCTGATGTTTTTATAATTTAATTTTAAAAATGTTCTAAGAATCTACTATAGGTTAGGAATTTTGCTTTTAGCGGTTCTCAGCAGTTTTCAGACATTGTAATTTCAGAGCATGAACACCCCACCCCCCATCACCATGGGAATTTCCATGAGATGATAGAAGACAGGATTTTCTGCAGGGGAACAATTTGTAGCATCTAAACTATTGTAGCATCT
Source organism: Potos flavus (assembly GCA_028534135.1). NCBI lineage: Eukaryota > Metazoa > Chordata > Mammalia > Carnivora > Procyonidae > Potos > Potos flavus. The sequence goes on along the minus strand of CM052884.1, from coordinate 40,022,933 downwards.
GTCTATTCTTATTTTCTCCTTCCCAAGATTCTCTTTATTATCCCTATACACTCTCCTAGTTCCTTATGCCTCTTAATATGGTCTTATTTAAGGATTTGTCTTCCTTCTTTCTGCTCCGACCTGCCATTAGACTGGAGGGAAAAGATCCCACTATTTAACTCTTTATTCCTTTTTTTCTTTTTAAAAGATTTTATTTACCTATTTGACAGCGAGAGAGAGAAAGCAAGAGAGGGAACACAAACAGGGGGAGTGGGAGAGGGAGAAGCAGGCTTCCCGCCGAGTAGGGGAGAAGTTAGGAAGCAGAGCAAAGGCTAAAGCCTCCCTTGGGAATTTGGGGTAGTAGAACGTGAAGGAGCTTATACAAAGGGCAAAGTGCTGCTGATGGGTGCTCACTGACTCTCATTTTTTGTGTCAGTTATTGAGAATGGTCGCTCTATGTGGGGGAATAAGTGCTGGTGGTGGTAGCAGCGGTGATGGTGAGGAGGAGGAGGAGGAGGATGATGAAGGTGATATTTGATATTGAGAAACTTACTATTTATTTTAAACAACAAACAGGGGGCCCCTGAGTGGCTCAGTTGGTTAAGCGGCTGCCTTCAGCTCAGGTCATGATCCCAGGGTCCTGGGATCGAGCCCCACATCGGGCTCCCTGCTCAGCGGGGAGCCTGCTTCTCCGTCTCCCTCTGCCTGCCATTCTGCTCACTATCTCTCTGTCAAAAAATTAAATAAAATCTTTTAAAAAATAAACAACAAATAGTAGGATGAGAAGACTAAAACAATGTGGTTGCTTTTTTCTATCACATCTGCCAAGCACTATAACCATGCTCTCTGTCTCTACTAGGTTAGCACCCCATGAAGGTCATTGGGTCTGGTTCACCAGGGGTCAATGTCTGGTTCACCTCCCTCTTCCCTATAGCACCTGGCACAGTATTTGAGTTATGCTTTCATATTCAGCACCTATGAAGTGCCAGGACCTGTTTAGGAGCTGGGAATTACAGTGATAAACTCAGTAGATCAATACGAGGTATTGAACAAATCAAAGAATTAAACAAGAATAGCAGTCATGTATATAATGGGTTTTCCATTTCTTCCACTCCATACATATATATATAGGTGAACTGATAAATAAACCACTAATTTTCCCCTCTCTACGTCAACAAACACTGTTTTCATCCACATAAAAAACATTGCTATAAAAAACAAACTCTGCCCACTAGCGGCCATTCCATTCCATTCCCCTTCTCCGCAAAACTCAAAGGAGGGATCTGCAATCATAGCCATTGACTCCTCTCCTCCCATTCCCTCAGAAATCTGCTTTGCATGGATTCTCACCCAATTATACTACAGACACTGCTTTTTGATTTGAATCAATTAGTTCCATGTTGTTAAATTCACCAGTTAATTTTCAGTTCCCATCTTACGTGACTGACTACAGTATTTGAAGCAGTTGGTCCCACTCTCTGGAAAACCTTTCTCTTCTTGGCTCCTGGGTCCTACGTGATTTCTCCTACTTTGCTGGCTCCTCCTCTTCTCCCCGAGGAGGACCTTTGTGGGCTAGAGGCTCAGCCTCTCTCTACCTGTTCCCTGCTCCACCGGGAGGAGTGTCCCCATCTCAGCCAGTAGTCTCTCTACTTCTCTCATGTTCAGGCAGAAAACCTTGCAGTCATCCTCTGTCACTTCCTTTCTCTTCTCCCCCACATCCAGTCTCTCAGGAGATCTGTTAACTCTCCCTTCCAAACAAACCCGGCATCACTCCTCACTTCCTCCACTTCTACCACAGTCGTCCATTCCTCCACTGCCTCTCACGCTGATTATTCACGTAGACTCCAAGCTTGCCTCCTGCTTCCATCCTTGTCCCTTGGTCCCACTGTCAACACAGCGGCCAGAGCGATCCTTTTAAAATGTAAGTGAATTCCTATCATGTCACTGTTCTGTTTATAATCCTCCACGGCTCTTCATTTTCTCAGAGTAAAAGGCAAGCTGTTACAGAGGGCCGCGAGGCTGTGCTCTCTGTGACCTGCCCGCTACTCCTCTCCCCTCCTACTCCTCTCCCCTCTGCCCGCCCCAGAGCGGCTTCCTCAATACACTGGGCATGCACCTTACACAGACTTGATGCTGGCTGTTCCCTGTCTGGAACCACTCCAGATACCTGCATGGCCCACTTGCCCCTCCTTCAAGTCTTTGCTAACATGTCACCTTCTCAGGGAAACCCTCCATGACGTGACCTTATTTAAACTTCAACTTCTCTCTCTGCACTCCAAATTCCCCTTACACTACTCCATTGGTTTTCCACACCTTCTAATAGATTCTATAATTTACTCAACCATTACTTAAAAAATATATTGGTTGCTTTTCCCACTAGAATGTAAGTACCATGAGGCAGCAATTTGTTTCCTTTTCCTTTTTTTTAAAACTCTTATAGTCCTAATACTTATAATAATGCCTGGCACATAATGACTTCTGAATAAACTATTGCATGAATGAATGAATACATGAATGAATAATTAGTTCTCATTAGGCACTGTGCCAATGGCTTAAATACATTATTTTATTCAATGCCCTCATCCCTTAGGAAATTCCAAGAGCATCAGGAGCTCTGTGCCAGAAATGTGGATGAATACTAAATACAGCATCTCCAGCAGTGTGGCTTGGTGGTGGGTGGCCAGTGGTGATGGCCTCAAGGATAGCATCTTTAACAGACTGTTCTTCTGCAGGGTTTCCTCCCTGGCCTCTGACCCTAGTTCCCCAGCCTGGCTGAAGATCCAAGGAACTATTTGTTATTTCTCCGACAAATTCTTTTTTTCATTTAAGTCACCCAGAAGTCTGTTGTCTGGAGTCCAGAACTCCAGCACATAAATACACCAACCACGCTCCCATCAGCCACATTCCTAGAGTAGTTAGCATCATAGGTGAGGAAGCTGGTTGTGATAGAAGGAGGCCTACCCCTGGGGTCCAACTGGCTTTGGGTTAGGAAATCACTGAACTCTTCTTCAGTTTTGTCCTGTATAAAATGGCAAATGATTATTTTCCAACCTATCCTGATGGAATGCTATGCAAATCAAATGAGATAATGTTGAGGCAAATGTAAAGATTATTAGAGATTAGCTAGCGAAGTAGGTTAGTCAGAGGCAAACGCAAATTGGAGCTAAAAATCAGCCCATTTTCAGTTGAGGAACACTCCTTCCTTACAACCTGAGATCTGTGCCAGGATTTCCCTTTATCAGGAGTCAGCTGTGACAGAGGGTTTTTAATGCTTATGTGGGGAAGGCTTAGGATCAAGTGTTCACCCCTTGAGGCTTATATAGTAACTCAATCACTTAAATATCTTTTTGGGAGGAGAGTATATATTATAAACTCATTTTAAAATTAAACATCACATGGGGCACCTGGGTGGCTCAGTTAAGCATCTTCCTTCGGCTCTGGTTGTGATCATGGGGTCCTGGGATCAAGCCCCACGTCGGGCTCCCTGCTCAGTGGGGAGTCTGCTTATCCCTCTTCCTCTGATGCTCCCCCTGCTTGTGCTCTCTTTGTTTCTCTCTCTCTGGCTCACTCTCTCAAATAAATAAAATCTTCAAAATAATAAAATTAAACATCACATTTAACATTTAGCATGTAATAGAATATTTATTTAATATTTTCCTAATCTGTGGAATTCTTTTTTGTCCATTAGGAAATGATCTGTCTGATTTGGAAAATACATTCCATTGGCCATAAAGCTAAAAGTTTTAAGATATTCTGAATCTTCAGGACAGAAGGGGCCCTATGGGCCATGAGTTGGGATAAATACAACTGAGAGGAGCCCTGGGATTCCCAGCTGCCTTCGGAGAAGTGGGCAAGGATGAGTCTTCCATTCATTCACTAAACATCTGCTCAGTAGCTGGGTTCTGTTAAGCAATGGGATGCAGAGTTGAATCAGACAGTCCTTGCCCTCAAGGGAAGCTTCAGAAAACCTAGACGTTGCTTCTAAGTCACCTCAATTTTAGAATATATATGTACAATGACTTCCTGTGGTGGCTCATATATCTCCTTGTAAATGCTCTATTATTTCAGGCATTTATGTATTTCTCACTAAATGGACTTAAGTGTGGACAGCCTCAGACATAAACAAACCGACAAATTCAATTTTCTTTCTGAAGGCTGCCATTACAGAAAGAGCATAACTTTGACATCAGAAACAACAGAGCTTCAAATACCACCGTCATTGCTGATTAGTTGTGTGATCTTGGGCAAATCATTTCATGTTTCTGAGTCTCAAGCTGACACGGTTGTTGCTAGAATTCGGTGAAATCCTAGTACGTTACGTTACTTGGTACTGAGCAGATACTCAATAAATATTAGGCATTTTATCCCTAAGTCTCCAATGTTCTTGCTTTGTCTTTGTTGGGAAGCATCTCCTATGGAGAGCCTTCTCATGCTCCCAGGATTGGCTAATGATAGCCTCTTTGTGCCCATGTGCTTCTCCAGAACTTACCATCAGTATTTCTCGTGTTACAAGGGAAATAACCTATTTATGTTTGTGTCTCCCCACATGAGCCTGAATGTTCACTAAGGACACAGCTATATTTTTTCATGTTGGATCTTTAATAACTTGTAGTTTTTGGCACTTAGTAGATGCTTAGTAAATGTCTGCAGCTTGATTTTATGTGAATAGGTTATTAAGTTCTATGTAAAGAATATCCTTTAATGCTCCACAAACCCCTTCTTCATTTACATTTCTGTCCGATAAGGATCTTTCCAGATTTCCTCTTTTGTTTTAGGTATTTGGGTTACACTCTCCCCACTGCACCTCCAAACTCCGCAAATAATGTTTCACTGTGGAAATGTGGAATGTTACTTCTCCCAAATGAAACACTTGCATGAGTTCTTCTAGAGATTAGCTTAAGGCAGAATTTCTAAAAGTATATTCCATTAGATAGTAATTCATATTCCAGGGGGATAAAGTTCCTTTAGTCAGGTAAGTTTAGAAAAAATGGTTTAATAGCACTTCTTTCTTTGCTATAGGACTTCTCAGATCCTTCATTTGATCATGAGCATTTTTGCATGGAGTATTTCACAGATCTAGTATTATAGAGAATGCACTTGTAGAAATATTTCTTTGAGAAAAATTGAAACTGGTATCACTGAAGTTCAGACTTTTGAAGGCTGCATAAAGCTGAAATAGTTGTTCCATGGGTTATCTATTAGAAATCTGACTTTAAGTGTATGTTTCCTGATACTATTCTTGCTGCATCTCTACAAAATGTGATACAGAGAGTGTTAATAACCATAAGCAGTACTTAAGAAATGTATCAGGAAATAGTGATGTTAATTTCATTTTGCTACCATGCCCATAAAATTTATCGGGTTTATTCATTTGATGGGTATCATTCATCAGCCAGATTCTATGTCAGATGATGGAGATGGTTCCTAAGAGGAGTCTGGGGCAATGCACGAGTTCTCAGGAGCCCTTCAGGTCACAGAAGGCCCTTGCTCACTATGAGTTGCTTTGCAGAGGAAATTTAGTACATGCACAGGTGCCTGGTGGGAGTTTGTACCCATCGATGTGGCTATTTCTTTTGTTAAAACAGGGAAACAATTCCATGTGGATCGCCAATAAATAATTCCTGCCCTGAACCCTCCCAAGTGACCCACCACCCTGGCTGCCCAAAGACTCAACTTCCATACAATCTGGTCACTGGGGCACTACGATCATGCATTGTATGGGCTGGTGCTAAATTGTATGTACCGAGTTGCTAAATATTTTGAGTAGTCCCCCTAATTGGAAAAAAAAAAAAAAGAGCCAGGGTGGCTGGGACATATATGAGAGTAGGGGAAGTGGTGTATATGCAGCTGGGGAGGCAGGCAGGATCCAGGTTCTATAAAATCTTGTAGGCTATGTTAAGAATTTTAGACTTTATCTTAAGAACGACAGAAAGTCACTGAAAAATTTTAAGAAAAGGGGAGAAATGACATGATCAGATAGGCTTTGAAAAGGCTCGCTCTTCCCAAAGGTTGAAAGTTGTTATGGGACAGGGAATGTCTGTGCATCCTTGGATATCTATAGGAATAAAGGATTGGGGGGCATAGCTATACCCTGGTAATCCCTACCCTTTGATGGGTGGGCCAGGGGTCAGCCTGGATGGTGGAGCTCTGAAGCCAAGGCTAAGGAAAAGCCTCTCCTCAAGAGCCTTTTCAATGGCCACGCTGTTGGTGGTCCCTGAGCAGGGGAGCTGTTGGGCTCAGAGGTAGGCATGAAGACAAGTCCAGTCAGGTGGAGAGAAGTCTGAGTGAGTTCCACAATGGAGAGACAAAAGCCAGAGACCAAAGAGCCAGTGAGTCTAGAGAATGTGGGATTCAGCAGTTGCCTAGAATGGGCACATGAGTTCTGGGGCAGGCTTCGCACGCTCTCTGGGCCAGAAACCTGAATTTCATCGGTCAGGGTTATGGCAAGAAGTCTTCATCTTTTCAAAAACATCATCAGTTCTGCTTGGTCACATTTTACTTCAAAGTTGTTTAATAGGGTGCCCTGGCTGAGAGAGGACCCAGAAGTTTCTGAGACCTTGATGAGAGAGAGCAGGAGGGCAGGATGGGCATGTACAAAAAATGGATTGTTGCTTAATGTACCAAAAATGTTCATAATTCCCATCAGCAAATACTATTTCCTAAGATGGGCCATTGGTTACAAAGCTGTATATAGAGGACAGATATCTACCCATTTTCTTGGGGGAAGCTGTGAAATCCCCCTTAACCCAAATGCAGATGTCGCATCGTTCCTGTTTGGAAACATATACTGCTGTGTTTAAGCTCATTTTCGTCTCTGACTCTTGTTGTCTGTCTTTTGGTGGGGGAAGATGGGAGTGGTTGGAGCTCGGCCAGAGAAATGCTAGGGGAAGGGGGAAGGTTTTGCTGGAGTTTTGGTGATTCCAAGTGTTGAGCAGGAGAGGAGAGAAGCTAAAGGTGTTGCTTAGGTGAGAGGCTTTGGGAGACTTCTGGTCTACGCTGTCATGCTTTTCAGACAAGGGGACAAAGCAGCATAGAGCTGGGGAGACTGCTCCTGTCCCCACACGTGCACAGGCCTCAGAGCTTCTCTGGTATCTTGGGGAGTTCTGGTTTTAGGAATATTGAGAAACAGTCCCTTAAGCAGAAGCCCTCAAGCACTGAAAACTATGAAAGCAAGGCTCCTACATGGGGCTGGGGGTCAAAGCCAGAGAGGAAGGACATGGCTTATAATGCACGGTCACTGAGAGGGAAGGGTTTTATAAGCTCTTAAGATCACCTCAGGTAATCAAAGAGATAATTTGGGACTTTTGGGGGGAGTGCAGGAGGAGGGTTGGATTTCAGGAATAACACCGGAAGGGATATAGAGTTGTCATCTGAGGTAACAAGAGAAGGGTGACTTTATCAGTACCCCAGCATGACGAAGAGTGTATACCGTGCTCACATTCTGTTTGAGTAAGCTAACAACAAGGATCTGGCAAATTGGCTCTGAACGTGAAGATAGCAAGGTAACCTGAGAATTAATGAACTATTCAGGTGATCTGTAACTCATTTTTACTCTTTCTAAATCCACAATACAATTTCAATTTCAATGTAAAAATGCACAGTTATCTATTTTACCTTCACCTCAACAACTGCAGCCTTTCACTATTCCAGCCATGTATCTTGAAACACAGTTAGTTAAATACTTAAGGTCCACCAAGGGTGAGCTGTGGAGTTAGCAAGGTCAGCGGGGTGCTCTTTCTGAGGTTCCTGAGGAATGAAAAAAACTACAATTGCTTGGTGACACAGAAAAGAATCTCTTTGTAGGGGTATTGCTTCTACATGCTCTGTTCCACATTTTTCATAAGAAAACACGGAAACAAATAATAACAGAAGAACTTTTATGCTTTCCTCTGCAGGAAGAATGCCTGAGGAGGCTACTGCACTAGTTAATATGATTGCACACTGAATGTCCTAAATTCTCCTCTACCAACACCTCAAGAATATGGTTCAATTATTGGATAAGACTTTCTACAACAGATGCTCGAGAAATAAAACACATAAAGGAGAAATTAGAGAGTAAACACCACTCACAGTACATGTATAGAATGTAGCCAATGGTGATGATCTCTTTATCTTTCAGCTTCCTAGCTGCTTAGTTCTGTAGTTCTGGTGGGGAGGGGGCAGGGGAGGCTAATAAAGCCCTACAATGGAGCTTCGGGACCCTCCTCCATTCTCAGGTTGCCATGTTTAGACAACACATAGACACTAGATGGCGCTCATAATCTTAAACATAGTAAAAGACTGGTTGTTTTCTTATAGACAAGTATGGTTACCTCGTTAGGAAAAGAGTCAAGCATGGGAAT
>CM052884.1:39876647-40014112 GCA_028534135.1 Potos flavus | reverse complement strand
CTCTGCTCAGCATGGAGCCTGCTTCCCCCTCTCTCTCTGTCTGCCTCTCTGCCTACTTGTGATCTCTCTCTGTCAAATAAATAAAATCTATTTTTTTTTTGAAGATTTTTATTTATTTATTTGACAGAAAGAGAGAGAACACAAGTAAGCAAAGTGGCAGGCAGAGGGAGAGAGAGAAGCAGGCTCTCTGCTGAGCAGGGAGCCCAATGCGGGGCTTGATCCCAGGGATCAGGACCTGAGCTGAAGGCAGCCGCTTAACTGACTGAGCCACCCAGGCACCCCTAAATAAAATCTTAAAAAAAAAAAAAAGAGGCCTTCTTTAGACGTGGTTATCCGACACTTAAAAAAAACAACAACATTGGACACATTCTTAAGGCAAAGTTGTTACTAGTAATAGCAGCATTGACTGAGTATTTACAATATGACATGCTGGTCTTAGGTGTTTTGTCTCCTTTCTTTCCTCAGTATGCCATCTTTATCTATACTATATCTACATCTATACCTGTAACTATATCTATATGTTCACATATAATAGATATATTGATATATTTGCCGTTAGGCTGTGAATATTTTAAGGACAGGATATTTAGCTCATTCTTTGAAATCTCTAGTCTTAGTACAAAATCTGTCACATAGTAAGTCATTAATAAATTATCTCTAAAGTTTGTATAGTCTGTGTAGGGGAGTAATTCTGGAATGAAGGCATGGACATTCTGCCCCTGATTAGAAGGTTAATTATCTCTTATTCAAGTCTCTTCTCAATGAAGACCAACTGAGGACAGAGACCTACCCCTCTAGCTCTTCTCCCTGGGGATTCTAGTTGTTTTCTGAACTTACTACATTACTGTTAGCATAAGTTATTTACAAAATAATCTTACAAGATCTAGTAATAGGATTTGTGTTTAACTTTTGATTGCTATTTAGAGTTTTTGTTCTTGTGTTTTCCAGGAAGGTATAGCTTGTCCTTATATATCCAGCATAAGCTGTAGATGCAAAATATCATATCCTCCATATTCTATTATTAATAATTCTGTTATGCTGTTTTCCTTCCATATTGTAATGTTTGAGTTTTTTGAGCCCGTTTATTCTTTTCTTTCACTATTAACCCATGAAATTCCAGTACTGAGCCTTGAAACTAGCCAATTTTTAGCCACAGTTTAAATAACTTCTTGCGAACTGAAAAAGAGAAATGTTCCCTCTTCTTTTTCAATTGCAAAAAGCAGGTAATATTTTTATCATTGAACTCTCTTTGCAAATGTTATACATAAGAAAGGATATGATATCTGAACATCAGAGACTATTGTATTATTCTATGGATTGTAATCTCCAAGAAGACTATAAGTTTGATTGGTTGCTTTCTTTTAGTATGTGGTTCTGGCAGTATTTAAATGGATACATCTACTCTTGAAAACCGAAACACGTATGAATTTTCTTTGTTGAGTCATAAGATTACTAGCTCATCCCCTTTTCTACCACATGCCTGGAAGTTAAAACAAATAAAACCTATGGCTTTATCATTTAAGCAGAGTCTAATGTCATCTCTGTGACTCAGTGTCTTTACCCTTAAAATGAACATAACAGGGGGGGGATTGTCTGGCTCAGTCAGTAGAGTGAGTGATGCTTGATCTGGGGATTGTGAGTTCAAGCCCCAGGTTGGGCGTAGAGCTTACTTAAAAAATGAGCATAACAGGGCCTAGGGTGGTTCTAAGATTAAATTGGTTATAACGGTGACTGACTCAAAAGCAACACGGAAGTACTAGCTCTTTATAGTTCTGTGTGTTCCTGAGCGTAGTGTGCACACAGAGCAGTGCTGAATGAGATAAGAAAATGTGGAATGAGACCGTTGACAGGTTTTGGAGAGAGATTGTGCTGTGAAGAGAAAGAACACTGATTTGGGGTCAGGAGACTTGGTTTTTGAGTCCAACATCATAGTCAGTAGCTTGTGGAGTTTTAGACAAATCATTCAGCCTTTCTGAATCCCATTTTCCTCATGTAAGAAAGTGAGAGTAATAATAACTTATCCTGACACTTAGAATTTCTTTGAAGACCCCTAGAATTAATGCATGTGAAAGTGCTTTGTGTGGGAAAGTGCTGTGCCAGTGTGAATGCTGACTGTGGCAAGGTAACAGTGTGGTCCCCGGGCTAAGGATTTTGAGTCAGAATGATGACACGATGTAAGTATGTTCTGCTTACAATTTTATAGAGTCCAAAAAAAAAAAAAAAAAAGAATTTTACAGAGTCCATCTGTGAGGCTACAGTGACTTTGTAAAGCATCACCACATTTATTCAACACCTTTTCATTCCATAGACATTGTTAGGGAGACTGCTATGTGCCAGCCACTATGATTTGAATGTTGAGGATACAAAACCACGTAAGATGGAGACTTTGCTTTCAGGGAGCTTTTGCCACTTAGAAAAGAAAGACATGTCAGTAAAGGTAAGTTATATTTTATACAGATGGTCCCAGAGTTAGTGACAATTTGATTTAGCAAATTTTTAACTCTGTGATGGTACAAAAGCGACACATGTTCACTAGAAACTGTACCTCAAATTGTGAATTTTGCTCTTTTCCCAGGCTAGCAATACAGTGTAGACACTTGTGATACTGGGCAGTGAATAAGTGAATTCCCACTCAGCCACGCCATCACCAGGGTAAACAACTGAAACACTTAAAACCATTCTGCACCTTAATAATCATTCTGTTTTCACTTTCAGTATAGTATTCAAATTATATGAGATAGTTGACCCTTATAAAATATTATAAAATAGGCTTTGTTTTAGGTGATTTTGCCCAAAAGTAGGCTCTAAATTTAAGTGTTCTGAGCATGTTTACGAAATGGATTTTGACTACAACATTTTTAGCTTACAATGGGTTTATCAGGATATAACCCCATTAAAAGTCCAGGAAGATATATATCATTTAAGTGTAGAAGAAGTTCGCAGAGGGGAGTAGTCAAAGGGGTGACATTCAGCTCTTGGATGACAGAACAAGGTCCTATCATGGGACCTGACCCTATTTCTCCCATACTCAATCCATCCAGACATCTGCTGGCTAAGGACTAAGCAGAAGACTTAATGCATGGGAGAACTACCAGAATATATAAACAAGGCTATCCATTCAGACCACTGGACATTTTGCTCAGGTCAATTGACCATATTACGCAGGTATTGTGTGTGTGAGGGAAAGGTGGGGATGGCATGATGGCTAACAAAGATAAGATCACTTGGAAAATTCTAGTTATAAATCACAGGTATAAAACAAAGACAAGTTTTTCTAAATAAACGAAGAAAACCACAAAGTGTTTCATTGAGTTATGAACCATAAACTCAGCCATAAGAGCTAGGCTCCTTAGATTATTTCCCATTATTTGCATGATTATCAAAATATCAGTATGTTTTTAACTACCTATCACAGACTTTACACCAGAAAGAGAGCTTGATCTAGTGGAAAGAAGCAGGCAATAAATATTCCAATAAAAAAAGGAGAAAAAAGGAGGAAGGAAGAAGGATGGAAGGGAGGAAGGCGTAGGGAGTGAAGGAGGGAAAAGAGAGGGCAGGTGTGATGGGCATTAAAATTGAATGTTTAGGGGTGCCTGGCTGGCTCAGACAGTAGAGCACATGACTCTTCATCTCAGGGTTGTAAGTCTGAGCCCCATGTTGGGTGTAGAGATTACTTAAAAATAAAATCTTAAAAAAACCCCAAACCCCTGATTATTTCAATGCCAGCTCTTATTATCTCTTGTTAGGTAATCACTGACTTTACTTCTCTGAACCTTATTTTCTTCATCCAAACATGGGGTACTTTCAGGGTGATTGTGAGAATAAAAAATTATATGAGATAATATAATTTAATTAATACAATTTTTAAATAAAACGACTTTTATAAAATGCTTGGTTAATAATAAGTGCTCATAACTTGTTGCTGGTAATTCTTGCATTTAGGTAAATAGTGCAGCTGCTACCACTTACCAGTGGCATCCAACTGCATATTTTATGTATTTTCTTATATAGTTATATGCAATAAAATACATGCTTATAAAGGTGCTCTTTTTAGAGTAGAGTCATGGATTTGGAAAAAAATCTGCTTTAAAAATAAATAATACCTAAAAAAAGGCATGCTTCTCAATGCTCTGGTGGATGCAAGTATGTCTCATAACATCTACATGAAAACACTAGTACTTTTACCTGTACCCGAGGGAAGTGAGTAACAAGCACCAAGCACTTCAACACCATGTAAACCGCAACCTGTGCTGGAAGCCATAATGCTCTCCTCCATTTTCCCTTTTTAATTAAGGTCCTACTGGAGTCCTGATCGAAAGCGACGTTTTCTTAAATGGTGCCAGATACAGAGGAATGAAGATTAAGAAGAAGTACTCACGGATAAGATCTGGTCTCCTCTCTGGAGCTCCCCACTCAGGTCTGCTGGTCCACCAGCCAGAATGAAGGATACAAAAATACCTTCTCCGTCTTCCCCGCCCACGATGTTGAAGCCCAGGCCAGTGGAGCCTTTATGCAGGACCACCTTGCGGGGCTCCCTGGAGAAACAAGTAGAAAACAGAGCTCACAGGGGGACCCACTCAAGATTCAGGTCACTTTTACTTTCATTGAGATATATGATACCAGCAATTCACTACCCATGAAATGGCTTCCCAAAATAAGATACATTAGCACTGCAAGAAAAATGCTAATATCAGGGCAGATATATAGTGAGTTTCTCACTATAACAAATGCCAAAATACCATGTAAAGTCATTCCTTAATTCCAAAACATTTTCTTAAACTGTCTTTACTTCCGCTTTTTCTATGTTTAAAACACCTGTACAGTCTTATATCTTTTTAAATTGAGACAAATTGACATAGAACATTATTCAGCTTCAGCTGTACAATGTAAGGTCGATATTTGTATATATTGTGAAATGATCATCAGAATGAGTCTAGTTAACATCCTCCAGCACAGGTAGTTACAATTTTTTTTCTCATGATGAGAACTTTTAAGATCTACACTCAGCAATATTCAAACATAGAATGCAATATAATGTACCGTGTCGAATACCATGTCTCCAGGACTTACTTATTTTAAAACTAGAAGGTTGTATCTTTCAACCACCTTCACCCATTTCACTCTCCCCACCCACTTGCTCCTCTACTGAGCACCTACAGTAGTGCTCAGTGGGATGAGTGTGTCCAAAAAAAGGAAGAGCATTTGGGGGACAAGAGACTAGACTGAATAGGCCAGATCAGGAAATATCTTACAGATTTGTCTGACTGTTAATTAAAATTCACTCTGTAGTGGTGGAGACTCACTGGAAGATTTTTGAGGCATTGAGAATATTTAAATCCATTTCAGGAGCATTAACAAATGGTCATATATAGGATTGCTGGTGTTTGGCTAGAGTTGGATTAGTATTGTCAAAATGTTCCCTGTTCTATTAGTCTACCCTTTTGCCAATTGGGCTACAGGTTGCAGGCTTTTCTGGAGGCTTTTTTAGTCTGTCCCTGTTGACAGAGGTGCCAGGGTACAGATGTCTCCAGTGCTCCATCCAGGACACACAGGAAGTAGAAAGAAAATTGAGGGAACTCACCACAGTGTCATTCCTCTCTGAGCCAGTCTTATTTCCAATTTGTATAGTCTTCCCATGTTTACCATGTGTAAAGGTGTGTGTGTGTGTGTGCGCGCGCGTGTGTGTGAATAAGAAGGAGGATTAGAGAGAAATGGGGATACTCTATTTTGGCTGCAACCAGAAGTCCAGGTTCTGGATACATTTCAAAGGTAGGGACCAACGGGATTTTGATGAAAAAGTTATTGTAAAAATATCCCTCTTCCCTGAGTCTAAAACACATATGCTTAGTAGGTCCAGTGACTTTCAAGCTACACATAGTAAACACAGATGAAGGAAAGAGGCAATTACAATTCTAATGCTTGTCTATGCGCCAGATGTGCTTGATGCTTTTTGTGCATCATTCTATTTATTCCTCAAGACAATCCAATGAAGGATGCACAGAGATGTCTGCAACTCCTTTGAAACAAAGCCAAAAGGGAAGATAAGACTGATGATGGGATAGATGGATAGGAGTTTTATAGAGCATGCGTACTAATACGTTAAAAGTGCAAGCTGGATAGCAAGTGTATTACGTCTTCATTTTAAAAATCTTTAAATTTTTTATGCTTGGAAAATTTTTATAACAATATCTTGAGAAAAATAAACAACCTAATGAACAAATTACTATGACTTTTTTGATTAGTGAAATGAGATCGCTTATCCAAGTTTTTACTGAGTTTAATAAGTAGCGAAGGCAGGATTAAGACAGATTTTCTGACTCAAAATCCCAGAGTCTAGACTATGATATATTCCAGAGACTGCAAATCAGAAAGCTAAAAGCTTAATCTGATCCAGTGTTTACAATTTTTTGAATTTGTCCATGTTTAAAATGGGGGAAATTTGCATAAAATACAGCTTTATGACTTTGTATGAAAAATCAGACATTCTATGAACACTAGCTCTTACATGTTTATATGTTTAATACGCAAAGTGACTCTCTGCAGAAAAAAATACAGCTTTAAAGGGTCATTATGAAACATCTCTCCCCATTGTCATCTGAGGGAATTTTGTTAGTGACCCCTGAACATAACACACATAATTCTTGAGTGACAGTAGATTTTATTTATTTTACCTGGACAAGTCTTTTAAGTCAAATTATTCGGAATTTTGTCAACTTATAAGATTAAATACCTTTTTAAAAATAGAATTTTTTATATCACGGTGAATTATGATGCTTATTTTTGATGCTTATTTTAATGGGAGAAATGACAAATAATTCTGTAGATGATGTGAAAATAAAATGCCCTGAGCACACTTCAAATTATGTACTTTTTCTAATTTAAACCTTTTTTCTTTTTAAAGTTTTATTTATTTATCTATTTTAGTAATTTCTATACCCAATGTGAGGCTCGAACTCATGACTCAAGGGTCTTATTCTCTTCTGACTGAGCAAGCCAGGCACCCCTGGTTTAAACTTCTTATACTAATAACCCATTACATTCAACTATAGATTTTTCTATAGATTTTTAAAGTGTTTTCATGTCCTTTTTTTTCTGTTAGGGGATCAAAACCTTGTGAAGAATTACAAATTCTATTACACTGATGCTTACATAAGTCAACCTGTCTAAGCTATTGAGCTTCAGACAAAGGCTTATGTTCACAAAGGCACTACACCCTAGTCTCTCTCTCTCTCTCTCTCTCACCTTTTTATGTAGGCCCGCACCCAGCATGGAGCCCAAAATGGGCCTTGAACTCACAACCCTGAGATCCAGACCTGAGCTGAGATCAAGAGTCAGACACTCAACCCACCGAGCCATCCAGATCCCCCTTTCTCTTCTAAGACAATTTTTTAAGAGCAGTTTTATGTCCACAGCAAGATGAGAAGAAAGTACAGAAATTTTTCATATACCTCCTGCCTCAATACATGAATCTACTCCCCATCAAAATCCCCCACCAGAGTAGTACATTTGTTACAACTGATGAACCTGCATTGACACGTCATGCGCTTTAGGAGGTGAATAGATACTGTAGTACATCCAGACCATGGGATTTTATTCAGCGCTGAAAAGAAAGGGGGTACCTAGCCATGAAAAGACATGGAGGAAACACATATTACTAAATGAAATAAGCCAGTCTGGAAAGGCTACGTACTGTATGATTCCCCACTATATGACATCCTGGAAAAGGTGAAACTATGTAGATGGTACAAAGATCAGTGTTGCCAGGGTTTATGTGGAGATGGGCATAAAAAGGTGGAATACAGGGGATTTAAGGGCAGTGAAACTACTCTGTAGCATACTGTAAGGATGGATAGATGTCATTATACATCTGTCCAAATTCAGAATGGGCAACATCAAGAATGAATCCTCACATAAACTATGTACACATAACTCCACTGTGGCATTTATCACACTATGTAGTGATTGCTAATGTATCCTTCTCCCTCAATAGACTGTGAACCACAGGAACCTAGGCACCAGCACTACCTTAGCAGTAGCAAGATGCCTGACAAGTAGCAGGGACTCAGGAAATAGTTACTGGAAGGATGGATGGACAGACGGACAGATGGATGGATGGATGAATGAACGAACTCCCATGATGCCTTAGACACCTTATTACCCTCTATTTCATATTACATTTATTTATGGAAATGTCTTTCCTTCTTTCTAGAGATGGTAAAATCTAAAGTCCACAGGGATAGGACAGATAACACAAATGAATGCAGCAGGCTGAGTAGGGATTGTAGCAAAATGGGGAATACATTCCATCTGATGGGCTGTTTCTACTCAACTCTGGACAATTGCTCCAACCAGAAACACTGACTAGTATTACTAGATTCTCTAATTTATAAAGATAGGTGAAGAATCTAGATTTTGATGCAAATTTCCAAAATTTTTATGTTGATAATGATAAAAAAAATTTAGAAGTATGATCAGGTCAAACCAAACATGTTTCTGTTGTAGCCCTGCTATGGGCTACCAATGGTTCTGAACTGTTCGCAGTTTGATGGCACATTCAATGTCTGTTTCATGTTCGTATCCTCAATGGTGCTCAGTATGGTACTTGGCTCATGGTAATTCTCCATAACTTCAAGTTGATTTATATTACATATTCAGCTCCACCTCTGTCCTTTTCTTTTCAATTTCTCTCATTCTGGAATATCTTTTTCTTTTGTTTCCTTTCTGTCTTATTTTTTTCCCTTTTATAGTAGATGTATCCAAAGACCACCTTCTTCATTTTCAGCCTCAGCGCTCATTTCTTCATGTTTACTGCCTATGCCAATGACTCCTGGTCTGTAAATATAATGCCCTGCATTTCCACGAACTGTTTCATGTGTAAGGGCACTGTGGCTGCCAGAGAGACCGTAATCTCTTGAAGATATGGTGTCATGGTTTACATTTCTAGGCACCCACAATATGCCTAGACCAGTGCTCAATAAATACCTGGTAAATGAATAAATAAGAGCATACTACCAATATATAAAGAACTGCAATACTTTTTATACTGAAGTGATTTGGACTCTAACTTACTATGTCATTCTCCATCCAGAATTCAGATGGCCTAAGCACCCATTAATACTCATTATTATACATCATTATAGATGGTCAGGGGAACAAAATTCTAACTCTGATTCCTCATTCAGGATTGAGCTTGGGGATCATGATCTTCTGGAAGCCATTCCCGATGCTCTCCTTGGCCTCCCCTAGCATTCTCTCCATGTATCTATCGTAACACTTATTATACTGGGTTGGTTTGCTTGTCTACCTCTCCAGCTACAGCTGGTCAACTTGAGAGCAGGGACCATGCCATTTGCTTTTTGTACCCAAACTGTGCTACAGAGTAGGTGCTATCTACTAATTTCAGTTTTCATTTTAGATTTTAGGTGTGGAGTCTATAGAAGATAAAATCCGCTGACTCATAGTATCAGTTTTTTTTTTTTTTAACTGATCTATTCACTTAAAAAAATGTACTTAATTATCCATCCAACCTTTCAACAAACAAACATCTACAGAGTACCTACTTTGTGCCAGGCACTGTGAATAAAAAGACTAAGGACCCTGGGGTGGGAGGAGCCATTTGGAAACACACAGTTACAGAAGACCGGGAAGGGACATGTGCTAGGCCAGACACATGTGCAATAAGCTAAAGCAGCCAGGAGAAAGAACAACTAATCTGCTTCTAAAAAGATTTTGTCCTTTTATCATCACCTGGGTGACATATACTACATTAATTTATGCAGCTTTATTTTTCTTTTAATGTGATGTAAAAAGCTTTTATAATTATAAAACCTCTGAATGCTGAACAGTTGGAAAGACGCCAGCCTGACTTTCTCCCAGCTGTGGGAGATCATCAGCAGCGTAATCTTGTTCAGGTCAAGTCTCAGAGGATGCTTGAAACCAGCTAGGATGTTTTCAGGAGAGGGGAGCAGGGTGTTATGGGCTTTTTTTTTTTTTTTTATCCTTAAACCAGATAGTTTAAGGGGGCTTAGGATTCAAAAAAGGAAGTGACTACTTAAACCTGAAGGCTTTCTTGTGGCCATTAGTGGGAGGTTCCTTGAGCTCTGAACCTCTGATGTCTGTGAATCACTTCAGTTAAGCCCCGAACATCCAGGGTGAGACACTGTATGGTGTAGTGAGAAGTAAGCTATGAAAATGTTTCCAGTCATCCTTCTGAATTACAAATCTGACCATGCTACCCTCTTGCTCAAAAGCCTTGCAGAGATCTGTATGCCCTCAGGATAAAGTCTAAACTCAGCAAGGTATTCCAAGTCCTCCATCATTTGACCACCTACTTCCCTGATCCCTAACTTTATTGTTAGTGAATGTTCCAGCCACACAAAGTTGCCAGCCACAGCTCGTCATACCAGCTTGTTCCCTGTCTCATCAACTTTGTCTTTTGGCTAGAAAAATGCCTTCTTTTTGCTATCCTCAGACTGTGAACTTGTACTTGGCCTTCAGAATGGAAGCCAGGTGCTATCTCTTTCTCTCTGCTACTTTACCCACCCTCTTCTCTAGATACACTGGCCACCTCTCCTTTTTTGGAACCACACTGTCCTTTCATTGATCATCCCACTACTGTTGCCCTTACTGTTCTAAAATAACCTTGTTTATCTGTCTGTCTATATTGTACATCTGTATGGTTCTGAAGGATAAAGACTATGATTTATGGTCTTTATCCTTTTGTGATTTGTGGAAATAGTAGAGGTTGAGCCTATGAGAGAGAGACACATAAAATATATTCCGAGAATAAAGAAAGAATGAGCAAGGCATTGGGAGAAATGATACTGAATTTTAGTACCACCTATCTAGGGATTTGTGGGGACACAGACATGCCCTCTGTGGAGCAGGTTCCTTGCTAGGGTCATAACTTGGCAGATAATAATGCTCACCCTATGGGAAAGTGGTAAAATTCTGATAGGACAATGAACTAAAAGCATTTAGAAGACAGAAAAGTATTAGAGAAAAACGTACATTGAGATTCTATTTCCAGCCATTTGGCAGATTTGGTGTCCTGAAAACCCCCTACATTATAAAGAAGCAAAATAATTCTGAATAGAATACTTATAAAATACCTTTAAATGACTGGCTAAGCTGGCAAGTAGGTTAAGAGAAATCCTCAGAGGCCAAAATGGAGTGGGAATATAAGAGAAGGAAGCAAATACTAAGACTAGCAGCAGTCTGAAGAGCTTGGACAGGTTCCCAAAGAGCTAGTTCCAGTGCCCAAAGCTGATGGTAGCACAGAGAATAGGACTGTGTGCACTCAGAGGTGGGGGTTAGATAAAAGACCCCAGAACAAAATCAGGACCCTGGAAAGCTATATCCTAAACAAAAGGATAAAGTACAAAAGCATATAACCTCAAGGATGTCAAGGATACACAGCTGACCTGACCTTGGCTCAAAGCAAGAAAAGAGGACCTGGGGAACTAATCAAGGCCTATCTGAATGTGGAAGAAGTTATACTATAGGAATAGAATTCACAAAACTGACCTAATCTTAGCTCAAAGCAAAAAGAATGAACCCAGAGAACTAATCAAAGCATGTCTCAATGTGGAAAAAGTCATATATGAATAGAATTCATAAATCTGAATAAATTAGGAGAAGAGAGAAAAAAATCTTCCTGGGTGCTAGGGGCAAAGACGTGGCAATATATCTCCAGTATTGTGGATTAGAGGCATTCTCCAGCTCCAGCTCACTGATATATATGAATATGCTGATGGGCTGGGGTAACCCACAAGATAGGTTCATGTGGCCATCCTAGCTCAATGACACTAATCATCAAGGTCATCTGGCAGGCTGATTTCCATCTTTCGGAATCCAGGCTCACCAAACCACATGCTCATTAAAATATGGTTTCCTATAGTGCTTTTCCTAATGGAAGTAAATGTGCTAATTAGCACATTCTAGTATCTTGAGCAGATGTATTTCCTATTGTACATTAGTAACTTGGAATAATGCCATATAAACTTGATCACCTCTGAAAACAATGACAAAAAGTTCCAGAGCATGTACACTGAAGGCCCAGATCCAGTAGCATGATAATCCAATAAGGGACTATTATTCTCTAGTATCATGCATAAATTGCCAGCTAAGATCCCTGTGCCCTCTCTTCTTTATTTCTCTACAAATGTACCTATATTCATATGAGCAATATTAAGAAAAAGGAGAGGGACAGGAGATCAAAGAGACTTTTCAGGAAGATGTGTATTAGTAAGCGCATGAAGAGGGAGCATAGCAAAGGTTTGGAGTGGAGGTCAATCACAGAAGACATTAAGGCTGCTCGTTGATTATGACTGATGTCTTCTATCTAAATGATCTAGCTCCTTAGAAGACTAACACAACGTATGCTTCGCCTTCAGATAATTAACTTGGTCAATTAATCAGCCAAGCAGATTGTTGGACATCATATAGATACACAAAGATAAAGGGGTTTTGTTGAACTGCTATTGTGAGGACACGATGTGAAGATAATATACAAGAAATCTCACATTATAGGGGAAGATCTGTGCTCTAGACTTTATGCTATAGACCGTAGTTCGACTTCAGCAAAATAGTTACCACAAAGACAGAGTGTATACTAAATATAGCATGGTTGGTATTTTGTGAGATAAAGAGAACTCTATTAGATGGAGATAGTACGGCACTCTGTGATAATGGGAAAGACTATGGGCATTGGGCCTAGACAGATCTAGGTTTGAATAATAGTCCTATCAATTAATAGCTAGATAAACTTGTCGGAATTTTTTGATATCTTATTTTTTTAGCTGTAAATCATGAGTAATATATATTTTATGGCATAGTGAAATAAGATATAAATAAGATGGCAAAACTGAAATAAGATATAAAGTACTAGGATCATATAGCAAATGCTCAGTAAATGCTAACTCACTTCCTTTTCCTGAGTTATGACCTTTGGAAAACAAATAGTCACACATAAAAATAATAAATCAACAAATGCAAGGCTACATATGTTAAATACCAAATGAATGCTGTGGATAATGAGAAGTCTCTGCATTAAAGAAAAAAGATGAAGTCATGGAGAAGATAGAATCTGAGCCAGACCTTGATAGATGGGTAGAAATTAGTGAGGTGGAAAGGAAAGCAGATGGTATTTCAGTAGATGGCATGAGCCCAGGGCCAGAGGGGAGCAAATGAAAGATGTGTTTGGATAGCAGGGAGTATCACAGCTTGCATGGAGAGCAGGGTCTGTGTCAAAGAAAATGAGAAGACTGGAGCAGGTTGGAAAGGAACACGAATGCCATGCTAAGGAATTCAGACTTTACACTTGGATAATGTGAACCTATTGAATGTTTCTGCACCAAGGGGAGACTCTGTAAATATAGTAACTAAAAGTATTC
Source organism: Potos flavus (assembly GCA_028534135.1). NCBI lineage: Eukaryota > Metazoa > Chordata > Mammalia > Carnivora > Procyonidae > Potos > Potos flavus. Next base: position 40,000,718 of record CM052884.1, on the reverse strand, counting down.
TTTCATGTGATGCTATTTCTACAACCTCCCAAGTTTGCCTGTAAGGGACTTAATTAAACATTCTAAAGGTCTCTAAAGACACCCCTGCTGCAAAGGCCGGCGGGGGGCAGGGGGGCGGGGTTTGTTGAGTCTGTGACCACGGCCTTGGGTTGAACTGCCTACCTCTAGTCTGCAGCCTTTGTAAAGTTAAGCGCTTCTCTCTGCAGAAAATCTTGGAATTAGTTACACATCTGAGATTGCATGTAACATTCATCTATAGATTGGTATCTAAATCAACTATAGATTAGTATCAATCTAATCTTGATTAATTTGATTTTGAAATATTTAGATTTTTGGTTATTCACATATAACATATGATGATCTAATAACCATGTTTCATCTCAATTTGCTTTTGTCTTAATTTCTCAGAAAGACAAATAAGGAAGCAATTAAATTTTGCTCTCACATATGTTCTCACTTTTCATAATCATATCTTCTAAGGATCATCTCATCTCTAAAGTGAAAGAAAACAGATTATCCCTATTGATTTATTTCATAATATTTTGGCTGAAAACTTCCCCATTAAGTTATATATACTATTCATAACTACAGGTATTTGTTTCTGCTTCCTGTTGCATTTTGAATTTTTTTTAAGTAGGCTCCATGCCAGGGTGAACCCCGACATAGGGCTTGAACTCATGACCCTGAGATCAAGACCTGAGCTTAGATCAAGAGTCCCATGCTTAACCACCCAGGCACCCTGAATTTTTACCTTATTTTTTTGAAGACTTATTTATTAGAAAGAAAGAGAGAGGGGCGCTTGGGTGGCTCAGTGGGTTAAAGCCTCTGCCTTCGGCTCAGGTCATGATCTCAGGGTCCTGGGATCGAGCCCCGCATCAGGCTCTCTGCTCAGCAGGGAGCCTGCTTCCCCCTCTCTCTCTGCCTGCCTCTCTGCCTACTTGTGATCTCTCTCTCTATGTCAAATAAATAAATAAAATATTAAAAAAAAAAGAAAGAAAGAAAGAAAGAGAGAGAAAGAGAGCATGAGCAGGGGAAGGGGTAGAGGGAGAAGGGGAGAGAAAGCAAAGCAGACTCTTTATTGAGCATGGAGCCCAATAAGGGGCTTGATCCCATGACCAAGATCATGACCTGAGCCGAAACTAGGAGTTGGACACTCAATTAACTGAGCCACTCAGGCACCCTGCCCCCAACATTTTGAATTTTTAAGAAGCAATTATAAAAGGAATTATAAGAGGAATCATTTTAGCAACCTCGTTAAATTAAAAACAAACTTTAACCACTGAACTGAGTTTTTTTTTATAGTTATATCATTGGCCCTCAAGCTTTTATGACTGGTGGAATTTATTTAAAACATTATGAAAGCCAGAGTATAAGCCAAACTAATTTGATAATAGGATTGGCAGGGGTGGGGGATCCTGAATATTCTTCCTAAAGGCAAAGCATTTTTTATGAAAGATTTTTTAAATTATCTTTTGAGCTAGAGCTCTATGGTATTATGAAATTCCAATTAATAACTAAATGCTCAAACCCTCTTCAATTAGTATGATATGGGGAAAATGGTTTGGATTAATTAAAATAAAATTCTTCAAGTTCAAGTTTTATAGGTCTTCTCTCAATTCTAATTTGGATACATCCAGATTAATGTAGAAAAGTTTTAGACTGAAACTTGTTTCCCAGTCCTAACTCCAACATTAATCCCCGGTTGTCCTTGAAAAACCACCTTCCTGAATAGCAGTTTCTTCCTTTCTCCCTCCCCTTCCCCTTTTCCTTCCTTCCTTCCTTCCTTCCTTCCTTCCTTCCTTCCTTCCTTCCTTCCTTCCTTCCTTCCTTCCTTCCTCCCTCCCTCCCTCCCTCTCTCTGTTTCTTGAGAGAGGGTGAGCGAGCACATGAGTGGGTAGGGGCGGAAGGACAGGGAGAGGGAGAGAAAGAATCCCAAGCAAGTTCCACCCCCAGCATGGAGCCAAACACAGAGCTCAATCTCATGACCCTGAGATCATGACCTCAGCTAAAATCAAGAGTAGGATGTTTAACCAACTGAGCCACCCAGGTGCCCCAGAACAACAGTTCCTATATTCTGTGAGAGAGGGAGTGATGAGGACGGCAAATCAGAATTACTGTGATCCCTTCCAATTCTAGTATTACATGGATTTGCTTAAAGAAAATCAGAAACGGGAGGTTCCCACTTCTAAAACCACAATTCCATTTGATTGTTCAGTATGTATTTAGTAATCACCTTGAAGAGAGTAGACAGGACAGAAATGGCTATACTTTTAGGTCTCCAACTTGACCAGTCTTCAGCTTTTGACACTATATAAGCTTTTTACTCTAGGTAAGACCTGTCAATGGGATTTTCAATGATAAGGAAATGTTCCTTGTTTGTGTTGTCCAATATGGTAGCCTCTGGCTACATGTGTTTTTAGGCACTTGAAATGTGGCTGGTAAGACAGTGAAACTTAATTTTTCACTTCATTTAATTCTAAGAAATTTATATTTAAATAGCTGCATGTGTCTAGTGGCTATTATAGTGGACAGCACAGTTCTAGAATCTCATTCTCTAGTCAAAGAGAACTAAACTTTTTTTCTTTTTTTTAAATCTCTTACCTCTCCATTATTCCTTAGTCTCCTTGAAGGGCTCCTCTTAACTGTTTGCTGTTCATAGACGGTACTTTCAAAAACTGTATCTTTGGCTGTCTTCTCTCACTCTTTCCCTCTAGCTCTTCCCTGCAGAGCAACTTTTCTTCCTTCTGGTCTCAGTTTAAGTGGTATGATCTGACCACTCCACCCATTCTTACTTTCTTTCCTAGCCTTTTGTATGTCTTCCTCATGATGCTTATCTTATAATGAAGTTGCTTTGTTGCCTATCTCACACTGCAATGTAATCACTACTAGAGCAACAACACCTTGTGCCTCTACCACCTAGCATAGTGCCTGGCACATATTAGGGCCTCAATATTTGTTGAACAAATTAATAAATGGGTGGTCTTGTCCTTCCCTTTATTTATGATTCACTAATTCATATCTCCAGCCCAGACCACAGTCTCCTGTACTCCCGACTTATTTAACTGTCTAAGAATGAATTCATTATCTTCACCAGACTTTTTCTTCTCTTTTATTCCTTATCTCAGTTAACATTGTCTGTCCCATCTCCTTACTTCGCATCTAGCACTTCTAGTCATCCAATAAATGCCTCTCAAACCATCCTTGCATTATTGCTTTGATTCAGATCTCTGGATTCTCACACCCAGCCAGCTAGGGATTCCCAAACAGGCTCTGCCTAGTAGATTCTCACCCTATCCTTTTTCCTTCAGACTGATATCAGGGAAATTATACACACATATGTGTGTGTGTGTATGTGTGTGTGTGTATATATATATGTATATATATTAATATAATATATATAATAATTGCATCCTTCTTCTTTAAAGCTCCCCTTGCTTCTCTATTACCTAAAAGATAAAATCTTCCTTATGTTCTTTTCCATGACACATAAGGCCTTCATCATTTGGGCTCGATGGACACTTTCAGCCTCAACTCAACACGTTCCTTATAGTCCCTGCTCTCCTATCACACAGAACTTCCTGTGTGCTTCTGATGGCTGTGACCTTTTGTGTTTTTCGTGTGTTCTTCCTTTGTTTGCAGTGCTCGTCCCTAACTGAATGGTTTATCCTTCAACAACTCTCTCAGGCACAGTTAGCCATCGCTTGGGGGTTGATCCCAGAACATTCTGTTTTGGGGACATTACAGCATTCATTATTTAAAAAAAATGTATGTCCAACTCCTTCATGAAGTGAGGATTCTTTAAGCACAGGAAATATATCTTTCTTAACCTCTTAAAGAATGATTTATTCCTCTGCAGTGATTAAAAGCCTAGCCTTCGCTTCAGACACACATTTAATTTTTTAAAAAAGATTTTATTTATTTATTTGACAGAGAGAAAGAGAGAGTGACAGCACAAGCACGAGGAGTAGGAAAGGAAGAGGGAGCAGCAGATTTCCAGCTGCGCAGGGTGCCTGATGTGGGACTCGATCCTGGGATCAATACCTGAGCCAAAGGCAGATATTTAACTGACTGAGCCACCCAGGTGCCCAGACACACACTTAAATTTGAAACATGGATCTCCATTTATTAGCTTAAAAGACCTATCAATTTACTGCATCTTGCGGAGCCTCAGTTTTTGCATCCTTAAAGTTGGAGTAAACAAAACTAAACAAAAATATAGAAAATATATAAAAAATAATAATTAATAAGAGTTATACAAAAGTCCTATGAGGGTCTGGAGATAAATAATTTCCGGATGGGAACCAGGGAACATTTGATGAAGGAGATTATATTTAAGTTACATATGAAAATATGGCTAGAATTACATTGCTGAGCATGATAGGTGCAATGCAGGGGCAGACATGGGTGTTTTTTTTTTTTTTTTTTTTTTTTTTAAGAATTTATTTATTTATTTGACAGAGAGAGAGAGCAGGAGAGCACAGCATGGGGAGTAGCAGAGGGAGAAGCAGGCTCCCTGCTCAGCAGAGAGCCTAATGTGGGGCTTGATCCTAGGACCTTGGGATCATGACCTGAGGCAAAGGCAGCTGCTTAACCAACTGAGCCTCCCAGGCACCCCAGACACAGGTTTAATGTGGTCTTAAGGCTTTACAATTTGGGGGCCCATCTTTAAAAAAAGAATGTAATATTACATGTATAAATTACACTTCTTAAGTTTCTTCGTCACCCAAAGTGCTAGTGTATGATATCTAAAAAGTACTTAATAAATATGAGTTCCCTTTTCCATGGCATTTGTGTCCCCAGTACCCAGCAGAGTGCCTGGCATGAGGTACAGGGGCTTGAAGTGGCCCGTGCAATTGAAGAACCCTAGAATTTCAAGGTAAATCCATTCCTGGTGTTGTGCTTGGTGCTGGGAATACAATTATGAACATAATTCAGTTCCTGACTTCATGGAGCTCTCATTTTAATGGGATGGGGAAGTATATAAGAACAACAAATTTTAGTATCATTTATTTAACTGCAAACAACTGGGATAAGTTTTATAACAGAGAGTCCTGATTTGACAGAGTTGGGGGTAGTAGGAGCCATAAGGAAAAGTATATGTGAAGGAAGTGAGATAATACACAGTGTGTGGAGAAAAGCAAGTATTTTTGCTTGACTGGAACCTTGGGTTCTAGCAGGGCTGCAGCGGAGGCAGAGGCCAGATCAGGAAAATGTTCTTGGATAGGGTAAACAGAAACTCAATTCCCAGTTTGCAGGAGAATAGAGTATTTGCACATCCCTTCATTTATTTAACAAAAATATACCCAGCAGCCAGTGATCCAGAGACTAGCTGGACCTTGGATTCCCAAAACTACCAAAGACACAGTCTCTGTCCTTGAGAGGTTTACGTTCTGTGTTATGGGCTGAATTACGTCCCCTTCTCCCAAAACATGTTAAAGTCTTGTTAGTACCTCAGAATGTGACACTACTTGGAAATAAAGTGGTTGCAGAAGTATTAGTTAAGATGAGGTCATACTGGAATAGGGTCGAACCTATATATAATAGGTTCCCCAGGCTGACTGGTCTTCTGGTCAAAAGAGACACACAGGGAGAATACTACATAAAGATGGAAGCAGAGATAGGAGTTGTAAGTGAGCTATAAACCCAGGAACAGCCAACATTGCCAGCACACCACTAGAAGCTAGGAAAGAGCCAAGGGAGGATTCCCCTAGAGGTTCTAGAGAAGCATAGCTCTGCCAAACCGTAATTTCAGACTTTCAGCTTCTGGAATTGAGAAACAATAAATTCCTGTTGTCTTATTCCACGTAGTTTGCGCTAATTTTTATGACAGTTCTATGACGCTAATATACTCTGCTAGGAACTCCATGAATCAAAACACAGACTGACATGAGCATAATCTGTTGAGTGAGGCAAGGGGATCAGTGAGGTTGATCCAACCCTCATGACTGCTGTCACTTTAGAAAATGGATTTGAAGTAAAATGCTAGTAATGTTAGGAAAGGGTAGCTATAAGCAGATGCCTGGGCAGTGACCTGGGTATTCAAATGACAAGGCTTCCCATAAACCTCATTAACAGAATTTCAAAAGTTTCCCCATACTTAAGATATCTATGTTAAGAATTACTATAGAAAAAAAACAGGCAAAACCACTAACATGAGCATCATTAAATACTAGTGAAATTTATTTTCAAAAATAATATGTAAGGAAATATAAACACCTCACTAACCATTAGCTGTACCTGGATCCTTAAAAATTTTTCTCTTAGGGCACCTGGGTGGCTCAGCTGGTTAAGCATCTGCCTTCAGCTCAGGTCCTGGTCCCAGGGTCCTGGGATCCAGCCCTGCATTGGGCTCCCTGCTTAGCAGGGAGTCTGCTTCTCCCTCTCCCTCTGCTACTCCCCCGACTTGTGCTCGCTTTCTCTCTCTCTCCCCCCCTCAAATAAATAAAATCTTAAAAAAAATCTTTTCTTAAAAGAAACATCAGCTGTTCTCTCCTCTGTGCCTATTGCAAATGTTGGCTTATACAAATGTCCCTGTAGCTTTTTCCTGCTTCAAGTTCTGTTTTCTGCTAATTCCAGGGAAAGCTTTATATAACAGTAAGTTGAGCCCTGATGGATTTTCTGATTCCTTTTATTTTGTTGTTGTTGTTGGTGGTGGTTTTTTTTTTCCTCATTAGGAAAATAAATGGAAGATCATTGCTTTTACATCTGGCTTTTCCAACTAAGAAATTTTATTTCTTTTACCAACCTATTTCTTCCTAGACACCTACACTTAAGTAGAGATTGGTTCAAAACCATCTGAGTATGACATTCTTAAAATCATCGACTAACTAGTTCCTTTAGCCATGGTGAAATCTGAAAGGCAAATGTGGACACCGACATTAACACAAAGTGATTTTGAAAGAACCATCAACATTTTCTTCCTTGAACAAACATTTGTAGCCTCACCTCTTGGCCACTCTCAAAAATACTCCGAATTTCAATCACAGCATAACTCTTTGATTTTCTTTAAATTACTGGCTTTTCCTCAAACACCTGACTCCTTCCCTCCCTTGGTCTTTGTATGTACAGTCCTCTCTGCCTGTAGCTCTCTGGCTCCCTCCTTTTGTATGCTTGGGGAGCTCTATCTCTTTCTTCATGACTTTAAACCTCTGCTTTCCTCAGCTCTAACACTAGCTCCTGGAGAACTACACTGCACTGGACTCATAGATGGACTGTTCTAATCAGTGTACAGTGTCTCTGTATCCATGTAACAATTATCTGTTGAGAGTTCACTATGTTTCAGGGGAGCCCAAGGGGGGCTGGGATCATAACCATAAAAGCAGTTTCTGTTCCCAGGAGTTTCCACTATAGTAGTAGCTCAGAAGAATAAACTGGCAATTATTAAGTCAGTAAGAAAAATTATAATCTTCTATGATGATAATAATTTATCGTACGCTTGCTTTTTCCGCTTGACTCTGAGATTCCAAACTGTCAATATTCACTTTGTGAGTTGGTGTCTGACATCTAGAAAGTGTCTAATAAATATGAACTCCCTTTCATCTGTCCTTGTGTCCCCAATACCTGGTAAAGTACCTGGCACAAAGAACATGCTCAAAAAATGACTGTGGAATGAAAACCTAGCAGACACCTATATCTCAGTGCAAGTAAGGTGATCTTGAGAAACCAGTTTTGATTAAAAAAAACAAAAAAACCCAAAAAACACCTAAAACAAAACTGTAACGCTGGGAACTAAAAACAAATGGAGGGTAGCAAAGGGATGAGAGAACTTAGTCTAGAAGGAATGAAGATGGCCACCAAAAACACCCCATGCATTGATCTGCAGAGTGTAAGTTCTGTTCTCCATAAGCCCAATCTAGAATTTGTGCCGTGCCTGACGTGATACTGAAGGTTATACGATAGAAATTCTGTTAGACAAGAAATGGCTTCATGGGTATGTCACAGGGTCAGCACCATACAGGGCAAGATGCTTCTAATATTTCGTATCTCTTCCCACAATTTCTCCTATAAATCATTTCCATTTCCCAATAATCATTCCATCTCCAGGCAAAAGAAGTCCTATAAAGACAAACAAAATAATGACACAAGAACAAAAAGCTCTGAGTGAATCTGTCTCCCTTGTCCTGGTATGTCTGCATCGACAGTAGGGTGTTAGAGTCGCATCACTCATGAGCCCTATCTATGATCCACACGGTGCCGCAATCACAGCTCAGTTTGATCTGGGTTTCTTGGTGTTTGGATGTGTCACTTAAGCCACAAACCTCACATCTTAGCACTAAAGTCACACATTTCTAGAAAGCTCAATGTACCTTATCTAAGTCTCAGATGAAGGCTAAATACTGAGAAGGCATGAAGAAGTGAGAAAAGAAGAACCAGAGGAAGACTCCTGTTCATCCTTATTCTCCTCTGGCAAGAGAGTGGCCAGAACATTACAAACAAGCCTGAATTCTGGTTTTGACTTTGGTGTGGCCTTGGAAAATCTCCTGTCTCTGGACTCAGATAATTTCCCCATATGGAAAGTGTACAGGTGGACAGGGTAATATCTTAGATATTTGGCAACTTTAATTCTCATATTAACTTTTTTCCCCTCAAATTGAGGATGTCCCCAAATAAATTGAAACTTGGAGAATACTGCAAGGGCACTCCCCACAAACACACTAGGCTCAACTTTTGACAGCCATGGCTCTTTCCTGCCAAGGGTGAGAGGTGTTGATATAGGGTTTAGTTAGTTAATTAGATAGACAGATGGATAGTGACCCGGCACTCCTATAGCTTTGTAAACTATAGCACATTCAACCCACTTAAATACTCCAAGAATTACACAATGAATCTAATAAGAGGGAATGAAACCACAACCATCAGCCTTGGTGTTCTTCATATCTGAACAATGCAACTTATAATATAAATTTATATTTTGGTTAGTGAGATAAGCTTTAATTTTAATTATAATCACTGACATTTATTAAGAACTAAGACTATTTAACCCTTATGGTGTCCCTGTAAGTCAGATATTAGTTTCCTCATTTGAAGATAACAAAACCGACATTTGGAAAGGTTAAGTTTCTTGTCTAAACATCGACCAGCTAAAAGTGGCTGTGGCAGCACTCATACATCTGATTGTCTACAGAGGCCTTTGCAGCTTCTGCTTTCACACACAACTGCACAGAGAGCAAAAGAATAATGATCAGTTGGGCTTATCTCCTCTAGCAAAATGAGGATTGGAAGTGGAGGAAATCTGTCACTCAGGGAGAGTGAATTCCCTATTCCTCAGGTCACAATAGGAGAAGGATATTTAACAAATCATCATTTGTTAAACACAGTCTGTGTTTGGGAGACTGCTTCCTAATTATCTAACAGGATGAGACCTAGAAGCAACTTAGGAGTTTTGAGCCTCGTAGAGGAGAGTAACTTCTACACAAAACAAGGAGAAAACTCTAAGCATTAAGTCGCCTGGCAGAGATCTGATCTGTTACAGAGGCAATCAAGAAGGGATCCTGGGGATATGTTTTAGTTGCTATAAACCCACTGAATGTAATGGAAACCACTGGAGACTCAGGTGCATGGAAAGAGCAGCTGTGTGTGCACGTGTGTGAACTAATACACACGTGCATCGGCCCTGGACTTAGCCTATAATGTTCAAAATGAGGAGGTGGGATGAGGTGACATTTTACCCGAAAGTATTCTTTTCTCATCTGCTACACTTTCTGAAAGCCTGCCATAAAGAACTTCTTTTCTTTGGATCTAGAAGGATGTTAGGACTTATGGTGTCTCTTTCTAAACAGGGCCTACTCTCTCCTCTTTGTTTTTCTACCATGTGCTGTACTATCTTCCACACTACTGACTCTATCTCCCTGAGGGCACAAGACAGGTGCACAGGAAATGTTTGTTAAGTGAATAATGAATGGAGACTCTTTCAATTGTTTCCTGGTATGAGGGAAGAGGTTCTAGCCCATCAGAAAGAAAAGGGGAAGATGGGATATAGGGAGAGAGAAAAGAGAGAATTAATTCCTAGTCAGTACCTAGTGCTTGGTAAGAACTGTGCTAAGATGTTTACATACTAAAAAATTCTCAAAACAATCTCATGAAGTAGTTATGAATTTTGACTTCACAGGTTAAAGAAACAGGCCCAGACAAGGTCACTAACAGCTCAAGGTGATAAAACTAAGAGCCAGTATTTAAATAAAAGTAGAGATAAATCAAAAGGCCATGTTCTTTAAAGGACACCAGGCTGCTATACCAAAGAGAGGAAATTGAGGACAAGTAAGCATTTCAGGGGTGCAATGTTTACACACTTAAATATCATGCAACATTGATACTGAAATGAGATTTCCCATCAATGTGTATAATTAATGCTTGACCACAGAATTCCCCATTTGCAGAATGACTAGGCTGTGAAAAGTATGGCTCCCTTCTACACTTCTGTGTAGTTTTTATAGACCTGTGCTTAAAATAAAAATTCCCAACTCTTGATACCAGCCCACATGAGGTTGGAACTTCCTCAATCTGAAGAGAATACCTTTTCCCTTTGGGTTTGGTAGTTCCTTGATAAAAATTACTGCAACCATATCCAAACGAGGGTTCCTTGTTTTCCCCAGATCGGCTGCTTGTTCTGTTCTGAAACTACAAAGATACAAGCTGAGTGAATTACTGGATTTTCAATGCTGTGTCAGCCCCACTAGACTCTCTGCTCCTCAAGAGCAGGAATTGGGCTGCTTTCTTCTTGATTATCTTAAATGCCTCACTATAGTGCCTGGTATATACTGGGCATTCAGGACATACTTAGTTGAACGAAAGAATGAATAAAAGGTGAATTAATCGAGTCAACGACTGATTGAATGAATGGATGGGTGGCGCTTGTCTCCTTCACAACTGTCCTTGAGCAGACTGACTTTCCATGTAACCAGCAGGAGCCTTTACTGACTGCGAGCCATCAATCAATAAAGGTTGTTGACTGACATCTTAAAAGCATACTTCGGTAGAGTAAACATTTCCAGGACTGGAAATCAGCAGAGATATTAAATAAAGGAGAAAGACCACTGGCTGCTTTTCTGGTAATAGAGGGGCATCTGGCTTGTGGCATAGGATATGGATGTGCTCTTTCTTTAAATTCTTTATAATTGGCCAGGAAGAGGAAGTAAACAAAAATCCTAATGGAATTTGAGGGTCTCTGAGGGATTAGCAATATATGCAGAGAAAAACACCAGATTCAGTTGGACATAGAAAGATGGATGTCTCAAGATGAGTAATCTAATGAAGGCTGATAAATGATACTCAATGCAATCTTTTTTATTCCCTGCTTTTCCACGGCCATGCCACCTCCCAGGTCACAGCCAGGCAAGGAAAAAATTATAATGAAAATCATCTTTACAACGGGTTCAATTCAAGGTCAAATGTAATGTCCGGTAAATATTCATCAGATGAGACTGAGGCTGTTCCTACTCATGTGATGGACGAGCAACCAGAAAACCTCTCTGACCACAGCTTCTGTCTAGACTCATTCTTGTGAATAATAAAGACAGGACAATGAACGGCCTCCTCTGTCAAAAGGACTAAAAGATACGGTTGGGATGCTGCTGACATTTGTGTTGAGGTAGGATGGTCTAGTGATGACAGTGTGGGGCTGGGTAGGCATCTGGTTTACGGTCAAAGCTCCTCCCCTTCCCAGATACACAATCTCGACGAAGTCACCTACCTTGTGACACGTGTGCAAACAGGATAAATGATTCTTACAAAATTGTTACTGGGGTCAAATAGAATCATGTCCATGAGATTTCTTTGTAAATTAAAATACACTGTCCAAACATAAAACTAGTACCTTCAGTGTGAATCGCAAAAGAAGAGAAGAACAAAAAAAGAAAAAGAAATGAATGCAGACTCAAAAGAAAAGGAGGAGGAGGGGGCAGTTTATGGAGAGGAAGGAAGGGAGAAGGAAAAAGAGAGTAGGAGGGGTGAAGGAAAGGAGGTAGAAGAAGAGAAGCAGGGGCACCTGGGTGCCTCAGTGGGTTAAAGCCTCTGCCTTCGGCTCAGGTCATGATCTCAGGGTCCTGGGATCGAGCCCCACATCGGGCTCTCTGCTCAGCAGGGACCCTGCTTCCCCCTCTCTCTCTGCCTGCCTCTCTGCCTACTTGTGATCTCTCTCTGTGTGTCAAATAAATAAATAAAATCTAAAAAAAAAAAAAAAAAAAGAGATAGCGGTGGCAAGGAATGATCTGCACATGGGCAGATCAAGGAGACAAACACATCAAACAAAAACCAGAGGAACAGCAGAATGATCAGAGATGGGATTCAGAAAATCACATCTTTGCAGACCATACCGTTCTGATAAAGCAAGTAGAAGTCTCCATCAGATGGCCTCTCTGGAGGAGAACATCGATCATGAGTCAGCTCCTCATAAATTTCTAAATGGCAAGCTCTGTTGACTTCATGTTGCTCTAGTCAGTGCTCAGCTCAAAATACATCCAGATTGGTAACCACTGCTTGTGCAGCCATTCATGATGGCTCTTTCTCTTTGCCTACTTAAGGCTTACTCCTTGTTCAGATGAGAGCCTTCCACAACCTCCCTAACCTCCCGGTCCCCTACTACAGATCCCCTATTACAGGCACTCTGGGCATCACAGGCCACTTTTTCACAGTACTTGGTATAGTCACAGGGTTACATCTGTCTGGATGATTATTTGATTAATATCTGCTTCTCCTGGCCAGGCTGGGGACATAGGTAGTGTCTGCATGGCTCATCATTATTTTCCCAATTAATTTTATTGATTGGGCACAAACCCACGCAAGTCAGTAAGAGCAGCCTTAATACTAGAAAGATATAAGAAAAAGGGCAGTATCCAAAGAGGGATAATGGGAGCGAATATACGGTGGTGCCGGGATTACAATAAGGGGATTTGTGGCTGAGAAGTGTTTCTGCCAGTTTGGGCAGCTAAATCCTGTCAAGGAATAGGTTTCCTGTATTCATTTTTACTAGCCTGACTAACCTATGACTGGATGCTTTTTAAAAAAAACTCTTCCTTGGTTCATTCAGTACGTTAACTGGCTCTTCAGTGCCTTCTCGATCAACGTCATGGGTGATCGTATTATCATTAGCATTAATAATTAAGAGTATTGATGGAGAGGGGCAATTTTTTAGTTGAATATTCTGCAGCACACTGTTTTGAGTATGTTTAATTATATAATAATAAGGAAGAAGTTTATTCACAACTTGCTTTGAGCCCTTTATTAAAACACTTTATTAAAAACGAAAAAGGTTTCCAAGGAAGACACGCAGGGATAAGTAATCATACTGTCATTGAACTACACACAGAAAATAAGAATTATTTATATAAAAACCCCAACAAACTAAATTCCCCAGTGGATCTGTGGCATCCCTCTAAGATAAATTCCAGCTACTTGGCAATGAACATCCTTCATGGCCAAGGCCATCAGACAGGATAGCCCAGCAGCTCTTGATAACCAAACTCCTGACCTGTCCTTCTCGGCTTTCTTCCTAGTCCTGCTGGGTAGAACAGATGCCAACAGTATGGAAACATTATTCTTCCACGTCTTCTAATTTAGTACATTGCAAGATAAGTGAAATCACTGTTAGGTGCTTGTGCTATTTTTGTTAATGTTCTTAAATGAAAACTGGATTTTTGACAATAACTATAATGACATAAACCTCCAAAACCCCAGGAATCATATTGAGCTCCACACTGTATTTCAGCACCTTACTTGGGCCTCCAAATTGGCCAATTTGTAATAACAAAACACATGTAATTTTGAGAGGGCAGGAAAAGGTGGTGATTTAAAAATGTGGCTTTATATTCCAAGCCTGCCACTAAATAGCTGTGTGACCTTGGGCAGCACCTTTAACTTCGCCAAGCCTCACTGTCCCCCATCCATAAAGCGGGATAGTGTGCCCATAAACAATAATAATAATTGTTGTCAGAACTAGATGAGATCCACAGAAAGCACTTATATCAGCTGCTAATTAAATAGGAAATATTTAAAGATGTTAATATTTTTAGCATTTGAATACGGAAAATATCCTGTTTGGACTTTGCTGTCTATGTCGCTAATCTGCCTGCTTTTATGATGGAGTGCTATATATTCTTTATGTCTTTCCTTTTTAAAAAAATTTATTTATTTACTTTAGAGAGATTGAGCGTGCAAGCCTGTGCAGTGGTGGGGGGGAGGAGGCAGAGGGAAAAGGAGAGAGAATCCCAAGGAGACTCCACGGTGAGCGTAGAGCCCAATGCAGGGTACGACGGCAGGACCCTGGGCTCATGACCTGAGCTGAAACCAAGAGTCAGAGGCTTAACTGACTGCCCCACCCAGGCGCCCCTATCTTATGTCTTTCCTATTTCATTGTTTTAAGGACGCCTTTCCATGATGGAATAATAAGGATAATGGTGGTTAATGTCTATAAAAGTCTTTAGCTAAAAAACATACATCTAGATCCTCCTTGTCAACTCCCAAAGTCTATGTTGATATTTTTACTTGAAATTCCAAACTTGAAAACTTCTATCTGCCGTATACAAGAAATTGGACATTTTTTGGTTTGGGTTTGTTTTTGTTTTCCCCACAGTTGTTATTTCAACAGCAGATGGCGATAGAGGCCAGGTCCTGGGAGAGAATTAGGCTCCCATGAATTGGCAGCCCTTAACTATGCCCTGGTTCTCTGCAGCCTCAGCAGGTTTTCAACACTGATAAAATTTTTGGCAATCCTTAAAGTTTTCTGTGATGACACCTTTTATACTTTCAGCTCTACACATGTAAGGAAGAAAGATTACAAGGCCTAGGGAAGGATGTCTTATCGAGTAAGGAAATGGAAAAAAGCAGTAGGCCAGTGGAATTGGGGCTAAGGAAAATAAGTTGACAGTTCCACTAGGAGCAGAGGTGGAAATTGCAGGGACATGAGGAGAAATGAAAAGCAAACACATGGTGTGAACTACAGGAAACATACGCTCTGGAATTATCTGCTGTTCTGATTGATTCCTAATGTGTCCTCTGAGGTTTAAGCTCTGACAGTCCCGCTTCCCTCTGGAGACGAAAGGAGGGGTCTGTAAACTCTCTTCTTCCTTCCAAGCAGCTAGGATCCTTCAGCAGGTGACCTAGCAACAAAAGAGAGGCTGGGACTCTCATCCAGAGCTTTCTCACCCAAGAGACGAGTCTGTCTTTAACGCACCATAAATCGCAAGCAAAAATATTTTGGGGAGAGACAGGAGGAAATTTGATTTTTTCCCAAGCATTTCTAAAAATCACCTAGTTGCTAGCCTTTTAAATTTTCCTGTATTCTCCCTAAATAAATTCTTTAGCTAGTAGGAGAGCAAATTAAAGAAGAGGGCAATAACTATTTATATTTCTTAACACATTCTAAAGATACACAAAAATCCTCTCCTCTTAACTCAACTTGCCCCCTGTTTTGGTGAGGTCACTTACATTTCTTTGGTAAACAAAGGTTTGTATTTGTGATCAGTGACTCCAGCAAATAACAACCTGAACAAAGCTTCTCTTTCAAGTCTGAAAGTAGATCAGCATACCCCTTGGTTAGTCTGGGAAACACTGCTTAGCACTGCTTTTGAGGATCAGGGTAAGGAAATGTGTTGGACAGACTTCAGGGTAAGGAAGGAAGTTGAATGTTCATTCTCATTACGAATCCTGAAGGATAGCTGGGGCTGTGAGTGTAAAGGGTAGAGATGACCCAAGCCACTGCCCTTGAGGGCCAGCTGTATAGAGCCCAATAATCCCCTAGGCTTCACATTTGGAAATATTCCTAGAAGGTCAGAAGTCCAACTTTTCTTCTTCAAAGTTCATGAAGCTATTCAATGTTAGAGTTGGAAGGAATCTAGAACGTTGATTTAACTCAACCTTATTGTTTTGCATAGGAGGTAACTGAGATCTGCTCAAAATCACACTGTAAGAGGTGGCAGACTTGACCCTAGAACTCAGATTTCCTGTTTCTCAGGTCAATAATGCTTGTACTTTCTACAGTCACCATGTGTTTTGGAACTGAATATCTTGGCATTTAGACTGAGAAGACTATTTTAAGTCAGCATCATCCTGAAACATCTGAAGCATATTAGCTATAAAAAAGCTTTTCCCATCAAGGTAAAAGGACTTGAGTAGAGATTGAGAGAGCCAATGATTCCATCCAAGGTTCTGTTCCCAGAGTTCTGTTTCCTTGGAAAGCACACCTGTTCAGACCCTACATGGGAACACCAGAGGTTCCCTGGCCCCACTGGTGCCATGGTCTCAAGAGTCCAGAGGTCTTAGAGTGTGGAGAGGGGGTCTCTTGTGTCAATCAGGGGCTCATGGCTGTTCCCATCAAGACAGGCCCGTCCCTCTAAGCAAGAATGACAATGATACCAACACAGAACAGTTAACCTGAGAGGATGGGTTTTCCCCTAGAGCTATCTGTTTACAGACACACTGCCTTCTGGTTATCCTTTGGATACTCAGAGACTTCTCTATTTGGGAGAGATACTTAGTTAGGGTCAGTTAGACAAACCAACCACTCTGTAAAGAATTCCTCCTATGGTATCACTGATGATGGCTCTCTAGCTTCTTGTTAAGTGCTACTTGTGGATGGTGGTCGACAGCCTCCAGGGCAGCTATTTCACTGAGGTGAAAATGCCAGTTAATAGAAATCTGCTTCTAGAATGTTGCTCAAACGGTCTTGTAAGGTAAGATAAAACAAGTGTAAAACCAAGTGTACGCCCTCTAGTGGATGAAAGGACGCTGCTTGAGAGCTGAAGAGACATTTGCAGCGTCAGCCAAGTACTTTAGGTTTTGGCACATGATTTCCCTTTTTTAACCTCTGCCTTGTTCCAAACACATTCCTCAAAGTTCAATTTGTGTCACACACCCTCCTCCCCCCAACACATACACCAGAAGCCTACCTGGTTTCCTAGAGGCAATTGCTTTTAACCATTTCAGTTTTAATTCTCGTGATTACCTCCATATTGTTAAAAAAATATGCTTCTAAGAGAGCCTTTCTTTAAATCCGATTTTGTTCCCAGAATTATTTCTGTTTCCATAAGCATAATTTTCCTCTGCGCATGTGTGTTTTAATCTTGTTTTTGTCATTTTGTGGGTTTTGTTAAACTATTTGGTAACCTGCGGCTGGCTGTGTATATTGAAGAAGGAAATAGTAGAAAGGCTACAGGGGATGCTGCAGGTAAGGGCTAGGCTTTTCCATGGACAGGCTTCCAGTTATGTAAGCAAACCTGAAAACTGTCCCTGTAACTGGCTCTGCTCTGTTTCTTTAGAGGAGAGCCTTCTTTTTCTGACTTGTGGTAAGTCCTTGCTTGGCAGCCACACTGTGTCGGGAGTGTGTATGCTGAGTGGGGGCACCCTCAGTCCTATTCTCAGACTCTGTGCTCAGTTCCATCTGTTGTCACTATTCTGAAGTCTTTGGATTTCCTGGGCTCTGCCAGGCAGTTCTGCCCCCTCCTGAGGCAGAGGCCCCTGCCTGCAAGGCTGCTACACTGCGGTGGGCCTTTTTGTGGGTGGCATCCCTGGAAACAGAACCCTAGGAGATGGCATTTACGCAGAACACGCCAGCCCTGCCTCCGTGGGTGATCGAAGGCCGGGGCTGCTTTGTTCTGTTTGGTCCATCTGCTTTCTGTCATCCACAAGTGTGATGGAATCTTTTGGCTTTTGATGCCTCTCCCACTTCCTTTACCATTGTGGGACTGTCCCTTTTTTATTCTTTCAGTGTCCTTTTAATGGGGTCCCAGGAGGAAGAAGAGATGAAGGTGTGGTGGGCTGTATCTGTCAACTTGAACCTGAAGCAGGGAGATCATACTGTGAATGGAGATGTTATTCTGCCTCCTTATGCCTGGCATGGTTAAAGATGACTCACACATCGATTTAAAAAACAGCAGTAACTCTAGGTGGAGGCTCAATTAGACAGTTTTGTTGTCTTCATGGATCAAATTAACTGGAAATCTGAAATATTCCCACTTATTTTATGTCAAGTAAACAGCAACTTAGGTGAAAAATATATAAATGTAAGGACTTTTAAAGTACATGCATTTAAAAAAATATATATCCTAAGTAGTTGCTTTTCATGAAAGCATTAAGAAGGAAAGTTCTGAAAAAATGAAATTTCCAATTTCAGCTGATTGCCTCCACTCAGCAGTATAACACCTTAATGGGAATCCTGCCAAAGACCTATTGGCCTATGCAAAGTGAAAAATGACTTTCCCACTATGTGCTTAGTGACACTGATTGCATGTCACATCATCTCTCTATTTTTTGGCCAGCATGAATTTTAGTGCTCTGAACCTTAGAAAGAATTACTGAGATATCCCCTTCTAAATAGTCCAGCAATGAAAAGTTATTTCTACCTCCGATATTTTATTTTATATCCAGAAATTTTATATATATATATGTATATACATATATATATTTAATAATAAGTGCTCAATATGGGTCTTCAAACTAATCTAGGCTATAAAAGTTTTGTTTTCTCAGAATACTTGGACTAAGTATATACTCAGCTAGTACTTATTGAGGGGTCCAATATGTACATGCTACTTCTGCACAAAGCTAGTGAATCCTGTGCTATTCTCCCTCTTGGCTAAGGAGAAAACTCATGCTTAGAGAGGGGAGGGGTCCTGTTTAGGACTGACAGCAACAGATGGCAGAGAGGCCAGGATTCAAAACCAATTCATTGATTTCAGAGTCAGTTTTCCTCCACGACTATAAGGAACACAATATTTTTCATAGCACATGATTTGCTAAATATGAGGCAAAATGCTTTGCATCAGTTAAAACAATGGAGCATAGCCGAGAATACCATTTTTTTTTTGAGAATACCATTTTAAAAAAAAATATTTTATTTATTTATTTGAAAGAGAGAGAGATCACAAGAAGGGAGGAGGGGAAGAGGAAGAAGCAGACTCCCCGTTGAGCAGGAAGCCCAATGCAGGACTCCATGCCAGGACCCTGGGATCATGACCTGAGCCGAAGGCGGATGCTTAACTGACTGAGCCACCCAGGTGCCCAACCATTTTCAATTTTAGAAAAGGAGTCATCCTTGTATTATGAAGTAAGGGGAAGGCCTTTGCATTTTGCATAGAGAGTTAGAATTAGGGATTATGGTTATGACAGATGTCATTGCACTAAAGTGGAAAACAGTGCAAAAGGCTAAAAAAATATTTATTGGCTAACTGCTAATAAGATTCTGTGAATAAGAAGAAAGAAAAGCTTTGTAAACAGCTTTAGAAGAAAACGCCATTATTTAGACTAGCTGGAGGAAATCTTCTCTGTGTTAATGACCGATATGTGGACTGACAGCCATTCTGTGCCCTGTGAAGAGAAGTCTTTGTAAGGAACAAGGAAGGGGAAGTAGAGGCCAGTGGGCAGCTCAGTCCTCATACCCTCACCTCTACCACAAACACTTCGGCTACGCAGCATGTACACGATATCCAGATCTACCTCAAATTGTGAGTGATTAGTTCTGTTTAATGATTTCTAGGCTTAGAGTCAGATTCTAACGCTTTATCATTTTGAAGTGGAAGTCCCAGGAAGTTCTTCATTGTGTCTAACTTATTCTGAATGTGGTTTATGAATGGTGTGACTAGTGCTCTCCAGCTCAATAAAGCCTTTTCATGCTGCATAGTTGTACAGCCGAGTTTGATTTCAAATTCAAACTGTGCTTTCTAGGTAGGTGTCCTTGGGAAAATTACTTAACCTCTCTGAGAATCAAGATTCAGAAAAAAGGATGCCTATTTTATATGACTATTTTGGAAATAAAATTAGAGATGATAAATAGATGGATGAGGAAGAGAGAGAGAACGAGAACACGCCAGGTACCTAATAAGCACTCGGTAAATGTTAGTTTCTTTTCTCTTCCCTTGAAGGAATATCCACGAATTTGAACTATTTTTTTTTTTTTGGTTTTTTTTTTTGAACTATTTTTATTCTCAACAAGTTGCACATTCTGAATGTAATCTCTTTAATGATGAGCTCCCTTCTTCAAATCATAGAATCCTAACCTTGTCAATGTTTTCTGGATAGAATGCTGTCCCAGCCCTTTGTTAACTCTGGACATGCTTTCCTTGCCCATTCCACATGTCTGATTTAACATGCAGAATTAGAAACTGATCACAGTCCTTTGGAGAATGTGGCCAGCGAGTTCTGTGGAATAGTTTTTCTAAACTATGGCACTTTCCAGAAAAAGGAAATCGACAGGGATGGTATGGGAGGTGCAGTCACAAGGCCACACACACCTGCACTGCAGGTGCTGATGGAAGAACATTCCCCAGTGCGACTGGAGAATGTTCCCAGGCTGGGGAGACTATTCCCTCTTGTATTTACGTTATGTCTTTGTCTTAAACTTTCTGAGATATGTATGCCAGAAATGTAAGAACATTTCTTATTCTGGTCCTGTATTCTTCCCTTTAGAGCTGAGGATAAGCCGCTACGTAGAAAAGGCTTACGCTATTCTTTAATGTGTTTAATGAGCATTTAAGTATAATCTTGGTAATTAAGATACATTTGTTTATATATATACATATTTACATATATATAAATTAATGCAGCAATGAAGCAAACTCAATGATTTGGATTGCTTCCACAAATGATTATTACCTGTGCGTACAGGAATATGCCTCTCCAAAGTATAGTGATGACACTGATCACTGACTGTTTTAAAGAATCCTTATTTAATATAAATGCAAAACTCTCCTGCCTGATAAATTAAGTATATGTTATGTATAACAACACCACCAATGAACATTATACTACACTATAGCAAAACACACATATAATGCCAGTACTACTATAAAAAATAATATATATAACTTTCATTCTTGAGAAAAACTCTGTAAGGAAATACTAAGCATGTACATTTTACAGATGAGGAAATTAAGGCATATAAAAACAAATAAACAAACAAAACCCACAAAAAAACCCAAGCAACTTGCTTTCATACAGCTAATAAGTTCCTGAGTCCAGATTTAAATTCAGGGAGTCTGGCTAAGATCTAGAATCTAGACCACCTTAAATATTACCACAGCTGTGACATATCTATTAAGAATTTCCTATGCCTTTGTTGTTTTTTTATGGATTAGAACAAATGTTACAATGAAGATACTGTCCTGGGGCGCCTGAGTGGCTCAGTGGGTTAAGTCTCTGCCTTTGGCTCAGGTCATGATCTCAGGGTCCTGGGATTGAGCCCCACATTGGGCTCCCTGCTCAGCAGGGAGCCTGCTTCCTCCTCTCCCTCTGCCTGCCTCTCTGC
Organism: Potos flavus; assembly: GCA_028534135.1. Lineage (NCBI taxonomy): Eukaryota > Metazoa > Chordata > Mammalia > Carnivora > Procyonidae > Potos > Potos flavus. The sequence goes on along the minus strand of CM052884.1, from coordinate 39,979,486 downwards.
CTACTGGTGTATATGTGCTGCCGAAGCGAGCACTTCTCTGCCTACTTGTGATCTCTTTCTCTCTGTCAAATAAATAAACAAAATCTTTAAAAAAAAAAAGAAGATACTGTCCTGCTGAGAAAAAAGTTACTTAATTCTAAAGAGCTAAATTCATATTTAGCCTACCACTCCTATCTCTTTGTCTTTGTTTATTTGTATACTAGAGGAAACAAAATGTTTTTGATGTTCTTTACCATCACAAACAAAAGAGGAGGGCTACCAGGAAAAGAAGGTGTCCTTTTGCGGGGAATGCAGTGCCTATGGAAAGGCCACATTCCTCTTGCTCACTTTCCTATGGATTTGGGGACATGCAAGGAGTTTCCTTAGCCAAGGGCAAGAAAGGGCACTCCACGAAAAGTATTTATAATATTTATGCTCTTCCACGCAGTAAAGACTAACATCTCTCTCCCAGGTAGATGTCCATTTAGCCATGGAGTTTGCTGCTTTGCACTGTTGCTACCCAGGATGGAAAAGAACCATGGGGAGAGAAGACAAGAAGGTCAGCCAGGGAGAAAAGAGGTAAGGACTGTCACTGGGAAGCTCCACCTGACGAGGAGGAAAGATGGCTGCTGCTCAGGTTTGAAGCCTCAGGTTTGAAGCTGCTGAGGACAGATGAGAAATGGGGACTACAGGCATGGGAGGGATGGCTATAGTTCAGGCAGTGGTGAGTGCATGGGAAGGCACAGTGTGCTACTGCTAGGGGTTCTGTGGAAGAGATGGCTTGGTCTCCCAGGGGATCATTGGCTGGAGGAGCTCTGGGAGTCTCCCAACATTGGTGCACGTTTGGTTATCCACCCATTCAGGGTACATCACCAGAGATAACAAAGAGAAAGGGAATACCACTTCTTGTTTCCTTTTTTTTGCCCCAATACTACCAGAGGAGAAATCTAAGAGAAAGGAACATCTAGAGGGGTGGTATGAGAGACAGAGTGGACCATACCCCTGTCAGCTCCAGAACACTTTGGTGGAACCCAAACCCTAATTATGTTAGAAGGAGGGACAAAGGTCTGAATAAAATATGAAATTTTAAAAATAGAAAGGACTAATAAATAATAAAGTTAGAGATCTGAATTGAAATGCCATTAAGGAAGCCGATGCGTCATTGAGAAATAGGGTTGAAACAAAATTGGTAACAGATACTGGAGAAGTAACATGACTTAATTTTTATACATTAATCAATTAAATGTTCTCAATTAAATCAGCTACAATTATAAAACAAGTGGAAGGAAATATTAACCCCTTCCCCCCAGCCCCTCCAGCTTTTATCTGATTGGGGAATTCAGAAATACAAAATACTAAGTCCTCTAACATGTAAGCCTGCCCAGCCAACAACTCTATTCTCTCTCTCTCTCTTTTTTTTTTTTTTTTAAGATTTATTCATTTATTTTGGAGAGAAAGAATGAGCGAGAGAGAGTGTGAGCAGGAGGAGGGGTAAAGGGAGAGGGAGAGAGAGAATCTCCAAAAGACTCCCCACTGAGCACAGAGCCTGATACAGGGCTGGATCTCGCAACCCAGAGACCATGACCTGAATTAAATTAAGAGTTAGACGCTTGACCTATTGAGCCACCCAGGCGCCCCCAACATCTCCATTCTTATCTCCTGCCCCACTGCTTCACACATCCTAGGCCAATCTCTGAATCACCTAAAGGTCTTATGCCACCTCATGCTTGCTCATGTGTTCGTATTTTTGCACATGTCCTTTCTTCTGCTCAGAGTACCCTTCCTTCCAGTGTCTGTTGGGCAAATATCCACAAGTGCTTCAGTGTTCAGCTTGACAGTTAGGTCTTCTCTGAAACCATCCTGACCTGCTTCCCCCTCCTTCTTTGATGCCCATTCTCAGCCAGGTGTCCTTCCTGGATCTTCCATTAATCCCTTACATGCATCTCCTTTGTGATGCTTACACTGGATGCAAATATGTATCTGTATTTCTGCCACTCCCAGTAGACAATGAGCCCTCTGAAGGGAAAGAAGAGATCTTACTGGACTTGTTAAACGTAGTACCTGGCACAGTGCTTGGCATATAACATAAGCTTTATAGATATCTGCTAACAGAAGGAAGGAAGAAAGGAAAAAAGGGAAGGAAGGAAGGCAGAAAATTTCTTTATGCCCTAGAGATGAGGCTGCAGTTTAGTTTAAGAGAAGGCTGCATATTATTCTTATCTTACCCTTCCAGGGAGATGGCCCGCTGGAGAGTCACTGAAGGCTGGCGGGTTGCAGTGCTGTGTTGAGAATGACTGCAACAAAAGAAAGAAAAAACAAACACAGATCATTTATTTAAAAAGTCTTTGCACATTCTAATCAGCCCTATTGTCAAGAAAAGAACCAATCTTGAAAGAAATACAGCAGAGATTAAATATTCTTTGGTGATAAGTAGGACCATCCACCAAAATCTGGTACTCTACCAGATCAGGGGTTAATATTTCCTTATAACTTGATTTCAGCATGTATTATTAAAAAGTAACCTTGAAATGACAGAAAGACATGAAAAGAAAAATATTTGGAAGAGGTAATTTTCATAATTTCATTATGATGCAGTATATTACTTTTTAAATGAAGAACATTGTTATAACACATTTTTAAACAGTGGATTTGAAAACTGGATAAGTATTTAATTAGTATAAGTTTTCATATTCACACTTGCAACACTCACTTGTAAAATTAATAACAATTCCGCTGTTGGATGAACACAAAAACTCAAAAAATGAGACCTCTGGTAACATGCCAACCTTAGAATTTAATGTAAATCCATATTTTGTTTTGGTTGCATGGTAATAAGACTGATTTTATAGATAAGCAGTTGCAATAACAATTATAATGTTTATCATTCACTGAGCACTCATATTGCCTGAATCCCTTTTCTAAATTTACTTCTCTCAATCCTATGAAGTACACACTGTCCCATTAATAGGTGAAGAAACTAAGGTATGGAGAGGTTTAGAGACTTGTCCCGAGTCATGTGGTAAATACCTGTCCTTGAGATAGCATCTAAACTGTCTGACTCTAGAGCCATTATTCGTAACCATCATGTTATATCATCTCTCAAATGGTGACAATTTTTCAGATTTGTAAGAATGTGTTTTGCAATCTCAGAATACTCTTCAATTAGAGATAAAGTTCCATTAGATATGTACAATGACAATCCAAGAGCAAAAAGTAATGCTTTGTGGATTTCCTATGTGTTCAAATGTATGATAAAATGTGTGCAATTTTATTAATAAGATAAAATTTTATTAATTTCAGTGTGTTAGTTTGTAGTATTGATTTAGTATCTTAGTTGTAATATTAGTTATACACACACACACACACACACACACACACACAGGCTATGAAGGTGTATATACAGAAATATATGAATAAAGAGAAACCCGAGTCAGATGTTTGCAGAACATTAGACACTTTCACACAACTCCATGATTTTTCAGCACATACTTCTGAAAACAACGACACTGTCACAGAGAGCCAAGGAGTAGGCTCCAGATTTTCATCCAGAACTTCAATCATTATGGACGAGAAGTGGTATCTCTTTTAATTGCATTTAGTTGTGACATGGATGACACTCATTTGAGGCTGAGGGAGCAGAATTTGGGCACTGTAGCTAAAAACTAGAGAATGTTGTTCAAGTTAAGGATGGTGCCCTATGTTTCCTGGCATCCTTCATAGTGTCGAGCACTATGTATGCCCTGAACATGTTTTGATTGATAGTTGAAAAGCAACGTAGCGTTTAGGAGCTGGACCATGTAGCCAGATGCCTAAGTTAAAATCCCAGCTCCACCATATGGACCAATGCACCTTGCTCAAGTGATCTACAGCTCTCTGTGGATCAGTTTCTCACCTGTGAGGTCAGGATAGTAACAGTACTTTCCTCCTGGGATTGTTATAAGGAGTCAGTGAATACAATGTTTAAAACAGTATCTGTTACATGGTAAAAGCTACATTAAGTGTTTGTTAAACTAATATGATTTAGCAGAATGTGTATTTTAACATATTTAGCACTAAATAAGAATAATTACTTAGACCATTTCTTTTAGTTATATAGTCAATGCCACAAGGTGTGTATTTGTGAGTATAATATAAATTCGGTGATCAATGTCAAATTAAAATGTATTTTCTATTGTAAAAACATTATAAAATAATGAAAATCAAAATAAGAGAAAGTTAAAAAAATCACATAAAATCCCATTATCTTGTCTCAGATGTTACAGAATTATCTAATTTTAATTATTGTAGCTGTCCTGTAGGCATGTATGAGTAGCCACATTTTATATATAAAAAACAAAACACACAAAACCTAAACGACTTATCAGAAATCAACAGCTTGCAAATATGGAACTAGAATTCAAACTAAAGCCTATCTTGTTGCCAATGTGTGTACTTTCCATGCTATGTTATTGACTCTATGTCCACATGTGCTTCATACAGTTTTTTATATATATATATATATGTGTGTATATACACACATATATATATATACACAGACCATATATAGCTTTATATCCTGCATTTGCTCATTATAATTTAAGCATTTCTTATAGAGTCTCCATAATTGTTATTTTGGTGTTATATAATGTTACTTCCTCTGAAGATATATTTTATTTAACTATTCTTTTGTTGTTAGATATTTAGGTTATTGCTACTGTTTTAATATTATAAACAATGCTGCATGAACATATTGATATCAATTACTTTTTATTTGACAATTTCCTTCGACTATGTTCCCCAAATGGAAACATTCACTAGGTTTTTGATTTATGTCAATTACTTTTCAAAAACTTTGTATCATTTTATTGCCTCTAATATATATATATTCCATGTAATACATTTATATATATATATACACACGCGCGCGCACACACACACACACACACACACCAGTTTTGCCACAATCTTATAGACACTGCCATTATAATTTAAAAAATTGATAATAGGTACAAAATGATACTTCCAATTTATGAGTACTTCTTCGTTAGTGAAAATGACCATATTTTTCTATATGCTTACCTGTTAATTGTATTTTTCGTTTAAACTGTTTAATCCTTTCCTTTACCATACATATTACATTGGTTTAGAAAGTACCAACAGTCCTTTTTGGGTAAAGATCAATGATGCCTGCTAACCAAGATGAATGAGTAACTGGAATTCCTGATAACTTCCTCACCATTAGCCTAGCCCATATAATTAAAACAAAGAAATATTCAGTAATCTCTCTTTACTTATCACTACCTTAAACGAATTACTTTATTATTCTACCCTAAATTATTCCAGTAACATCCCTCTTAAGGTTTTAGTGACACTTAAATGTGGGAGATACCATGAAGTGCTCACAGAATTTGACTCCTCATATATCACACATGCAAAGTCAGCCAATTCCTCCTAGTGCGTAAATTTTGAAGAAACAGAGCCTTTTACAACATGTAATTACCCTCTTACTTTACTAAGACAAATACAGTGAATTATTGGATAGTGAAGCCCTACAGACACAAGGGAGTTTTTGTTCTTCCCTGATAGCAATGTGTAAGCAGGACTTGAATAGGCAACACTTGCAGTGGGTACTAGGAGCTACCAGATGGTGATAATAACTCGTATTTTTTAAGAACACCGAACATCTTCCCCCTGGAACCAAGCAGGTCCATGCATTCCATATTAGTGACTGCGCAGACAGTGTGCTGCTAGTTCCACCACAACTAACAAATTACAAGTAACCACTGCCTGGCCCTTTCATCTCCTCGGGCAGAGGAGGTAGAGCCAGGTAGAATTCTGAGAACTGCAAGCAGCAGCAGCCTGGGAGGAAGGCACAGCAAAAAGGCCAAGCTTTTAACTTTGGAGAGCTAAGTGCTCAGAATATCGTCTTAAAAAAAAAAAAATCTTATCAACAAACGGCCATCATTCTCCTCCTATCATTTTTCTAAGACACAGTTAGAGTCTATTCTGTAAAGCATTCTAGGATATGCCCCCCTCACCACCCCAGCGCAGTTGACATGCTGTTCTGTGCACCATCCCATCTCTTCCACACATCTGAAATAGCACCCAGGACTGAGAATCACCACCATTTTTTTACATGCCTATTGTTGTTGTTATTTTTTCCTGCTAAGTTGTGCCTGTTTTCAGAGCAAGAAGTGAGACTTATCCATTTGCACATTCTCAGCTCAGGGCTGACCCACAGAATATGCCTCATACATGCCTTTTTGAAGGATGAAAACCATGGGCTGGGTTCCATCTATCTGCAAAGCCCCATGCCCCGTCTCTTTCAAACTTTGTAACAACATCGAGAGCGAGCCATTATGCCCATTTCTGAAGGAAATTAAAGACCAAGGTCTCACAGCTAGTAGGTAGCAAGAGTAGAACCTATGCTTGCTGCCTCTAAAGTACTTGCTCCTCTGAGACAAATCATGTTGCCTTATAAAAAGGTAAAAGCGAAGCTCTGTGATTAGTTCAGATAGAAGATTCCAGACATTTTGTCGGGAAATGCTGAATCTGTTTTGTTTTGCATAAAATAGCACCCATTATTTTCACCGTATTTGTCCAACTTGCATGTCAGTGGCTTTTGAAGATCCTTTTTTTTTTTTATGAAGGTATTTTAAAAGAGGGTCTTCTCTGTCCTATCCACAGCACCTTATTAATGAGCCCTGGACATCTATGAGCATTTGAGTGACAGTGAACAGTGGGTGAGTGGGATGAGAAGGCTCGGCAGCATGTCACAACACTGACACTGGGGACCAAGTCCTGTCATGTGGTAGAAATCCTGTGGTACCAAGATTTCTGTGCTTAGGCAGCTTGGCTAAAGTGGCAAATCAGACAACTGTGGAGGTAAATCTTACCAAGACTTTTTCAGTTAGAGAGAGGTAATAGCCCTATTTCCTTTCTAAAAATCATGCTGTCATTGAATAAAACTGAGCCAGAGAACAGTAGAATCTCTTTTCCAGGAACTCTCTGATTTTCCAAGTAAAAGATTCTGGTTATTGCCTAAGAAAATGACATCTGAATGGTGCTGAAAGATGCAATCCTATTGCTGTGTGAAACTAAAATTTTGTTGAACATCTGAGTTGAAACTGTTTTATTATATACGCAATACAAAGGACTTAGATGGTGGTGATAAATGGCTTTTTAATTTTCTCCAACTCTAAAGCAGTAAGAGACAGGATAACTGGTCTTTACAAAATGTTGTAGTGTTAAAACTATGTCATTTTATGGAGAACACAAAAAGATTTTTGGGTCTTTTATTAACAAGCTGATAACAATAAACTTATTTAATGTGCCTTGTAAAGTCCCATCCAAGTAAAATACCTCCTGATGTGTTTTCAATATTGTTTCATTCTTCACCCACATTTCTGAAGAATTTTCATCTCTCCTTATCATTTATAACTCTTGGCATTCTCTTGAATACCTGTATCATTTATCTGATCTCTCTTAGTATTTATTTCTTCTCTTTTTCTACTTTCCCTGTCTTCATATACATGCATTAAGTTGCCATTCTTAAAAAGAAGAGTGTATGCCCTCTTGGGTATCCAACCAGTACCTCAAATGCAACATAGCCAAAACTATTACCTTCCCACATGAAGCTAGATATCTCTCCTATTGCTTTACTAATACTTAACATGAATTGTCTCATATAATTATTTATATCTTCTGGTTACATCTAACAAATGTTCATTGGGAATTTACTATGTACCAGGGATCATGTTAGGTGCTTGGGATGACTCTTTGATTCCTTAATAGTGTAGTACTCAATAAATACCTGATAATAAAACCGGTAAAATCAAATAAACCATGTGGACTCTTTTCATATAGATAACATTTTTCAATAAATCTCTAGGTACATTTGATAGACAAACGATCTAAGCTGGATCTGGAAGGATGTATACTTATTTTAAATGGTGTCGAAGGGAAAAATGACTTTCAGAGAAGCTAAAAGAGTATGATCAAAATCATGGAGGGTCGAAAGTACGTGTTGTGCTCTGGACACCTTGAGGGTTTGGCTTGGCCAGAGCAGAATAGCCAGGGATGAGGTCAGGAAACTGACTTGGGGTGGGTCAAGAGGGGAAGAGAATACCATGCCAAGAGGTCTGGACTTTATCTTGATGGCAGTGGTGAACTCTCTAAAGTTGGGGATCAATATGGTGCTATCTATGATTCAGAAGGGTAAACCTAAAAATGCTCTGAAAACTTGAAGGAAGAGGAGGGAATCTACAAGCAGGGAGACCAATGGGAAATCATGATGAGAAAGAAAATTGGTAAATGCCTAAACTTGGAAAATGACACTAGGAATGTAATTGAGTTTCATTTTTTTTTTTAAAGATTTTATTTATTTATTTGACAGAGAGAGAGAGATCACAAGTAGGCAGAGAGGCAAGCAGAGAGAGAGGGGGAAGCAGGCTCCCCGCTGAGCAGAGAGCCCAATGCGGGGCTCGATCCCAGGACCCTGAGATCATGACCTGAGCCGAAGGCAGAGGCTTTAACCCACTGAGCCACCCAGGTGCCCCTGAGTTTCATTTGTACAAGCTTAGCTTAATGTGCCTGTTACATATGTGGGAAATATGATCTACAGGGGAACAGCTATACCTATTGAAAAGTTCTTCTTTCTCTTGGTGTAACACTGTTATGTCCATAGTAGCCAATGAAGGACATATATTCTTGCATCTTCTGCTCTTTCTAATAAACATTCTTAACACTTCTGATTCTTTATTAGATGGTATTAAGATTCCTATCTTTTTTTCTATACTCTAACATTTTTCTTTTTAAAAATTTATTAATTAATTAAGATTTTATATTTATTTATTTGTCAGGGAGAGAGAGAGAGACCACAAACCAGGAGAATGGCAGGCAGAGGGAAAAACAGGCTCCGTTATGCAGGGAGCCCGATGCACGACTCAATCCCAGGACCCTGGGCTCATGACCTGAGCTGAAGGCAGATGCTTAACCAACTGAGCCACCCAGGCATCCCTATTTTTACTTTTTCAAAGATTTATTTATTTATTTAAGAGAGAGAAAGAGAGAGAGAGGGAGAGAGAGAGAAAGTATGAGCAGGGGGAGTGGCAAAGGGAGATGGAGAGAGGGGGAAAAGGGGAGAAAGAGAGAGAAAAAGAGAAAAGTGGACTCTCCACTGAGCGCATAGCCTGACTCAGGACTCCATCTCATGACCTTGAGATCATGACCTGAGCTGAAATTAAGAGTCAGATGCTTAACTGACTGAGCCACATAGGCACCCCGCCTTTTTTTTCTTTTCTCTTTTTTTGTTAAGGATGTTTTTTAAAGTAATCCCAACACCCAATGTGGGGCTCAATCCCATAACCCCAAGATCAAGATTCATACACTTTACAGACTGAGCCAGTCAGGCACCCCATTTTTCTTTTGATTTTTACTTAAATTGTAGAACCCAGAAATGAGATCAGAGATCCAGATATGTTCAAACCAGGGCTGAGTGCCAGGAGATGCTGACTTTCCTCCACCTGTATTCCATACTCCTTCCAAAGGAGCCCAAGATAACATGGAATTTTAAATTTTGCTTAATTGTATCATTAAATTTAAGGTCAAGCTAACATCTCATATATTTTTGACATTAAATAATTTGAAATCAATATTACCACGTACTTGTACATTGGGCCTTTGGAAACTCAAGATAGTTAATTAATATCTACCATTGTCAAATTTAATGATATTAATTTTGATCTAGTTTATAGTTGAGCTAACATTAGGTCATCCATTCACCTCAATAAATATGTATTGAGTGTCTAAGATGTGCTAGCCATTACAGAACTTCACTTTTTCATGTAGTTTTGTATCATCTTCAAATATGATAAAATGCCTTTTACATTTTCATGCAAATTATTAATTACAATAAGAGACAAGGACCAGCAATTCTTAGCAAATCATCACCAATCCTCCTTCAGTTCAACTGTTTAGTCCACAAGTTTTTCTACTGAGCTCTCTTTATTTTATTTATTTATTTGTCAGAGAGAGAGCACAAGCAGGGGGAACAGCAGGAAGAGGGAGAAGCAGGATTCCTGCTGAGCACGAGCCTGATGCAGGACTCCATCCCAGGACCCTAAGATCATGACCTGAGCCAAAGGCAGATGCTCAACCGACTGAGCACCCAGGTGTCCCAACTACTGAGCTCTCTTAATCAACATCTATTACAGATTAACGAGTCCTCTTCATCCCCAGTGACAAGCTGACCAGTATTCACAGCAAATGGAATGCTCATGGCCCACATATTCTCATTCTTTTCATATGACTTGTATGTTTACTAAGATTCAGTTGTAACTATCCTCAAATCTGTTTATTCTTATTATACTCATTTTATACTCATGCAATTTAATGTTACAAAACTGAAATATGAGTGTGTAAAAAGAATTGTTTCTATCAAGAATAAATTTACTGATCTAGAAAAACTTAATAATCATATGCAGTTCAAAACATCAACGCTTTTGCACAGCAAAGGAAATAAAACAATGAAGGCAATCTAGTAAATGAGAGAAAATATCTGCAAATGATAAATCTCATAAGGGTTAATATCCAAAACACAAAAAACTTACACAACTCAACACATAAAAAACAAATCATCCAATTAAAAATGGTCAGAGGACCTGAAGAGACATTTTTCCAAGAAGAAATACAGATGGCCAACAGACACATAAAAAGATGTTCAACGTCACTAATCATCAGGGAAATGCAAATCAAAACCATAATGAAGTATTACCGTACACCTGTCAAAATGGCTAAAATAAAAAAAAAAACAAGAAATGACAAGTGTTGGCATAAAAATGAGAAGAAAAAGGAATCTTCATGCACTGTTGGTGGTAATATAAAATGGTAGAAAACAGTATGAAGATTCTTAAAAATTTAAAAATAGAAGTACCATTTGGTCCAGTAATTTTACTACTGGGTGTTTACCTAAAGAAAATGAAAACACTCATTCAAAAAGATATATGCACCCCTATTTTACTGCAGCATTATTTATAACAGCTAAGATATGGAAATGATGCAAGCGTCCATTGATAGATGAATGGATAAACGTGGGGTAGATGTACACACACACACACACACACACACACACACACACACTGAAATATTACTCAGCGATTAAAAATGAGAACTTGTTGGGGTGCCTGGGTGGCTCAGAGGGTTAAGCGTCTGTCTTCGGCTCAGGTCCTGATCTCAGGGTCCTGGAATCGAGCCCCACATTGGGCTCCTTGCTCAGCGGGAAGCGTCCTTCCCTCCCTCTCTGCCTACCTCTCTGCCTACTTGTGCTCTCTCTCTCTGTCAAATAAATAAATAAAATCTTTAAAAAAAATGAGAACTTGCAATTTGCAGCAATATAGATGGACTAGAGGATATAATGCTAAGTGAAATAAATCAGAGGAAGACAAATACCATGTGATTTCATTCATATGTGGAATTGAACAAAAGAAATGAATAAGCACAAAAAGAGACAAAAGTAGACTCTTAAATACAGAGAATGAACTGGTAATTGCCAAACAGGAGGTAGTTGAGGAGAGGGGTATGGGTGATTAAGAGTACACTTATCTGATGAGTACTGAAAAATGTGTAGAATTGTTGAATCATTATATTGTACACCTGAAAATAATATAATGCTCTATGTTAACTATACTCCAATAAAAAAAATTTTAAATTTAAAAAGGCATGTTACTTGAAAAAAATTGCTGATCTAGAAAGACATAATAATTCTATATAGTTCAAAACATTGCTATCAAATTGGGTATGAGACAGACAATTACAAAAGTCAGAAAATAATTATAAAATGGTATGGTGTACTTTTGATTTTCATTCTAATTTAAAGAAATCCAAATTAAAAGGCATGGATAATGAATTAAGACTGTGCTTTATCCAACAAAAATGAAGTAGAACTTCATAAAAAATGGACCCCAGATTTTTGGCCTTCCTAATCAACTTAGTATACCAAACACTTTAAAGCAATTAATGGACAATTTAGATGCTGGAAAATGACGTCATAAAAAGTGTGGCCAGAGGCTGATGGTAGTAGAGAAAATCTTGACCCTCACATGTAAAAAATGATGAAGAACAGAATTTAATAAGTGATATCAGACAAGTTAAGAGTTGTGATGATTTACAGAAAGACAGCATCTAACACTAGACTAATGAAGATGATATGTTGAAAACTGAAATTATGGACAACGAAGAAAGCATGCATTCTGAGGCAAACAGACAGATCTAAATATGAAAAAAAATGTGGATCAAATTCAGGGCACCAAATTTCTTCTGCCACAGTCAAAGATGTTAGAAATGTGGTTTTACTTTATGGTGAACAGCTTCAATCAAGTCATTAATAACATGGCAACTAAAAAAAAATTGGAGGAAGTCTATTAGGAGAAATTCTACTACTTTTTAAAAATACTACCAAACCACTGATTTGGTTGTGCCACCATACAGTTATATTTTTAAAATTTAAGGTGAGGGGCACCTAGCTGGCTCAGCTGGTTAAGCAACTGCCTCTTGATATTGACCCATGATCCCAGGGTCGTGAAATTGAGCCCTGCCTTAGGCTCCATGCTGGGCACAGAGCCTGTTTAAGATTCTCTCTCTCTCTCTCCCTCTGCTGTTTCTACCCACCCCTACACCCACTCACGTGATCATGTGTGCTCTAAAATTAAAAAATTAAGGTGAAATAATTACAGCATACAAGTATCTCTTCTTTTTTCCTTCCAAATGATGACTGTTGTGTCCAAACTTTTAACTAACAAACCAATAACCAGTATTGGTTGTATAAGAGATGAGGTCTATCTAATGAATGCCTAATAGGATTATCACCTAGATTTTACTTTTCTCCTTATCCTTGAAGAATATCATGGGAGATCTCACAGTCTTCTTACAGGGTATACCTAGAGAGGTCATAATGCATGCATTACGCACCAGAATGGTTAAGGTGAGATCAGAACGCAGATCTAATTCCTAGCCCATGGTTTTCTCTGTTCTGTGCCACTGTGACTTCTTCATATTCTTCTCTGTGACAGAAGTTCAATAAGAAATATGACTGGCTCAAACCCTGGCCACTCTCAAACTCCTGGTCATCATTGTTAAGTAGTGTAAGACTCTAAAGGTATACTTCGAATGCAGATCTTAGTATTTTCCCCTCAGGACTGAACCAATTTATGACTGGTCTCAGAGCCTGAAACATCAGGAACAAAATGTAGTATTTTAATACAGCAGGCATATTCCTGCCTTTATTCATTTTGGTTTTGGATGGCAGACTGTACATCACTCTTCTTGGCTTCTGTAGTATACAGCTGCATCTCAGGAGGTAATATATGAACATGTACCAAAGCTCCTTTCCACATAGGCTATTCTTCACAAGGAAAGTGAAAAATTGGACATATAAGAACTTAAATCAAGTCTCAGCTAGTTCCACCAACACAGCAACTTCAAAAAGGAAAACAGATTTTAACATGGAATTTTACATAAAATGTAGACAAGGACAACAAAATGCACCAACAATTAGAGAACCTGGAATGGGAAGATTTTTGTATGCCTGTTGGGATTTTAGGCATTAGCTGATATGACCCTGAGTATCCCTTTATTTCATACAAGAAACATATTTTTCAGGAAATTTTTTCACATTCTTTTTATTCTTTGACAATATCTAGGAAGGAGAGTTGTGTGGAAAAAAGAACAGAAGTCTAGAAGTCAGAAATGTGGGTTTTCCCACTGTGCTCCTAAAGAGAGCTCAAAGGCCTTAGATAAGTCATCTCACTTGCCTTGTTTTGATTTTTTTTTCTTCATTTTGAGAGGAAACGATTGTTCCTGGTCTCCCCATCTACTTTATGGGGCACTGACGGGAAACGGTACTGTGATGGGGAAAGGAGCATGAGCTTCGGAGTTGATGGTCTTAGGTTAGGGATTTATCCTTTTCTTAGGTCCTCAACAATCTTAAAACCTAAACACTCCTATCGATGTTTCTGTCATCAGTATAATGTATATATAGTGCCTTCCCACAGATGGCTCTTGGGGGAAAATGGAGTAATATATGTGAGAGAAATTTTGTAAAGTGTGAAGCATGGGGAATAGTAAATGGAAATTACTTTCCAGGGAGGCAGTATCATTTGGTCATAAGGTGTCTAAAACTCATGACCTGAACTTGAACTAACCAAAGGGCCTAAGGAAGGAAAATAAGGCTAGAGCTAAGAAACATTGAGGAAATGGGATCTATAGGATTTGGCAGTTGTGCGTGATGGATGAATGAGGAGTCTAGGACAGCTTTCATGTATCAGGTTGGGGTTGTCGGATCAACGGTGGTACTTCATACTGAAAAAGTAGTATGGTAATAACAGCTTGGGGGGAATATAATTATTTTAATGTTGTATGTGGTGATTTTGGGGAACCTGTGTGCCATCAAGGTAGAGATATTTCATAAGACAGATAGACATTAGAGTTCGATCTTAGTAGACAGTTCCCATTGTAAAGAAGTACGTTTTGGAGACAACATTTGAAGTACATTTGAAGCCATGGATATTCCTAGAAATACTGTGATAAAAAAGACTGAAAGTTTGGGAGACCTGCAGACAACCAACATTGTGACACATCTAGAGCAAGAGAAAACTGGAAAGAAGACTAGGAAGAAGTGAGTTGAGAAGCAGGAGAAAACCAAGAGAATATGAGGTAATGGCACCTAAGAATGGGAACAGGGAGACAGTTTCAAAAAGGAGAGTTTGGTTGACAGTTGACAGACCTTACAAAGCTTAAATATGAAACAGAAGGGAAACCAGTTCCTGAAGTTTGGATTATATTCTGCAAAGAAGAGATCATGACAAAATTTAAGTAATACTAAAATACAGTCAATTTTGCAGTTTAGAAAGAGCCCTCTGTAATCCCCAGGTATATAAAACAGCTGGAGAAGGGTTAGAGAGAGCCAAGAGCTTTAAGAGGAAGCTGGTCTTAAGAAGACAAGTCTGAATACGAAAGCTTCTTCACAATGGCCACCACAGAGAAGTCATCACCATCAATATATTAACAAGTGGAATGTAAAAGTAAAAGGCTAATTGCTAATTGTTCATTTCCCTCCTTTCTTCACTATTCATATTCCTAAGGTTAGAACAGCCTCCTTCTCTGGTATCCTCCCTTGGTGGAATATGTTCAAGATAGTCATGTAGTCGTTTGTTCAGCTAAGCTGCTACTCATTACCAGAACTAAAAATCTGGACATAAAACCCAACACAAAAAAGTACAGTGCTTTTTAAGTCCTTTAGTGTAGACTTTTAATTTGGTCCAGTGAGGTGAAACTAGGTTTCAGCAGCAAACTGTTTAAACAAATTCTTGTTTTCCTTGGGGATGAGTTTTACAACGCAAAACAATTTTTGTTTTGTTTTTTGTTTTGGTCTTTGTGGCTAGGAAAAGCTTGACAATATGTAGCATTCATAGCCATTGGACAACCAATGTAAAGAAAATTCAAATGTAAAATATCAATTTGAGTAAAGTATCAAAACTCTAAAATGTTTTGTCTTTGAATCTTACTAACAAGCTTCCAAATGAAGGAAACATAGTATTTATCCTCATTAATGAAAATGACTCTCTTAGTAACTAAACTGCATGCAAGTTACAATTCCTTGACATCCAAGTGAGAGGATTTAAAAAGGTGTAAAGGAAAAAATTTAAATGTAGGCTAGTTTTCTTCTTCACATTTCTTAACATTTGCAAAGAATTTAAAAAATAATCTCTTTTTAAGAAGGCAAAAGTTTTAGTATAGTGCAACATACTGGAAGGTTCAGACATGGATTCTTCATACCTCAATTTCCCAATCACCTTATCAGACAATACACAGTCATTAGCATCCATAAGATGCAAAACACTACGACTCACGTAATGAAGAAAAAAATATAAGAAAACAATTTTCAAGTATTTATAATATAATCTGCAAGAAAGGATACTGGTCTACTCATTTGATCATGCGAATTCATTTTCTCTCAGTTTTAAATAAACAGGAGCATTCTCCACTGGTTGTTCAGTAAAAAAATCTAGGCATTTTCATTGATTCTTCACTTGCAACTATCATACTCCACAACCAATTCATTAACAAGCTCTTTTCTACCAAAAATGACTCCCACCTCCCCAGTGCCGCCACCCTAATGGAAACACCACCTTCTCTTGTTGGAGTGTTGCAACAGTCTTCTAACTGATTTTTCTCCTGTCCTTCTAACAGCTACTTTTCATAGCAAATTGTGAGGAGACTGTTCCAAAGCATGAAATCAGATCATGTGGTTCCCCTGCTTATAGAAAACTTCCAAGAGACTTCCCTTTCCAACTGAAATAAAATTCACAGTCGGCTCTAGGGCTATAAGATACCTTTCAGGGCTCATTGCTTGCCACTCCGTCCATCATTCCCCAAGGCCCAGTCATCCTGGCCTTCTTCTTAGCTCAAACATCCTCACTAGTTCCTCTCTAAGGGCATCTGCATTAACCGCTTGCTATGCCCCAGGTCTTCTCTCTCATTCAGGTCATGACTAGAAGGCAACCTCCCCAGAGGTCTACTCTGGACTTGCAGCTAAAGGCACTCCCCTATCCTCCCCTCTTACGCTACTTTATTTCTTTCATAGCACTTCTACTTATCACTCACTGAAATTACCCATTTTTTGATCATTGTGCTCACTGACAACCTTTCCTTTTAAAAGTATTGCTTCCATGAGTAGGAACTATATATATGTGTATATATGTGTGTGTATCTGTGTGTATATGTGTATAAATTCACACTTAGCCTAGCTCTATTTGGATAGGGCAAACTCATGAACTCATTCAGGATTCTTTAATGCCATTATTTAAATCAAAGGTCACTATTTTAATATCACCTAATGCTGTGTATCTTGCTTTTTTAGGCTTTTTTTTTTTTTTTTTTCCTGTCTTGGTTCTTTGAAATACTTAAGAACAACATGTTGACTTTATTTCAGAAGGACCATCCAGTCAAACCCTGTTGGGGATTATTGTGTTGCCCATTTTCATTTATGTCTTACTGTGAGCATGTCATTGGTTTGTAAATGCTCCAATTCCCTTCATAAACCTTTGATTTTTATCAAGGCATAGCCTCATTCATTTGTACACTCATTCAACCAACATTTACTGTGTACCATACATGGGCCAGGCAACAACCCATAATACAGTTCACTTAATCTACCACTTCATATTCACTAAATTATTCTCCTTGTTGTTTTCTTGTAACATCTCACATTCAGTCATCGACATTTCTGTGTTTACTAAAAGTCATTACTGTACTAGGCACCATGAGAGCTATAAACAGGAAGGAAGCCTAGTTCCCATCATTAAGTTTACATGGAAAGATGGGTAAGTGATCAACTAACCAAAAAAAAAAAAAAAAAAAAAGAAAGAAAAAAGAAGCAGCAAAAATACACTGAGCACTATAACAGAGGAGATCTTATTCTAGTCTAGAAGTTTACAGAGGAGGGAAAAAAGGGAAAACAATAAGTTTATTTTTTAAAGATTTGTGTGTGTGTGTCGGTGTGTGTGTGTTTGTTTACCCTAAAATTTTGAGAAAGCATTCCCTTTGAATTTTTTGTATTTTTCTTTTGGGGTTTCAAATTTTTAAATATGCTAATAGGATCATTTTAGGAATAAGTTATAGATAATGCAAACATACCTGCATTAGGGCACATTATGCAATTAAGTACATTAAATCCATGCTATTAAGTCCATTTTAACACAGCAGTGGAAATATTTATTAGGTAAGTGGAACTTCAGAGCCAGGGAACATTGCCATATGTCGTTTACTTTGAGAAAACTTCAGCTATTTTCTTTGTAGAGGGCTCGCATTTATTTATTTACTTATTTGAGTGTAGTTGGCACACAGTGTTGCAATAGTTTCTGGATGTACAAAATAGTGATTTGAGAAGTTCACACATTAAGCTACCCTCACCGTAAGTGTAGCTACTATTTGTGACTATACAACATTATTACAATGTCAGTGACCATATTTCTCATGCTGTATCTTTTAGTCCCATGACTTACTCATTCTGTAACTGGAAGCCTGTATCTCCCACTCATTTTGTCCATCCCCCTACCTCCCACCTCCCTTCCCTCTGTTAACCATCAGTTTATTATCTGTATTTAAAGGTTGCATGGGGCCCTTTAAACATGATATTTGATAACTAAGTAAAACTACAAAGAAATCATCCTAAAATGATTTCAAGGACCACCGTCCCTGCTACTGCTCTTTGCCCAGACTGTTACTATTTATTCTTTGGGACTCAGTCTCATACACAGCCAGACTGGAAAACTTTTCTAATCCCTCAGCTTTGTTTTCCCTGCACTCGGGCACACACTTATCAAGGCATTCCCCATACTATAGTAAAACGTTATTTTAAAAATGGCTGTTTTCTGGGGTGCCTGGGTGGCCTACTTGGCTAAGCGTCTGCCTTCAGCTCAGGTCATGATCTGACCCGACCTGAGTCATGATTCCAGGATCCCATGATCCCACTGGGCTCCCTGCTCAGCGGGAAGCCTGCTTCTCCCTCTCCCACTCTCCTGCTCGTGTTCTCTCTCTCGTTCTCTCTCAAGTAAATAAATAAAATCTTAAAAAAAAAAATGGCTGTTTTGCTAGCTAAACTATAAGCTCCCTAAAGGCAGGAACCATAGTGCATTAACCACTGTACCCCCCTCATTCTAAGCCAATTAGAATCCCTGTTAGGCTGCTTCCCACTGAGACCCCAGAGCAAAAATATTCAACTATGTCAAGCAAAAACATTTGTGGTTGCATTTAATGACACCAAATAAATACACCTGGGATTTTTCTATGTATAGAACACCCTTGACAAGGTAGAAAATGAAAATATACTTTTTAGTAGACCATCGCAAATTTAAGAAAACAGACAATGCACATTAGGAAGGAATCTATTACCACTTAAAGAACACAGTGGTAAATCTTAACTTCAGAATAAAATATGTAATGGAGTTTAATATGTGAAAATGACAATAAATGAATTCTACTCTGCTCCAAGAAACTTGCGTCTTACTGGAAACACTGAGTTGAAATGGCAGTCATAAAATTATAGAGATACAGGATTTAAGCAATCAGCTGTGGCAGAGTTTACTGCTGTCCATGGTCAGCACTGCTCACACAATGCTGAAAGTCACTAATGCAGCTGCTCACACAATCACAGAATCCTAATCTGCCCACATGGAGATGCTCACTAGGATTATCGTCAAATGCCATTTTAAAGTTAGTTTTGTAAAAGATGGAACTGCCGTATTTTCTTTGGTTAAAATAGAAAAAATGAAAAAAAAATAGTTTTACTCCATGAACAAGTATTATTACTACATCTTCCAGCTACTGGTAGCTTTTCGTGGATTAAAACGTATTAAAAAATACAAAAGTTAATCAAAAGGGAAATTTACAGACAGAAAATAGATTAGTAGTTGTCTTGGACTGGGATAAGAATGGGAACTAATTATAAATGGGCATGAGGGATCTTACTGGGGACATGAAAACGTTCTAAAACTGATTTATGCTGTTGGTTACATGACTGGATAAAGTTATTAAAATTTATTGAATTATATACTTGAAATGCATACAGTTTATGATATATAAAATAGGCCTCATAAATTGTGAAAAAAAATTAGGGCAAACTACAAAGCTTGAAAAGTATAGCCCAAGATTATTTTTTTTTAAAAAAAAGATGTGTCATTAAGGACTTGTTGCATTTTTAAGCTCCAAATTTCTAAGACATTTACCAATTTTTTCATTTGATCCCACACAAGCAGAAAGCATCAATTTATATAGAAGGGAGGCCACCTGACAATGACATTCATGTTTAGTCATGCTTTCCTCTCTGACCTAAAATCTACTTAGAGGCTTCATAAAACGCAGGCTGCTAGGACTAAACTAAGCTCAATATGATGGGATATTCACCAGTACGTGGTGATTTTAGCTGCTGGTATTTAGTTTATTCCTTATACTTGGGCCACAGATGATTTACTACTATTGTATTTGGAGCTTTGTAGCACGGGAAGAGACTGACAAACCAGCAAATGAAAAAAACAAAACTACCAAAGCATAGATTTAAAGGAAAGGATATAAACTGTCCTTAAGGAAATAAGGTTTTTGTTTTTCAATTATTTAACTACCTCTGATTATAAACTTATATTTAAGTGAAGCTACCAGGACCTAAACTGTGTTTTCAATAAAAAACACTTATACTTAAAATGTTAATTGTTGCATTAAACTTCTATTTCTTTGAGTCTCTACTCTCCAAATCAGTCTTTAAAACTTACTTGAATATGAAAATACTATTTATTATTAGAGAGAGCAAAAGAAGTAACTTGTTTCTCCAAGTCATCTTGGATGTTGAGGCCAAATTATTCATAACATTATTCACCCATTAATTTATTTCACAAATATACTGCATGTCTAATACGTGCTGAGTACTCTCTAAGACCTAGAGGTAAGCACAGAATACAATAAAAAAAAAAAAATCCCCTTCCTCATTCAGCTTACATTCACACGGTGGGAGTACAGAGGGAGTAAAAAACAAAATAGTATTGAAAATTGCTACTACTTATTTAGAACTTACTATGTCTAAGGCACTTTGCTAATTGCATACATTATTTCATTTGATCTTCTTGAAGGTTGCTTTGCCAATATTTGCAGGTGTAGAAACTGAGGCTAATAGGTAAACGCTTTCTCTTCAGCTAGAAGAACTAGTAAGAGGTAAGATTCTCCTTCAGTCTCTCAGGGTTCAGTCTGCTTTTAACTGCTACAAATGTTGCATATACAGAGAACTCTGAGAACCATCAGTAGTTGAAGGATGACTGCCCTCAGAATTTGTGGATATAAGTACTCTTTAGGAATTATAAGAAACAGTGGAGATCTGTGCTTAAATTTAGAAATCTTTGGCGGAATTACAATCACAAATTGTAAATTATATATATATATATGCATTTATAAATATATTTGTATACATACATCTCTATGTATGTGTATATATGTATACAGATACACTGCATGTATAAATATAAAAATCTCTCTTACTTTCATGAAAATACAAATGTCTATCTTCTCAAAAAGCTATACATGCATGGTTTTGTCAGGCTACAAAGCTTCAGTTAAGATTTTGTACCTAAAATGGTAAACCATGATTTTGTTTTATGCAGACTCATAAAGTCATAATGATGTTCTGTGTCATTCATTATAAGCCTACTGATGATGGTGAATTTTTCCTTTAAAAATTTTCAGGAATTTGTACTAACAATGATCAAATGACATGAAGGACAGTCTTGTTCTCTTTTCATTTTTTTTCTTACTACAACTTTCCATAAGATACAGTTTTAAAAAATAAATTTCACAGGCAAGAATATTTTTTCCAATAATCGACTTCAATTTTCTCTGACCTAATTTTCTCCAATTACTTCTACATTCTTGTAATCTTGTCGTTCCTTGATGTTAACACCTCTGAAATATTTACAGACTAATAACAAGGTCCTATCAATTTTGCTAATTCGTCTACCAACTTTCTTCATATCTCTATATATTGTCAGAAGATACGTGATTATAGTACAATATGGATAATATAGTCTAAATTTTTAACAACCTTACCAAGTCTTATAAATATGTGAGAAAGCTTTTTTGTTCTGATAGATGAGGATTAAACAGCATAGCTCCCATTGCCAATTGTCATATGGTTGAATTTATGCACTGAGTGGAGTGTTTTTTATATACAATGAATGAGGGTACTTTCAAGTTGAATCATTTGATAAAGGAGTGCCAAATGTAATAGTTTTTGAATACATGGTTGACTCTTATTGCCAACTCTGGGCCAGGGAAAATTGTCAGCCAAGGCATATCCATCATGCCTCAGACTTTCCTCGGGAACTTTGTACTCTTGGCTGGAGTCACCAGTTTCACTTCCTAAAAAGTGACTGCTCTGGTGCTAATTAGTGCTGTTTGCTCTTGTCTCAGGCCACTGTCCCATCCTCTTATTCTCCCAGGCTGGAAAGCTCTCCCCATCATTTCCTGAGTTTTGAATTGATCCTGGCTCTACCTCTGGTCAGAATACACCTGCTATCATTGTAGTGTAGCACAGTACAAAGTCAGAAGACCTGGGTATGATTGAGGCTCCACCACTGAAAAGCTGAGTTACCTTGGTAAGTCTACCTACCTAGGTCTCAATGTCTTTATCCATAAAATGGTAGTAACTGTACTTCATAGAATTTTGTGACAGCAAAGGCTATTTACGTAGAATACATTATGCAGGATATAATAAGTACTCAACTAATAGCTAAATATTATTTTCATCACTATTAAGTAACTTCCCACTCTAAGGTTTTTTCCCCCAATTCATTCTTTGAGCCTCTATCAAAGTAATTTTGCACAACACTAATTCAAAGATGTAATTAAAAAATTAGCCCCTTTAAGCCCCATCTTCTCCTGCATACTCTATGATATATTAACTCTGGGCTACTCACCATTTGTCAAACATATCATGTTCTTTCATGTCGCTAGACATTTATATATGGTTCCCCTCATCCTAGAATGTATTCCTCTCACCTCATATCTTTTGCTATAGGTATTATCTTCATTCTGTAGTACCTACCATAAATCAACAGCCTGCATTTAGAAAATAAAATTCTAAAAGGTTCATTTAATAATAAGCTTATAAGGAATCAAGAATGTTATATAGATATAAAAAGTGATCTTGGGATACATTAAAAGAAACAGAGAAAAAATGAACTATTCAATTTGAAAAGAACCAGGATAAGTGTTTTTATAATATGCCACACGAGGAGCTGCAGAAGGCACTAGCAATGTTTAACCTGGCAAAGAGAAGGCTCTGAACAACTTAAAAACCTGTGCAATCCCCTCATTTAGAATGGGCAGTACACTTCTGCTGAGTGGCCCCAAGGGTAGCACTGAAGCCAACAGGCAAAGTTATGAAGAGTCAAAGAGAAATGCATTCCAAAGAAGCCCTTTCTGGGGGCGCCTGGGTGGCTCAGTCGGTTAAGCAACTGCCTTCAGCTCAGGTCATGATCCTGGAGCCCCGGGATCGAGTCCCAGGAGGGAGTCCCAGGATCCAGTTCCGCATCAGGCTCCCTGCTCAGTAGGGAGTCTGCTTTTCCCTCTGACCCTCCCTCCGCCCTCATGCTCACTCTCTCTCTTACTCTCTCTCAAATAAATAAATAAAATCCATGGGCAATGTGCATGGGCAATAAATAAAATGTCCATGGGCAATTCATTCATCTTTTTAATGAGCTTCCTTAGCAGTAAACAAGAGTTTTAAATTTGATGATCTAGCATTCTAACTAATGCTATATAATAATCTTCCTAATAATTAAAAACACAAAGATTACTTTCTAATAATTAAAAATATGAATACCAATCTAAAAATTGATTTTTGAAATGAGTTGGAAAAATCCCACTGAGTCCATTTTATATGGAAAATATTTGGAGGTGGAGATGCACAAAGCCTCATCTAATATAATACTCTTGTCCTTGACCCCCTCTCTGGCTAAGAATTTCACAGGAGAAAGTTTTTATGGTTTTATAAATAGTATTCATTGATTCTCAGTCTCAGAAAATGTTTCTAGTAGAAGTAAAATCCACTTTATGTACATATTGAACATTTTATTGACACAGATTGTAAACCTTTACAATCAGGCTGAAGATGTTCCATTATTAGCATCATCCCTTATTGGACACTGCAGGCTTAGGCCAACTGGCAATGTCAGTTTCCAGCCTTTTCAAATACTTCCTGTCATCTATATTGTCACTTCAGCACAGAAATGTATTTGCTTTACATTTTCAACCATTCCATGTCTTAAAATAAATGTTCCTTGATAATTGCCAAAAATTGGAAGCAAACTAAACTTCCTTCATTAGAAGAATAACTAAATAAATTACTATGGATCATATTGATGTACTGTGTAATCGCTAAACGTTTGTGTTACAAACATGATACGGCAGTTTGAAAAAAATGCTTAGATGTAAAAAATGAAGTAACAGATATAAAACTGTGCGAATACTTGTAAGATCAACAGCTGCCAGAATGATTTTGTAAAAAACCAGATCTGGGGCCCCTGGGTGGCTCAGCTGGTTAAGCATCTGACTCTTGATTTTGTCTTGGGTCGTGATCTTGGGGTTGTGAGATCGAGCCCAGTATAAGGGTCTGCTCTGGGTATGGAGCCTGCTTAGGATTCTCTTTCTCCCTCTCCCTCTTCACCACCACCCACCTCCATGGGGTGGACATATGTTCTCTGTCTCTCTCTCTCTGCAAAGAAAACTGACTGAGCCACCCAGGTGCCCCAGGGATTTATCACTCCTAAAGAGGTGTTAAAGTCTAGCGGTGACATAAGATGAGCACACAAATAATTACATGTACAAGGTAGAAAATTAAATATGCAATATCAGAGGCACAAGGAAAATGCTATGAAATTTCCAGGAAGGAAGGGACTGTTTTCCTCAAGGTATGCAGAGGAAGATGGAGATGGCATATGAAGTTATTCAATGGTGATTTTAGATGTAGAGACTGTGAGAGAACATTTAGTGTGGGAGAAACAGTTTCAGAAAGAAGGCATGGAAGATAGTAGGAGGATCATTCCAGAAAAGTTGAAAATATAGCTATTCACCAAACACCTACTATATCCTAGACACTTGGGGAAAAAAAAAACATGAATAAAACACAGCATAGTGGGGGATACAGGCAAGCAAATTATTATTCACAAGTAACAGGGAACAGAATACAGGAAGTACGATCATGGGGCCTTTCTTTGTTTCACACTGAACTGGGTTGACAGCTGCCCTGGAGTAGATATGAATTACTTCTTAATACCTGGATATCCTCTCTAATGCTCAAAAAGAAGGATAAGAATACCTATTTCATAGGATGCTTGTGAAGATCAAATGAACTAATAATGTAACATGTTTAGTATAGTGCTGGCCCATTATAAGTGCCCAATAATTTATTCATTATTATCATTAATATTATTCACACCACCTATAACTATGGCTAAAAGAAAGAAAATTGCTCAGGAGCAGTGGTTAAGAAGTTCATAAGCAAGTTTTGAATTCCTTCCTACTCCTTCATTCAAGGCCCTTCATCTTATGTATGGTTCCAGACTCATCTACTAGGGCCATGCACACAGTCCATTCTTTAAGCCCACTGAGACAACCACTGCCAGCATCTCCTCCATTAGGGCAACTGTCAGATTATAATGGTCTCTCCATAAACAAGTTTACTGACACTTAAAATATGGTTCAAGTAGCAGCAACACCAGCTTCTACCTGCAGCGCGTTGGAAATGGTGATTCTTATTTCCATTAAAGTTTGAGAAATATTAAAGTTTGAGAAGTTTGATCTAGAATGCAAATTCCCTAAGTTCAGGAAACACATTTTTATTCTATGTATCCCAACCTCTGTTATCTTCTGGCAAAGAACAGTAATGAACAAATGATCATGAAATGAATGAATGAATGAATAAGTTCATCTGTGCTTTCTCATCTCCACTCCTTTTATTCAAGTCATCTCACTTTTTTTTTTCTTCATCACCCTTGGGCACCAACTTTGTCTCCCCACTATGTTAACTTTTTCACATAAACTGTTCTTGAACTTTTTTTTTTAAGATTTTATTTATTTATTTGACAGAGAGAGACACAGGGAGAGAGGGAACACAAGCGGAGGGAGTGGGAGAGGGAGAAGCAGGCTTCCTGCTGAGCAAGGAGCCTGATGTGGGGCTCGATCCCAGGACACTGGGGTCATGACCTGAACCGAAGGCAGCCACTTAATGGCTGAGCCACCCAGGCATCCCTCTTCTTGAACTTCTAACCACTTGAGATCTCTCTCCTTAACACCTCCTACAGCACCATGTATTGATTATATGTCTGTCTCTCTTCTCTAATTCTCTTCCTCCCCAACAACATGCACATATGAACACACACACACACAAAGCAAAAATACCAGAAGAGTATATTTCCTCTGCCTCATACTCACATTAGCATTTGCCCTGGAGGCCAGTGATAGTGTCCTTTTTTTTTTTATCTTCCCATAATCACCTAACTGAGTCATTCCTACATAGTAAATGTTTGCTCGGTTTGTTGAACGAAAGATTATGGCACATGACTGTTGGGAGTAGGCCACTGGCCAGAGGAAGTGACCCAAAATGCAGCTTCTCAGCCTTTGTAGATTTGCCTCACCCAAGTTATCAACATAAGGGAAATAAAGAAAATACAGGGCTTTAGGTCACATAATACTCAAGAAAGTCCAGTGTAGAATACTAGAGTGACAAGTAGAGTAAAAACAAGACCTTTCTTCTAGTAGGACATTTATTACTAGGTTGTTACATAACCTTAGGCAAGCCATTTTCCTTTTCCTGGGACTATTCTCCCATTTATATAATGGGGAGTACTGAAACATAATTTCTGGGACTCCTTTTAGTGCTAACCCTCTATGATTCTATCCGGCTGCAAGGTGCTCAGAAATAATTAAAGGAATGAGTATAATAACTCTTGGCAGTAAACTGAGTACCATCCCAAGCAAGACTGGTAGCACTGAGATTAACAATGTGAACAACTGTCCAAGGCTTCACTTACATTCATCCTGGTGAATAGCAAGAAAGCAGAGTTCTTTTGGAAAAAGCTATGAGGTCATATTATGGAGAAGTAAAAAGTGAAAAGAAAATTTTTCTAAATTATGGGTTGCTGTAAAACAAAGAAAAGCTCAACTAAGTTTTCAAATTTATTGATGTCAATTTTAAATTTCAAATTCATGACAAAAAGAAACAAGGAGATATTAAATATCTGAGCAAGGAGAGACCGGGACCAACTGAGAAACTACAAGGGTCATTAATTTTTATGCTTCATCAAAAGATTACTGGTTGAGGAAAAAGGACTTTGATCCCCGGAGACAGCCCTGCACAGGGTTTTGAATATATCACGGGTTTATCTTCTAGTCCAACCTTCCTCTGAAACATTGGATACAGGTCAATACCAAGTAAACCCAGAAAGACTCTTTTCTGTTCCAGGGAAGCAACCTCGATGTCTCCATGTCCTATTTCTGCCCTAGAAAGTGATCCACTGGAGAGTCTAATTAAATTTGCTATCTGAAGTGGTGGGAGATGAGACTAATTATGCTAGGCTCTAAAAACGGGACAAAGAATTTTATCTGAGTCTTTGTTAGTCATTAAATTAAATGAACAGTTCAGTAATAAACCCAACAGAGTAAGTCGACCATGTGAAGTGGAAAGCATGCTACATCGGAGAGTTGGACTGAAAAGGTGTCAAACCTGTAGGAGGACTGCAGCTGCTGATTGCTATAATGGAATATTTGAGCAGTTAATGTGCATTGAAAAAGTGCACACATACTATGCTGTCACACAAGAAGAGAAGTCTGGTTTTAAGGCAGAAAGATTTTAGAGTTGTCAAAGTGACACAAGGTAACCTCAAAGCCAACAACGTGGGAACTAAGAAAATATTTGGTTAACAGTGATTTCACGAAGGTTTAACTTTTCTCCTACTAAAAGAGTCAAGGTTCCATGAGACATTTACATCAACTGGACAGGTCCTAGAATCCCCATGGAGAATGTGCTTTCCCTGTTGTTTCAATTTGTGCTACAGAAGACTATTCAGGAAAAAAGTACAGTGAAGTTAACTTACAGTGAACTGTGGTTTTTATACAGATACTCCGGCAATCCATTCTAGCTGCCATTGACCACTGCAGCAAAGATTGCTGAAAATAAAACAGAGTGTCCCTACTGTGTTTGCCACGATTCTAGGGTTTGGGAACCACTAAAAACTAATACACAAGGCCTCTATATTCAAGAGGCTTATAAAACGGTGAGACAAGAGTACAGAAATGAATGATTTGTGAATAACACAAGACAATTTTGAATCAAGTGGTGATAATCTGATCTAGAGTGGGGGACAACACAATTTAACTTCAGAGAATGTAGGGAGCCACATAGGTAGGAATTTTCAGGGAAAGATTTGTGGAAGTGGTAAATCTTCGGGCTAGATTTTGATACAGTAGAATTTGAAACATCCAAGAGGAATGGAGAAAGCAGCTCAGTTTAGGATGGGCAGCGGTACGGGGAAGAAAGTGACAGCAGAAGAGAGCTGTCTGAATTGAGAAGGTAATTAATGATAATTCAAAACAAAGATGCAGGCTTGGTGAGAAAAAAATAATTCTTTTATAATGTGATATTGCTTTAACCATGGTTATTTTTGTCTCCAGGTTCCAGCTTCACATGAGCAGAATTAAGAAGCTAAACCTACAATTTTCTACTCCTCACCATCTTGTCTTCGAGTGCGTGTTTTTGTGAACTAAGGTTTTTTTTCCTTTCATTTTTTTTTTAAATGTGTGGGATTTTTCCTTTCTATTTCAGACCAGCTCTTGTGCATATACAGTGCTAATGGGTGACATTTAAGATTGCCGGTTTTACAGCACAATTACCCTCTCCATGTGTTACTGCTGGCCTCTGTTGCCACTGTAATTCTCAACTGCACTTTTCAACATGTTAGCCTCAAAATATTTAATGATATAGAGCTATTAAATCATTTTACTTTTCTATCTAGAAGAATCAAAGCTGCCAAAAACAGTGTTCTTTCATAAAGCTAGCATTTTGTAATGTATCAACTAAAATACCGAGGGATCGATTTAGAGCAAAAAACCTTAGGGAATAAAATGACACTTTTTATGCCTGTCTCTAAGAGAAAAGCAAAAGGTTTCTTTGGACAGTGCAATTATAAAATGTGTTTCCTTATTTTGGTGTTTTGAAAGTTCTATAGAGAATTTGTTAATTTCTACCCCAAAGGTTATACATAATACATATAAGAAGTTTAGAAGTGGAAAGAGGAATTATTAAAACAGCAACAAACGAAACAAAAGCCAAAAAAGCAATCATATTTTGCATTTATATAATGTGACTTGCTGGGGAGGTGGTGCTGACAGCAGATGAAGGCAATTCTGTACCACAGCTATACTTTAAAAAAAAAAAGGGAAGAAAAAATAAAACTGTCACTGAACTACATGAATTTCACTTGGCGAAACTGCAAAGTTGTCAATGACAGATCACAAAACCCCAAAATGTACATTAAAGTAACACTGCTGATGATGACTTCTATGTATGGCAATTATCAAATTTATGACTGGGTTGTCATATTTAAATCTATCTTGTTTGGGCATTGAAGGCGGCAGGCCTGTAGGCTGCAACACCTAGATCTGAAGGCTTTTGGAAAGGGAGAGTCCACAGTCAAAACTGCAAGTTGGAACTAATCAGATACTTAAATACAGAGTCTACTAAAAGTTCTGGATGGGGATAGCAAACAAAGGCACAGCACAAAGACTGCTGGCTGATTTGAGAGGGTGACTGGGAACTGTGCCAAGAGCCCATGGTGACAGGAACAATTTAAATACACAATTCTGGAGACAAACCCACCTCTTAGTTTCTCAAATTAAGGAGATGAATACAAGCTAACAACTATTACCACCAGAGTTTCATAAAATAAAATATATTTAACATGAGAGTTAGAGGAAGGTCACAGTCTCAGGAAGGATTCTTCCCAAGGCAGGGTAGAGGGCAATCTAACACCGATGTGTATATGTATACATTGAAAAGTTCTTCTTTTCCTGCATTTTGCTCCAGACAATAGAAATTAGACTATAAATGAGCACCAGTTTATGGACTTGAGTTTGAGAAAACTCTGAATTCAAGAACATCCAGAAGTACCAGAATTATGTAGAATAAAATGTTTTATTGTATGTCTACGGCTTCGTCAATGGTTAGGGAATAGCTTAACAAGGCAACTTAAGCATTGGAAAGAGTAAGGCAGAGGGGCGCCTGGGTGGCTCAGTCAGTTAAGCGTCTGCCTTTAACTCAGGTCATGATCTCAGGGTCCTGGGATCGAGCCCACGGGCGGGGGGGGGAGAGGAGGGAGTCTGCGTCTGCTTCTCCCTCTCCCTCTGCCCCTCCCCCCTAAAAGTACGGACATGCTTTCTCTCTCTCAAATAAATAAAATAAAAAAAAAAGAACAAGGCTCTAGAGAGTGCTATGGGTATATTCAAGAAAGACCTATTTCACTTCAAATTAAATGTAATCACTGACCCCATTAGTTAATATCCTGTAGACTTCTGAGTGTCAATAATATGCATGTGTGTGCGCGTGTGTATTTGTGGATACGTACATTCCTTAATTGCTCTACCATTTTAATCATGTTAATAAATTAACACCCTCCTTTCTTGATACCCTCTCAACATATCCCTTCTATATAGCAACTACTGTATGAGAGTCTATTGTTTTCCTGTCTGTTGTGGACCCTTCTATAAGACTGAGTCCCTTTGGGAAAGGGCTATGTCTAATTTGTCTTGATATTCCCAATGCATAGCACAGAGCCTGTCACAGGCTCATTAAATATAGGGCTC
The DNA here is from genome assembly GCA_028534135.1 of Potos flavus. Classification (NCBI taxonomy): domain Eukaryota; kingdom Metazoa; phylum Chordata; class Mammalia; order Carnivora; family Procyonidae; genus Potos; species Potos flavus. The sequence goes on along the minus strand of CM052884.1, from coordinate 39,949,075 downwards.
TCTAAATATTTACTAGATACATAAATTAATAATGATTTAAATAATTTTTATTGTCTTTTCTTAAACTCAAGAGTTAATACTTGCCAGGTACATTGCTGGGCACCAAAAATACAGAAATGATTAAAACATGGTGCCTGAGTTCAAGGGGCTCAGTCTCGTTAATGGGACAGATATGGAAATCAAATAATAAGAACAGTAATACACTAGGCTGAGTTCTACAGCTTTAGAAGGGTGGAGGAGGGCCCCCTACCCATGCTGAGAGCATCAGGAAGAGGTTTCCAGTGGTACCACACAGGATGTGTTTCCTGGGCCTGTTAGTTCCCTGGGTGAAGAGATCTATGAGTGGGAGCTGGCACTGAGATAGCTACGGGAATGCAATGTGTCCTTATTTAGAGAGGGAGGAGTTTAAGAATGGGAGAAATATGAGTCAGGACCTGAAGATAAGGAGAGAGTGCTTTTTTTTCCCCCCCTTGGAACCGCAAAAGGAATGGATATGAATGAAAGGCAGGCATGTTAGAGGATAAGTCAGGACAGGGACAAAATCCGATGTGTATCACCGAAGGCCCCACATGGGCTATAGTGCAGTGAAGAGATGGAAAGTGCAGGGAGCTTGTGGTAGAGACCAGCTGGTAATTCAGATGAGCAATGATTCTAGATTGATCTGGAGGAGAAGCAGTAGGGAAAGACTGCAGAGGAATTATTCAAGAATTCAAGATATAAATTATTCAAAAATCCAAGATATACTGATAGGACACTTAGAGATCAACTTAAAATGATTCAGTAGGAGAAATCTAGGAAAATGTCTTGGTGCTAGAACCATAGAAGTACTAAGTCTACCATGTGGCCGTCACTTTTCATGTGTAAACTCATAATTCCTCATAACAACTCTCTGAGATAAATACTTTCATTATCCCCATGTTATGGATAAGAAAACTAAGACATAGAGAGATCATACAGCCAGTGAGGAGGAGAAGCAGAATTTGAACCAAGTACATGCTCTTAAATACTATTAATGGTCATTATATAGTGGATATAACTACAGACAACAATCTAAAAGATAAAGACAAGGGTGATTTTTGATATGCTTAGGGCATTTGAGGATAGTTGTCCAGCAGCTTTGTAGATGTGTAGGTCTGGAGTCAGAAAAAGATCCAGCTGCAGATATAGAGATGGGAGACACAGGCACATGCTGGGAGCCCCATTTGTGGAGGTGGAGGTATTGTATCAGGGAGGGTATACAGAATAGAAAGAGAAGGCATCGGTGGTGGAATGGACAAACAAGGGAGGAAGAGGAGAGATGTCTAAGGAGATGGACGAGAGAAGATGGAAATTCAAAAAGAATCACGAGTCTGAAAGTGGGATTGTAGAATAATAATAAAACAGGTTTCACAAAGAAGCAAGCAATAGAGAAAGTGTACAGAAGTTACAATCTGATAAGGACTAAGAAGTTTCCCCTGGATTTAGAAACAGAGAATCTTGGGGATCTTGGTGAAAATAATTTCAGTGGAGGGCTGGGGTGAAACGTGGCTGCAGAGCTCCAAAGAGTTAATGGATGAAAGGAAGAGAGAGTGTGTAGACAATTCTTCTAGCTGGGAAGGAGAGTTTTAAGGATTATTTTTTATATAATGGAATGATGGCTGCAGTATAGTAAAAGTAAATGGAACTGGGTTCAAATGTCAGCTCTGTCAGCTATTAGTTTCATCGGTAAAGTAGTGATAAAAACACCTACTTTGCAGATTTATTGTGAAGATTAGTGATTACATTTGCAAAATACCCAAAAAAGTTGGTATTCAGTAAATGAGAGCTATAGCCCTATTAAAAATATGAAAAGTCTGAAGACCTCTAAATCCCCTGAATAATTTACTGAGCTATCTGTCATAGGGTAGGAACATCATCTAAATTTTTAAGTGTGTTTTTGTTATTTTTCTCTGAATACTTGATGTCATAAGGACATAATCTTAGTTTCATGTTGCTATGTGAATTATTTAACTGTTAAATGGGAATTTTAACACCATTATTGAGATGCAATTCATATACAATATATATACACCAATTTAAAGTACATCGTTCAGTAGCATTTGGTATATTAACAGAGTTGTGCAACCATCATTACAAGCTAATTATAAAACATTTTTATAACTCTCAAAAGGAATCCCATACCTTTACCAGGCACTCTCAGTTCTTGCCACCTCCCCATCCAGCTCTAGGCAATCCCTAATCTACTTTCTGCTTCTGTAGGTCTGCTTGCTATGGTCACTTTGTATAAACGGAATCATACAACATGTGGTCCCTTTGTGAATGGCTTTTTTCATTTTACATGTCTTCACTGTTCATACATGCTGTAGTGTATGTCACTACTTCATTCCTTTTTTCTGGTTGGATAATGTTTTACACTGTATGGATATATCATATACGATTTATCCCTTTGGACTGTTTCCACTTTCCGTTTATTGTGAATAATGCTGCTACGAACACTGTATACAAGTTTCATGTGTATATATGTTCTCATTTCTTTTGGGTTTATACCTCATAGTGGAACTGCTGAGTCTGAATGGTGGATTCTTTAATTTTTACTAACAAAACTTAAACATATTATAAACAATAAAAACAATTTAAAATTGTATGAAATAAAATATAACAAATGTCTTTCCTTATTCCAGTCACACTTCCCTGAGGTAAATACTGTTCTCCTGAGGTTACAACTCTATTTCCCTCCAGGCTTGGTCTATGTATGTAATATTTCTGAGCATGAAACCTTCTGGAAGATTGGGTTAAAATTACAAGCTGGCCTGGGAGAAAAAGCAGTGACTCCTGATCAAAATCTGTACTTGCCACAAAGTACGTATCTGACTCTGAGACCTTGGGTAAGTCTCTTAATTTTGCTGGACTAACTTTCTCAAAAAATCTTAAGTATTTGGATGCCTAAGCCTTTTCAATAAAGCATTCTATGATTTAATGACACTGAGGGCTCTGAGGATACACTATTAGCTTTGGGCTTATTTGCAACACATGTTGCTTTCAATTTCTTTTTCTTTAGACTTGGTAGAGGGAACATTAGAAGAATGTTAGAAGAACATTCTAACATTAGAATGTTAGAATTAGAACATTAAAAGAATGGCAATTACCCTCACCTTGCCAAGAACTGACATTTACTTAGCATGCTAAGCAAACTTTCAGAGTGACTGGTGCTGAAAATAAAGTCCTTTTGCAGGTCTTAATCTGTTTCTTTTCCATCTTCTAAGTTTGTTGAATTGATTTTTGTTTTATTACCTTTCACAGGGTCAATCAGAGTTGCTGAGAGGTTTGCTTACTATGGACCTTGATCCCATTTCTGGAAGTCTAGCAGTGCACATTTCAATGATCCAACCCCTCTAAGACATGTTTGAGAAATTCGCATATGATGTGACTTCTCAAGAGCATCTGGAATTGACATATGTAGAGTACAAATGAAACAGACTTTAACAACAAGTAGACATTACCTTGTGCAATTGCACAACAGAAAATCTGCTTCTGTGGCCTAACTCAGAAATCTTAGAAAAAAATGCATGCATCACCTTCTCCTAAGAAAATAAAGGTAAGCTATGATCCATACAGAAAGATCCTTCTCCAACTACCAACTCTTTAATGCAGTGCCTTCAGGCTGGAGAAGAGCTTTCACTACATTTAAATTCCCCCTTTGAGAAGTAAGTCACTGTTCTAGGTGGACACCCACCACTTGTCATTCTACTCAATGTCTACAACGTGCTCATGTGCCACATGGAAAACATACAGCACGGTTCTTCCCATAGGGAGGTGACAGAGACGCACCTTATTTTAGATTACACAGAGTTATTACTAGAGGAAAATTTGTGAATGTTGGGGTTAATGTAGAGCATGAACTGAGCAGCGTGGCTGCTAAAAGTAACACAACACGGAGGCCGCTGGCTGTGAAGGAAGGTTTTGGAGAAGGGTGTGAGCCTTTGGAATGCTGAGGCCTGCTGACCACTCTGCCATTTGAATGCTGCAGAGAGTTGCCTTCTGGAAGCTTTCTTATCCCAAACAGCCACCCTGTGATCTAAGAGATGTAAGCATTGTCCCTTAGGCTATGTTTAGTAGAATATGAAGATTAGCATATCTTATCTTTCCCTTCAACAGATCCTCCTAGTTTCAGGGAGACTCCTTGTCACACATCAAGTGCCTGAGAACAGTAATAAGGATTTGTGACTATCCTGAAGGACCAATAAAAGCAGGAGCAAAGACCAGCAAAGTGTCTTCGCCTCTGAGCGTTGACCCCCTTGCCTTCTCCTCTCTTTCACAGCAAAGTGTGGAGTAATCTTTCATCCGTTGGTACAGGGATTGCTGGCCATTCCCGGCGGTTCTTGAGGTTCATTATTCCCCTGCCCACTATGGATGGGATGGAAGTACATAAAGAAGAATGAAAGGTCACTTGCAAGGTCATTTTCGTAGCTGACTTTGTGCCTAGCAAGAAGAACGGAAGGGTCGGAAGACTCCAACAACTTGAGAGGGCAGATGTGGGGTTAGAAAGAGCCTGAGTCTTGAGCATATGTGGATTTCCACTTGTTGACCCAGGGAAATAGAGGTGACCCCTTGATACTTCATGAGAGAGGTCTCATTGAGATGTGTATCAAGGGCATGGGATACACTAAAAGATAGTTTAGAGAAAAGGGAGAAAAGAAACCAACGCTGTATGCTTAGATGAGGACTCAGGAAAGACTAGTAATGTGGAGTTGTGACTTACAGGAGATTGTTGACCAGAAGTTTAAAGAAATCTTGACCAATTAGATGCCAGCAGGTGCCTGAAGTATCACTGGACAAGGCATCCGCCTCTTCCCCACTCTCCTGATTTCCCACAGTCACTATTCCCATCCCTCCTGTTATAATTTTTTTTTAACTTCGGGATTTTAAAAAGTACATCATCTTCAGAAAAAGGTCTGATGCTCCAATACTGAATATTAATGCTCCTCAACCAAGAAAAGTCTGTCTTTTTTCTTTCTCTGCTGGGGATGAGTCTGGAAGCTCCAATATGCAAACGCGGCAGGGAATCTGGCTGGGACAGGAAATGAGCTTCTATGGAAGACAGGAGCTTAAATGCAGATGGCAACAGTCCCTGCTAGACACTACCCAGCTTCTCCAAGTCTGGCCTAGGCAGAAAGTGCCAATGTGGACCACAGCGGAAATGGAGATATACATCTGAAATAACACCATTTTAAGGGATAGGGATAGAGGCAGGGACAAAGATGAGAAGACTAAATTTGTTTTAAGTGAAGGGTATCCTAAGGGGAAATAATGGGAAAAGGCTATATTGGAAAACTAAGGAAATGGTTCTCCAGGACAACTTATGAGTCACCAAAAGATTGTGCAAAGAAGAGAAGGAGAGTCTCAGAATTCTGGTAATTGTACTGGTGGGAATCTGGTCAGACTATTTTTTTTTTTTACTCACAGCCCCTTCCAATGTAGCCTAAAGCCTACTTACAAGGAATATAGATTCCAGTGATAGCAAGACAGTAAGAACTCATCAACATAACATATCATATGCGAGTGGGAAGAGATGGAAGGAAATCTGGACTGTCACTTGACCTTCAGATTCCACAGGATAAAGATCTGAATGCCTGAAAACCTATGAATACAAAACCATACCTATGATATCTAGTAGACATCAGGACTGCACAAAAAAAAAAAAAAAAAAAAAGGGCCCAAGGCAAAGTGAAATTCATGTATATTTGAGAAATGCAATCCAAAATAAATTTCTAGGCTTTTCTTTTTTCTTTTTCTTTTTTTTAGCATTATTAGTGGCTATCAGTTATACCCACAAAGAAACCCTCTGGGCCCAGTGATCCCCAAACATACTGAGAGTAGGGTATGACTATGTCTGGATTGACTGTCCCCAGAAGTACCAACTGTGTAATAGGCATTTAATACATATTTATAGTTTGAGTGGCATTTTCCTCATCTGGGACATATAAAGATTGGATAGGGTAGGATCCCTGTAATTATGCCAGAGGCATAGGAAAGGAAGTAGAACATTAGAATGGATCTGAGAGAGACAGAAATATCAAAGAGAAACAAAATCCTCATTTCTTAGCTCCATCCCTACCCTCAGTCTAGGCCAATCCCTTCTGTTGATCAGGTCATTCAGGAAAACACTTGGACGTGGCAAGGAGCAAGGGCTGAAATCCTGTCTGAAATCTGTTTATCATGTCACATTTGGGCCCCAGAACATTTTGTCCTTTCTCCAGAAGAAGGGGAGACTTTTAAAAATTTGGACGAAGGCTCTGGCTTGATTAGAGCGGCTCAGGTTATCCTCCCTCCCCCTCTTTAAAGTAAACCATAAAATTCCTCTTTACCCTCTAATGCATTCATTTTCTCTGGAGGAAAGGGATTTTAGGTTTTAGTATTCAATTTGGAACACACATCCCTGCTGACTTAAAATACCCTGTTCAAGAGATCCTTTAAACTTCACATGAGCTTAAGGTCTACAAAACTGAATTAAAGAGTTGAAATGGAAGATTTACTTTCTCTGCTCTGAGAGGTAAATTTTGATCCCTGAATCAAAACAAAATTCTGCATTCTAAAATACTTAGATCTCTATATAAATATAAGTAGGCTTGCATAGCCCCTCCTCCCATTCTGCAAATCCTAAAATTCATATCCCTTCAAAATTCATGGGATTCACCATCAGTCTTCAAATGAGAACAGCCTTTGAAGAAGAATTCATTTCCCCTTCAGCCTGAGGTATCTATTTAGGGTCACATAATATGTCTTTGTGTTTAATATATACACACATGTAACGACAGTAATGTTAATGGGGTGCTTCACATTTATCAGGCATTGCTTTTAGCACATTACATGTAACCCCATTAAATCCTTATAGCAACCCCATGAGAAGGATACTACAATTATTGTTATCACATAGATGAGGATACGTAAGCTCAGACTAGTTGTCATTTGCTCCAGTTTGCATAACCAGGGAGTCGAGGAGGCCGGATGCAAACCCTAATGCTCTGATTCGGCAATCCACATTTTTAACCATATACTCATCTACCTATCTATTTATCTATCTATTGAAAGTTGATTATATTTAATGAGGTTTACTTTTTTCTCACACAAAATCTATTGAAATCTGACTCTAGTTAAATGAGGTGTACCTTTTTCTTAGAATTTAATCCTTGAGGAATGTTATGTATGACGAGAATAACATACAACAAATATTTATTGAGTACATTCCTAAGCCTTGATTTTGGTGCGAGCCTGCTTAGATTCAAATCCTAACTGTGTGAACTTAGGTTACTCAATCTCTCTAGACCAAGTTTCTTCACTTGCAAATTGGGGATTTAGTAACACATGTCTTCCAGGATTGCTGTGGGGATTAATGAGCTCATTTGTCTAAAGTGCATCCTGGCAGGTAGTATGATTATATCAATAATAGTGATTGTTTTATTACCATCATTGCCACTATTACTAATTTAGTACTACATGTCAGGAACCATTCTTGGCATAGGGAATACAAGAGCAAATGAGACAAGCAAAATGTCTTGTCTAATAAAATTAATACTCTAAATATATAAATCCTGATGTGCTCAATTTCAACTATCTCATTCCATCGTTTCCATTTGTTAAAATACGTACCATAATTTTTCTATAAAATTGGAATAATCACACCTATGAGAGTTGTTATGAAGATAAAATGACTTAGTACATATAAAAGTTTGGAACAGTGCCTAGCGCATAAAAGCACTCACTACATGTTAGTGGTTTTAATTAACATCTATGCTGTGGGTGTTATGGCTTAATGTTACTGTCTTGATTCTTTCTGAGTTCCTATAATCTGTTGCTATAGTGATTTTGCATAGTCATTTTCTCACAGCTATTTTTCCTCCAGAGAGGACTCCTTTGAAATTATGCTTATCCTTCAAACTCTTATTGCGACTCAGTAATATAATGGTTACTAAAGTCAATATAAAGATTGCTCCCAAAACACAAAAAATATATACTAAAACTAAGGGGAAATATTCATAACATTTCAGATAAATAATCAGGCTTTTTTTTCCTTTTAAGCAAATTAGGTTGTTTCATTACAGAGTGATTTGACTATCAAAGAATGGGAATTTTGGAATCAGACCAATCTGGGTTCATTTTACAGCTCTTCCGAGCCTCCTACTCTCAACCGACCGGGTGTGTCCTGAAGGGTAAACGAGAGCTTTTGGAACAGGGTGAGCTCCCTGCCTTCCTTCCTCCTTTACACTTACAATGTAATTTTAAATGGGCTTTAAAAAATGTTTTTTGAATTCTTAAAGAACATCTCCCCCCCAAAAAAAGAGTGAAAGGCAGCAATAAATGGGATATATATATATTTTTAAAGTATCTTACACAGAATGCTTTAATGTCAAAGCAAGGGGTGCTTTTTTCATTGTGAACCTTTGCATATGTATCACTGTGGGAAGAAGAAGCTATAAAATGTAATGTGGCAAGAATAGCTTCTGTGACTTTGTGGGACTCAATTAATCTCTCCTTATTTCCCTTAATTTAAATTGGGCTTAGTGATCACCTACTTCAAAAAGGCAGCGGAGGCCTTTGAAGAAGCTGCTGCATAAAACAAGAAGGGGCGGTACCTTATGAGCCATGCCCCAGAGGGTTTCCTCTCCAGGTTTTAATTAAAAATGAAATTAAGAATTCTTCAAGATTTTATCAGCCTTTTAAGGGCATAAGAAGGTCAATGATTTGTTAAATGTCTTTCTTTTTTTCTAATGGTGCTATTTCCCAGATTAAACTGTGTGAAGGGGGCTTAAATTCTTTTTCAGGGTCCACAGATTGGTGGCAGAGTGGATGGGCGATGAGGAGGACTAAGAGAGAAGATACGGTGCGCACGCGGCACAGAGGGAGTAAGGCTCTGAGCGGAAGTGTGGGTGTGGGCATGCCCTGATTAGAGTCCTGGCCCCTCCCTGTGCTAGATCAAAACCTACACCTTGCAAGGTTGTTGGGATTCTTAGAAACAATAAGGTGTATTTGTGAAGGGTCTAGGTACTCATTTGTTCCAGAGAGTCGCTGTTATTTTTGTCAACATTCCTAAAAAGGCACATGGCGGGATAGAAATACTGGTACATGAGTAGATAAAAAAGAAAATTATCTCATAGGAGTGTGAAGTCACATACAGCTTAAGAAATATGCTGCATTTTACAGGGAACCTATACATGTATTAATAAAAGGAGAAATACGTGATTTTGCTGTGTGACAAGGAGGGCTGCTGCTAAGAATGATAGAATCAGCATCAACAGTTTTCTTATGGTCTCAGGGGATTTACCTAGGCTGACAAATACTTTCACCTGATTTGTGATAGCACTAAAAATAAATATACATGGGCTCAAGGCTTTAAAGTAGAATGAACATATGGAAACAATTAATAATGACTAATATGGATGGAGTCTAGATAAAAATTCATTTACTCCATTTCCCTTGATCCTCACAATAATCCTATGAAGAGAAGAGCACAGATAGGATTATTTCCCCCCTTTTCTGATGAGTGAGTTGAGGCTCTGAGAAAGAGGGGGGGTTAGCTAAGTCCAAGTGCTTAGTATGGCCAAAGGAAGGCCTCAAACCTAGACAGTCTGGACATAATCCCTGGCTCCTCAGTGTCAGGTTGCCACCACCTCAAAGAAGAGACCTTCTAGTACTCTTTCCCTTCTATTGAGTTTCCTTCCATAGAGTTTTATGTTTAAATACATTTATTGTGGAAAAAAAATACATTTACTGTAGACAAGAGCACTCAGTGTCTAAGAGGAGGTGGTGTAATCAGCTTGTGAATAACCCAAGCCAGAAAATTCTTGCCCTTGAAACAATCCCTAAGTACCATCCATTTCATTTGATAAATAATTCTGAATCCATTTATGTCTATCTCTACAACTTCGGTTCAGTTCTTCATGATTTCAACTGTAGTGGATTTGCTAACTAGTATCTCTGCCTTTAAACTCTTTCGACACAGCTGAGTGAGTGATTTTTCCAAAAACACAAATCAAATTATGTCTTCACTCAACTTAAAACCTCTTCAACAGCTTGCAGGATAAAGTTCAAAATCTTCAGCTTGGCAAGTAAGGTCTTCTATGATCTGCAGCCTGTGACTCCAACTTTGTCACCCACCCAATAACCCTTAGCCACATGGAAATGCTGTGACTCCCAGAGTGTACTAAGCTTTCACACGATGTGGGGCTTAACTCTGCACTACACTTCTTTGACTTCGAACGCATTTCTTCCCTCACTGACTGAGGAGCTTAGTGTCTTTCTGAAAACTTTAAGAAAAATAGAGGCAGAGTTAGATGATTCTTCTTCTGTTCACCTTTAGGGACTCACATGTACTTCTATTATAGCATTATTATGTCTAGAAGTTATATCTGATTTTGGATTTACAGACTTTGGGACAGTTAAAACATTAAAGGCCCACATAAATTTTCTATTGTTTTGCAAGGAAAGAGAGCTTGCCAAAGATAGGCCACTATAACATATGGCTGAGGTCTTGTGAGATAAAGATCTTGCTCTATGTTCCAAGGCTGGGAATGGTTTGAAGCTGCCAGTTTTATGACTTCTACAAAGGGAGTGAATTATACATGAATTCTAAGCTCTGCAGAGAGTAGTTAGAAGATAGAGTAGCAAATGGACCTGTGAAAAGGTAATGTTAAGTTTCCCATAAATAACTTCTTACAAATATTAGAAATTGATGAAACAAGGTGTGAGTGGAGAACATTCCTGTGCAGATGCTCACCTTCTGAGAAGGGAAAGTCTAAGATCAGACTTGCTTCTATCGCTATCTTATACTAGTCTGGTTTCAGTTACCTTGAGATTAGGTACACTAGAGAAATAGAGAGGCTTTTGCATATATACATCACAATGCCGCAGTGATGACTTCTTCATCTAGATGTCTTTGAACTTTTTAAGGAAAAGGGTGGACGGTATCTTATTCACCTTTGAATCCCCAGCATCCAGGATAATGCCTGGGACCTAGTAGAAGTCTCATGAGTATCTACTCTGCAATGAGTAAAGATGTTTTTTGATCACATAATGCCTCAGAGTTCATTTCCTGCCCCAAATCTGCCAACATACTTTAGTCTTCATCTGGTTTATCTCAGTCTCTGTTTATCAACTACCAAATAACAATAATTAGGACCACCTATATAAAAGGATGAATGAAAACATGCCGTACGTGTTGAGAAAACAGATATTCCTTGCCCTAGGAATATCAAAAGCTGAATAACTTACCACTCTCCCAAAGTAGAAAAACCAATTATAACATCAAAAACATTCTTTTTTTTTTTTGAAGAGAAAGATGTACTGGATAAGCAGAAGCCCCACAGCAATCCCATTTGTGTTTCATAGAGCTCCAAATTTTAGTTTGATTCCAGGCTCTGCCCATTTCTTGCTTTCTTAAGTTCTGAAAAGTCAATTACTCTAAATATAATCTGTAGCCTTAGGAGCTGACACGTTGCCAAGTAATTTAAAGAGCTTTCCTAAGAAAAACTTCCAACTCTGTTTTCATCTAGACAATGTTACAGAAGTAACTGTGTATACAATTAATTCACTCCTGGATGTTTGCTATCAAATCAAAGTGCTGAAAATGTGGGTATTCTGATTGAAAGGCACAGAATAGAGATGATTGGCTCTCCTTGCTTCTGCTGACTAAATTCTATTCCTCTGAAACCTGATTAGGGATTAAGCTGGTGCACATGTAAAGGTGATTTCACATGCTAACTTTCACAGAGCTAGCTCATATTCTAATCTGAGACAGTAACTGTCATATCAGTGGGTGCAAGCTTCTGAAATATACTGGGGGACATTCTCTAGTGCCCTTAAAAAAAATATATATATATGTATGTGTATATATATATGTGTATATATATACATTTATATATTATTATATACATACCATATGCATTATATAATATATATAATCACATATTGCAACTTAAAGGTGAGGCATTTTTTTCAACACTTTTGATTGGATTTTTCAGTTTATACCTTTGTAAAAAGTTTCCCCAGTATGGTACCTTGCACTTTGTCAGTGCTTGATAAATCCTGGTTGGATGAAATGAAAGATATATTCTTGTAATATCCTTTTGAGGGCAGAAGATCCTCAATACTTTTATCTTAAGCAGAAGTAAGCATTACACTCATGAAGACAGTAGCTTAAGTTCCTCATCATTGTAGAGTTGAATAAGGGCTTGTCCATCTAATTCTAAGTTTTCAGGTACCTCTGAGGTTCTATAGATTATTTAAGGTCACAGTGGGAAAAACAAGTGATGGTGTCATAAATGCAACTAAGAACCCTTGAACTTTTCCCTTGAATTATCTATTGGCTGCATTTCAAGAAACATCTGCTCAGAGTGGTATTTTCCATTGCGGGGGAAGTAAATAATCTCTGAAAGGAATTACTCAGTTTTCCTGAATAGACGGTTACCTAATGAAATGATAAAGCACTCACCACTGAGATAATTTAAGGTAAAAGTACAGTACACGAAGTGAGCTCTAGTATGCTGCTCTTCATTTCAGTGCATAGATTCATTCACTCCTGGGGTTGTTTTATATACCCGTAAGACCCGAGTAAAGCACAACTTTAGCCATCATGTGTTCCTGAACACGGATCTATCTGCTTGTCTGCAGATCTTATTTCCATGTTCATTTAGTCACTCAAGAGTTCTGAGCTGCTGTTGTGCCAGACACTATGCTAAGTGTTAGGGGTTTAGCAGTGCACAGACCAGATACAATTCTACCTGGTGAGCTTACAGCATCCAGGATGAGACAGGAGTTTGGTTTGAAAAATCATATAAATAAGTATATAATTATAAATTGCTTGAGTCTTATGGGGGGAAAAAAAAAGAGAGACATAATATAATAGGGGACCAGGTTTTCTTTCAGGGAGCTTCTTTGAGGAAGTGCAATTTAAGCTTCATCTAAGATGACCAGAAGTTAACCAGGCAAAGTGTAGTAAGAGCTTTTCAGTTTGGGGAAAGAGCATGTGTGAAGCATTTGAAATAGGTAGAGATTTAGTTCATTTTGCGAATGTGACTAGTGTGATCAGCAATGGGAGGATTGAAATGAGGTGTTTAAGAGGCAGGCAGGGGCTAGGTCATGCATAGCTTGGATGCTATATTAGTGACTTTGCATTTTATACTAATGCAAAAGAAGAGAAAGAGATGCGATCTGTATTTATAACAGATCACCTCGGCTGCACTGAGAATAAATCAGGAGGACAGCAATAGAAGTGGTGAGACCCATTAGGAGGCTATTATAGGTGGGATATAATGGAGGCTTGGGTTCAAACACTAGAAATAGAAGTAGAGGGGAATGAATAGACTGGAGATATATTTTGGAGATAAAATCAGTAGTAGGACTTGAAGACAGACTGAATGATGGGTATGAGGGAGAACAGTTGTTAGGCACGATTCTCAAGTTTTGGCTTGAGGGATGAAGTAGATGAATGTGCCATCTAATGAGTTGGGAAAGTGTGGAAGGGGAGAGAAATGGGGTGAAATCAAGAATTTCAGTCTCAGTGTATTGGTGATAATGTCCTTAAAATGGGTATATACATATGTGTATGTATATGTGTATATGTGACTTTTTTTTGAAATGAGGGATAAAATAGGAAAAAAAAAAAAAGAGGGGGGAAGAAGAAGAGGACAGAATTAGCTAGAAAATAGAATTTCCAATGGGGTGATGGAGGGTGAGGGTTGGAGACTGGGGCATATCAGGATTGCTGAAGGTATATAATTTGAAACAGACATATTCAACATTATACCATATATACATATTTTTTAATTTGGGAAAAACAACAACAAGAAAGAAACCCCATGGTCTTCATAATACAAACTACAGAAAGTAAACTGCAAAAGAATTGTATCTGGTAGATCCACACAAGAGGGAGCTTCTACCACCTGCTTATTGGTGAGTTTGAAGAGAGGAATGCATCAAAATCTCCAGTAGGATGCAAGGAATGTGACTTTTAAGTTCATCAAACAAAAGAGCATGGGTTATTGATACTGAGCCAGAAGGGAGATGAGAAGGTAGGATAAAAATAGAGAAAAAGGAGAGAAAAAATGAAATGGGTGGAGAATTTTTTCAGCAAGCAAAGACGTCTCTGCCATCATGCCTAGGCCGATGCAGGTGCTAATGGTCCCCTGGGTTTGAATCCCAGCTGTGCCACTTATTAGTGGATGATCTGGGGCATGCCAGGTAACTTGGAAGCCTCAATTTCCTTACTTGTAAAATGAAGATATCGATAACATCTACTTCATAAGGTGACTGTCAGGGTTAGAAGATATAATTCATAAGCAGTACTTAACAAAATGCCTGGCACAGAGGAGAGCTCACTAAGTGCTAGCTGACTGTGCATAGCTGATTATAGATGCCTAAATACCAGGAAGTCATTATTGTAGGTGAGTGTGCACCTTCTGCTTCCCTATGACTATGGTAACTTTGCCTTCTTAGCTTCAAAATTGAATAATCTGCTGTATTAAGAAGTGGTTTTTATGATTTGTTCAAAATATAAGAAAATTTAATTAGTATTTATGAAGCATTCTAAAATGCTATTAGGCTTTAATTGTTGCAAATTAGTGAAAATGCCCCAGCTGATTACATGGCCAAAAATATGTTTTCTCATATATTTCTAGAAATGTTATGTATAATTAAAATTTGTTATTTAACTCCTCTAGAAATTGACTTTTAACTTTTTCTTCTATAGAAGAAAAACAGAGATGATGTTCTAAGGAGACCCTCTTGATATATCCATTTTCACCTTGAATCATTTTAAAATCTCTATTTTCTTGATCTTAAGAGTATTATGAAAACATATGAAGGTATTCTGTCTGGAAACATAACCAGATAAGCACCTCACTCATTATATGTAGGAACATCATGATTGAGATCTCCTGATTTAAATGGAACTGGAACTACCTTATGGAACACTAGATTCTCCTTTTATTACTCTCCTCTCTCTGTGACTTTTGCTATTGTGTAAAGATGAGGTTTTATTATTTAGCATACATATACTTTAGAATACTGATGCAGAATCATATTCAACCTTTAGCCTTAGAATGATTTGTTTAGAGAGTTGTGGAAAGACTCAAAACATTCTAAGTCAAATCTGAACTTGGCATTTATTGGCAATATCGTACTGAAGGCAATGCCTTAACTTCTTTGAGGTCTTGTTTTCTTATCTAAAATGGGAGTAACTAAATAAAAAAAACATGGTAAAAACCTACCGTGATAATATACCATAAAGGTTAAAATTCTTTGTGGTTAGATAGAACCAGCTAATTCTGTAGTTTTGGGCAAGTTGTTTAATACTTTAAGGAGTCAACTAAGTAGTGGTATTAATTTAATATTTCCATTAAAATATTAAATGGCCATAATAGTACCCTCTTCTTAGGCTTTGTTATGCCTGGAGAATAGTAAGTGATTATTAAATATTATTCAAAACTGTACTGAGTACATGCTCTTTTATCCTTCTGTACGAGGGAAATAGTGCTAATTAAATTCCAAAATTAATTCTTCTGGAAAAATATAATTAATACCTTATTAAAAATGGATGGGAACCAAGAACATTTGGAAAATCATGTGATCATGTCCGAGTGCTCTGTGATCACACTAGGAAGAAAAAAAAAAAAAGGCAATGTTCTTAATTTCTCCCATCGCACCAAAGAAGCAGAACATCTCTCCACTGAGGAAGATGTCAAGCTCCAGAGACATGAGCAGAGGTGGATTCTACCCAATCATCCTTGTGGAAGCACATGCCATTCGAGAAGATGAAGTGAGGAAGCGCATGCAGTACCTGGTCATCTCAGAGTCAGGGAGCAGGCCTAGGTGGTAGTGGGGGTAGGGAGCTGAGAGAAGGAAGCTTTTGTCACACTCAACAGGGGAATAGTGCCTGGGAGAAGCAGGCTTATCACACAGTTTGTTCACAGTGCTGTAAACAGGTTCCGGAGGCCTGGTGACACAAGAGGAAGAGAGAGAGATGCATGGTTAGCAAACACACCCAGCTGGGCAACCAGCCGCATTTCACCGTAGGCACAAGTAAACACCCAAAACAACACCTTAGGTTCTGTCAGGCTTGAAGAAAAAGTCTTTTTAAGAAATGCTATCTCTGGGGCGCCTGGGTGGCTCAGTGGGTTAAAGCCTCTGCCTTCGGCTCAGGTCATGATCTCAGGGTCCTGGGATCGAGCCCCGCATCGGGCTCTCTGCTCAGCAGGGAGCCTGCTTCCCCCTCTCTCTCTGTCTGTGTCTCTGCCTACTTGTGATCTCTCTCTCTGTCAAATAAATCAATAAAATCTTAAAAAAAAAAAAAAAGAAACGCTATTTCTGGGTAGAAATGAGAACTTTGGCTGACATTGGGCATGATGAAAATTCAGATGCCTGATACCTCAATGGAGTCTTAGTCAACTTATAAATGCCGTATCTTTTTGGATAATGTTGTCTGAGGTGTCAAACTCTGGGATCATCTGACATGGCTTCTTTGTAAACTTTAGTCTCACCTTAAGTGTAAACTTTATAGAGACTTTCCTGACCCTGTTAGTCGGGACATCCTGTTATTTTTCACATCACCTTGTCCATACTTCATAATATTTTTTCTGAGCATGAAATAATCTTGTTTTGTTTAATTTATAATTATCACTCTCACTATACCATAAATATTATGAGGACAGAAACTACTTTTGTTAACTACTTAGAGTAGAGTCAGTCCACAGTCCATAAATATTTGTTGTATTCATATATGAGTGAATAAATTGACAAAACTTCACACATTTATGTCGCAAGTTTTGGGGGGTGTTGGCCTTACCGAGAAGTCTAATTGCTTATATGATCTCAGTAATTTATACATTAATTGCCCCCCAGCAATTAGTTATAGAGAGTTTTCTACCAAAAGACTAATCACTTTAGTAAAATTTCTACTAAATGAATTAATCGAGAGATACTAAAACATTACCTAAAATAACATCTTTTGGTTGTTACAAACATGCAAAGATCAGATAAATTTCAGCCCTAACTTTTGCCAAATGTGCATATGTTACAAAGTCCTTGGTTATTTAAAAAACAAAAACACATCTCACAACTCTGTACCCCACTCTTTTAACACATGGTCTGAAATTGCTACCAGTATCTTCCAGTTAAGGTTAAGAATTGAAAGATCCAAATTCAAATGGAAGAACTATCTGACAGTCTGGGTGGGAAGGTAAGGAGCAGGTCAGGAAATAGGGCAATGTCCACAAGGCCAGACCCAGGTGAGAGCACCCCTTGGGTCCACAAGACATCAGGGGCAGCAAGTGGTGGCCGTATCCCTGAGCAAAGGTACAGGAAGTACAGGTGGTGAACTCAGTGAAGGCATAGTTCTGAGTTTCTGTAGCTCCCAAAGTGGTCCCTAATGTCTTATAGTTGCTCAGTCAATGCTTCTTGAATAGAGCAGGGGAGAAAAGACAATAAGCAAAGCATTAAAAATAAACTACCTAATTTATAGTGTTACTGTGGGCCAGTCACGGCTTAAACACACTATCTAGAGAATTAGTATATTCCCTATCACAAAGCCTTCCATAAAGTAGCAAGGGACGCCTTGATCTGTTCATTTTCTACAACACAGTAGAGGGGCTGAGGAGTGGACAGGAGGAATCCAGAGGCTTATTTTGTCATCCAAATAACTATCTCAGTGGTAAGATGAGGTGCTTTATAATGGAGTTGGCTTGTTCTGTCGCAGTGGCTAATAAAATAACACTGACAAGAAGATTTTTAAGGTTTCCTCAATGAAATAGCCAATTTTTTTTTCTCACTTTACGGAAGCTAGCATATATGCTTGTTCAGACAAGTGTTCCATTTTCAGAAAAGCCGAGTAAGTTTGTCAACACAATTCATACTGACAAACAGCAGCCCTTAAAAAAGGGAAGCTGTAAGATCATTTTTAAAAAGTGTTGTTTATCAGTTTTTATAAGTAATTCACATTGTGTGAAGTGACATAAAAGGAAAGATGCCTTCAGTTATCTATTGAAATACATCTTTTAAAATGGTCAGATTTGATACTGTTCTTGATTTTTTAGAGGGGGGTATGTTTTTGCTTTGTCAATATACTCAGCTTTAGGAAGATTTATGTGTATTTCTATGGTTTTGGAGACACAAAGACCTATGATACCAGTCTGATAAAGAAAACTGGCTCGGGAGATCAGTTTTGTCTGTACTAAAAATGGGGTTATCCACACAAAAACTCATCTTGAAAAGGGCTTTGTATTAATGAGATACATAACTATCAATTAAATAAGATGTGAGGAGGAATGTATGAGCTCTATGGGAATTTTTCCCATAGAAAAATGATCACAAGAGGACCGGATATTATTTCCACATTTTCGGCTCTATGATTGAGCCGCCGTGGCAGAGATGGCTGGACTGCCTCCCAAACATCCATTTACTCCTTTTTTTCTTATTAAGAGAAAGCCAATTTTCCTCTAGTCACTTTTCCTGTAGTAAAACTTTATTTCTCAGTCTCCCCTGTAGGTAGATGTGGCCCACTGAAAAAGTTCAGCCCAATGTAATTGGAGCACAAGGGTTTTGTGGGACTCCTCTGATAGCTGCTTAAAGGGGAGCTGACTTGGCTAGGACCCCTGTGATTTTGCTCTTTCCCATTTCCTCCCTTTGCTCCTGGAACCTGGATATAAGAGCTGGAGCTTCAAGGGTCATCTTGGACCATGAAGCAACCTTCAGAATAAAAACAATACAATAGGGGAGCATAATGGTCACTGTGTCATGGATGATAAGGAATTATACTATGCCACTTCTGGACTTTCTGCCTCTGGATTTCTTTTATGAGAGAGAAAGTATGTTTATGCTAGTATCATTTTTTTTGTTATAAATGGGACTTAATATTAATAGACAGATACCCACAAAATGTAAGAGTGATAACCAAATACAAAGAAGTAACTATATATAAGGCCTACCAAAAGGGGCTAATATATTGAATTATGTTACAGGGCCATCTGACACCTTTTGTATACACAGAAAAATATAACGAATGCTATCTTATGGTTTTGTTGAGAACCTGTTTAGAGAACTCACTGCATCTTTATTAAAAAACATTATATATATAAAACGGTAACTGATTTAAACTGCCAGCACAGAACTTAAGAATAAAGGAATTAATGACTTCTTCTAGGTCATAAAATATTCTCCTGATGATGTCATTTCAGTTAACATTGTGCCTTCTGCATAGGAGGGCTGATTTAATTTTCTCAGGCTGCTATTGATTTGACAGACCAAGAAAATGATGTTACCAATTTTCTCCCAGTCCTTTTACCTCAGTAGAACTGTATTTTGAAACAAATTATCAGAATCAGATCTGGCTGATACATATATTAAGGAAAAAGATCCTACTTGGATTGTACTCAATAAAATGAAGAGGAAAAAAACTTAGTTTCTGAACACTAAAATAAACTCAAAACAATAAAAACTAGGCCCTGTACATTGTTCAGTGTTGAACTCTTAAGACCTTTACCTCTATCCTTTTGGAATCATTTTATGGACATGTTATTTCATGACTCACTTGTTTTAGTAAGATTCGGTGTTGGAGGCAAGCTTAGATAACTTGAATTTTAGAAGGACCTTGTATCTTTGCCTAGAGTCACTTCCAAATTTTTTCATGGTGGATTGATTCCTTGCCTAGGCTTAATTACTCATGATTCAAAGTCTGATCAAAGCAAAGATACAACTATTGAAACTGCAGACTCATTTATACATATTGTTTAGATTATTTATTTATAAGTCATTTTGTACAGTCACTGACAACTGAGTGGACATTTCAAATCCAACTTAATTGTGAGAACACTTGCTATCCCAGAAGCTGGGTAGATGAAAAACACCAAAACGTAACAAAACACTTGACAAACTTGACAGAGCCTTCCTGCAATATTCACAATGTCCTCCTGCAACCAAAAAACTAAATTAAAAATATCAGTGAGAATGTCCTTCCAAGTAGCATAAAAATGGAGTTGATATTTGAAGATTTCTGCCTGCTAGATTCACTATGGTCCTAGGATTCTATCGTGTATTACGTACTGTATAGGCCACAGTACAATATCCAGTAAGTACTACAACGAGCTACAGTCTGAGCATAGGAAATAGCATATAGTAGGTACTTGAGAAACGTTTCTTGGAATAAATGGGTTTTTAAAAAACTATTCTCCATTGAGAGCAATAAAAGAAGATTTCTGGCTCTTTCAAGGAAGCCCTAAGTTATGCTGAATCTTCTAACTCCATTTAAAATTTTAGGACATCATTAATTCTCATAGGTTATCCAGAAGGACAGAAACCCCAATGGTGTCAGAAACTACTGTCTTTAGGTACTTTGTGTGCACGGTTCCCCCTCTCTTGAGGACCAGGTTTCATGCACCTGCAAGCCTGCCCGCGGTTCCTGTGAGAGTCAGCCCACCAGCTCAGGGCACAGACACAGCTCAGGCCTGAGTTCCAGAAGTCCTAATACCAGCAGTCAGCATTCTTAGTACTTCCCTGCAGTGATATTCTCCGTGACCTCTCTGCCAGACAGACAAGAAATGCTAATTTATGAGCTGTCACTGGGATCTGGGTGGCAGGAACAGATGCCACCCTCACTTCGCATTTATTCAGTAAAGAAGTGCCATGGGGAAATGACTTTAGGCAGTGTGAATCAGCCAGTCACAAACTGAACGAGCCTGTTTATCCTATTATAAACCTCCAGAGTGGCCTAGGTCAGGAGGTAATGAATATGGAAATCCAGTCTGCGGTACCTCTTGTCTCTCTTCTTTCTATAGATACCCCCAAAAAGGGGGGAAAGGAGTTGGAGATAGGAGTGTAATCTCTAAGTGAATTTATAAACAAATCATTTATTTTGCTGCCCACTTATCAGGGGCCATAGATAAATGGCTCTGTAGTCTCTAGTGTTCAGCCATCAGCATTTATTTGCATATCTATGGGTTTATAATTGCAGGCTCTTATAGCATATAATTAGCACACCCTGGCCCTTGGTGACCTCTCTTCTCTGAACTCCACTAGCACTTGCTATTTGTTCAGCTTCCTTGGCATTTTCAGTTGCTAATCCACAATGATAGTGTGGAGGGAGGTGCTTCATCAAACCCTCTCCTAAGGAAAACCACCCTGTCTGCAACTGCCTCCTCCCATTTGCCCCACGGAGTCCAACCCAATTGAGTGCCCTACTCAGCCAACGCTGCTTAGACCAGGATTGGGACTCTGATTCTGCAACCATGACCTGCAGGACCTGTAGAGTCGGGCTGGGGAAGGAAAAAAAAAAAAAAAAAAAAAAAAAAGCATAGGCCAATTGGATTCTGCTACTGAATACGAAGCAAGGAGCAGAAAAAGAAATGGTCAGCTGTTAACATGAGGGAAGGACCCAGACAAGTACAGGACAGCTGTGGCTGTGCCCACTAATATAGTAAACCCCAGCGAATCTTCCCAAATTTTGTTGCTAAAGTGTCTAGAGGTTCCTTGAATCTAGAAAACGGTCTGTGTTCACTCTTTAAGGGACTTAGGGCTCATGCTATTAAATTTCTTTGCTGGCTCCCATATGACATTAGATGCATAATGAAAATCAACTACCACCTCCCACCGTACTCCTTCACTGAAGCGTAGGTCAGATCACTTGCTTACAATCAAAAGAGTGAAAATAAAACAGACACTCTGCTTCTTTTCATTGTCCTTTTTAGATCCCCTCAACTAAACTATGCCACTCAAAGACAAAAGATAAAACTTTGGACCCCTATGTAATTCCATAGTCCCTGAGACCAATACCTAAATGATCCTGTCTTTTATTCATTATGGATTCCTTTGCATTATTTTCTAAAAGACTGCATTAAAATATTATCTTAATTACAGAGTTTTTTGGTGCACCCTTAAATTTTGTGCCTGACGTGGTACTTCACTTGCCTCACCCTAGTCCTAGTCCTGTCTGTACCAGAGATGAAAAATGTTTAACGTAGTGATGACGGTCATTGTTAATACTCATCTGTGTGGCACCTGAAGACAGGTCAAATGGATAGGACTTCCTTCCCTTAGAGGTAACAGTAAGAGTGACTTACACCCTATTGAGTTTTCCATTCTCCATCAAAGGGACTGCTTTCAAAGCCCAGAGGCCAAATCAGGCAGGGCCCTCACCTCATTACACTGTCATTTTTGGTGCACTGGCCTCCTTCCTTCTCTGATTATTAGCTCTCAGAGGATCAGACCCAAATCTCATTTATCTTTGTTCCTATATTGCTTTCCTGAATGCAAGAATATATGAGTGAAATACTGTCATAGGAAAGAAACAAAGCTATGGGGGGGAGGGAGGGACTGATATTTTTTACTCTTTCTTCCTGAGGTAGAATTAAAAGGAAGAGTCTAAAATTACAGAAGGGAAGGGTTTAAGTTATATATTTGTATGCTTTTGACCATAAATCTGTCATAAAGAATGATATGGATGAATCTGTAAACTGCTTAGATTTTCCAACCCTCCTCCTGCTGTGGCCTTCCCTGGCCACTCTGAAGGTAGCATCCAGCCCTATGCAAGAAATAGAACCAAACTACATAAATGAATGGCAGCTGGGATGCCAAATGCTTGGGTGCCTAAACATCTGGTATACTGCTTGGCATAATTTGGAGGAAAAGTTGTTTTTTTTTTAACCTTACAAGAAGAGTGCCTCATGTTCCCTTTTACACATAATACACTGTTTTGGGGCCAACGATTTGGAGTAATCAGAAAAGGACTGAATTCTAGGCCTGGGCTAATAGGTCTTAAGGGCAGAATTCTGGGGAGCGTAAAAGTAATTAGGTTATGGATAAAAGAGAATACAGGACCAGTTGTGAACTATGTGGAGTAAAAGGTGAACTGGGCATTATAACAAGAAGGATTAAAGAAGAGGCTGACTTCTCTTACATTGAGCATTAAGCAGAAAAGTGTCAGCCATTTGGTGAAGGTGCTATAAGAACTTAAAGATTAACATAGAGAGGTGTGGGCCATGAATTGGTCTAGTCTAGGTGATGTGTAAGAGCTCATCCATCTCCCTCATTCGAAGCACCATCAGGATTCTGCCTTTGAGTCGAGGCCTATTTGCACTATACTTTTCTAAAATGTAGCTTCTTTCTTTTAATGATATTAAAAAGCCTTCTCTATATAGCAACAAAGTTGTTAAGCTGTAAAATTATATGCAGAGGTAAACTATTACAAAACAGTGCAGTGCAAAGAACTTACAAAACAGGTAAGTGCAAAGAAACAGAGGTAGGTTTGACTCTGGCTCTTCCAAATTTTACCCTGTGTGGTCTGTGGTTTCTTAACTTCCCTGAGCCCTGGCATTCTCATCTGTAAAGTGGGGATAGTAAGGTCAGCCTGAGAGGAACATAAAGCACCTAGCTCAGTGCACAGGACGCATTGTGAGTTTACCAAACAACAGTCAATATTTTCTTTTCTTTTCCTTTTTTTTTTTTTAAATAACTTTGACATGTAACATCATGTAAAAGTCCAAGGTATACAGTGTATTACTGTGATATATTTATATACTGTAATATGATTGCTGATATACTGATATTTATCACATTACATAATTATAGTACAGTATTATTGTCACTATTCATTATACTGAGCATTAGATCTCTACCACTTATTTACTATTTATTCCAAGTTTGTACCCTTAAATGCTATCACTCTTATCCTATCCACCCCCACCATCTCTTGGTAACCACCATTTTACTCTGTTTTTAACCTTTTTTTAAGGGAGGAGGGTAGACAAGGATGGAGATAGAGAATCTTAAGCAGGCTCCATACCCAGCATGGAGCTCCATCTCGCCATCCTGAGATCATGACCCGAGCCAAAATCAAGAGTTGGACACTTAACTGACTGAGCCACCTTCGCACCTCGCTCTGGCTTTTTTTTTTTTTTAATTATGTTCAGTTAGCCACCTTACTCTGTTTTTTATCTTGTTAGGCACTTGTGCTCACAGGGCTGTCTAGCCGCTGAGAATGCTGCTCCCCTATCAGGCAGTGTATTAGCACGTTAATGTCATGTGGATTCTGTACAAGAGAGTAGAACAAAGGAAGTAACAATCCGTGGTTTTCAGTATCACCAAAGGCACTGCATAATGTTGCCTTTTAAAGACTTTTGCTTCTGATATGGAAAAGGTAATTGGTCCTCTGCCATAGCCCTTGGGGTTGATGCTCACTTTGTCTGAACTTCTCAATTATTTTCATTGTCTCTAACAAGGTATCATCTCCAACAAACCCCTAATTTGTGCCTGCACCTTCATAATGATTTGCTTTCCTTTATGACTCACAGCTGTGGTGTCATATCAAATCGTTGGGCCATAATTTGTTATTAGCAATAGTCTATGTACCATGATCTATAAATAATACTTTTTAAAAATGAAAAGTAGGATCAATTCATGATTTTCTCTGTATAAACATCATTCTCAGTTATATTTTACTATGTTTGTTTATTGAGGAGAGAAATGGCAGAGTATGAAGTGTACCATTTAAAGTCATTTTGAAAGTTTTCAATTATTAAGGTGCCTTATTTTTTCAGAAGAATGTTTGGGTTTCAACAAAATTAGTCTCTCATGACTGTGGATTATAAATGGTTCACGCAGTGTTTGTTTGTTTTTTTTTTGAAATTAGAAGTTGGAAGTCAATGACCTTGACAATGGTGTCTCTAATAGGAGCAATCCCAAAGAGGACACAAATCACCATACTTTGGTATTGGGTAAGTGTGTCCAGTTACAGTAGTATTTTTGTGGCATTCTGAAAGATGTCAAAACATCTTAAAGGTTGTTTAAGGAGAGGATACTGTCCAAGATGCACAAGCCCAAGAATCATAGCTAGACCAAGGTTTTTGACACATGAATTATTTGAGCAAGGTTTAATATGCCCTATCAGTGTTTAAATTCTTTTATTTTTATAAATCTAAAGTTTTTTTTTTCTTTTTTGATTGAACTCATAGGATAAAATGTAAATCTACCAAAAAAGTAGGTTAATAGGTAGTTAGCGTCCTAATGGAAAAGTTTTTTAAGTAGTGTCCATGCCCAGGGTGGAGCCCAACATGAGGGCTTGAACTTACAACCCTGCGATCAAGACCTGAGCTGAAATCAAGAGTACGACACTTAACTGAGCCACTGAGGCACCTTGGAAAAAAATTTTTTAGGCATAAAATGAAAGAAGCCATATAAAAGATGAGAGATTTGACTACATAAAAATTTAAAACTGCTAAAGTAAAAAAAAGTAAGCTGTAAGTTGGGAAAGCATCCTCTCAAATACATTTATCAATATTTTTAAGATGCTTTACGACTCAGTAAGATAAACCATAAATTTTCAATAGAAAATAGACAAAGGCATTTAGCATCCAATCACAAAAGAGAAAATATAAATGACAGACACACAACTATAAATGTTTAATCTACTAGGAATAAAAGTAATGCAAATTAAATGCTCTGCCTCCCCTTTGCCTGCTTAAAAATGAAGAAGGATTTTAAAATTGATAAACCACAATTTAGTTGTGGTATGGTGAGCTAGACACTCATATTGCTGGTGCTATGGGGTGTTCAACTCCCTCACAACATTCCAAGAAAGCAATCTGGCAATGTATTTCAGAAGTTTTAGAAGTAATCCTGTTCTTTGGTTAAGCAATTCTACCTCTAGTGTGTAATCCTATTAAGAAAATAAAAATTGTGGACACAGGGTTCCATAGAGAGAAAGTCACCACGGTTTGTTGTAAGAGAAAGTCAGAACAAAAATAAACAATCAGAATGTCCAAAAAGTAGACAAAAAGTGTGTAACGTGAGATATAGCCACATCATGGTTTCTTGTTCAGCCATTAAAGTTAAGACTCACAAAAAATTCTAATGATATAGGAAAATGCTTTCCTTTATCATGCTGAATAAAGTATAGTGTGAAATTGTACATCGGACTGTGGGGACAGTGGGAGTCGAAAACACCTAATTCTCTTAACAAGCTTAAACTAAGGAGACAGGAAAGAAAATGCTGTGGAGAGTAAGGATTGTACACAGGGTTGGGGTGGGGTGAAAGAGGGCCTTCTAGGAAGTGGTAATAAATAACATATGCAAAGTTAAAGGGGAATCTAAAAACATGTCCCATTCAGGAAGTTTAAAAAGGCTTGAATAGGAGACAAACTTGAAAAGGTAAGCAGGTCTTGAGCACCAGTCTAAAATCCGCCAGGGATGGAAAGCCATGTAGGTTAGTGCTCTCCTCACCAAATGCAATAAGAGTTCAATTATCAGTACTGTTCATTTTACATTCGTCCATTTATTTCCTCTATATTTACCAAAAACCTACCCTGTACCAGGCCCAGAGAGAGGTACTACATATATATATGGTAGTGAATAAGATAAAACGTTCCCTCTGCTAATTGAGCAAAATCTTGTTTGTAAGGAAACTGGATTGCTAGGAGCAAAGAGACTTATTTGAGCTAGTGCAGGTGACGGGACATATGTTGCATGGGAATTCAGGAAAAGTTGAACTGGTGGAGCTCCAGAAGATGGGATACAGTGAACTGTTTCAACTCTAGAACTTTCCCATCAAGATGACACCTTTCCTCTTTGTGCTACTTCCTTCTCCTCTCTCTAGCCATGACCTTCTTTATTTGGTATTTTATAAATGAGATACTCTCTACCTCACTGTTCCTGCTGCTCTTATTTCTGCTTCCTAATAACACCAATTTGCACACGACTCATGATAGACCCTCTGGTCACCTTTTCATCATTACCCATTAGCTTCATTTTTCACTGACAGGTGTTCATTCAAGCTGCCTTTTAATTAAAAATTCCTGAGAGAACTCAATAGACCCAGTTCGCTTTTTGTGACTGAACCAATTGCCAGGCACTGGCTAGCCTCTGGATTGGCATCCTTTGGGTCAAGTACGCACCCTGTTCATTTGCTAGGGAATGAGCCACCTGACCCTTTCGGTTTTGCCCTTTCAGCAGAGATGTAGGCAGAGCACAGTGGTCTGAGGTAAGCTGGGCATTCCACTGGTATTCTTAGATTTGACCCGATGGGTAACTAAACACATCTTCGCTATTTCTGGCCAGTACTACTCAAAAACGGTATAGAGAAAGAAAAGGCCATTTCTTTTGGAAACGAATTTGGAAACAAAAAAGAAAAGTTTGAAGGATAAAAAAAAATATGGGGAACATCACAAAGGTCCCCAAAAGAAGGCCCAAAGCTTAATTATCTCCCTAGGGTTTTGTTTACCATGATATTAAAACAGAAACTTAGGGAACAAAATATTTACCCCTACAATAGTTTTCTCAGAGGCTCCAAGATTATTTATACCTGTAACATCTAAACCAAAGGTTTCTGGATCTGATAAAATCTTGAGTTTTTAAATTCACACCTACATAAAAATTTCTGAATATGTTTAGCCAAATCATATCTTCTAAAACAGAATGCAAGATGTTAATTCTGCTATCTACTTCTGTATGCCAATTTTACATTATTATTACAGAGGCTGTTGGGGAGAAAATACTTTACACCTTTAACTGAAAGAAAGCTCAGCTTGAGTACAATAGCAGCTCCTAGGAGGAAAAAAATGTTCAAATATAATTCTGTACTTATCAACAGGAAGGGTCAGGTGGCTTTAACCAAATCACTTAGATGGATTTCTTTCCCATCCCTTTGCGATGGTCCATTTTCCTTTATTTCATGCAGCTGTTACACCATTTACTCTTCTGGGCCTGTTATTGCAAGTAGGTTATAAAGATTGCCTCATGGCCAAGGAGAGAGGATAAGACATCCATAAGAACAAGAGATAGCTATAACATTGCCTTGCTCTCGGGAGAGGACCACCCACTAAGAAACACTTCTTCTGGGATTTCAGCCCAAGACACAGACTGAGGTCCTAAATTCCCTTGAGTTGATGCTTCACATTTCTTCGAAATTTACACATATTGATCCTTCTTCCAATCCTATATTTGTGTATGTAAATGTATCAGGTGTTCCTAGTTCCTAAGAAGGATCTTGCTCCCATTTTCTCCTTTCTAAGCTCCCATACCACCACTTAGTTTTGTACTCTGTTGTATTTTAAATGATGAAAGTAACAACTACGTACATGTATCTTGGGAACTTACTAGGAGGCAGGCCCTATGTTACATATGCTTTACAGATTCTACATCCTGTAATCCTCCCATAAATCCTAAGATGTATATAGTAACAGTATGTGCAAGGCTTAGCACTACTTGTCTTCCCTCACATGGCCCTGACTTGGTGGTGTTGGGGCTGGGCTATGAACCCAGGTCGTCTGGCTACAAAGTCTGGATGTGTAACCACTTTGTTGTCTTTTTTTCTAGCATAAACTTTCCTCCAAGGGTCTACCTGTATTCTTGGTCATCTTGGCAAATATAGCCCCTCTTTTAAATGCAGTAGAGAATAGAACAAAGAGAACAGGCTGTGAGTCTGATTGTTTGGACTTAAGTTCCAGCCCCATTACTTTTATAAGCCATGTAATAATGGGCAATTTGTTTACCTCCAAGCCTCAGTTTCTCCTCCTGTGAGCAAGAATAGTGTCTACTTCTTACGGCCTTCTGAGTATTAGGTGAAATGATGCTTGAGTAGCACTTAGCACAGTGCCTGACAAGCACTCAGTAATGCCATGACTATCACAGGAATCAGAACAGGAAATCTGGCAGGGACCTAGTTTCTATGTCCATTTCTAGTCGTTTTTGTGGATGTAAATTCATATTTAAGAGATGATTTCCCCTTATGATGACAAAATCATGTTCACAGCAATGCCCAGAGTTGTCAGATACAGCAAATAAGAATAAAGAATGTTCAGTTAAATCTGAATTTTGAGTTAACAATGAATAATTTTTAATATAAATGTTAATATTGCCTGGGACATTTATACTAAAGACCTATTCATTTTTTATTGTTTAAATTCAAATTTAACTGGATGTCATTCTTTGATCTGGCAGCCAGCTGGCCCCTTTGCCATTGAGCTCCTGTCCACGGCCAGTATTCTGCCTTGCAGCACATTCATTCACATTGTGGTACAGTTTAACTTTTTACTCTGATGCTTCTTTTGGTTTCCTGCATTAAGTCAGCAAATGTACTTCATTTATTTTTGTACACCCAGTGCTCAATATTACATCTCTGTATCTATGCCCGAATTTATATCTATGCCAAATCTATATTCAGATATTTAATTTTAGATAAAAATTTGATCTCGATCATAGTATATATATTATTATGCTATTGCTTTTATTTTTTACATTTACATCTTCTGAAAGACATCCTTCTAAGTTAGCACACAGAGCACCATCTACATTTTCTCTAATAGCTGCAAAGACCCTTCTCATATACCAGTGCTGATGTATGTATAAACTGCTGAACTCATGACCCAGAAATCCCACTTCCAGGACTCCGTCCTATGAAACTGAATACAACAGGTGTACATAGATTATCATTGTCACAAAGTCTATGAAAGCAAAACACTGGAAAAACCACCTATGTTCATTTGTATTGAACAGATATATAGGTATTAAAAATATTGCTGTGTAAGATCTGATGACATGGAAAGATATGCACAACATATAATTAACTGAAGAAAGTAGGCGAAAATAGTGATATGCAGTTTAACCCAGTTTTTGTAAACAATAAAAAAGATAAACTACGATCCCAATTTTATATAATAGAGAATGAGAAAAAAATTTGGAAGCATACGCCAGAGCATTTGCTGAACAGCATTTCTGGGAAGTATGTTCACATTAGATTTTTATTTTCTCTCAATATTACATGTTTTCTAAATGACTTTTAAAGGACATTAAAAATCGTTCATTGTAGAAGCTGTGAATCTCCGTATGAATCTGCCATGAATTAGCCTATGCAGCATATGCTGCCAACTTTATGAGAAGCAGATCTGTATGTCTACATGTATGTTTGGAAAAGTCACTGGAATGCTAATGGTGCTTTCTCTGAGTGGTGGAATTATAGGTAATTTTGATTTCCTTAATTATATTTTCCTGTATTTTTAAATTACTTTTTAAAAAAATATATACATGTCTATTCCAGAGGACTGTTACGGATTTATGTTGGGTCTCGTGCAATTCAGACCCAGAGACTGACATATTCTCAAACAAGTTGGAAATAAAAAATAAATTTCCCCACTTTAGGGGTAGTTTTTCTTTAATATTGAGCAACTTTTATTTCTATGTGATACATAGGTACTAACAAGGTATTATATGAGTGGCAATGCGGCATTATGAATAATTGGTTGTGACTAACGGGATGGCTTAACTGGCATCACCAATATTTACTGTTTAAATGTGTTAGAATCTCAAATGTCTTCAGTTATGCAAATATATTCATTTATCAAGAGGATCCCAGTTAAGATTTAGTCTACTTCAGGAAAACTATGTGCTAGCCAGAATTCTTTTATAGAAATGATGACAATTAAAACAAATCAACGGGGGCGCCTGGGTGGCTCAGTGGGTTAAAGCCTCTGCTTTTGGCTCAGGTCATGATCTCAGGGTCCTGGGATCGAGCTCCGCATCTCCTGCTGGGTGGGGAGCCTACTTCCCCCTCTCTCTCTGCCTGCCTCTCTGCCTACTTGTGATCTCTCTCTCTCTGTCAAATAAATAAATAAAAATCTTTCAAAAAAATAAAATATAAAACAAATCAACGACTGTAGTCTTTTTTTTTTTTTAACTAATTCATTTACTCATTCATCTAACCTCTATTTATGTATTTAGAGAATATACATATACAGGGAGGCTATGAACACAGTGGATAGAGCATGAGCTTACAGGCAATACCACCTGGGTCTGAATACTGTTCTGCTTACTTAGCTGTGTCACTGGGGAAGTTACTTAAGTTTGCTGGAATCTTGGCTGCCTTATATAGAAAGGAGTTTACCTTAAAATCTACCTTATAGGACTGCTGTAAGATTAAGTGAGAAAATCTATGCAAAGCTTTAACAAATCACAGCCATATGGTAGGTGCTTAGTCGACAGCTATTTTTATGTACTAATCTAGGTGATGTGGACGATTAAAATCTGATCCAGACATAGATGCTTTCTTCAAGCCTCACTTTGTCTTGGAGAGAGGGTGTGGGGTGTGTGTGTGTGTGTGTGTGTGTGTGTAGTAACCAAAACTGGTTAACTGTGATGGGAGGGAAAGAAAGACTGTCTTGGGAATTCAGATTAAAAGGAAATGATATCCAGTAGGGAGAATCTTCTCAGGATGTACTGGAACTGGGCCAGTACCAGTGGATAGGATTGAAACACGTGCCAGTGAAGAGGGAGGTGGCTGAGGGAAGCATGTTTGCTGAAGGGCATTGCAAGAGAGGGCAGGGTGGCTGGTAAAGCCCCTTAGTTACCTGGCTAGGTTGATCAGAGCATGGAGGCACAAAGGAGGAAAGTGTTAAGATGTTATGAAAATATAACAATGCACAACATATGAACCTATTTATAGGGGAACTTCTATTTTAATAAACTCCCTCAACTCTTGGGGCCATTAAGTAGATTATGTATGTTTGAGGAATTTTACACATATTTAATCTCTTACACAGTAACACATTTTAGTGAAACACAGACCAAGTTTGAGTCTACTCTACTACCTATTAGCTGTGCATTTTTTAAATTTTTTTTTAAGATTTTATTTATTTGACATAGAGAGAGAGAGTACAAACAGAGGGAGCAGCAGGCAGAGGGAGAGGGAAAAGCTCACTGCTGAGCAGTGAGCCCGATGTGGGGCTCAATCCCAGGACCCTGAGATCATGACCTGAGCCAAAAGCAGACGCTTAACTGTCTGAGCCACCCAGGCGCCCCTAGCTAGCTGTGCATATTTAGACAAGCTACTTAATCTTTCTGATTTTCAGACCTGCACAATTGTCAGAGAAATAGCACATGACAGCACTATCGTGAAAATGAATAGGAAAAAAGTACCCAAATGACTTATCGGAATGCTTGAGATTGGCAGAACTCAGCCCACATTAATCATACTCACCAGAGTCCCTGGGCTATTCTCCTCACCATTTCCTAAACCTCTAAATCTCAAATTTACCTCACATAAACCTCTAAACCCTAGATCTCAACACACAGTTTTGAGATTATCATTCTGATCACACTCCTGTTCATGGCTCTGAGGAGTCAGAAGTAAGAGAGCTCTCCTTGTACGCTGTTGGCCAAAGTATTTCCAGTTGGTTGAGTAAGAGAACAAGTTACACAGAGTGATGAGATGGCTGGCATTGAGGTCCCTCTGGGGAGAGGACTCCTGGCTTATTTGGAGGATCCGGAGAGATCCTGACTGGACCAGTACATCCAATGAAAATGAGAGCTGCTCGTCAATGAACTACTGTAATGAATGAAGATACAGCAACAAAGAAACCAGATGGAGGAGGTTTTTCTCTTCTTAAAACTATCGGTAATGCTGAACCTTCCATTTACTCTATCTAACCAATCCAGAAAAGATTCAGCAGATGGGAGAAATTTAGAACGATGTATTCTGGTCACAGCTATTTGGCCTCTGTGATAGGTCCGTGAGATGACGAACAGCGGGTCCTAACCCTGACACGCATTTAGCCATAAGGATATTGTCTGTTCTGCTGTAACATGGTAGGTAGCTGCATATTTAAGGAACTTAGAATTATCTAACATTCCTATATAAAAACATTTATTTCACAGAAAAGGGGGATTAGGGAACAGAGCATTTCTGAATTGCACTAACATAAGATCCTTTTTCTTTCTTTCTTTTTTTTTAAAGATTTATTTATTTATTGAGGGGGGCCGAGGGAGAGAAACTCGAGCAGACTCCTCACTGAGTGCAGAGTCCAACACGGGGCTCGATCTCACGCCCCCGAGATCATGACTCAAGCCGAAACCAAGAGTCAGACGCTTAACCAACTGAGCCATACAGGTGCCCCTGAAATACTAATTTGTGTTTTGAACTTACTATGCTTTTTCCTTCCCAAGTTGGCAGCAGATATTCAGACCCTTGTGTTTTCTTGTCTCACTGGAGATAGGTATACAGAAGGGAAAGCAGAATTTCCCAAAGAAACTCTCTTCCCAGTTTTTGTTCTTCAAAAATCTGAGCTCCTAAAAGGTTGATATTCAGGGAGGAAATTAAGAAAGGCAGGTATGATAGAAGCCTATTATTAGATGTAATTTGACTTAAAGGAAATAATGTGTCATTTTTTTTTAAAAGAGTGTGTTTATAGAGTAAAATGCATACTTGCAACAGCCAGCAATATTAATGATAATCTGAACAAACTCTGCTTTTGGTAACCTTGCTTAAGAGTAATACCATTTCCAAAAAAAAAAAAAAAAGAGTAATACCATTTCTTTCCACATTGTCACTAATACTGTCAGTGTTTTAGGGTTATCCAATGTTTTCATGAAAATTTACACTATCAGAAAAATGCCTGGCCATGTTTTCCTCCAATGTGCTCCATTTTGCTTTTACTGCTGGTCATCTGATTTTTCTGAAGTCAAAGACAATGAATTTAAGCCAGTGATCTCCGAAACTCCCTGTGCATCAGAATCACCTGTGAGGGTTTTGGTTCTGTTTTTAATATTACTGTCTGAGCTCTATTCTTGGACACCCAGATTCATAGATCTGGGGTAGGGCTCAGGACATTGCGTTTACACAAGTTTTGCAGGTGACTGATGAGTTGTCAGAGTTCGGAACTACAATTTTAGACAGCAGACCTGTTCTTTTTGAGAAAGGTATGAACTAGTCACATTCCTGAATTACATTATCTCTTCTAATACTGTAGAATACAAGTATTGCTATACAATTTTTTGACACAATATTCAGCTGATAAATGCTATGATCTGTATGTAGAGTACAAATATTAATATTCTTTTTTCAGGGGAAGGTAAGAAATAGTACCTCTCATTATTTCACCATATCTATGTATCTATCTATCTAATTTAATTTACTCTTTGTAAGCAAAATATAACCAAGTAATTCTCTCTAAACTACAGAAGATAGTGGTTCTGGGGAAAACGTTTTAGCCAGGTAGATCACATTCTCACTATGAGTTTCATACTCAATTGCAACTTATACATAGTTCCCCTCAGTTCTCACAAATTTAAATTCAGCCTTACCTAATTGTGGTTACATCCAACATCATACAGATTTAGATATATACCGTATGTAAAACTGTATCCAACCATACATGATCCAATCTAATATTATACACTGAAGCCATGGAATCAGCA
This sequence comes from Potos flavus, assembly GCA_028534135.1. NCBI lineage: Eukaryota > Metazoa > Chordata > Mammalia > Carnivora > Procyonidae > Potos > Potos flavus. The sequence goes on along the minus strand of CM052884.1, from coordinate 39,914,881 downwards.
CTACCCCTGGGAACTGTGAAGTATCATGACAGGTGTTGCTAGGCATATACTTGGTTTCTGTGCTCAAGTCATGAAAGTATGCAAAAGTAAACAATGCATTTATTTTAAAAGATGTATGGTGCCTGTATAGTAAATTTGAGTATTTGGAAAGGTATATATTTATGTTTACTGAATATTCTAGAATTTTTAAATTTAGATTATTTAAATTAAAAATCAGTTTCATATGTAAGCTTTTCTTTTTAAAGAACTTTTATAGATAGGCTTGGTTTTGAGTACATTATTTTTAATTGAGATCAACACATTTTTTAATTAACATATAATGTATTATTTGTTTCAGGGGTACAGGTCTGTGATCAATACATATTTTTAAAAGACACTGAAATATAAAGGAAACATGACTAAATCAATATAAAGTCTAAAAATCTACCCTATAAGGCAAGTGTAAAGATTACGTAAATCTATGTTTTTTTTAGGCTAGCTGGAATCATATTTTCCCCTCATTCATTCCCAATCTCATTTACCATCCCCAAACAGCAATGCTATCATCACAATGGCAGCCAGTCCTACAAGCACCATGGTACCAAGGAGTTCAGGACTGAAAGTCAAGGGCAATAATAATAATCATAGTAATAATAATAATAATAAACAGCTAACCTGAACGCAGCTTATTTTAGGCCAGGCTCTGTTCAAAGTGTTTTATATAGATTACTTCATTTAATCCCAATAATAACCCATGGTACTGGCATTTTTGGGGAAACAGGCATAGAGAGGTTACATAACTCATCCAATATCAAACAGCTAGTTAAGTGGTGAACCCAGAGTTATTCTGACCCCAAAATCTGAGCTCTTCACCCAGGTGCTACCCTACTGCTCGATTCTGCCTTTGTCATCTACTTTCTATTTGTTGTAGGAGAAATCACAGAATCTCTATCATCTCAGATTCCCAGTCTGTTAAACAGGCAGAGCAATGCTCTCTGCCCATTTTGTATGGCATTATAAGAACTAAATGAGAAATAGGAAAGTGCAGTACTAGGCAGCTATAAGGGTTTACTAATACTATTATAAATTCAGAGCAAGACCTCCCATAATTGGCTTTGAAATCTCTGGCTATCACATTTACTTCAGCTGTTTCATTCTGCCTTCATCCTGTCTCAAGACAGTAAATGAAACTTTAGAAAAAGATTAGGGGGATAAAAAACATAAAGCAAAATATCAGACACCAATGGATCAGATGACGGCATTTCCCTGAGGACACAGTCTACATGAGAAAGGACTTACATTGTTCTACTTCAAGGTCAATCTAATTTAAAAACATTGAGGAGGAGTTTGATATTTAAATATTTACACAGAGACACATACACTCACAGGGTCTTCTAAGCTCTTTCAGTGAGGACTTAAAATGTTCATTAAGGCAACCATATGCGGTCTGGTGGTATAGCTGGAATGACAGGCATTTAAGGACTGGACCCCTGCCTGGAACTGCACAATTCAGGAGGCCTCACTTCTCCCTGAGAAATGCTGACTGCCTCCCCCAAATAATAGGTTGTAAGTATTACTGGGTGTGGGCCATGATAGAAAACTTTATTTCTACCTCCATAGACAGAAACAACAAAGATGAACTTGAAGCATAGAGGAGATTCAAGAAATCTTAAAGCTAATAATGCTACCTGTGTAGTGCAGCAAACATTGCCAGACTCTGGGGTTAGTTTGAATCCTGATCCCATTATATACCAGCTGCATGACCTTTAATAGCACAAAGATAGAGATTCTGGAGCCAGACTGACTGAGCTTGGACTCTAGCTTTGCTAATTACCAGATCCCCACTGTTTAATTAGCATCTCGCTTGGTTGCCTTGTAGACATGGCACATTTAGCACTTTCCAGAACAACTCTTGAAGTTTGTCCCCAGTCTTGATGTTTGCCCCCTCATAGCCTTCCCATTCTCAGTAATAAGAGCTCTATTCTGCTGCTGCTCAGGCTACAAACCCTGGAGTCAGCCCCCCACAGCTTAAAGATATTCCATTTTCCTCTGGCTTGCATTAGTTCTGACAAGAGATCAATTTTTATTACATTCCTCTCTTTACAATATCTTGGGGGTAGGTTGAGAGTCTTAGACCAATATGATTTATGATTTTCATCCAATGTCAAAAAATTTTGACTACTTGGTACTCCAAGTTCTTTTTCCTGGTGCCACAAGTCACTAGGAATTTTTTCTTCAGTCTTTCTGCATTTTATTTGGATACGTTCTATTACTATGCCTTAGAGTTCACAATTTTTTTTTTTAAGATTTTAATGTATTTATTTGTCAGAGAGAGAGAGAGCACAAGCAGGGGGAGTGGCAGGGAGAAGCAAGCTCCCCATGAGCAAGGAGCCCGATGCTGGACTCAATTCCAGGACTCTGGGATCATGACCTGAGCTGAAGGCAGACGCTTAACTGACTGAGCCATCCAGGCAACCCCCAAAATTCCTTCCTCCCCAGTGTGTACTGTGATATTAATTTTCACTTTAGATACTATTTTTTCATGACTCAATGCTTAATATGGGTTTATTTCATATCCTCCATTTCTCTCCTCTTCATTCACATCTTTCCCTACTTTTTTTGAGAGGTTGGCTATATATATAACCTTTTTAATCTTCTTGTCAGCTAGTTCCATCATCTCTGTCATTTTTGGGTCTGTTTCTGTTGCTTGAATTTTCACTTGATTATGGGTCACATTTTCCTATGGAAGAGCAGGTTGGGGACAAACATCAGGAGTTTGCTTTGGGAAATGTTAAAGGTGTGATGTCTATAAGGCAACCAAGTGAGGTGCTAGTTAGGCAGTGAGGAGCTAGACATTTATCTTAAAGAACTATAATTAAGAGTCAGGGTCAGAAAGATTATACAAACATTGTCTGTAATAAGAAAATCTGAGAAACAACCGAAAGGTCCTACAATAGGAAATGATTATGGTTTCTCTGTATTATACAGCTGCTAAAAATATGTAGACTATTTAAAAACATGAGAAAGTGGTCAAGATATAATGTTAAATTAAAACAAAAAAAAACTGTACATAGTCTGGTTCGAATTTTATAAACACACATATAGTCATAGAAAAAATCCTAAAGAAAATATTAATGATTATTTTTCTGTGGTAAGACAGTAATTTTCTTAAGTTTTTCTTTACATTTATTTTATAATTGTCCTAAAAATACCTATTACTTTTATAATTAGGGAAAATAATAAGACCTTAAGGAAAAAACAAAGAGCGGCAAGTGGCAAAAAGACAACAAAGGGGCAAGGAGTATCTATAAAGATGGAAAAGGATAGCTGGGAAAAATGTATGAAGGCAGTATTTTCAAAATGTCTTTCTTTTTTTAAACTCAGATATAACTTATTTCATGATTTAGATTAATTCAAATTACCTACAAGCAAAAAGGGAATGATGTGACCCAGAATTCATATAATTTTATAAATCTATGATATGTAAGAATGTAAGTCTTGGGGCACCTGGGTGGCTCAGTCAGTTAAGCATCTGCCTTTGGCTCAGGTCATGACCCCAGGGTCCTGGGATCAAGTCCCCCATTGGGCTCCCTGCTCTGCCCCTCTACTTGTGCTCTCTCCAATACTTGCGCTCTCTGACAAATAAATAAATAAAATCTTAAAAAAAAATGTCTTTGGAATGCAAGAATTGTATCCCATAATTTTCTTATATTTCATTAAGGCAATCATTAATATTAATATGGTAACTTCACTGACAGTAGCTTATGATATATGAGATGGCAGGAAGTCACTCAGGGATTCTAATGCTTGCATGGATAATTTGCAAAGTATACACCCAGATGTGGACAATTAGGCATCAGCTGTCTTCTGTCTACTATTACTTTACTGACACATGGATGTGAAAATAAACTGCTAGAGAAAGAGGCCATGTCTACACATCCTGAGTCATAATACATACTATTTTTCAATATCATACAGATAAAGGCCAGAAATAAGCAGCATACTGTGTTGGTGACAGTAATCTACTTGCAATGTATAAGGACAGGGGTCAACTCATGGTTGATGGCTTCTACAGTGGTCTCTCCAAAATTCTCCATTATCCATCATTAATCTTTTTTCTTTTTGCTTCAACTAGACCCAAAAGCCAAGGATGAACTAAAAAAATGTAAAGCAGCATTGATTAAATAACTATCTATGTGGGTCTTATATTTCTAACAATAAGAGCTACAGATGTGTAATAACCATCTTCTGTAAAATTATAAGGCCTAGAACTATGTATTTATGTCTGGCTGATTTATTAGGTATGAGGAATAATAAATATATATAAAAGACAGGTTTAAAATCCTCATTATTGGTTCATCTTTCCTAATATTAAATTCATTTCCCTGACAGTGAACAGCAGCTTAACATGTTTTCCAATACATATTTGGATATCTCCCTTTAATTAAGATTTGTTGTCTTCCTCATTAGCATACCCACTCATTCTATTTCTAGCAGGACAACACTATCAGTCATGCCTCATGGTTGATGTAAGGAAACCTAAAATGGTTATGTGGAGCCACCATCAATAAAGAGAAAACTCCCCTCAAGGCTCCACTTGATGGCTTACCCTCCATCTGTCTTACTAGTTTTGCCTCGCTCGCCCCTTCCCATCACTACATTTTGCTTCAAAAAAGACATTCTCCTAGCAGGCTCCATGTCAGAGGAGTCTGGCACAAGGCACAGAACAAAGGAGATTACTCAGAGACACTGCAGATGAATCTTTGATTTAGTTAAATTTCATAATGCATTTTATAAAGCCTGTAAGGAGTCTGATGCCATGTTCCACAAAATTTCTTTAAAGGGAAAAGCTACATGGTGTTAGTTGTTGAGGGCTACCATGAATAAAAAAGGGCAAAGTCGATAAGTTATCCAGAGGATAATTGTGCTTAGCCACAGAAGCCAGATTGATAGATTGGTTTTGTTGTTGTTTTTTGTTGTTTGATCATATTTGGTTCCACGGAACCCTAGATTAGATTTTCAATGTAGGTGGTACTAGATATTCACAGCTGTCATAAACATGAAGATCCCTAATAAAACATTCAGATTGTAAGACTTTCCGTAATAAAATGTTCTAATGCGCTCTGCAAGGTAAGTTGAAAAAAATGTACACATAGCTAACTTTGAACAGCTACATACCACTGGTGGCTACATTTTCTTTCTATGGAGGATGTTTACCAAAAAATGATTTTATTTGTGATGTTCATCTGAAAATCCTTGTTTTAGAGAGTACTGATAATATCTAACATTTATTGGGAGGTTTTTTCTTGAGAGGTATTATTCTGGTTCTTTTATAAATGAGACAACTGAGGTAAAGGGTGATTACAGAACTTACCCAAGTGCACAGCTAGGAGATGGTCAAGGTGGGGCCCTGCGCAGGAGGGAATTCACAGATGTGAATTCTAGAGCAGGGTCAGTTGTCTGCATGGGGCACAACCAGTTCTTCCTATTATACTTGGTTAAACATGAGTAAAGATTTCTTTTCTGTGTCAGAAGAAAAAAAATTTCCAGTTCATCCAGAAAGGATTTTCAGTCATTAAACAGAAGTTAAAAAGTAGAGAGGCTAGAAAATGCCCAGACTTTACTCTGATGCAAAGTCTTGTCTGATCCTTTAAGAGCCTGTCCTTAACAGAGACCACACACCTTAAGCCATTATTAAAAGGCTGTTTCTAGAACACAAAATTAACAACTGACAAGTCTATGTAAGTCGGCTCAGCGCTTCTCAAACTTGGGTACTCTTATGTACCTTGGGGTTTGTGGTACTTGCTGGGGACCAAGTATCCCCAGAAAAAAAATCTTTCTGGTATGTTGATTTCACTTTAAGATTTTGGATAAAATAATTTAATTTGTAATCAAAGTGTTTTTTTTTTGTTTTAAATGGAGGGATTTATTTTATTTATTTGTCAGAGACAGAGAGATATCACAAGTAGGCAGGGAGGCAGGCAGAGGCAGAGGGAGAAGCAGGCTCCCCACTGAGCAAGCAGCCCGATGTGGGACTCGATCCCAGGACCCTGGGATCATGACCTGAGCTGAAGGCAGCCGCTTAACCAACTGAGCCACCCAGGCATCCCCAAAGTGTTTTTACATTAAAGTGAACAAGGATATTTCCCAAGCTTTTATGAGAAAATATAAGATTTTTTTTGTGTGTTTCATGCCTGGACAGAAAACTTCATTCATGTTCTACCCCAGATCCTGAGGAAGAACAAGTTCATATTTCAAGGCCTAAGGGCATGTGGATAGAAACATTTGAGAATTAGCCTCTATCCATTTCTGATCCACAGCTAGACAGCAAAGGGAAAAAAAAACAATCAACAGCAGTGGCAAACTTACACTGTTCCTAAAAGGTTACTCTACAGGTGATAAAAAACTGTAGAAATGGTCAGTAGTAAATTAGCTTGGCTAAAGCAGACCTGCTCCCCATGTGAAACATTGGCTATTGACTCTAGCTCTAAAATAGAACTCAGGTGGCATTCCTCTTCGGCACTGCTCCCTCTTCCTCTAGTCCCAACTGCCATAACCTCTCCCCTCATTTCTTCAATGGCCCCTCTACTTCTACACACAGAAGAGAGGTTTTCTTCCAATATAAATCAGCTAATTTCATTCTCCTGGTTAGTATTCTTTAATGGATTCTCAAAGCACTTAAAATCAGACCTATTCTTCTTCATCATTACCTACAGAGTCCTACGTCATCTGGCTCCTGACTTTCTCCAACCTAATTTTCTGCCATGTTCCCATTAGCTCATCTCTTCTCAGACAAGCTTGACTGACTGCCTTATATGCCTAGAACATGCTAAACTTATTTCTGCCTCAATGACTGGCCTTGTTATTCTCTCTTCCTGGAATGTTCTTTCTCTGATCTTTATATCACCACTTTTTCTTGTTATTCAGGTCTCAGCTCAAATGCTATCTCCTCCGAGAGGCATCTCCTGGTTATCCTGCCTAATACCGTTCTCTTCCCCAATCTCTATCACATTATTCTATTTTTTCCCGTATAGTACTTACTAATATTTGCACTTAACTCATGTATCTGTGTATCTCTTACCTGATGCAATAGAATGTAAATTCCATGAGAACAGGGAACTTGTGTGGTTTGCTCACCACTGTAACTTTGTTGCTAATAACCATGCTTGACATAAGGCAGAAGCTAAATATTCACTGAATGAGGAAACCAATGAGTCAAAGAAAAAGACGACTGGAATATGTTTAAGATACCATATCCAGTAAGCTAATGTTCTATAATCTGGGGAGAATAGAGTAGAGGCAGACTCTAGTCTGATGGGCTCATATCTATTTAGTAAATAAAAAAATTAAACTGGTGAATAGCAGAGTCACAATTTGGAGTCATTCTGGAAGGTTTCTGGGGACAAGAAACTTTTCTTGAGACTTCATTTAGCTTCTGCTTCTTGAGCAACCAAATTATGTGAGGGAACATTATGTAGAGCCAATGAGAAAGACACTTGGGTATACTAAGAAAAGGGCCAGGTGAACTTGGTTTCTCTCACTGGGACATATCTGGCTCATAGTTATAATTTAGGTCCTCAGTTTTCATAATGACATTTATCACATTCATAACTTGGTAACTTGAGTCCCCACCTCTTGAAAGAGTAGTTATACATTGCATCTCAAAGTTTTTTTGGTTTCATTTTAGTACTAATGATTTGTTTGTGTAGCCTGAGAATAGTGAGCCAGATAGTAAGGGTCTGTGGTTTGCACCTCTTCTGGGGGACCAGGTTACCACTTGGCCCAGTAAAGGTAGAATCCAGAGTGGCAGGTAATATACAAAGTGGGTATTGTTCACAGGTGATCACTGCTTGTTCACGGGTTTCATAACTCTTACCTTCTTACTCCATCCAAGAACAACAACAGTAACAACAAAAGTGAACACCAGCTCAGAGAAACAGAACAAACACTATACTTGGTATTTGAAGACGTAGGTTCTATATCTGATTCTAATACAAGTTATGGGACTTAGGGATAGCCAACGTATCATTCTGGGCTTGTGTTCCTTACCCATCAGAAGGAGGAAGATTAGACTCTAGATTCATTGCTGGCCCTTCCAATTCTGAAAGCTTATAATTCTTTGAGCCAGAAACACATCTCAGCATCACAGTGACAGCTTTCCAAAGTAGTTTACCAACAATCTAAGACCAGATATCTACATAACAATGAACACTGATTTATAGGGTACTCAACAGACTTTCTACTAAGAAAATTTTATCCAGGGACTCTTTTTTTGTGCTTTCTCTAAATCAACAGAAAAATAACATTTCCCAGTTTTCTCAGGTATACATTTCCTCAAATGGGAAGAGTTCAAAAAAATTCCAACTAAGTTAGTATAGCATTTTTCTAATCAAAATTCCTTTAAAAAGTTCTTACTATATCTCCCCCCAAAAAGTGAATATGCTTTAGGAAAAGAGAGAAATGTTTCTTACAATAGGCTAAGAGATCATGAACACAAGGAATAAAAAGCTCCCAATTTGAGGAGTTTTAGGTTATTGAAAGGTTCCTATTTCACAGAAATGTTTCCCCATTAGCCTATATCCCATCATTAGAGATCAATTACCTTGATTTACTGTTTTAGGAAAATTCAAAGTAGGCCTCAAATATAAGCTACTGTAACACCTTAGGATAATAATAAATTTATCTAGCCCTTTAAAAAAGACAACTTTAACACATATTATCACATTGAAGTCTCACAATTCCATGAGGAAATTAGAAGATCCTTTATCCCAAATTTATAGATGAAAAAATCGAGACTCACAGAGATTAAATGGCTTGTTCAGGGTCATCTACATGTTACATTGGTAGAAACAGAACTAGAACCAATCTCCTGATATAAACCCAGTCCTGTTTCTCCAACATTTCTCTGTGGAACTGAATGCATAAATGGGGCACAGGGAGTAATATGAAGATAAGCCATGTGAACAGAGACCTGAATTTGAATTCTGATTCTATTTGCGAGCTATTTGCTCGCTGTATGATATGAGGTAATTACTTAAATGCTTTGAGCACTTTTGTTACTTATAAAAATCAAGAAAATAATATAAATAAGGGCAATAATATATATTAAAGGACTTTGTGTTGAGTGCCCAGGAGTGATCTTTTTGTTTTTACTACTCTATGTATTTTAAATTTTACAAGTAGGTTGCATATGACAGAAAGGATAAAAATATAAAGACAACTTAAAGGTAGGAACCACTCTCTTTTAGAAGTCTTATTTTTCAAGCTGTGATGGTTGCTTCATTTTATTCTATTTCACATTCCTCTGTGAACTTGCAGTGTGCTATCCTCTACCATGAACACCCGGGCCCTTTGACTTTCTGATCAATGCCTACAAATTTTTTCAAACTCCAACTGAAGAGTTATCTCCTTTTTAAAACTTTGATTCCATAGGCTTTTCCTTGAGCATTCACATAAAATTCAAATTCATTTACCAGTATTTACTAAGTAACTCCCATGGTGCCAGAGAATTCTGCTAGGGGTGCGCACCAGAGCACTTCCTAGAACTAATCTAATTTTGTTTGTTGCTGTTACCAGTTGCCACACTTTGACATTTTATAGACCTTTTACTTCTAAAGGATGAGAACTGATATAAAGTTGCCCACATTTCATTTTCTAAGTAAGGATATGGTAAAGTGGAAAAAAAGAAAAAAAAGGACATGATAAAGTAACTATCTGCCACTTCCTACCACACACAAAAAATGACATTTTGATAAGAAGACATATAATTTCAGAATTTAAAAAAAAAAATAACTTAAGCTTTATAGAAAACTTTACAAAGGCAGTCTGCATAATCAGGGAATGGGCACTGAGGGATCCACTAGTTTACCTATATTTTTGTCCCAATCTGATATTCTTAGAGCTGTTGCTTCTTACTCAATTTTGCATTCCTAGTGCAGTGCCTGCTGTCTAGTAGGAAGTATCCAATAAATATTGATGCACAAGGCAATGAATTTGCCTTGGAGCAAATACTTCTGAGATCCATGGCAGTGCCTACAGCACGGACCCCTGTGAGAGGACAAAGCAAAGGTGTGAGTGCGAGAGGTGTGTGTGTTTGTGTGTGTGTGTTTAAAGTGATATAATTTATTTCACGAGTCTGCCAGGCACTAGCCATTCAGAAGATTCTATGCGTAGCTCTTAGTGAACTGCCCTGCCAGGGAACAAGGGAGGAGGGGGGACAAGAACTATAATACCCAGGCATAACCCTATAGGAACAGGCGGACTCTATTCCTACGACACCATCTGTTAAAACAGTCCACGTGACATCTTAGGTAGAGTAAGAATTATGAAAAGTATAGATACTGTAAATAGGTAACATTCATTTAATATTCATGATGTGTCAGGCTCTGTTACAAGTTCTTTGTACGTATTATGTCATTCAATCATTACAACAACCTGTTAAGAAAAATGTGATTACTATTTCCATTGTATAGATGCAGAATCAGGTTTGCAGTGGTTGAACAATTTCCCAGCAGTCATATAGTTAACCAATGGTAGAAATAGATCTCAACTCTCACCTAAATGCCTTTAGAGCTTACCGAAACACTTGGGTCCCTTCAGAGCTACGTATTTCTCTGATGAACAGTTTTATAGGACTTGGTTTTCATTTTAAAAATAAGGAGAAAATTACAATGTTTCCTCTTAGCCAGGATTTTGTAGCTGGCAGGGCACTCGCAGTTTTCTTGCCTAAATGCTATGTGACTATAAGCAAGTTATTTAACATCTTTGAACTTCACCTTCTCCATCTATAAAATAGGGATGACAACCATTCTATCTGTGTTTGGGGGAGAATTAAATGAATAGTATATGTAAAACAGCTAGCAAAGGGCCTGGATTATGAAGGGGATTTAATAAATTTTAATTCCATATGGGGTCTAGTAAGATAAAATGACATTTTCAAATTAAAATCATATCAAATATTACTGATAGAATGAAAGCAAATAGATCATTGCTCTGGTGAATAAAGGTGCCTATATTTATACAATTCTTTAGAGAGCCATGAGGATTATCTTTGCTGCAGCACTCATTTTAATTAAGAGCATAGAGATTAGATGTTTCAGCATAGGAAGAAGTTTATATTTGATTTATACCACAGATGCACATTTGCAGCATCTAAACATTCCATTCCTTGGCTAAAGATGTAACAAGCTACTTCAGCAAACCTGATATTGCAAAATAAATGGAAAATGCTTAATCATTTAAAAAGAAATAGCAAAGGAATGAAAAGACCAAAGCAGGCCTGGGTACCGGTGAGGGAAGTTAAGCGGCAGGAAGCCTCCTCTATTTTTTAAAGGCTGACAAATGGCTTCATTAGACAGACAGGATATTAAGCCAAAAGGATTCATCTCTGTCCTTTTTACACACAAACACTTTCAGAAAAAGTGTGTATCTATTTATATGTAATCTCTTTTCAGGCAAAAGTATTGTTCACTGAGAAAAGCAGGTTGCAGAACAATTTCTAAAATATGAACTTACTTTTTGTAAAAACAGTATCAAGCCCCATCTGTATCTGACTGTGAATTCGTATGGGTTTATACGAACATGCAGAAGGTATGAAAGGTTCATGCCAGGATGTTACACTGGGAACCTCAAGATGGGTGCCCTGGCAGGAGTTAGAGAGAGGGTTTTGTTTCTTGAACATTATCTCATTACTTCACCAAATGCAATGAGCATACATTACTTTGGAACAAAAACATTGAAAGATAAAAAAAGTACATTTATTCTTATTTATTCCTGTATTCATTCGTTGACTGATTCATTATCCAACATTTACTGAATCCTTAATGGTGACAATTACGTCAAGGAAGCTGGTCTGGTTTGTGATCAGTCACACCTGACTTTTTCATAGGTGTGCTGCCTAAACTTGGCTTTACCACATTAGCAATGTGGTTCTGCGCTCTATCCTAAAATCCTGTCCTGTTCCCTTTGGAATTAACAGTGTATATTAAATTCAAACCATCTGCAGTTAATTTCACCCCTTTTCTTTCTACCTGTAGCTACTGTGCTGAAGGAAGGGTTGACTCACTTCCCAACTCCATTGAACTGAGGGTAGCCATTGGTGTCAAAAACATGGAATTCAGAGTCAAAAGGCAAAGGTTTCAGTCCTGACTCCCTCACTAAACAGAAACGTAATATTGGTATGTTACTTCCTTATTTGAACCTCAGCACCACCTCCTCTCAAGTTAGCTATCTGACAAAATGGCTGTCGAGCTCAAATGGCATCATGTGTGAACATCTTAATAAACTGCAAAGTGAAGAGTACATGTATAGTAACACTTCTCACAAAGAATTAGTGATCTTGATTCCTAATGATACATGTTTACAAGAATTTGCAGATTTCCACTGGAGACAAGACAATAATAAGTTTCAGTGGTGCCCAGAAACTTGAGGTAGCCCCCAAAGCAATGGATGACACGTTAGGCAAATGCAGTTTCTTCCCAGTAATGATCACAAATCCAATTAACCAATAAGCATATCTGACCTGGTGTAATCGTCTTCAACAAGCATGTGCTTTGGAATCGGTGAGTACCTTCCTGGAGAGATGGGCGGCAGGGAAGTTTTATATTCTAAAGTTCCATTGTTGCCAGAGAGTAGATGGTTTTCCATCGGTGGAGAATAAGCTAAGGGGTGAAAAAGAGAAAAGAGAAGAAACCTGTTATGTGGGTGATTCAATGTGTCATGCTACAGTTCTGTTAAAAATAGGAAGACTTTGCTACATGCTGAGGATTTTCTTGTCTCCCAAGAGGGAGGAGTTACTGTTTGTTTGCATTTAACATGTACAAACACATGGTGACCTTCAGGATTGGAAAGATGTAATAACATTTATATCTATAAACCCATTTCGTATAATTAGGTGAAGAGAAGAATTGGAGAAGAGACCCAGCACATGCATTTTCAGAAGGATGATTAATTTTCTATTGAAATAAAAATGTTAGCTTTCTAATTGCAGAGCTCACATTCTTTTCACACAATTAATATTCAATCATCAAATCTAGAAGGCTCCTCGGAGCAAGTTCTTGTATAAGACTTTAATCCCAAAATATGCTGTACTACCCCCCCAGAAAGGCCCAGGCCTCTGGCCTTTCTTTTCTAGTCCTCCACAGTAATTCATCTTCCTTTTGAATGTATGAAAGCTCCTCCTGCCTGGGTTTCCTGCCTTCCACCCCTCTCTAGAAATCCATTTTATATACTGAGAAATCCAATTCCGATAGTGCTATTCTCCTGCTTAAGTGTTCTCCATTGCTGCTACTGTACTGAATATAAACTTTTCCTTTTGTTATTCTTACAAGATCGATCCATTTTAATATCCCACTTACAAATATCCTATAGTCCTCAAAGAAAGACAGCTCTTTCCAATATTTCTACTTTCATCAGTCACCTACAATTTCTGTCTCAACACATCTCTGATACTAAAATTTCATCAATTCTTTAAGATACAATTCAAATGCCACCCTTTCCGTAAAGAGTTTTATGATCATCCGAAGACAGGTAGTATCCCTTTCCTTTGAATACCCAAAGCAAATTTGTTTTTACCACTCCCATAGCATATACATCCCTCTTACGTTGCCAAATATTGCTGCTATTCATATATCTGAATTAGCCTTTCTTCCAATAAAGGCCATGATTGCATTTCCTTTCCATCCCACATATTACCTTATAAGGTGTCTTACACGTATTGAGGTTACTCAACATATATATTTTAAATTGAATAGCAAGCTTTGTTTTTTGCTTTTATCTCTTTGACGTTTTTTGCTTTCTATCTCTTTTGCTTTTATCTCTTGACGTTGACCTTATACACCCTCCATGAAGTAGCTCAGAGTCTCAAGGCTGATTTTTCTAAATTCACCCAGTTTGAAAAACTTTTGAAAGTTAAAATTCTTTCATATCCTGATGGTAAGGCTGATCTCAGCTTCCTGCATGCTTGAGAAAAAGACATATTTTGGGGGCAAGTCATTTTTGAATCATCATTAAGAAAAGCAATAGCTAACGTAATAGGCAGGTAATAAAATTATTCAACCTTTAAATTTCTCTCAAGAGAAAGAGCTAAATCTAAGAGAGGTTAAATGACTTGCTTAAGACCATAGTACTAATTAATGGCAGGTCCTGAAGCTATTCTGAGTTCCCAATCTCACAACTGGTTTCTCAAAATTTCAGAATGAGCAAGCTTACTGATGTTAACTGTCCCTTAAACTCAGGTAGAAAAAAAATTGCTTCTGAATCTAGTCCCCAAAGACAGAACCTTAGATCAAGTTCTTGCTGACCTATTAAGAAAAGAAGGAAATATGGGGCTTATGTAGGCGTGGATTTTTGCAGGACTGAACACAACATCTCATAGTTAGTTGTTGTCCTAGAAACCCCCACCCACAACTCACTTCTACTGCCTAGTGACTGGTTCCCTGGGCTTTCCTGCCAATATTCAGGTAAAGGGAAGAGCTTTGGTGATGGGGTTTGGGGATCATAATGCCGCGATTCAAGTGCAAATCGTCTCTCCCAGGAGGGAACAGGGTGCTATCTCTGGTCTTTTCGTTAGTCTTTCTCTTTCTTCATTGGCTACTATATAGGTTTGAACTAGGAAGGGGGATACTATGGCATGAGAGCTCTCATGCTTTGGGGCCTTGGGAAATAGACTTTAAAAAGGTGCTGCTCTTAAAAAAAAAAAAAAAGGTGCTGCTCTTACGTTACTGTAATGACACAGTCCATAACATACCTCATTAAGCCTTTCTTAAATGGTGGACTTTCTAACCCATCAGGGTGTCCCACCTTCAAAACACTAGTTAAGGCCTTGTAAGGCAACCAGGGAGTGAAGTACAGAATCCCTTGGATCTACTTCCACAAGCTAAACAAGAGCGAAGATGCAGAGTACTTTGCCAACTTTTGCAGAATTCCAATTTTGTACACCTGGCGGAGGGACATTGAGCATGGCACTTACAGTGAGTAATATCAGGTGGACCATAAGGATCAGTCATATAAATGGTGGTGGGTTTGCCAACTTTCAGATAAACGACATCAGATGTGTTCTTCAGTATTGCTACTGCCTCTTCATGTGTCACTTCTTCTAAACTGTAGTTGTTTACCTGAAAGGAAAATAATATTCAATATGAGAGTCAAATCTAGGCAGGTGAAAAGAAACAGGCAAAAGCATATACAGAATTATTTAAAGATTAAATAGCAATGATTACAATCCAGTATCTACGTCATACTTTAACAGAAAAGATGGATTTATGGCATTAGCCAAAGCAGATAAGGTACCGTTGTTGATGATAAAAAAAAAATAAAGCTGCTTCTGTCTTTTTCTATGAGAAAGCAATGTATCATAATGCAAATCGGAATACTATTTGTGGATAAAAGAAAGAAGGGGTCAAATGTCTCTCTTCCTATACTATGTTTTTTCCAATTACAAAGGTAATACATACTCATTGAACTAAAAAAAAAAAAAAAAGGAATAAAAACTAACCAAAGTCTCTCTATTCGGGATATATTTTTAATATAACAGTGACCATATTGTACATATTGTTTTGGAAACTGCTTTTTAAATCTAGAGTGACTATTGGTCCCTATCATAGCATAAGGCAACAACGTGACTTTGTTTCCTAGAGAACGTTGTGTTGCATGGTTGTAACCTAATGCTTTAACCAATGTGTTACTAAAACATGTTTAGTTTGCTTCTCATTTTTTCTACTATAAAGAATGTTGCAGTAAACTTTTTTTCTATATTTGCACACAACTTTGATGATTTATTTGGGATAAATCATGCAAGTGGAATTGTTGGGCCAAACTCTATGAATATTATAAGCCTTCTGATACCTATTCTTAAAGTGCCCTGTGGAAAGAGGAACAAGGTTACTTTTATACCACCACTATATGAGAGCCCCAATTTTCCTACAGTTACACCAAACTCTTTTTTTTTTTTTCCCCACTTTAAAAATTCCCCTCCCATCTGGGGGTCTGGGTGGCTCAGTTGGTTAAGCCTCCCACTCTTGATTTTGGCTTAGGTCATGATCTCAGGGTCATGAGATCGAGCCTCATGTTTTTCCATGCTGGGCGTGGAACCTGTTTAAGAGTCTCTCTCTTGCTATTGCATGTTCTCTTTCTCCCCCCCTTCAAAAATAAATAAAAAAATAATTTTTCCCATCGAAATATTATTTAACAAGTCAATTTTCTAAGGCTAATATTAGAAAACAGGGATTTGCAGCCAAACAAGTTCAAGTGTACCCTATTCCCATCCATTTCAACAGCAACTCCTCCTTTTTACTGGACAGGAGAGCCTGATCAAAGTGCAATTCTTACTTCATGCAGTGACATTATAGTGGAATCTCTTTAGCACTTCTCTTAGATGGTTTTAAAACATTTATGAAGTATTTTAAATACCTGGATTATTCTTATTTGGCTACTATTATTTTAATGGAGTTATTCTTTAGTTAATTTCTGCTGAAATGATGCATAATTAAAATAAATGTGACAAAGAGCATTAGATTGGATCTCCTACATATTCTCTGTACTATTTAATTAGCACTTTAGTCATAGAAGACCTTGTTTGTTTTTTTTTTTTTTACCTTTTTGCCTCATGTTCTATAAATTCCATGTGCCAATTAATCCTTGACGGTGTAGCCCAAGTTAGGGACTCTGGAACTAGAGCGGTATGTGTGTGTCTGAATGCTGACCATGAACTCTCCATTGAGTTATAAATTTCTCCACTGGTTCCTATAGTTCTCTTCTAGATAAGTGACATTCTCTTATATCCTTTTGTATTTCCAGCGTCTAGCACTTTTTCATCCATTGGTCAGACGCATACCTATTATGTGTCAGTCATGGTTCTACATATTAGAGATACAGTAATAAATAGAATGAAAATCATAATCATAGCAGAAACTTATAAAGCCTATATTACACACTGGGAACTATTCTAAGTCATTTACATACATTAACACAATCGAACCTCACAACAACTTGTGTGGTAACTATTATAGTTCCTTTCATTTTACAGATTAGAAGAGCATGTCTCCAAGAGGTTAGGAAACTTGCCCAAAGTCATTGATCTAATAGTGGTAGAAGCAGATTAAAAGCAAGCAGTTTGGATCCAGAGACCAGGCTTTTAACCACTCATCTATATTCCTTTTTCAGATAGAGAAGGTCCCCAGCTCCCTTGAATCTCATATTCTAGTAAGATACACTTCAAGCTTCAAGCACGTTTACTGAGAATGACTTTGCATGCAGATTCTCAGATACCACCAGAGAACTCTTCAGAGCAGAAAATAGAAGTTGAGCAAAGGGTAGAGGTGAGAAGTGGGGATAATGGTGGTTTATAATAGTGTTATTTCAGTTGGTTTTTATTTGGTGACTACGACGTGTTGGAACACTAACACAGAATTTAGTTATGGAACAGGTGGCATGATATTGGCAATAGAACATAGTGATTAAGAGCACATGCTTCTGAGTCATGCAGACCAGGATCTGAGTCCTGGTCCCGGCTCTTTCTAGCTGTGTAACCTTGGACAACTTACTTAATCTTCTTAGCCTCAGTTTTGACATCTGTAAAATAGGTATGATGATAATTGCTACCTCGAAGGGTTATTGATGTAAATGTATTAGTCTATGTAAAGTGGCAGGAATATTCAATTTCCTATTAATGTTAGCTCTTATTACTATTACTATTGTCATCATACATCTCTCTTCTCAGGAAACAGGAATGCTTGGTGAAAATTTTTGCTGAGCATTTTCCTATAAACATCTGTGAACTGATGAGTTTAATTAGGGTACTGTTGATGAGGCTTCTGTGTGGTCTTTTTAAAAATTCAGAATAGTACAGGATCTGGACCAAAAAGTGCTCTTTTGTGCTGAAGTCTTCAAAATGTTTTTCACGAAAGTGGGTTTATTTGGGTTAATTATGTGTGTGCATTATCCTATGAACTCTCAAGATAAAGGGCCTACAGCTGGAGCTGATTGTACACAGAGAGAAGGGACATTATACTGATTGGCTAGTTGCTCTTGTCATTGTTTTTTATTGTCTTTTTTCTTTTGCATCAAGTATCTGCCTATAATGGTGAACACTGAACAACTGGCCTGATTTCAGAAAAAAAATTATGTGCATCTGAATGCAGTGTTTCTGTGGGTGCACTACACAGAGAGGGGCATGTGTGCAGCCTGGCCATATTTTTGCAATAGGATGAAGGACTGAGGCCAAGCAGAGAGGTTAGAGATGAGAGGACACATTTTCTCCAACAGAAAAGGGAGCACTCAATTTGAGAATGATGCAGAGACAAAGAAGGGCAAACTAGCTGAAGAAGAGGTGAAAAAAAAAAACCTGCAAGAAGGGAGCAGGGTCAGTGTTGTGGGAATCAAATGAGTGCAAGCAAACAGATATGTGATGGGACAAAGGTGGGAGATGTGGCAGCAGGAGAATGATAATAAAGAGGAATGCGTGATGTACCGATGGTGAGATGCTGACCGTTCCGTATTCATTCAGGAATACAAACACAGTGGCACAAACTAGGAGGTGGACATAAATACTACCTGAGACATAGTACAAGGAAATGTGGGAACTCTAGAAACACTTAAAAAAAAATCACAAACTCCAAAGTTAACTTTTTAAGAAGGAGAGAAAGTTGTTGATCACTAGATAAGATGAATTAAAAAGGAGCACTAAGTAATGGATAGAATTGTTCAATCACTATACTGTATATCTGAAATTAATATAACATTGTATGTTAACTACAATGGAAATAAAATTTAAAAAACCTAATAAAATTAAAAAAAATAAAAAGTAAATACAAATAAAAAAGGTGACAAATCTAATGTGCTAATGTCAATGATATGAAAGGGAATATGCATAAACCAAAGACTAAAATCTCTGCAGTACATTGCAACTCATGGCTATAAAAAATTTTATTTTAAAAACAGTAACTATGAGTAAATAGGGAACAATAACAGTTATCTTTGGATAATAAATATTTTCTTATTTTTCACCCTTTCAGCAATGATCGTGCATTATAGTTAGAATAAAATTAATTCTATATTTTAAATGAACAAGAAAAAAAACTTCAAATAAGAACAGAAACAAAGTGGAGAGCCTGGGTGGCACAGTCAGTTGAGTGCTTGATTCTTAGTTTCAGCTCAGGTCATCATCTCAGTCATGAGCTAAGGGTCATGAGATCAAGCCCCATATCGGGCTCCGTGTTCAGCATGGAGTCTGCTTAAAACTCGCTCTCCTGCCTCTCTTCTCTCTCAAATAAATAGCTAAATCTTAAAAAAAAAAAAAAAAAAAAAAAATAAAACCCAGAAACGAAGTGCAGTGGCTTCATTATGAAACACATATAGCGAGATCTCATGAGTAATGGAAAATTGGAATGGAGAAAGAACTTGGTTTCTCATGGCCAGTGAATTGATTTAAGTTTTTAAGAAATAATTGTCATTATTTTAAGCCTAGATGTTTCTAGAAATGAAGGTAACTTGGCATAATGAGAATAAATTTTAAATGTAGCATCACATCTGGTTTCAATTCCTAGATTCATGAATTTTGGTCAGTTAACATATTTATTATTAAAACTTTCTTATATGCAAAATAGGGATAATACTAATTTATTTGTTGATTTATTTGTGTGTAAGAGAAAGGAGGGATACCATGAACGTGAAAAGACACTATGTAAGAGCAGTATAAAACAGTCATCAAACGTCACAATCATACACAATGTTTTTGCTGATCCTACTGCTGAAACTAGCTCCTTGTGTGAAAATGATCACCCCTTACCTTCTACAACACTTAATCTTACAATGCCTCGTCCTCGTTCAAGGACTGATCTTCTAAACGGCAATGATTAGATTGTCCTTTTTTTTTTTGACATTGGAGTATAGCTGACACACATTATTTTCAGGTGTACAACATAGTGATTCAACAAGTTTGTGCATGATGCTTTGCTCACCACAAGTCTAGCTACCATCTGTCACCATGCAACACTATTACAATATCATTGACTATAGTCTTTATACTATACCTTTTATCTCCCCCCCAACTTACTTATTCCATAACTGGAAACTGGTATCTCATTCACCATTCACCCATTCATCCTAATTAGATTGTTTTCATCTTTGTAATCCCTCAACTGATACACTATGAATAGTAGGCACTTAATAAATGTTGAAACAATTAGATAAATAAGTTAAAAGTAACATTCCAAAGGAAAAGCTATCAAAATTTCCTAATTTATAAGACGAAGGAGGCATTCGTGTTGAGTTTCTACTTTACATTTGTGTTGAGTCAGAAAGGATAAGAAATGAAGGTCATTCAACAAACAACACACGTTTACAGGACACTCACTCTGTGGCAGGCATGGGATATAAGGATGAAAGGCTGGTACAGAATGGGAGTAATGGGTCACATCAGAATATAAGGGACATGATCAAACCTCCAACAGTGTGAATTTATTTCTCCTCCATTAATTGTTGATGAATTTCTTAACTTTTTATTGTATATATAGACAAAGCAAATAACAATGATGTTTTGACTGACTTTTCCAGCGTCCTCTATAGCAGTGGTGACCAAAATGGACAACACGATATGAACCCCCGGCAACCCATTGGATTACAGGAAGAATTTTGTATCTGAACTTCTATTAATATTTATCACACTAATTATCATCTTTCTATTTTTTATGTATGTTTTAAAATGCATATCATGTATTAGCATAGTGATATATATATGCAATATAAAGTAGGGAACTATATATATATTAGAGGCAACTTTTTGTGTTTTACTGATGGAATGTGCTATTAAAATCATTTTGAAGTCACAGCTCTGTAGTAGGTACCTATATATATTAACTATAGAGCAAATTCTATAAATAGTGTTAAACCAAATATAAGCAAAAGAAATAGAAAACAACATAATGGAAGGCTTTAATCCTCAAATAAGATATGTCACTGCAATTGCACTGCATTATAATTTTATTACATTTGAGAAAAATTACAAGTGAGTCCAAGAAATAATTATCCAGATTTCCCCCCCCCTCCCCCGTGCTTCAGAAAGTACTCTACTACAGGGGACAGAGTTTGAAGGGTGAACTATTTCTAACTGCTTTTCAGCCCATTGTTGGAAAATGCTAAACGATGCTGTACTGGCTTGATAGAATGAGTATTACCACTGAAGTCACCCTCAGGAGAAGCACTAGAGCAGCAGAACAGGCTAGAATGTGATTAGATCAATGTAGGACTGTGGTTCTTAACTTGGCTACACATTGGAATCACTTGGGAGACTTAAAAATATTTTTTTAAAAATGAAGCATGGTGCCTATCTCCCAAGACTCTCATTTGATTCTTCAGGGTTGATTGAGGCCTGGGCATCCAGAGTGATCAAAAACTTACCATGTGACTGAAATATGAGAACAGGATTAAGAACCAGAAGGGCTGCGTAAACTGGTGGAGGGAATGTGGCATTAGGACATTGACATCTGGGTCTGAATTGATTTCACAATTTATTAGTTCTGTCGTATTGGAAATCCCTTTGTTATCTCTAAGCTCCAACTTTCTGTTCTGGAAAGTAAGAGTAACAGTACTGGCTGCCCTCTCCGTCTCTCAGGGGTTGGAGTGAGGACTGTGTGCGTGCTACAGGTGGAAAACTCTTCCGTGTGGAAGTGTGTGCTGGTGGCAGGGAAGAGCCATGTGCAGACAGCGTTACCCATTTCAGTTCTCACCTAAGGTCAGTCTAACAAATGGAAGTGCTTTCAGTCTTGTTCATTATTCAGAAATTTCTATATATCTGCACTTCCGTCAAGGTGATTTTCTTATTAATATTTGGGTGAAGCTAGATAGTTTTGTAAATCACCAAAAAGAATAATTTAGGTGCTTACAACTAATACTCGTTCAGAAAATTGTTTCCACTCACATTCCCTAAATCCACTTAATGTCCTTATCATAGGATATTAATTTTGAAATAAAAATAAGAGTCACTTTACACCAGTTAGAATGGCCAAAATTAACAAGACAGGAAACAACAAGTGTTGGCAAGGATGTGGAGAAAGGGGAACCTTCCTTCCACTGTTGATGGGAGGAATGCAAGCTGGTACAGCTACTGGAAAACAGTAGCTGGAGGTTCCTGAAGATGCCAAAAATAGAGCTACCCTATGACCCAGCGATTGCACTACTGGGTATTTACCCCAAAGATAAAGATGTATTGAAAACAAGGGCCACATACACCCCTATGTTCATAGCAGCAATGTCCACAATAGCCAAACTGGAAGGAGCCAAGATGCCCTTCAACAGATGAATGGATAAAGAAGATGTGGTTGATATATACAATGGACTATTACTCAGCCATCAGAAAGGATGAATACCTACCATTTGCATCAACATGGATGGGAACTGGAGGGGATTAGGCTAAGTGAAATAAGTCAAGCAGAGAAAGACAATTATCATATGGTTTCACTCACATGCGGAACATAAGGAATAGCATGGAGGACCAAAGGGAAAGGGAGGAGAAACTGCATGGAAAGAAATCAGAGAGGGAGACAAACCATGAAACTCTGGACTCCAGGAACCAAAGCAAGGGTTACAGAAGGGAGGTGGTGGAGGATGGGGTAGCCGGGTGATGGGTATTAAGGAGGGCACATGTTGTGATGAGCACTGGGTGTTACATGGAACAAATGAATCGATGAATACTATATCAAAAACTAATGATGTACTATATGCCAGCTAACTGAACATAATAAAAAAATAATAAAATAAAAAGAGTCACTCTCACAGAGCACATCCAGAGTATACTCCACTGAACACTAGTTCTAGGTGCTTTATAAGCATCACTTTAAGCAAAGTGCTGCAATGAAGTATGTTTGAAGATTATAGTGTTCAAGTTAAATTAGTTCCTTGATTACAGAACTTCACGGACCCTTTAATATACTTAAGTTCATTAAGAATCTTTAAGAAAGGTGAGATACAGGTTGTACTATTTCCCAAATTTAGTTGACCTTTTCATGTGACACAGTAACGAGATTACTATTTTAAAACACCCTTGGGAAACACTGATCTAAGGTGGCGCTACCATGCTATAGAGGCCAAAACAGAAGACCAAAGATGTACATGACTTGTCCAAGGTCATTTAGGTCGAATTAATTCTGGCTGGCTGGCTGCGAGTCTACCCTCTTCCCACTTCACTTCAATGCCCCTTGTCTACTCCTTCCCTTTAAGGAAATAAAAACTCAAACTTACTCTCTGTAAAAATGTAAAAGTTCTCTTACTGACAACTTTTTTCTTTCAACGTCAAGCAAAAGTTATGAAAAAAGGAGACCAAGGCTATAAACTTCCAATCACAATGCGACAAAAGTTTCAACAATTAGCAGCACATCATTGCTGTAGAAAAGATAGTCAGATGACCTTGGATTCAAAGTTTCTTGATTGTGTAGAAAAAAGATGAATATAGTCACATTGTTGTAATATATGTGGCCCTCTGTATCATCTTGACAGGGCTTAATAAAAAATATATGCAAAATATATTTTGCAAATATATGCAAAATATATGCAAATATATATGAATGGATTTAAAAATTATCAATACTGTTAACCTCTGACCATCTGTCTCAAGAAATCAAGGCCAGGAGTTAATGTATTTGGTCTGAGATCACAACACTAAACAACTGGTACAATCCATAAAAATCAGATGTCACTGGCATTTGACAAAATAAGAAAAATTCTAGTGAATGATAATAAGTGCCAAGCGGTAGGGGAATTAAAAATATATATATTATCTTGATAAAGAGAACAAATACCATGCATCTGAGCACACCATGAAACATCAGAGAGGACTGACATTAAAGTCATTTTATTTGAAATGCTGAGAGTCTTAGTGCAAAAGTGGTAGGTAGGGTAATTTTTTTCCTTATTATAGAATAAATGTAAATGTAAAGGTCAGATGCAACAATATTGCTTGTGCTTTTAAAAGTGGGGGAATAATATTCTGAGGAATCAAAAGTTTTGTTAAAAGGGTAATCTACTTAGAGAAGATAAATGGATGTGTGGTAAAACTGACTGCAAGAGTGAGAGAAAATGTGCAAAACATCTTAAAGGCTGAGATGTGGAAAGAGTGGCAAGACATAAGTTTTCAAACAAATGTAGAATTAGTCTTTACCTTATGTCTCGAAGGGAGAGAGCTGCAAAAAAAGCAAGAAATGTATAGGGAAATGTATTTTGATGTAATTTTAAGAAAAAACAAATCTAAGGATAGCTAGGATCTAATGGGTAGCTTCCAGGAAGTATTAAATTCTCCATCCTTCGTGTGTTCTAGCAAAGGTGAGGGACTACCTTACGCTGCTTTTCGGTGGATTCTGATGTACCAAATGAGTTGGAATAAGATAACACGTAAGGTAGATACTTTTCAATTCTGAGTTATAAGAAGTACTTAGTGGAAAAAAAAAAGGACCTAGCATATATGGTATGAGGAAATTAACAGAGTTTCATTTTAGGTCAGTTTGCTTACAGAACTATGAATGAATAACATATGGGGGAAATTTTCCTAAGAAGTGAGAGGAGGGAGTGGTGCAAATTGCTTTAGAAAGGAGAATAGCTATTTGGAGAAAAATATACAGTGTGGTACAGCTGGTAAATCACAGAATCTAAATTATTTGTACTTCCTTTGGGGGAGGAGAGTAGAAGAGGAGAAAGATGATGATGTGGATGTAGGGTAATAAAGAGAAAAGGAGGTGGAAAGGAATGACAGAAGGAGAGCATTAATAAATACTGTTGGGTTGAAGCAAGATAATTGGTCTTTTGGGGTGGCTTCCGTGATTTTTTTTTATTCTTTTCCTCAGCATTACTTTTCTTTCAGAATATTATAAAATGAATCATTTTCTCTCATTTCTAGATTTAGTTTGGCAGTTGCCTTGGAAGTACTAATTATGTTTTCCTTACATAAGAGAGGAGAGACCTATTATTGTTGAAGGTTCTTTTTTTTTTTAATAGGCTTTAGAACTCAAAATAGTTAAAAGATTATGTCTCAGCTATTTTTGAAAACATTACATGTACAATGAATATCAAGAAAATGGTAATGGAAAAATAGCATGGTGCCTGGAAAATCCTTTGACAGGATTATTTAGACTCTGAGGGTTTTATTATTTTTTCAAGAATTTTAAAATAAAGCGGGGCGCCTGGGTGGCTCAGTGGGTTAAAGCCTCTGACTTCGGCTCAGGTCATGATCTCAGGGTCCTGGGATCGAGCCCCGCATCGGGCTCTCTGCTCAGCAGGGAGCCTGCTTCCCCCTCTCCGCCTGCCTCTCTGCCTACTTGTGATCTCTCTCTCTGTCAAATAAATAATAAAAATCTTTAATAAAAAAATTATAAAAAAAAGAATTTTAAAATAAAGCTAGAAATTTAAACAGACCTTCAAGCAATCAGCACACAACATCTAGCTTGATATTACAACAGCAGCAGTTAAAGAAATGCCAAAAGAGTTGTCTACAACCAAACTCTTACAGAACAATGAGTCAAAGGTCAAATGTGTTATTATGATAGTCATTAATTTAGAATGAAAATGTCCTCTTCAGTTTTTTCAAATTTCACGCTATGTAAAAGATGGATATCATGGTGTACTTTATTCCTAAGTCAACTAACAATAAAGTTTATATTCTTAAGAGAAGTTGTTTGGTCTTATACCTCAGTAATACTTTTCTGGTTTAGAAGACACAGCATCATAAAAAACCAACTTTTACATCAAAGGAAAAAAAAAAACCAGAAAACACAAAAATTGGCTAACAAAAAAAATGCAGAATGTCTTAAGAACGAGAATGTTAGTTCTCCTGCACAGTATAGGGCATACTGCTAACAATACCATATTGCATACTTAAAATTTGCCAAGAGGGTAGATCTTATGTTAATTGTTCTCACCACACACAAGCACAAAATAATAAAAATAATAACAACAGGGGTGAGAGGAAACTTTGGGAAATGATGAATATATTTATGGCCCTGATAATGGTGATAGTTTCTTGGGTATATATTTAATACCCAAACCCATGGAGCTATATACATTAAATATGTAAAGCTCTTTATATGTCAACCATACTACAATAAAACAGTTAAAAAAAAGATGAAAGAAAGAAAGAAAGAGAGAGAGATAAATGACTTCAGGTGGTAAAGAAGCCCAAACTCTTCATTGCTACTTTGAAGTCATTAATGCCACATTTTTTGCCCATCCAGTTTGATCATACATTTTCTCCTGACAGAGTTCCTTCCTGAGTAGTGGTTATTGCCTGGGACATGATAGGTGTTCATAATATTACTTGTTAAATAAAGGAATTAATGAATGAATGAATGGTAACTAAAAAAATGAAGTAAAGAATTGACTGACAAATTCTAGGAAACAAATGAAAGATCATGCTTGGTGCTTATAAGCCTGAGTGCCTGGATTTGAAATCCAGTTATTGTCTATTGTCTATTGTCTACTGTCTATTGTTAACTTTATCACTATGGCCAAGTTAATAAACCTCTCTATACCTCAGTTCCTTTTTGCTTATATAAAACAGGTTGTTGCGAGAAACAAAGTCATTACCAAAAAAAGCACTTTTAAAAGTACATGGAATATAGCAAATGCCAAATAAATATTTGTTATCAAGATTATTATAAAGGTTTATTCAGGTAATTCAATACTACGGTCATTGACAACTATGAAACTAGACCAACGGTACTAAGGACAAGCTGTCTAAAGCCCAGGGAAGTGGGTGCAATGCACTTTGAGGTTCAACCTCTGAAGCTTGCACATGTTGCAGAAATTAATTCTCTTGAGAATATAAATTGATCCTTTCCAAACACTTCTTACTTGTGCTACAGATAATACCTCCTTACAGAGATTAGAGGCTATGTTTTATAAGGGCAGACATATGATTAGGTATGAATATACTTCTCTTGAGAGCTCTCTTCTATTAATTTTCAGTATTTGATTATTATCCTGTAGGTTTAGTATAAAACAGTAAATAGAGATAAAGTAGTTTTGTTAAGTGCAATCCCAAATTTGTACTGATTATGTGGTGCCTTAATTTTGCTTTAGTTTATCCTAGAACTCCATGGCTTAGATAGGGCAGCCATGTGTTGGTGTTAGTCATTGCTCAGGGTTCCTGAAGCACGTAGGCAGCTGGGAAATAAAATAGCTGTAACCCTGTCTAATGGGGCCGGTGGGTTTTGGGGAGGAGATCCATTTACACATGTTATAGAACTCAGATTATGAATTCTGGGATATCAGGGACTGTTTACACTGTCTACACTGGTTGAACAAGGGACCACAGGGAGACAGAAAAATGTACATATGAAAAAAATCAGAGA
The DNA here is from genome assembly GCA_028534135.1 of Potos flavus. Taxonomy (NCBI): domain Eukaryota; kingdom Metazoa; phylum Chordata; class Mammalia; order Carnivora; family Procyonidae; genus Potos; species Potos flavus. The sequence goes on along the minus strand of CM052884.1, from coordinate 39,887,573 downwards.
GTGAACCCTTTGTTATGCAAAGCCCACCTCACAAGCAGTAGGGAAGAAACACTCTCTTGGGCTAATAGGTTACCTTGGAAAAATAACAATCTGTGTCTTATTCTATCTGTGAAAACTAGTGAAAATTCAGATTTGTTTTTAAAATGTCAACAAACAGATACAGTCGTACATGAACTTTTGAAATTTCCCACCACAAAATCTGCCCTCCCTTTTTTTCCATTTCTGCCCGTGATCACTGTTATGAACTGAATGTAGCCTCTCTCTCAAATTCATGGCTAACGTTCTACCACTCAATAGGACTATACTTGCAGAAAGAGTCTTTAGGAGGTAAAGCTATTAATTAAATGAGTTAAGGGTGAAGCCCTAATCCGATAGGACTTACTGGTGGCCTCATAAGAGAAAGCTCTCTCTCTCTCTCAGTCCAAGCATAGGTGAAAGGCCATATGAGGACACAACAAGAATATGGTCTGCAAGCCAGGAAGAGAGATCTCACCAGGAACTGAATGGGCCAGAACCCTGACCTTGACCTTCCCAGCTTCCAGAACTCTGAGAAAATAAATTTTTTGTTGTGTAAGCCACCTAGTCTATGGTATTTTGTTATGACAGCCTGAACTAAGACAGTCATACACTGGAAAACAGGAGCTTTATAAATACACGCATAGTTTTGCATGAGTCATACTTACCATTAGCAGTCTGTCTCCTACTTGCAACCTTCCATCTTTTTGTGCAGCTCCTCCATCTATAATTTTAGTTACATAAATGCTGTTGTCTCCAGGAATGTGCTGGTTCCCCACACCTCCTGCAATACTGAAGCCTAAACCTATGAGAAAGAAACAGAAAAGCTTTGTTTTTTTTTTTTAAGAAAATGCAATTAGCCATAAACGGTCTAAAAAAATTAATTCTCGATTTATTACAACAGTAATAATTAACAGTAAGGATTCTACTTCAATCGATTTTGTTCTTTAAATATTTAAAGGTTTGTTGATTAATGCTAATGAGGCAAAGCTCTTGAAGTTAAGCCCATGTGGCCATTAGTTTTGTTATATTTCAAGGCTGCACGCCTAACTGTCGCTCCCTAGCTAATTAGCAGATAATGGGTGATTGGCCAAATAGGGATCCGGCAAAAGGATGCGGAAGAATCCCAGTGAGACAGGCAAAGCACAAGGACAGCCTTGCTCATGGGGAGTTGATGAGCTCATCTTTGTTGTTGTTCTCCTAAGCACAGAGAAGTATTGCCAATCATTTGGGTAGAGACCTAAGCACTCTTGACGTTTTGGGATTAAAAGCACAGCTGTTAGAAAATTCCACAAATTCTCAGACAAGAGCCACAAGGTAGATAGATGAGATATTTATGTAATAATTTCAGAGAGAAGATAAGGCAAAAAGAAGCTAGATGCTTGTCCTTGTTTTTTTCTCTGGCCACCTTGCCATATTTTCATATTTCTTGGCACATATTAACTGCTAGTGAGGCTAGTAACACACAAGAAATGAATCATCCCTGTACACGTCTAAAGACACAAGAAATAGATTCTATATTTTATCTTTATTATTTTTATAACAAATCACAGAATATCAAATCATTTTAAACATGGAAATTTTGTATTTTGAGAGAGAAATTTATACTGTACTATAGCTTACAAAACCTTTTTTTTTTTTTTTAAGTTTTTATTTATTTATTTAACAGAGAGATCACAAGCAGGCAGAGAGGCAGGCAGAGAGAGAGGGGGAAGCAGGCTCCCTGCTGAGCAGAGAGCCTGATGCGGGGCTCAATCCTAGGACCCCGAGATCATGACCGGAGCCGAAGGCAGAGGCTTTAACCCACTGAGCCACCCAGGCGCCCCACAAAACTTTTATTTATATTAAACTATGGAATGATAAGGAGTTATTAAAAACTATTATGGGGCCACTTTCAAAGAATGAGTGACAGACTCTTTAGAGTATAAAAAATAAAAAGCTCTTTTCCAGAATATGATTGAATACACATCCAATATAATACTTGTAGCCTATATATTCATTGTATTTCAAAATTACAATTATTACCATGGAAATTATTCAGAAAGATAAATATAAATCAAAGAATTTGCACTACAGGCATAGGAAATTTCTATAACTTACTTGGCTTAAGAAATTTTTTTTTTAAAACAAACCATCTACAATGTTACCTAGTGTTTTTGAAAAAAAAACAACACATACCTGTTTTATGATAAAACAATCATTAAAATTTTTGGCATTTTATATAACAATGAAAACCACTTAAAAAAGCTCCATTTCACTATGCTTTTATTGATTAAATATTGAATAGGGCTCTTAATGGCATAAGTGATTAGATAATGGAAAAATAATGGCATAGTAAATTATAAAGTTACACCTCTGAAATTACATTTGAAATGAAATAACTTTTTTGTTAAATTAACTATAATAGCTGTTAAAAAAATGGAAAATGGATTTAAGTTGATAGCGCAATTAAAATAATTGTTATCTAATATCCTACTAAAGTGGGTAATTATTCTTTATTGATGCTTTGACATCCCACAGATCTATAAATGTATCTGTCTGCCTCAGATTTAAAGAATTTGTTTATCGAGCAAAAGGTGACCAAGAGCAAATAAAATGCTCCCATTTGGCTTTTCCTAAGAAATTTATAATGCATATCAGCTCATGTTTTTCAAAACTGTTATTTTACATTTATATATGATTATAGGGGAATTAAAAAAATACATTTACAAAAGTTTCATACGTACATGCTAGGATCAATCTACTGCATTTATAATAGTATAGAAGTCATTCCAAACTGTGGAAAGAAAAGGTTAAAACAAATCCAGGGACTCTGATTTACATCCACTATAATAATAGTAAATGCCATAGACTGACTGAGTTACAGAAGAGCTAAGGAAACAAATTACCACTGTAAATAAGGTTAAGTCCAACAAAGGGAATAACTATGTAGTTGACATTTGAAATTGAAGACTGTACCAAGACAACGAAATCACTATACTGTAGACATAAATATATCAGCTATAAAGGAAATAATTTTTTTCCCCTGAGACTAGGTTTAAATACTTCTTTTTAACTAGTGACTCTGCTCAAGGTGAAATAAGCTATTTTTAGTAAGAACCCTCTGAGGGTACAGAATTGAAAATTGTCCCTGATTTCTCTTTGATGGAACATGGATACACTGAAAAGTAATCAGCATTTAATCAACACTCAGCCATATTCCAGAGGTTTAATTTAACATAAGTAAATATGCAGCTTATGTCTACAGCCAGAACACAAATTTATTTATAGGTGGGAACATCCATCTGTGTGGTAAGACTAAATCTGTCCCCATTCATTCATTCACTAATTCACTCATGTATCCATCCATTCAACAAACATCTCTTGAGTACCTACTATGAATCGTATAACCAGTTGCTGTCAACTGTGGTCAATATAATGTAAAAGAAGGGACTGACCAAAAGACTACAAAAATACGAGTGAGTGTGGTTGAACCTGGCTGAAGCAATGTTCTAAGCCAGACAATGCCACTGATTTTGGGAGGACTACTCAATGAAGACAAATGTGGGCTAGGACCCAGGGCAATCCAAAATTATCAGTTTGGAGGCGCTGGGTATTCCTGCATATGTTTTGTTAAAGCAGGGGTAGGCTGACAACATTATAGGACCCCTCTATGCCCTTATTAGATAATTTTCTCCCTCTTTATTCCATTTGAGACACAGTTGCAGTCGATACTTCTAGAACACAGTGGACATACTCCCAACTTAGGGCATTTGACCTAGCTGTTTCCTCTACCTGGAATATGCATCCTTCGGGGTTTTGTTCAACTCTTAATTTCTCTAAGGGCCTGAATCTGACTTCCTTTTTAATACTGTCTCTTAACCATACATCCCACTTCCTTATCCTGAGCTACTTTTCATTTTACCTTAGCACTTATCACCTTGTAACATATAAGTCACCCATGTATTTTATTTTTTTATTGTCTGTCTCTTTGACGAAAATATTAAGTCCATGATACCAGGGATTTCTGTCATTTTCTGCTGTGCAATAGAACAAGGCCAGTTATACAGTGACCTCCTAATTATTCAAGGGATGAATGAATGAACAATGAATAAACAAATGAATTTAAGAGGATGAAGAAAGTCACAGATCTCTGAAAGAACCTCTCCTTAAAGAGGAAGCTTGCACTTTAATGAATGAGGGGCAGCTGAAAAAGTGAGCACTGTTAGTTGTAGTGACTCACTGGATGAGGCATTACTTGCCCCGGGTCAACTCTGATATCTGTCCTCAATCTGCACAGAGTTTATACCAACCACTGGGCAGGCAATGGAGCAAAAGCAGAGTCAGCTTGACACCCTGATTCCTCCATCTACTGACTCTGTCATTTGGAGCCACAATCGTCTCATCCGTGATAACAGAATAAGTATATCCATGTTCTATAGTAATTAGCACATACCAGATGCTTGATAAATAAGAATTCTCTGCTCTCAGTAAGCTCTCAAGTTGTCTTGAGAAACTGATACTTAAACACCTTCACATGATTTAACCGGCTAGAATGAGTTCTATAACAGTACTAGTGTTATGTGAGCCCAGAGGGGAGCGTGACTTAGAGAAGGAGAAGAATCAACAGAAGGTTTAGCACTTGGGCTGAGTCTTGAAGGTTAAGCTAGAATCGATAACAGAGAAAGCACCTTTCAAACCAACACATCCTCTGGATTCCAGGTGACTAAACGACTGAAGAGTCAGCTGCCCTGACTTATATTACACGATGCTCATAAAATCCCAGCTTCACCAGGCTGGAAATTCAGACAGAAATGCCTGGCAAACACTCAAAACATGTACTTATGATAAACCAGAATGGTCCTCAATGGGATAAATACAATGAGTATTATGAAGATTTAAAAGAAGCCTTACAAATAGCAAAAACACTGCTTTTATGGAAGTGACCAATTTAGAGAACTGGTTATCATTTTGAAAAGAAGTGTCTATGAATAAGAAATGGCCTGGCGGGCTCTCCGCCCTCTCCCATCAAACTGAGCTCAGCAGCGAGTCTGCTTATCCCTCTCTCTGCCCTTCCCCCCTTGCCTCATCTGCTCTCTTGCTTTCTTTCAAATAAAATCTTAAAAAAAAAAAAAAGAAAGAAAAGAAAAGAAAGAAAAAGGCCCTGGGGGTAAAGGGTGGGGGGAAGAAATGGTTCTGGGCCATCAGGTGATGGCAGACTGATCAGTTATAAAACACAGTGAAAAGAGTTGGTGGGTCTCAGCAAAAACACCGACCCTATCTACTGTAGAATGTTTGACTATTAAGAATAGTCCTAAACATGTTTATGCAGTACCAGTAACAAACAAAGCTGACACAGAGAAATATAAATACTAAAATCACAAAGGGAAGTAAAATCAGTGGCTGTTTCAGTAGTCCAGTAAAGAAAAAAACAAACAGGTGAAACGTAAACACCTAATTCCTGAAGCAATTAAAAACTGATGTGTTTGACAAACATGTGACGAGCAGTTTCAGGATTACATCTGTTGCATAAAGCTGGGTTCCTCTTTCCGTATTTCTTGCATAACCCCAAACTGAAATTTCTCAGGTTAACACGGGACATGCAGGCAGAGGGAAAGGTATGTCTGAACCTTGTTAAAACCTTTAATTTAAACTTTTTCCACACGAAACCTTTTCTTCATCCTATAAAATAGAACAAGAGAAGGAACAGATCACAGTTTCACCCTTTCCCCTTGTTGCCTGCCTACAGTGAGGAGCAGGTGTTACTGAGAGGTGGGGAACTAAAAGCAAAAATCTTGGCTGCATAGATTGATATTGTGCTTGAGAAGCTCAGAATAAAATCTCAAATGCTTAAAAGAGTCGTATGATTACAATGTTCCCATATATTCTTTGTGGGTGTAAAGAACGAAGCCCCATGATGTCTTACAACCATTCAATAATGCTTCAATTTCATTTTATGTGACTTTACTAGGAGAACACACTTGGGGCTTCTCCAAACAATTCACTATTATCAAGCAGGCTGCTTCTGTCAGCATTGATCCAGGATCCGCTAGGTAAGGCGTTTTCTACTTTACAGAAAACACTACTGGTATTCTCTACATTCTGACTACATAGTTTTTTTTATTACATTTGTTATTACATTTATTACATGTTTTTTACAGGAACCAGAATCCATCCTACCCCCTGGCTGGCCCTGTTTCAGAAAGCACCCACCTGTGCAGGCAATTTAACCTCATGTACGTGCATTTCAGTTAAAAAAAACAACACACAAAAACTTTACCTGTGAGTTTGGCCCACACAGATAGCTGACTGACATCTCCTCCTCTCCAGACAGAAAACTTTGCTTAAAAAACACCAGAAATGCACCTTCCATTTTAATTTGAAAGACTAATTAATCTCACCGGGAACTGTTGGTGTCGTTAATTAAAAGCCAAAACTTTATTTACTTACTCTCTGGCTTTTCCCTGGGTCCAAAAGACCAAGTTTGGGGTTTAAAGAAGTGGTTCTTTTTAAAATTCCCACAGCACTGAGGGGTGCCTGGGTGGCTCAGTCAGTCAGGTATCCCACTCTTGCTCACGGCTCAGGTCATATCTTGGGGTCAGGAGTTTGAGCGCTGAGGCGAGCTCTGCGCTCAGCATGGAGTCCGCGGGAGATTATCCCTCGCCCTCGGCCCCTCCCCCCACTCAGGCGCGCATGCGTCCTCTCGTCCTCTCTAAATAAATAAACAAACAAACAAATAAAATCTTAAAAAAAATTCCTACAGCACTAGAACTAGCAAAGCATGCTCAATCCTGCTTTAAAAAACTATCACGGTGGCACCTGGGTGATGCGGCCTTTTGAGCTACTGGCTCGGTTTCCTCTCTGGTGCTAGTCCGGGTGTAGTGTGGGGGGGCGGGAGGGAGGGTGGATGTGGCGGGAGGGGGGGTGGATGTGCCCCAAGTCGGGTTCTGTACTCCACACGGAGCCCGCTTGGGACTCTCTCTGCCTCTCTTTCTGCTCCTCCCCACTGCTCTCTTTCTCAAATAGATAAATAAATCATTAAAAAAAAAAGAAAAAAGAATGTCTCCCAGATCACTCAGTTAACTTATCAGAGTCAATGTTCCAAACTTTTTTTCAGTGTACCTCATAATACCCACTCATTCTTTTAACACACACTTAAATGACTATTTTATTGTGAAAAGTCCCCGCGTCCTATAGCTTTCTTCATTTTTTTCTAAACCTAAACCTTCCCTTCCACTCTAGAACTTCACTCATTATTTCTTTTCTTCCCCCTCTATAATATTAAACCTCTTACCTTTGATGCTTTTCTTCTCTGGCTTTGACCATGCCTCTGTCCTATCCTGAAAATATCTTTTCTTGAACTTGTCCTAGCTTCTTTTCTGTTAAGAGCTGAAACTTTTAAACAGTTAACCTATGGCTGATGTTAACCTTAAAAATAAGACTGCCAGTTATTTTATCAGCAAAAAGTGAGCTTATCTGGCAATAGAAGAAAATTACAATTTGGAACAAGCAGGCTATAGTAAAATTATAGGCAATACTGGACAGCAAAGGAGAGAAGCACTCTTTTATCGAGGAAAAGAGAAAGTTGGAAGGGCTGTTATAAACAAAAAGTCTACTCCAGTAAACTGGGAGTATAGTGGCTTTTCGTTGGCTGAGTTGAGTCTCTCATTGGCTAGGCTGTTGCGGCGTGGGGAGGAGGGCGGGGAGGGAAGAGGAAAACATTTATTCCTTCTGCTGGGGTGGTAAAGTAGTACCTGAAGTCCTAAGGACTTGCAAGGTATGTCTTTCCTATTCAGTCTGCAATTGACCATAAGTGATAGGGCATGAGAGCTCCCCCTTCTGTCCTCCGGACTCCAATTTAGTGGTTTTCCTTTATACAACTTCACATTACTGTTTTCTCATCACACACACCTTTCTCAGTCTTTACCCATCTTGCTCCATATACCACAATTGACTCACATGGCATCTGCTGAGTTCAGTTATGTCCCATCAAAAGATTTGCTAAGCTCCTAAGCTCTGGTGCCTTTGAATGTGACTTTATTTGGAAACAAGGTCTTTGCAATTTAAGATGAGATTATACTGAATATATTTTTTAGTAAGAAGCGAAAATTTAGACGCAGAAACATAGGTACACAGGGAATAGTGCAGGTGACAACAAAGGCAAAGGTTGTGGTGATGCATCTAGAAACCAAAAAATGCCAAGGATTGCCAGAAACCACCAAACATTAAAAGAGAGACATGAAACAAACTCTCAGAGTTCTTCAAAAGGAACAAACCTTGTTGACACCTTGATCTCAGACTTCCAGGCTCCAGAACTTTGAGAGAATAAATTTCTGTTGTTTCAAGCCACCCAGTTTGTGGTCATTTGTTACAACAGCCACAGTAAACTAATACAGCATCCAGTCTTTATGGTCTGAGTGGTTGCCTGCATATCTAGCTCTCTTTCTTTCTAATGGAAATCTTACATATGTATGTATGTATGTAGGTCATCCTTTCCTACAATGAAGACAAGTGAGATAACTATGTACCAGTTCCAGCAGGCAAAGAGCCCAACCAGTCATCCAGAATTTTCCTCCAAAAAGCCTGCAAAGGGGCGCCTGAGTGGTTCGGTCATTAAGCACCTGCCTTTGGCTCAGGTCATGATCCCAGGGTCCTGAGATCTAGGCCTGAGTTTGGCTCCCTGCTCTGTGGGAAGATTGCTTCTCCCTCTCTCACTCCCCCTGCTTGTGTTCCCTCTCTCGCTGTCTCTCTCTCTGTCAAATAAATAAATATAATCTTAAAAAAAAAAAAAAGGCCTGCAAAATTCTGATGGGCCTTTGCTCTTTCTGTATTACATAGAACACTACTATTGCTTTTTCATTCCTACACTCACACTAGACTGCCCTGTTTCTTCTGTATTTCTCTTGCTACTCCTCTTGTTTTATTTAACTTCATTTGATTGCTCTAAAATAATGATTCTCAGAATGAGATCCTCACACCAGTGGTGTTATCATTCTGTGGGAGCTTGTCGGATTTGCAAAATTTGGGGCCCATGCCATATATCCTAAACCAGAAACCCCAGAGATGCACGCTAAATTTGATGATCATTTCTCTAGAATAATAGTTATTCTCTAAAGTATACTCCACAGAATCTTATTCTATCTATAATCTCTTTCTTGTGAAGAATCTATTTCTTATTTCAATTACCACTGCTAGGTTGATAAATATCTACACTTCCTGTACCTCCATCACTGTTGGGACTTGATTTGTCACCTTCAACTCATAAGCTTGAAAGAATGCCCTCATACCTCCCTTCAAAACTGATCTCCTTTTCTATCTTCTGTGTTTTCTAATTAGATTAATATTTCAGATTAAACTAGAAGCTCTTTAATGTTTGGCATCACACTTATTCATCACTAGATCCTAGGGACTCTTATGAATCTGGCAGGGAGTTACTGGACAATATTTTTGTAATAAAGTATAATATAGTAGTTACTGTTTTATCAGAAGCCTCTGATATTTTATCAGAATATAAATATAAATGTAAATGTAAAACTCCCTCTCTATGGCTATTTCAATAAATCAAGTGTTTATCCAATCATGCCTGCTTTTTTGTAGAAGGCTCATGACCACATTCCCTGATTCTCATCTTTCCCTGCCTGATTCTCCAATCTGTTCGGCAAATACTTTCCAAGTTATTCTTTCCCCGAAATTCTATGTTCATCATGTTGCTCTATTATTTGAAATTGTCCATCACTGGTTATTTTCTGTAAGAATTCTACATACCCTTTTCTCACTATTCCTTACTTCTCTGCTACTAAGCTTCCCCCACACGAGCTAATTTTCCTGTAGTGTTTTGTTTTGTTTTTTATTGTTAAACCTGTTCCCCACATCTGAAATGCCTTTCCAACCTTAATTTTCAAGAACACTCAAGTCTTTGCCAACTCAAACCCATTACGGTAGTTCATTTCTAAAGTGATCTCCAGTAGAACCAATTATCTCTATCAGCCTTTTCACTTCTATTTAAATAGAATGAGTTAACTCATTCAACACACACTTATTGATTGATTACTCATGTGCCAAGCACTAGCCTAAACATTGTGGTCACATGAGTGAATCAGAGATCTATGGTTCTTTTCTAGTGGAGGGTAGAATAAGAAAAGAGGCAATGAAAACCCAGTGGTAAGGGTTGATAGGAGAGGAACAAGGCCTATAGGCACACAGAGGTGGGTTGCCTATCTTGGGCTAGGGAGCGGTGTCAGAGAAGACTAACTGTAGGTCCTGAGACCTGGAAAATGAAAGTGACCCAGGGTTAAAAAAAAAAAAAAAAAGAGTAGGGGAGAGAACATCTCTGCAGAGGGAAACATGCATTCAAGGACCCAGAATTGAAAGAAAACATGGCTTATTTGAGAAACTGAAAATAGTTCAGGTGAAAGCAAAAGTAGTCTTAGGCAAAATAAAGCTCTGGGGAGAAGCTAACTTTTGTAATCACCAATGTACACTCAGCCCCTGAACTGAACTTAATAAATAGTTTGGGATAAATGAATGACTGGAGACAGTAGGACACTTCTCCACTGAATTAGGAGGGAAGGAGAAAAGGATGTCATAGATAAAGGTTAAGATTATAGGTTTAATGGCAGGACACTAAAGGAGTTTTCATCTTCACTTTACTCTGATAACAAGAAATTGTGGTTAATCAGCCAAGAAGGAAGGAAGTAGTGAGGTTAGAGATTTGAAGAAAGTACAGAAGTTATGGGGCGCCTGGGTGGCTCAGTGGGTTAAAGCCTCTACCTTCGGCTCAGGTCATGATCTCAGAGTCCTGGGATCGAGCCCCGCATCAGGCTCTCTGCTCAGCGGGGAGCCTGCTTCCCCCTCTCTCTCTGCCTGCCTCTCTACCTACTTGTGGTCTCTCTCCTCTCTGTCAAATAAATAAATAAAATCTTTAAAAAAAAA